>CM040431.1:115797332-116997332 GCA_022702705.1 Papilionanthe hookeriana x Papilionanthe teres
AGAGAAGAAGATCGAGGCTCTGAACGGTAAACTAGGGGCTGCTTATCCTAGGGTGGTTGTTTCTGATTCAGGGGAGAAATCCCTCGAACTTCTGACTCTGTATGATTATTTGCTTGCCCCGACGGGATCTTATAATGATAAGAGTTATGGCGTTGGCTACGTTTTGATTGTTTATAACGATTACATAACTAGAGACAACCGACTTAATCCGGATCTTGATTCCAATACAAATAACGATTCTCAAATCATACACAACCTCGATGACCACGACGAAGAAGATGTTCATAAAGGAGGCTACGATAGCTCAACAAGCAACGAGTCCATTTCTGAATTTCGAGGAGCTCCAATTGCGATAGAATTAGAGTTATCGGATTCTGAAGCAACTCCAGAAGAGTCAGTCATTCCAATTTAAGGGGAAACATCGGCAGATCCAGCACTAGACTCAGAACAAGTAACTGAATTCAACCTAAGAAGCGGAAAAGTTCTACCTCCGAGAATGGGCCCAAAGGATAAAGGAAAGAGGGTGGTTGCTCAAGAGGAGCCAACCCCAGCAGAGGTATTGGCCATTCGGAAAGAAACCGAGGAACATGGTAATAAAGTGGACTATAACGTGCTGGCCCATCTTATGAAGCTACCAGCCAAACTAAGCATATACGACGCTCGATCTCGTCAAAGGAGATGAGGAAGCACGCGATCGAGGCTCCACATGATCCAGAGATTTGTTTAGCTCAAATGGCTGGTAATTCCTTCGACGAGGTTTGCTCGTTAAAAGAACAACGAGGTGTTACCTTCACGGACAATGCTCTATTACTGGGAACAGCTGATCACAACCGACCGCTGTACATTTCAGTCACTATTAGAAAGTTTACGCTCTCCAGAGTGTTGGTTGATCCGGGAGCATCAATCAACATAATGAATCTTCGGACGCTAGCATATTTAGAAATTGATGCTCATGACCTCGAAGCGAGATAAGATGTTATTAAGAGGGTTCGATCGAGAAAGGAGAAAGAGCTCTTAGATCGATAACACTACTAAAGAAGACCGGTGATTTAGCAAAGACAACTGCAAAATTCCATATAATTGATTCGGAGACTGTCAGCATATTTTTAGGTTAAGTATTGTATTTTGAAAAGGGGGTCGCCTAACAGAAATTGTCGGTGAATTTTTAATTTTAAATTTAATTTAAATATATATATATATATATAATTTAGAAAGTAGCATTTGATTTTGAAAATAATTTTAAGTTTGAAAATCTTAAGATATGAAATCAAGCCGATCTCACATCCCGAATAGTTTACATAAACGAGCACCGCACCACAAACCGTGTATCTACCCCGAAGAATAGCACACCTTTGCTTGGTAATGGGGCTCGATTAAATAAACTAGAAAGGTTTGTGACATCCGTTTGGTCCGCGAACCAATTTTATAAGCCGACAAGTTCCCCGCTTAATATAAAGGAATTAAGTAGGGTTTACATTACTCAGGTTCTTAAAATTCCCTATAAGGGCAAGCCCCTATAGTTAATTACATCTTAAGTGACGGGAATCACCTAAGAAAACTCTCGATAATAATCGGTATTTCTGCTCTCAAGAATTTCAAAGTTTAAGGTTTTCAAAGGATTGAATTTTGGAATTTCGATAGGGAATGGATCAAATTTGGAACATTTTGTTTTGGGAATTCAAAGGAAGAAAGGTAGGAGAAATCACAGATTCGAAGCGAACTTCGGTAATTTCCCGACTATCCTATTGTTTGGCTTAGATTTAGGAAAGTCCTAATGTTTATTTAATGTTTTGATTTTGCCAATTTTAATTAATTTGGACTTATATTTGTATGATAAAATCATACAAATAGCCTGGAAGATGTGAGGTTTTATGTCGTATCGGACGACTACCTCGGAACCGGTTAGGGCTTAATTTACAATGCAAATGCCTAATAAAAGGTTGAGGATTTATGTTGCACTAGGCAAACTACCTCGAAGTCCTATGGCTTGGTTATTTAATTCTAAGAATGGTTTTGTCGATGTAGATTCAAGTTTTCGTCGATGACGATGGTCGTGCTGCCCACCATGCTCCGAGCTCCTTGTTGTTGCAGAGGTTTAGTTTTAGAAGTTATAAATCAGGAGATGAGAAAAGTATTTTGGTTTAGAGAAAATCTTAATTTCCAAGTGTTTTTTTTATTTAAAACAAATCTTAAAGTTGATTATAACAACACGGTTAAGATCCCACGGTTCCATCCTTCCGGCATCGTTATTTTTATCGGATTCACTTAGTCCGAGATGAATTTGCTAAACTCAAGCTGAATGAGTTCCACACTTTCATTTAGACCGTGGGAAATCTCGTTAGCAACACGTAGGTTACATCATCCGAGGTATTCTCGATCATCCAACGGGACGTTTTAATTTAGTTGTAATTGTAGTTTTGTGTTACTGTTTGTGATTAAATTTTGAGTTGTTTTATATTTTGAAATGTTGTGGCGGTGAATTTTATCTTGCAATGACTTTTAATTTAGTTTTGGTTTCAATTTTAGGGACTATCCTAAAGGTGTGGGTTTTCATGCAACAGTTGTTTATCATGCAAGAAAAGTAAGTGCCATGCGATTAAATAAATTGCAATAAAATAAAAGCGTACCTGGAGGGTCTTCCCGTCATCCCAAGCTGCACTTAAAATATAATTAGAATATTTAAGCAAGTTCCTAGGTAAAGCTAAGGGAAGGGTTATGGTTTTCTACCAAATTCCTAATCCTATAGCTAGTCATTTCCTATGACGTCTAGGTTCTTGTGTTTTGGTTTGAGGACGATTTTCTTCATCGAAAGAATAATTAAGTTCGATTGTTCTTATAAGTGTCCTATCATATTGAGGAAGTGCTTAAGGAGGATCTTAAACATCTTTTCAATATTGATAGGATTGTTTTAAGTCCAAATGGATTTAATTAATCGAGTGAAGTAATCGTCCGAGGTTTAGTTTTGTTATCTTCGCTCGGTGAACTAGGACATTTGAATATCCTATAAGTGAAGTAACATTTCATTTAACGTTCTATTTAGGAGTTATGGTAGCAAAGCTTTCGAGGGCAAATTGGTGTTCAAATGGTTTGTGATTTAATTTAAATTAATGGGTTTAAATTTGGAATAGTGTTCAAGTTACTTTATTTTGAATTTCTTTATGTCTTATGTGATGTTATTATTATTTTTTTTAATTTAACTTTAATTTAATTTAATTTGGTTTAGTTTTAATTTTAATTTAATTTAATTTGATTTAATATTAATTTTAACTTGATTTTATTATTTTAATTTAATTTAATTTAATTTAATTTAATTTAATTTAATTTAATTTAATTATTCATTATTTTTTTTAATTTAATTTTATTTAATTAATTTAATTTAATTTTAATTCAATTTAATTTAATTTGTTCAATTTAATTTAATTTAATTTATTTGATTTAATTTAATTTAAATTAATTTAATTTGTTTGATTTAATTTAATTTAATCTTTAATTTAATTTTATTTTTAATTTTAATTTAATTGAAAATTTAAAAGAGTTTAATAATTTAACTTTTAATTTAATTTAATGATTAAGTCTTTTAACATTTTAAAACTTAAATTTGAATTATCATTTTAATTAGAAATTAAATATTATTGAGATGATTAATTTAGGAATTCTTAGATCAAAGAATAAATCTCTTCCTAATAATATCCCTATTTAATAATTCCAACTTTATTATTCTTCCAAATTTAATCAATTATTTAATTAAGGTTTATTTCACTTAATTTAAGTTATTTAATAGGTTTCTACCCTTTAAATATTTAAATTTCAATCATCCAACTCAGATTAAGATCAAATATTTTACTCTTTAATTTTATTAAGCCTAAAGTTTTAATTAAGGGTTAAAATTTTTAATTACCATTTTTGCCCCTCAAGCTTAATAATTTCATAACTCACTAAATTGAGCTTAAATGAACTTAAAATTTTTATGTGACTTCACTCATATGTCAATAAAGACATGAGAGGAGAAAATGTGATTTTTCTGTATTTAATTTATTTATGTAATTATTTTTGGTGGAAAATAGGGATTTCCAAGGAAAATTTAATAATATGACCAAGGGAAAGTTTCTGTCCTTAAGAAAATTATGGGACATTCCTAATGACCAGAGGACCACTTGGACCAATTTTGGTGATTTTTTGAATTATATTATTTTTATTATAATTATTTTAAGTTTTGGAGTATTAATTAATTTAAAAAATAAAATAAAGGTTGAAAAATGAATTTTATATTTTTCAAAAATCTCTCTGTTATCAAGGAAATCAGAGAATCAATTTTTACAATTTTTTGATTTTTATTTGATTTATTAGAATTATTTTAGTGAAAATGTTAGAAAATACATTTTTTTTTAAATTTTAAAATCACCCAAGGGCTTTAAAATTTAATATCTCACCAAATAGACCTAAGAAAAATATGGGGTTTGTTCCTAAGTGATTAAAATTCAAAATATGACATTTTGGTGAATTTTATTATTTTTGTGATTTTTATTATTTTTTAATTATTAAAATATTAAAATAATACCAAAAAATTAACTTTTTTAGAAAATTGAAATTTTAATTTTCTTAAATTCCTCTAATATCAAAGAGGCTCCAAAACCAATTGGGTTAATTTTTGAAAAGTATTTTGAAAGTTATAAATTTTTAAAGTTTAAATTGACTAAATGGCTTAATCAACCCATTTAGTAAGGCTAACCAAGTCCAATTGACTTCAAATTTTTATGGTGTGTTCCTCTGATGCTAAAGGTTAGTAGAGAATTTATTTCAAGTCAATTTGATGTATGATTAGCTCTAATTAATTAGGGACCTATTTTGGGTGTTTAAGCCAATTAGGGTTATTTTAAATGAATTAATTCAAAACCTATTTTTCCTAGGGTCCTCTAGTCAAAAGAGACATCACCAAATTTTCCTAGAATTTATTTCACAACATGCTAATTATTAGATTTAAAATACTCAAAACAGTAACATGAATTTGAAAAATCAATAACTTCTCATAGGGATGGCCTCGACTTTGGAAAATTCAGGGAATGTTCCTAAATTCGGAGGCTTCGAAAGCCACATGGTCTCATGCCATGGTGAATTTCTTATATGCATGGAGAATCAAAACAATGCAGAGGGAAATAAATCATTAAAAATAAAATACTTGATGAAATTAAATGATTTCTTTTCCACATTATTCTCCTCCGTTCACTGAGTAAGAGGGTATTTTTATTTTATTTTTCCGATTTTTCTACACAAAGTTATGGATTTTTGAAGTTTAGGGAATTAAATAAATCGGAAAAATACCCTAATTTTCTATTTATCCACGCGGCGCCGCGTCAACCTCGGCGGCTCCGAACGCACATGCGTCGCCTTCGATTCGGGGCCGCCATCCGACTCGGCGCTCCGGGGGCCCGTCGTGTCGTTCCATCTACCGATCCGACGCAATCCCGGCCGTCCGTCCGGTGCTCGTATTAAATGAACGGCATCCGTTCATCGTCCCCAAGCGTCCTCGCCCGAGAGCCGTCCACACTAAATCCCTAATATCTCACTCAATACTCAATGGATTTTCGTGTTCTTATGCTCTATGGATTCGTCTTGAAGAGGCGAATACATCTGTACGGTGATCACGCATTGAAACTAAAGCATTTGAAATGAAGAATCTCCAGAAGCTCGGGATGAAGAATTAGCTCGTACCTTTGCTCAGAGAAGTGTGGCTTCAATCTGAGGGTTGTGTCACCTTCGATTGGATCCCAGCAAGCTCCAGATGAAGTCTCCTGGTCCGGTGAATTGCCTAGCTATGAAAGTGACCACAACCGATCACAAAGCTTGGAGGCTGGAACAAGCTGGGTGGCTCTGGAGATGGGGCTTTCGGTGAGAAACTTCTCCTCTTGGTCCGGTGAAGGTGTAGGACCAATCAATTTGAGGATTGGCTCCACGTGGCAAAGTGTCCCGGTTTTGGGTAAAATTTCGGTTGAGAAATTGGATTCTATCGGTGGGGATTAGGGCAAATCGACACCGGGGATCAAGCTGCTCTAAGTATGGAGTAGGGCTTGGAACAATTTTGGCAGAGTTTCGGCAAGGTTTGTGCAACTCTCCTCTCATGGCCGTGAGGGGGTCGGGTTTAAATAGAGGTGGTTGGAGAGCCTCACAGGGATGGCCAAGGGTTGGGATCAGCTGCTCTGGGCATGGGAAGAACAACCATGGTGGCCATTAGGCATGGGGCAGCTCGACGAGGTGGAATTCCAAAGTTGGCTCACATGTGAGCTCTCGGGTGTGGTGTTTTCCTGTGACTACGGTGGCTGGCCGGCTGAGCATGGTCACCATCTTGTTCGGGTGGGTCGGGGCTGGGGTTTAGTGTAGGCGATTGGCAAATGCCATGTGTAAAAGGCTTGGATTAGAATTGAATGGGAGAGGGCTCATTTTGGCTCAAATTGGTCAACCCATCCCTTTGGGCTAGGTGCACCACCCAAGGCTTGGTTTAGGCTGAAGGAAAAGTGATTTGGCTCGGCATAATCGGTAGGGTCAAGTCACCATCCAAGCACGATTGGGCATAAGCATGGTTAAGGGGAATCATGGGAGTGGTTAATCACCTTTAGGAATTAAGGAAAGAGTCTCCTCCTTTTGCCCAAAATGGCATGGTGACATGTAAAGAGGCTCTCATGGCTTCCATGTGGCTCATGCATGGCTTCATGGCTCACCTTTGGCTTGGGAAAAGTTAAGTCGATTTCATGGAAATGGATTTAAGAAAATTTTGGTATTTTGATGGGAATTTGTATGGGGCTTAGTTTGGAATGGCTTCATGATGAGTTTTGAAACTTAGGGATTGATTTAATTGAGGGTATGATGAGAAGAATTTTTCATATGGGCTTTGGATTGATTTTAGCCCTTTGGATTTTGGTGAAGATGGGCTTTAGGAAGGTTTCATGTAAGTGGGTTTTTAAGTTTCAAAATGAATTCATGAATGGGAATTTTGTAGAAGTTTGGGCCAAATAATTGTTGGTTTTGGTTTAGGGATATGTCATGAGTGATTTGAAATGAGTTTGGCATGATTTGGGTTTGAATTGGGTTGGATTTGGGCTTCTTTGGTGAATGGGCCAGTATAGGTCAAATTGGGCTAACTTGGGCCAATGTTAGGCTAGGGTTGAAATTGATGTAAAATAAATGTTGGGAAATGTTTATGGGAGTGTTTCAAAGAGGTTTTGGCTTTGGTTGGGCTTTGATTTTGGGGTTTGGGCTTATTTGGGTTAGGTTTGGGTTTAGGTCAAAATTGGGCTTTTTGGTTTTGGGTTGAATTTAAGTGGGGTTTGGGTCTAAATGTTGGGCAAATCATGTTATTGTTTTGTTTGTAGGGATGTTAAGGGAGGTTTGGAAAAGATTTGGGGTTAATTGGAGTTGAATTGGGTGAGTTTGGGTTAGGTTTGGGTCATGGGTCCGAATTGGCCTTTAAGGCCAAAAGTGAAATTGGATCCAAATGTCAATCAAATTGGATTTAGGTTTGGTCTAGATTGGTGTTGGGAATGTTGAATTAAAGTCTAGAATTGAATTGGACCAGAATTTGGGTCAATTGGGTAGGTTTGGTTTGACATTGGGTTCACTTTGGGTTAAAATGGGTCAAATTGGGGGTTTTGATAAAAGTGGGGTAAATTGACAAAATTGTCCCATGGTGTAGTTGAAAATAATGAAATTGGGAATATTTCGGATTTTTTGAAATTTTCTGGGAATTTTCTAAATTTTTAGATTTTTGGGTCAAGAGGGGTATTTTGGGTATTTGGAGGGTATTGGGAGGTATTTTTGGAATTTTTGGTATTTTTTGGTATGGATGATCAATTTGAGTAATGTGGGAATGTTTGGGATTGATTTTGAGGAATTTTGGGTAATTTAGGTGATTTTGCAAATTTTGGGTAGTTTCAAGGGTTTTGGGTAGAGTTAGCGGGTGTAGGGTCCCGCGGGTCAAAAATTGATAATTTGGAAAATTGAAGATTGGGTGAATATAAGTGAAATGAAATCATTTTGATTGAGCCTTGAAGCTATATCAAGCCCACATGAGCCATGAAGGGACTCATTTGAGGCATCCACTATGTTGTTCCTAACCCTCTCGCCATGGGCTTAGGGGTTAAGGACCATCCATGTGAATCACCTTTATGAGTCGGGAGGTCAAGTTAGGTATGGGTGTGTTTTTTAAGATGTGTGTGAAAGTGTAGTGTATAAATGTAGTGTGTGTGTAAGTCAGCCCTTCACCAGACCAGGCCACCCAGGGCAGTCCTAAGGCCAAAGAGTCCTATAGGAACTCATCCTTTAAACTTCCATATTTGGTTTTAACCCTCTAGGTGATTAGGGGTCTACAATCAAATTTGTGGAGTTTGCAAGGAGTTAAGAAGTGGTTTGAGCTTCTAAGTGGTGGGTCCCAATTCTAATCCTCTAAGATGTCAAAGGAAAAGCCTAAGGCTAGATCCTAAGTACTAAAGAGAAGAAGAGAAGACCTCATCAAAAATGAGGTCAACAGAGACATCGTTCAACGCTCTACTGGGTCAGCCATGGATTAATGAAAACAGGATGGTACCTTCATCTCTGCACCAGTGCATAAAGTATTACGAAGGAGGAGAACAATGTATCAAAGGTGACTTGCAACCATTCTCCGTACACGAGATTGGAATTCATGAAGATGCAGCCTATTACGCGCCTCTGAAGAAAACAATCTTCTCCAGAAATATCATACCAAATAAAGTAAAAGAAGTGCAAGATGATGAAGAGCCTGAAATTCTAGTCCAACTGTTACTCACCACTCCCTTACGGAGAGATGGTGAAGGTTTCTCCAGAACTCGCACCCGAGGTAGAGGCCGGGGACGAGGTTGTGGAAGAGACGTTAGAAGAGTCGGACAGAAGAAACCGGTCATCGACGTTGATTGGGAGAACAGTTTCGAAGAAGAAGAAATCAAGAAAGAAGCAGCAATAGTAAATCAAAAGAAATCCCAGTTCAAGATCTCTCTCGAAGATGAAAGGAATGAAGAAGACAAATCAATGTACGAGAAGATTAACCACTATGTACATACTATGACCCTAACCCTAATCCACCCTAATAAGATCGAGGTTATGGTGGTCAAGGAAGTACGTGGTGGTACTAAACCGATCAAATTCTACCGTGGTGCTTCTTCTTCCAAAACTGAAAATGATGTACAATTTGAAGATGTTGCTTCATCTGAACTAATGGAACTGCCTTTTGAGTGGTACTCTCCACTGTGTTCAAAATTTAATTCAACGTGGTGTCTTACCTCGACGATGGACAAAAGGTCAATCACAACATTTTGAAAAATTATGGAATAATGCCAGCCAGCCTCCCAATTCAAAACATGGTCTCAGATTCAGCACGGTAGGATCAGTTGACGATACGAGATTTTGCTTGGTTCTCACTTGCAAGCCTAATGAAGACTGCTTGGAAGCTTCAGAAGATCTCAAAGATCTACCAATCGGAGATGCTTTGCCAGAATTCAAAGAAAAAATTAAATCTACAATAGATGAGTTAATGAAAGTTAACTTAGGTACTAGCGAAGAGCCTAGGCTGACCTTTGTTAGCTCCTTACTCAATAAAGAAGACTCCGAAAACATAATCAAGCTATTAATGGAGTTCAAGGACTGTTTTGCTTGGATTTATGATGAAATGTCAGGATTAGCTCCAGAGGTTACAGTTCACAAGCTAGGAGTGGATCACACTGCTGTTCCAGTCAGATAAGCTCCAAGAAGAATGCGTCTAGAGATTGAACAACAAGTAATAGCTGAAGTTAAGAAGCTAATAGACACTAAATTTATCCGTGAAAAGCAATACCTGACTTGGTTAGCCAATGTGGTACCAGTCAGAAAGAAGAATAGTCAAATCAGAATTTGCGTGGATTTCAGAGATTTGAATAAAGCATGTCCAAAGGATGAATTCTCGCTACCAATTCTAGAATTGATGATCGACATCGCTTCAACACATGAAATCTTTTCTTTCATGGATGGATCTTCGGGATACAACCAGATGAAGATGGCATCGGAAGATGAAATGCTCACAGCCTTCAGAAAGCTAATTGGAGTGTACTGCTACACAGTGATGCCATTTGGATTGAAGAATGCAGGAGCAACCTAACAAAGAGCAATGACGAGGATTTTTTATGATCTCATTCACAACCAAGTCGAGTGTTACGTGGATGATGTGGTCATCAAGAACAAATTAAAGGAAGATCACTTGTATGATTTGATAATTATTTTCAAGCAATTAAAACAATTTAACCTTAAGATGAATCCCCTGAAATGCGCTTTCGGCGTCACCTCTGGGAAATTCTTAGGATTTGTCGTCCGACATTGTGGAATTGAAATCAATCCGGAGAAGATTAAAGCTATCTTAGAAATGCCACCTCCTAAAACCTTGAAACATCTACAGTCCTTTCAAGGGAAATTGGCATATCTTCGACGCTTTATCTCGAATTTGTTAGGAAGGTGTCAGCCGTTTTCTGCTTTAGTTAAGAAGGATGCCAAGTTTACTTGGGACTCTAAATGTCAACATGCCTTCGATGACATCAAACAATACCTAATGACATCTCCTGTTTTAGTAGCCCCAGTCTCAGGTAGACCGTTGACACTTTATACCGCGTCTTTAGACGACTCTCTCGGAGCCCTGTTAGCCCAGGTCAATGATGAGGGAAAAGAAAACGCTCTCTATTTCTTAAGTCGTCGTTTAATTCTGACGGAAGTAAAGTATCCTCCTATTGAGAAGCACTGTTTGGCCCTGATCTTCGCCGCACAGAAGCTCAGGCATTACATGTTTCCTCATAAGGTCAACCTTATTTCGAAGTTTAATCCGTTACAATATTTTATGACCCATCCGACACTTTCCGGCAGACTTGCTAGGTGGTCAATAATACTATTGCAATTTGATATAACTTTCGCTCCTCTTCATGCCGTAAAGGGATAAGTCCTGACAGACTTCCTTGCAGCACACCCTTTACCGGCGAGAATCGCCTCTCGATGACGACTTGCCGGACGAGCGGATAATGAGCCTAGAAGACCCGATGATCAGCGTTGGGAACTGTACTTCGACGGAGCATCTTCAGCACAGAAAGATAAAGAATCGCAAACGATAGTGCCCAGTAAGGCAGGAATCGTACTAATCTTTATAACACTGGAGCGGCGTATGTTAAGGTATTCCTATCACTTAACAGAACCGTGTACAAAAAATGAAGTAGAATACGAAGCCCTCATAACAGGATTAGAATTAACCATTCAGATGGGGATAACGGATATCAACATCTATAGGGATTCTCAGTTGATAATTCGACAGGTCGCAAGACAATACATAATTCTAAAGCCAAGACTCGAACAATACTTTCAGTATGCCATGAAATCGTTGGAGCAGATTCTAAATGTAACAATCTACAAGATTCCCAGGAGAGAAAATGCTCTTGCAGATGCATTAGCCCGACTTGCAAAAGAATTTGCCTGCTTGCAGGATGAATCAGTTGAAGTGTCAGTTCAGGGATGTCAGGTTCTCTCACAGCTCGACATGGACACGATACACAAGTGCGAAAAGCCCTAAAACAATATTTTAATTAAAAAATGAATTTTTCTAACATTTTCACTAAATTAATTCTAATAAATCAAAGAAAAATCAAAAAAATATAAAATTTACTTCTCTGAACTCCTTGAGGTCAGAGGGATTTAAGAAAAATATAAAATTTATTTTTCAACTTTAATTTTATTTTATAATTAATTAACACTCCAAACTTCAAAATAATTATAATAAATAAAATATAATTAAAAAAATCACCAAAATTGGTTCAAGTGCTTCTCTAGTCATTAGGAACATCCCATAATTTTCTTAAGGATATAAACCTTACCTTGGTCATGTTGTTAAATTTCCATTGAAAATCCCTATTTTCTATTAAAATAAATATATAAATTAAATTAAAAACAGAAAAATCACATTTTCTCCTCTAATGTCTTAATTGACATGTGAGTGAAGTGTCATAAAAATTTCAAGCTCATTTGAGCTAAATTTGATAAGTTATGAAATAATTAAGCTTAAAAGGGTATATTAATAATTAAGAATTGTAACTCATAATTAAAACTTTAGGTTTAATCAAAATGGGGGGTAAAATATTTGATCTTAATTCTTTCTTAGATGATTGAAACTTTGGAAAATAAAAGGGTAGGAACTCATTGGTCACTTTTAATAAACCAAAAAAAAATGAAACCTTAATTAATTAAATAATTTGAATTTTGGAAAAATAATTAAAAATTTGGATTATTAAAATGGGGATATAATTTAGAGAGACTATAATCACTTAAACTAAAATCCCCAAATGAATCACATTAATTATATTTAACTCTTAATTAAACTTAAGATGATAATTGAAATTAATAAATTAATAATAAAGAAAAGATAACCCTTAATTAAATTAAAACTTAAAACATTAGATAACTTGATAGTTAAATTGAAATAAATTTAAAACATTAAAAAAAATTTAATTTCAAAAATCACTTAAGAGCAAATTTAAAACAAACTTGAAACATCAAAATCAATTTCAAAGAATAATTCTTAATTAAAAATAAAATCAAACCATTTAAAAGTTAATATAGAATATTGCAATTAAATTAAAATTAAATCATTAAAGTCTAAATTAAATAATTTAAACTCCTCTTTCAATTCAAATAGTTTAAAATACTTAAGAATAAAACAACTTGAACACTATTCCAAACTTAAATTTATTAAAATTTTATAACTAAATTAAATCACCTTAAAACATTGATTCTAATTTTAAATCGTTGAAATTCTTAATAAATTGATTTGCCCCTAATGACTTTTATCATTATAACTCTTAAATGAAGCATCAAGTTAGGTTTCACTTCTTTCATGGGATAATCAAATGTCCTAAGTTCACTGAGCAAGAGTTAAAACTTAACTAAAAATTTCTAGATGATTGATTCATCTCTACAATAAAAATTCATTTAGACTCGAAATAATCTCAGAAATATTGAAAAGATGTTTTGGACTCGTCCTAAACACTTCCTCAATATGATGGGGTGTTTTTGAAGAACAACTGAACTTGATTGTCCTTTGATGAAAAAAATCATCCTTAACAAAACACAAAAGAACCTAGACGTCGTAGGGATTGACTAGAAATAGGATTAGGACTTTGGTAGACAACCAAAACCTTCCCTTAGCTTTACCTAGGTGTTTTCTTGCAAATATATATAAATTCCTTAACATGTGCTTTAAGAGTAGCTTGGAATGACGGGAAGACCCTCCAAGTACGCTTTTATTTTATTGCAAGTTACTTACATGTACTGCGCTTTACTTTTCTTGCATGTTGAACAAGATTATTGCATGAAAACTGAATCCTTTAGGATAGCCACAAAACTGAAGCGTAACTAAATTAAAAGTCATAACAAGATGAAATTCACTGCCACAACATTCAAAATATAAAACAACTCAAAATTTAATCACAAATAGAACACAAAACTATAACTATAACTAAATTAAAACGTCTTGTTGGATGATCGTGAATACCTCAGATGATGTAACCTACGTGTTGCTAACGGGATTTCCCACGGTCTAAATGAAAGTGTGGAACTCATTCAGTTGAGTTTAGCAAATTCATCTGGACTAAGTGAATCCAATAAAAATAACGATGTCGGAATGACGAAACCGTGAGATCTTAACCGATGTTGTTATAATCAACTTTAAGATTCCCCTAATAAAACATTAAAGACATTTGAACTTTAAGATTCTTCTAAACCAAAACACTTCTCTCATCCCCTAATTTTCACTTTCTAAAACTAAATGTCTGCAACAACAAGGAGCTTGGAGCATAGTGGGCAGCACGACCATCGTCATCAGCAAAACTGGAATCTACATCAGCAAAACCCTTCTTAGAATTAAATAACCAAGCCATAGGATTTCGAGGTAGTTTGTCTAGTACAACATAAATCCTCAACTTTTTGTTAGGCATTTTCATAATCATATTATGTAAATTAAGCCCTAACCGGTCTTAGGATTCCGAGGTAGTCGTTTAGTATGACATAAACCCTCACATCTTCGAGGCTGTTTGTGTGATCATATCATACAAGCATAAGTCCTAATTAATTAAAATTGGCAGGATTGAAACATTAAATAAAATCTCAAACTGAAGCCAAACAAATAGGATAGTTTGGGAAGTTTCCAAGATTCTTCTTGAATCCTCAGCTTCTCCTACTTCTCTTCCTTTGGACTCCTAAAATAATGTTTCAAATTTGATATATTCCCTATTAAAATTTCCAAAATCCAATTCATTTGAAACCTCAAACTTTGAAATTCTTCAGAGCAAAACCATGGATCATTATCGAGAGTTTTCTTAAATGATTCCCTTCATTTAACTATAGGGGCTTGCCCTTATAGGGAACTTTAAGAACCCAGGTAATATAAACCCTGTTTAATTTCTTTATATTAAGCAGGGGATCTTGTCGGCTTATAAAATTGGTTCATAGACCAAACGGATGTCACAAATGTTCTAGTTTATTTAATCGAGCCCCATCATCAAGCAGTGTGTCTATTCTTCAGGATAGATACACGGTTTGTGGTGTGGTGCTCGTTTATATAGACTATTCGGGATGTGAGATCAGTTTGATTTCATATCTTAAAATTTTCAAACTTAAATTTATTTTCAAAACCAAATGCTACTTTCAAGTTATATATAATTATAAATTAAACACACAACCTAAAAGTATGCCGATAAGGAGCAGCAACCATGTTTCGGGAGGTTGGTTAGGCATCTTCAGATCATTGCAAATTAGAAGATAACTCTTAATTGTTTTTATAGTTGTATTTCATTTTTAAATATTTTGATACTGAATTTCACTTATTTTAATTAATCTATGTGTTGTCTTTCTCATGCTTCTTAAGTAGATTTCCTTACTTTACCACTTAATGATTAAGTAATATGTATATGATTGGAATGTGTTTTTCACTTACTTGTAATTATCGAATGTGATGATTAACATTCAGATCTTCATTGAATTTTCATTCTAGCTAGGTTAAATGTTAAAATGTATTGCGAACCATAATAACTCAAGAGAGTGATCCTGATTCTTTTTACTACCGATGAATATTGGAAAAATTATGCTTGTGGTAATCTGATTATACTTATATTTTGATATAAAAATATCATTCTTTATAACAGTGCCAAAAACTTGTTTCTGTTGTAAATAAGAATACAACAGTAATATTTTAATTTAGAGATTCTACGCAATGATTCATATCATTATCATGTAATATAGGACTTTCTGATTAAGACTTGAAATATCAATCCCACGGGGAAAATTTATGGATATTAAAAGATATAAAGGTTTTTAAATAACAAATTCTTTTTAGAAAAGACTCTTACTTAAATAGTTTTGAATTTCAGATAACTATAGAAATGCAATTCTTTTTGGTATTTTCTTAAATTATGAAATAAAATAAATAATTTACTAACTATAATGAGATTTTTGTAAGATTAAAGAAGTATAGATGAAAATATATTTTTCCTTATAATGAATAATTAATAAGTACAGGAGTTTTGTTGTAGAAATATTTGAAATGTGTTGTGCCAAATAGGAGCAATTTTATTATTTACCCTTACATGAGATGCTATAAATGAAATTTAGCTAGTTTAAAGTTTAAATAGTTTTAAAGACGGGATAGGTAGAGAAGATACCAGCTCTCACTCTAGAATTCCCTCCTTTCCTTCCACATGGGGGCTAACTCTCGCATCAAAACCTAAAACAATAAACCAAATTAAAGGCTTTAATCTCTCACCCTAAATTCTCTAATTCTACACCCATTAAGGTATATTTCCATATTAATTTTCATAAAATTATATGAATTACTTTCTCATCCATACAATCCCATGTGATTTCTGCCTATTTTTGATTAAGACAATACCTACTAGGAGCATACATGTTCTCACAACAAATTTTAACCTCTTAATTGGCCAAATCAAAAAGTAAATAAAGTGCAAGGATTAAACCAACACAACTTCTTCCAACATTAAAGATCAATACTTCCACAACTTTCATCAAACACACAATTACTTTCCATTTTAAGGAAAAAGATAAAGAAGACTACTCAAAATTCATGGAGAAATTACAACAACAAGTAGTTTTAAAAGTAGAAACTATGTAGAAGACACAAGAAGTCTCAATTAAAACCAAATGAAGTACAAAGATAAAACTTATCTCAAGATCCTCTCTACCAAACTCTTAAAGTTCTTTTAAATCACTTCCTTTCTCTTAGAAGACTCCCTTGAACTAGTCACCTAACCCAAGAGGGTTTAAATCTCTCTAAAATAATGGATTTTTACTTAGGAATCCCTATTCACCTTGTCTTTCACTAGGAATGAGAAAAGTGTGAAGAGACCCTAAGTAAAAAATCCTACAACTTCTTACTCTCTAAATTATGTAAAAACACATTACTTCTACTTTCTAACAACCTCTCTACACATATACACACCCTTCTTTTATATTTTTTCAATAGGTGCATTGGTGTTTCTTCAAAATGGTCTATATTAAATGAATCTACCCAAGAGATGCTTCCTTTAAAGGGAAATTTAAATGTCTTTTGGCAGCCTTAATTAGTTACCCACGTTTGCACTAAAAGATACCTCAAACACCTTTTCAAAATTCGTCGGGCACTTAAGCACAGGTATAGGATGATATGTATTGTAGGGAGATGCAAATGTTAGGGAGATATGTTTTGATTGGTTCATTACGGGATTTAAGAAATTAAAGTGGTTATAGTCAATCTTCTTTATGCACTCGAGAGAGGGTAAAAAAGAGTGTTGCCTCTATTTTTCACTAGCCTATTATATAATTTGTACTTTACATTTGCTATACTGCTCATACATCATTACAAAGAAGGGTATTTTAGATTCCTAATATTCATCAATTCAAACCACGTTATGTAGGATTTCTGTAGCATTTAAACTTTATAATTGCATTTGATACCTGTGGATT
Organism: Papilionanthe hookeriana x Papilionanthe teres; assembly: GCA_022702705.1. Lineage (NCBI taxonomy): Eukaryota > Viridiplantae > Streptophyta > Magnoliopsida > Asparagales > Orchidaceae > Papilionanthe > Papilionanthe hookeriana x Papilionanthe teres. The sequence goes on from CM040431.1 coordinate 115,814,349, forward strand.
ACTTTATAGGGACTGGTTCCTAGGCTCCTAGGGGTTCAGCTTCTTTGGTAGAATCAACTAGGTTGACCAAGTGAGGGGCTGATGCCTAGGTACCCAGGGGTTTAGCACCTCACCAGTCCTCAATTTGTTTCTTTGCTCCAACCATTTCCCATTATACCTGCAATAAAAATATAAAAATATCTTTTTTAAAAGTGCAATCTCATCCATAAAAATGTGTAAATCATAAAGAAATATTAGCATACTTATCTACACATTAGATAACTTCCATTTGACTGGGGTGGCTCACTTAAGCTTCATGTGTCTTGATCATGCACTGGTTCTTCTATAATTTGGCTTTTATAAAATATTGTCAATGTTCTCTTTCGTTTTTTTAATGTTTTAGTTAAAATAGTGTTCTTTAAGGATCTTATTAATGATTGAATTTTGACATTACCATTTCTCATTGGGTTACTTTTGGAGAATGTGCAAGACTATGGCTAGCATCATAAATGATTGGAACTACAATGCTTTTGGCAATATTACCACAAATGTGTAGGAAGCTGAAGAGCAGGTTTGCACTTCGGAAGAACAATTTAGAATTGACCTAGTTAATAAGGTGGAGGTTATTGAAGTTTACAATAAGCTTAATACTGTTATTCAAATTGAGATTGATTTTTGCGTCAAAAATCTACTTATGTTAATTTTATGGAATGTGAAAGAAATTATAAATTCTTCCATGATTGCATTCGTTAGAGAAGGCAATGTGACACCATCCAAAACATCAAGGAGTGTAATGGAGTTTGCTATAAGATCAGGATCAGATCATTTCTAGTAGGATCAAGTATTTTGATAATTTATTCAAGGCATACGATGTTAACCTACAAAACTTTAAAAGGATGTGTTTGATACCTCTCTATCTCATATTGACTATAACCTTCTTACTGTTTCCTTAAGCGCAGAAGATTTTTTATTCTCTATATATGGTTGATGTTAAGTAGGTGGGTTCGGATGGTTTCACTACTGCCTTTTATGTTCATGCTTGTGATTCCATTAAATGAACCATGACTACTTCCATTCAATGTTCTTTCTGGGTTGCCTTCCTAATAAATAATTTAGATGTTCTGCCATTACCATAAATCACAAAGAGGACTTTATAATTTCTCCTTTGAAAATTTCAGGCCCATTAGCCTTATTTTACTGGTGTCTATAAGGTTGAGTAAAATTATAGCAAGAGGTTGAATCCATTGCTTCGCAAATTTATTTGCTTATATTAATTTGCTTTTGTCCCTGGTCATAGTATTACATATTGCATCCTTATTGCTTAGGAGCTTTTTCGCTCTATTGATAATTAAAGGAGAGGTGGTAATGGGATTCTTAAGCTTGACATAAAGAAAGCTTTTGGCACTATTAGTTGGGATTTCATCTTGAGAGTGCTTAAGTATATAGGATTTTCTTTTGTGTTCTGTAAAATCATAAATATGTTGCTTGACAATAATTATTATTCCATCATTGTCAACAGTTAAAGCGTGATCATTTCAAATCCTGAATAGAGTTAAAAGCACATATATTTTTGTGGATGTCACATGTTTCACAATATTTCGGGCATTGATTTTGTAATGATATAAATCTTGGTCAGTTATAGGACCGTTTTGATCAATTGAAAGATGCCCTGCAAACTATCATTGTTCAACTCCAAGCACAGCAAGCCTCCCGAAGTCCTCAACAAGAATACACCAACTGTTAACCCTTGATGTCTCGGGGAATTGGCACACTCATTGCTCGACGACGTTCTGTCTCTCCCTCCAAACAAACTCATCAACACTTTCAAAAATTTACTGGCCAAGCGACCCTAAAACATTCGTCTCTTCACTTACTCATAGGCTAAGAAGTTATTGAAATATGCTTCACTTTAAAGTTAATCCAAATCTTAAAACCCTTGTACATTGCACTTATTTTTTTAATAATACAAATTTGTGATCTCAATGAAATACTTTATTTACTTGAATCGCTAGAGAACAGCAAGGCCGTATGTGTGTACTAACTCATCATCAAAGTTGACTTTCTGTTGGTGGGGATGATGGAGTTCAGTGTTGGTCAACGCAGCCATGATTTTGTGGTGGAGCAATATTTAGTTCTCCATGGTTTTGAGCCATCGCCATTTCCCATTTATATAAATTAATAAGGAGTCCTAATTGGAACCAACCTTCCACACACCAACTCAGATTTATTGAAGAATTTCGAAGAACAGCGATAATGTCAAGGCTTGCTATTTCAGCCATCCTCTTCATCTGGTTTTTGTTTCTCTGTCATCAGGTAAAAGAAATTTCTTTTATTATTATTATTATTATTATTATTATTATTATTATTATTATATTTAGTATTTAATTTATTCATGTTCAGGTTTGATAATTTAATTAGTTAATTAGTATAATTGTTCTGCAATTTTTTATCCTTTGCTCCTCTAGATTATGCTGAAAGCTTGAAGTACAATGGTGATGCCGGCCTTATTTTATATCATGTGAAGAAAGTAATAATTTGAGTCGATGATTTGATTTTGAGTCGAGTTAAATCTTGCTCATAGTTGGCTTGATCTAATTTTGATTCAAATTTTGTATGATACGTTCTCTTATGGGAGTTGAAATTGATCTGATATTGATTAATTTTTTATTTGAAGGCCAATTCTAAGTAAATTACATAAAACTTATATTCCTGTATGTCTAATGTATTCCCAAGTCAAAAGTTAGATGGTTGGTCCAATGTAAAATGTAAAATTTAAGTGCTAGATGTGTGAATACGTAGGAATTGGATGCATTTATGTAAATTCCCCAATTATTTATCCTCGATCCAAGCTGAAAATCTTCTCTCTGATTCAAGTTTAGGCTTTTAAACATTGATTTTGGTTTCGACAACATTTACTTTTGGCCCAATTTAATTTTTTATTTTTAAAATTTAAAATATTTAATATTTTTTTCATACAAAAAGTTTTTGATGAATTTAAAATTAATACTTTAATTTATTTGGATATTTTTGATGTTTTTATATTTTTTTTCATAGTGCGTTTCGTTTTTTATTTTTTATTTTTTTGATTATTTGGGTTAATTTTAAAATAATAATGCCAGTTTAAAATAAATGAAGGCCTACGACTGTCATCCATTTAATAAATATTAATTTAATGAAAAGGGAACCTCTTAGAAGTAAAGAAATAAGTAAGATTCGCATTTGATGTAACCATACGAACAATTTTCTATTCAGAACCCAAAAAATGATTATTTTGTTGCAGTTTTAGGGGTCGATTTGTCATGACTGGATTGCTTTATTGTTACGGGAAAGGCAATTTATATTGAAAAATATGCTCTCCACTAGACAGGCTTCATATATAAATTCAAGTTGAAGTGAAATATAAACTTTTTATCTGATAGCAATCTTAGACTGAAGAAGCATATTTTACTTTATTTTTAATTTTGTGGCATATTTACATCGGAGAAAATATGAGTCATCAATTATAATTAAATTTTAATTTAAATAAATCTCAGTCATTTGACTTACTTTAAGATGAATGTAATATATAAAAATTAAATTAAAAATTTTAAGGAGATTTTCATACATTCAACTCAGTTCCCAAGTAGTAAATTTTTAGATGACAAGATTTATTTGAATTTTTAACAATTAAAATGATGCTCTAGATGTAAGAAGTAAAATTTGAGCGTTAAATATGTAAATAAAAAGGAATCGGGTGGCATGTACGTAAATGCCTCAGATATTGTGGTGCTCTTCTCAATTTAAATCATTGAGACTTCATGAATAAAAAATAAAATTAGAATATTTTGAGCTATTTTTTTTCCAGTCACATCATCCTCAATTTAAATAGAGCACCATAACTGCTTAAATTAATTTAAAATATGGCGAAATTTATTTTTAAGAAAATAGTATTTGGGCCCGTTTGGGGCGGAAAAAATTACGTGCGGAACACGAACGGCGAGCTGCGTACTTAAATGAGGTGTAAATGAGATACATAGAGGTTATAAAGAGGTTATATCCGCGGTATAACCTCCTGTAATCTATTTTTAACTCTCTTATAATCCCTGTAATTGCGCTTGTATTTTCATGTATTGGTAGTTTACACGCGGGTTACAAGGGGGGTTATAATTAGGTTACAGGGGATTATAATGCGGATATAATCCAATTGTGACCCTCTTATATCCGTTTACATACGCAGCTCTGCGTACGTCTTCCTCATGCAATTTTTTTTCCGTTTGGGGCAGCTTATTTGATGTGGTGGCGTTTTGAAAACGTACCAGATATGTTTTGGTAAGTTACGTTTTGGCAGCTTATGAAAGCGTTATCACGCCGCACCTATCTATGTGCGATGATTGTTTCCGGCTTCGATCAGACTTTTACAAAAAAAGTAAAAATTTGTTGTAGCCACTGCACCCAACTTATCAGCAGATTACTCAATAAACTTCAACTACCCCAAACAGACTCAGTAGGATAAAATGGAATGGTTGATTCATGCTTAGTAGGATAAACTGGCATATAGACCAGGCAGCTCGGGAGTACTATTTCTCAAACGTCATGGCTTCAAATAATAAATTTAGCATAGTAGGTTATTATTTTTTCTAAGTATTTCATATAAAATTATGAGCATGATACTAATTATGTTTTAAATATTTTTAAATTTTAAAGGTTACCCACAGCATTTTATTTTAAAATGCCTTGAAAATATTAGTCAATGATGACGAGTTATAGAGAGTTTTTTCGCATAAGTTTCTTAATTATTATTAGTGGTTTGTCTTAATTTCTTTTTCTGTTGGTTAGTTGCAACCAATTAGCCTTAGCTGATTTGTCATGTGTTTAATTAATTGAATTACGACTCATCAATTAAAATAGTTGGGATAAAACAATTAAAACATTTCTAATTATTCGCTGAACCCATCTTTAATGGCACACCACTCATTGAGATTTTAATTTAATTTAAAAAATAAAAAAGTAATTAATGTATTATCTAAAAAATTTTACTTAAGAGATAATTTATCAAAATATTCCACCAAACCAATCTCTAATCTTAATTTAATTTTTTCACTCAATAATGATTAATTCTTTATTAAAAATAATACTAAAATTTTATTAACATTCTTCTCTTTTCGAAGATTTTTAGTATCTTCTTAACATCTATATTTTTTAATAAATATACTTATTGAGCCCTTGTTTTTCAGATTCATGGAATAAAGTTTCTGCTGGATGTGAATGACTATAACGATGGAAGATCCAACCCCAGGCATGACCCACCAGCACCCAAAGGAAAACCAGGCCCTGGCGGCAAAAACCCTTAGTTTATTTTTATTTTTATTTTTTAACTGCTAATTAATTTGCTCCATTTTCATTGTAATAGAAAAGGCGATGGAGCAAAGTATATTTGCCAGACTGCACAAGAATAATTATTGTCTTATTGCCTATTTTAAAAAAAAGTTGTAAATCTGGCTCATTTACATGCATATCATAGACCCTTTTATAAATTTACTTGTCTCACCTGTAAACACTCATATTCACATGCATGATGCTAGAACGCCGATCATGATTTTCCAATTTTAAGTTGATGATTGTATTTCTCGTTGTGGTTTATCTGTGTTGTGCATTCTATATGTGGAACAGCTTAACTAAAAATATTACATATATCTAAGAGAAATAGAATATTAGTGGGTTTCGTAATTTTAAAAATTGTTATCAAAATTTTGTGAATGAATTATGTTTACATTATATTTATTATATTTTATTTAATGTTTTAAGAAAATGAAAGGTAGTCAAGAAAAAGAGGTAAGAGAATGAAGATAGTGTAGGCATGGAGAGATCAGTGACCAAGTAGCTATAACAAACATAAGGGAGAAGAAACTTCAGTTGAGTAGAATGGGAAAAATTTATAGACGTGGAATTCATAATACTACTAAGTGGTGTATTTTTATACCATGATATGCATGAAATGATGAATAATATATAAGATTTTGTTGTAGTTGATTGTTCTTGTTGTTTGATTTGAAGGCTATGATAAATTGGCGAAGAAAGTGGAGCAAAGTTGTAGTTGTTTTAACTTTTATTTGGTTGTTGTCGCCTTTATAATAGAGTGTCGACTTGCTATATAATAGTTGAAACTATTTTGTTGGGAGTTCTTTGGTAAGTGTATCAACAACTTGATTTTAAGGAATCAGGTGTTCAATTGATAGTTGCCTGTTCTTTTTTCAATCACAAAGTGGTCATCAGTTTATGTGCTCAGTCTAGGCATGAAAGATGAAATTTTTGGCGAGTTACATGGAAAATAATTGTCATACATTTTTGTGATAGATGCAGTATGATATCATACTCAATATAGTAATAATAAATAAGATGTTGTTAGTGGAGGAGGTAGCTATGATGTGATATTAGGCATTGACGGAGGAATGAGTGCTTGTAGATTGTTGCTTGGCATACCATCAGATTGTTGTCAGGTATGCATAGTAGTTAGAGGTGGAAATGAGTTTGAAGTGATAGCCTACCCACTTTGAATTTAATTAGGCATGAAGTTCGAAGTAGCCACGTTTAAAACCAAATACATATGCAACAATGGCTTGTAGATAGTAAATGATGCATTTGAGAAAATAAAAGTGGATATTTGAGGGATTGTGCATAGCTAACATAGCTTGTTGACAAGGAACACACTGTAGTCTCGTGATTGTAAAGTATTTAAGAGAATTGTCAAGGTGATGGTCATGCTCAGGATTTGTTGGCTCTCAATTTGCCCCCCATCAAGTTCAAGATGATCAACCAAAGTTCTTCCTGGTTCATGGTTGTGTCACCTAAGTGTTAACTATGGGAATTGCCAAAAGCAATTTGGAACGGGGGCACTCATGCTGGCTTCATGTGCCAACATATAGTTACTGATGGACGCCTCCAAATGTTACAGAACTTTCATAGTTTCCCGACTTCGAAGGCTAGCATTACAGCTCACCACTAAAAAAATTAAAACCTTGGTTAAAGCCCCAATGTCGGAGGGACCTAGTGCCTTGGTGCCATTCCAGGCGCCACAATATCTCATCAAATGTAATTAATATTAGTTTCTGAAGACAGGTCCACGTGAGGAAAGAAAAGAGATAAAAGCAAGCCTACCCATCTCCCAAATTCGGATTAAAAGGACCTAGCGCTCTCTCTGTTCAGGTAATGTAGCACTCAGCCTCCTGAGCCTTCACGAAAATGCATAAGTGAAAGAAGGGATCAAAGCTTCCTTTTTGGCAACCGAACTCCAGGCATCGCAAGGATCGCATGCTGCTCTCTTGGTTTTTTGGATTCGACATTCTTGCCAACGAAAAATAAGAAGAAGAAGAGTTGGATCTTGGGTAGAGAGAGAGAAAAAAAAAGTGAGAGTCTATTTCTTGTAAGTTGATGTGATCGATGACGGTGTAATTCTTCAAGTAATAAAATTCTTTGTATCTTTGTAGATGTAGGAAATTTATCGAATCACGTAAATCTTTGTATTATTCTCCTTGTAGATTTTCTTATTCTATTTTTCTCCTTCATCGTCAATCACTTTATTGCATATCAATTAGTATCAGAGCTTTGGTTCGGATCTGAGAGAAGACGGTGGTAGGAGATGAAGTGAAGGTTTCAAGAATCGAGAAGTTCGATGACACAAATATTGGTTTTTGGAGGATACAGATATAAGACTACATCTATGGGAAGAAACTTCATCTTCCATTATTGAGAAAAAGAGCCGATAAGATGGATGAAGCTAAATGAAATTTATTGGATCGAAAATTTCTGGGTGGGGATAATTTTACTTACTATAAAATTGAGAATAATTTTACTTACTATATTATAACCTTAAGTTTTAGATTTTCTCAAAATTTATATTTTAAACTTTAGGCATGAAACCAATTTTTCATTAGGCCTTTAAATCCTCAAGCTTTTTCTTCCTTTTCACATACTATTTTTCACTTTTTTTTTTCTTTTCTTTTTTCTTTCCTCTTTTTTTTTTATAAGGCAGGGATTATTGTATCTGTCAAATCTTCTATTTATCCAAAAATACAACATTTCTTACTAAAGATAGTTTAACTATATTTAACATTTCTTTATTAAGAAAATTTTTACTTTAAAATTTTCATTTTTACTATAAATTTTAACTAAATTCTTTTATTATTTTCTATATTCAAAATTTTGTTTCCCTAATATAACTTCATATACATAATTATTTTTAATCAAAAACCAAATTTATTTTAAGTATTCTTGATAACAATAAAATTTTAGGTTTTTGAAAAATTTAGTTTTTAACATCCCCCCAAACTTTAATTTTTAGTTAGAATAAAAACATTTAAGCATAAGAAATGATACATGAGTGAGAATTAAAAACTAAAATAATATGCTTGCAGGAATTTCAATATCCTAAAAATGCAAGTATAACCGTTTTTTTAAAAAAACCAGGAGTAAAAAGAAACTAAATTCAGTTTTTCATAAAATAAAAAATTTTAAAAGACTTCTACAGTAGTGGAGATTTTCAAAGCAAATACACACCAACTTAACATAACTAAAATCACAAGAATACTAGATAATCACTGGTAGTAGATTTTGAAAAACTTTAAATATGCAATTTTTAAATAGTGGTTTTTATTGGTGTTATATATTTCCAACAGATTTGGAATTAATTTACACTCTATTAAAAATTTAAACACTAAATACACATTAAAACATTTCTACCACACACATATCACAAACTACAACATAAAACATTAATTTATCACATAAACATCTGAATGTGCATAAGAAGAAATAGTCTAACTATGCTCTATACAATAACAGAGTTTATATCACAAATACATCACACAAAAATTTAAACATCACATATAAAAACATCAAATAAAAACATAACAACACATAAGAAATCACAAAACAAAACATACTCAACACAACAATCCTAATCATCATCCTCATCATCATCTTCATTCCAGTCTTTGGATGGCACATAAGGTATATAATATGGATGATGGGGCATCTGAGCACTATGATCACCTCTAATCACTCTATCCATATACTGCTGATAATTCTCCTCAATTCATCAAGTTTAACAATATACCTTTCAATATATTCAATTTTACCATCCAATCTCTAACATGCTCTCGGGTAAGACTCACCTTCTTCAAAATCTTCTTTAATAATCCACTCTGTGAATCACTAGATGATGATGCTCGAGAAGTAGTGGCACGTGAAGTAGAAGCAGCAGAAGAAGAAGCAGTGGAAGCTCTAACAAATCCTCCTCTCTAGCCAAACTCTGAATGCACAGTGTAAGTGCAACATTTATACTGGTAATAGGTCTCAATTGCTGAAGAACATCCTCCCATGTTTCAAACTTCACACCAGACAGCTCAAAAATTGAGTGAATTAAGGAAGGAAATCCCATACCTGTAGTAGTAGCAGATCTGACACAGTTCATCACATAATAAAAAATAATAGCACTTATGTCAATAGGCTTTCCTTGTTGAATACAATGGTTCAGAACAGCTCTTTCTCTCGTAACTTCACTAACATGACTTGAAGGCAACAGTTTAGATGAGATAAAATAATGTCATGCCTTTGAAAAGACATTCAACTTAGAGGCCTAAAAATGTACTATTCTTTAATTTGTTTTCTTCTACAAACCTCTTCCATCAGTCAGAAAAGAAATTATCTCATCTAACTCTCCCTCAGTAGGATGATAATTAGCATAAAAACAAAACATTATAGGAGGCAAGTGGCAGAAGACATTGATTACCCCAGGTGAACAATGCATTTGTTCATCTAGAATCATCACCAAATTCTCTTCTGTTGTAGGCAAGTTCGCATAAAACTCTCTGACCACAGAAACAACATCGACAGCGGAGAAGTAACAGTAATTCTCCCAATTGCTTCTAGTAATCATTTCTTCAATAACTTCTCCTAGTTTACTAAACACACATTCAGGAATCAATTTCCATGATGATAATGCATCGATCTATCGATCCCCCACTCTCTCACTAATAAACTTGTTGTAATCAAATCTTTCCCTCTCTTTCGAACGCTTTGACTTTGGAGCCATCTCTAAAAAAAATTATAAAAATTCACCATAAATTCCAAAATCAAACCAAACTTGTTAATTTAACTTTTAAAGGTAATTTCCACTAAATCCAAGAATTTATAATGCTTTTCCTCAAATTTTACCATGAATAGTGATTTTAAGATTTTTCAATAATGTACTCAAAATATATGGTGAAAATAAAAATTTTTTTATTTAGGAGTAGTGCTCATACCTCAAGAAATTCAAATCTGACAAATCTTGTTGAAATCGGCTCTTAATTAATCAAACCTAAAGATGCACTAAATCTTTTTTCACGATTTTGAGAGGTTGAAGGTGACGGGAGGTGTTAAAAATGTCAATTTTCGGGTTTTTAACTGCAAAAAACTAATTTTCGCTAACCGGCGCCTAGCGCGAAATCTGGCGCTTAACCGCCGAAGTTTTGGGGCTTAGGCGCCAGTACCCTAATTTTCACATTTAAATTAAAAGTGTACTAAACCCCTTGATTAATCACCCTAAATCACTTCAAATAATCATTTCTCTCCCATAAACTTTTCTAATACTCCAAAAAAGTTAAATTTCCATCGATTCCAAACAAATTTCACACAAACACAACCTTACATTTAATTAAAAATAACCACACTTGATACGAACTAAAAATTTCTATCCAAACACTTTGGATAAAATTTCCCAATACACAAAGATTCAAGTGCATAAAAATAAAGATAAATTTACATCATTAAGATGTAACAAACACACAATAAAGTTCAACAAAATACAAACATAAAACACTAGACACAAAACACTTACCATATAAAAACTACAACACTAGACTACACTTAAATTTAATTCCAATCTCCATTAGGTGGAATATATCCAGAACCACCATAATTTCCATTTGAACCATCTGGAATATAAATCTGATAAAACAGGCGATGGTTGAAAACTCTCACGTATTCTTCTTCTAACCATTTGTTTTTTAAAAATATCGCCTTATCCGCTTCTTCCACATAACTTGTATGACTGAATTGCTTTTTAAGTTACCATCTAATATGCGCTAAATGAGCGTTAGTTTCATTTATCTTTGCTTCAATTAATTACACATTAGCTTCAATCTTTGCAATCCTTTCTGCAATACTTGAATACTAACTGCTAGGAATTCGTTGAATAACTCTTGCGCACTTTCACTAATAAAATTCTTCTTGTTGGCTTCCTCCTTCTTCTTAATTTTGCTCTCCCAAGAAGACATTGTTGCACTCAAAATACTCTTCTTAAGACTCAGGAATGAAAATAGGGATTGGGGCAAGTGTTTCTCTTAATTCAGGGTTTTTTTATAGACATGAGAAGTACTAAAACTGACCCTAGACATCTTAAAACTTCAAAATAACTTCCAAAACCACATACCCACGATTTTGGCTTCTAGAACCACATTTATCACATTTTTCATAACTGCGGTGCTTAAGCGCCAACATGACGGCGCTTAGCCACCAGTGCTCATTTTAGCACAGCCAAATGTCTAAAATTTACATTCTAACTCTTTTAAGTCATTAATTAATGTCAAATAAACACCATTATAACCAATCTCTCCAAAATACTACCACATAATCATGAAAACAAACCAAACAAAGCACATAAAGCAAACATAAAGCAAAGTACACCGATAACTATGGGTTGCCTTCCACAAAGCGCTTGGTTTAATGTCTTCAGCCTGACATACCCAGAACTTATTCTGAGTGGCCCAACATTAGATTCTCATTAGGTTTAAGTTGATCGACTGAAAAATAAGGTTTAAGTCTATGATCATTAACTTTGAATATTTTTCCAGTCTTAGGATCTTGAATATTCACAACTCCATAAGAATAAACTTTTAACACAATAAATGGACCCATCCACTTGGACTTATGTTTTCCAGCAAAAATTCTCAATTTGGCATTATATTTAAGTTGATCGACTGAAAAATAAGGTTTAAGTCTATGATCATTAACTTTGAATATTTTTCCAGTCTTAGGATCTTGAATATTCACAACTCCATAAGAATACACTTTTAACACAATAAATGGACCCATCCACTTGGACTTATGTTTTCCAGCAAAAATTCTCAATTTGGCATTATATTGCAAAACCTTTTATCCTAGATCATGATTTTTAGTAAGAATCTTCCGATCATGCCATAATTTCATCTTCTCTTTATAAATTTTAGCATTTTCATAAGATTTATTCCTTATCTCTTCAAGCTCATTTAATTGCAATAATATCTTCTCAGCAACATCTTTCAAATTATAATTAAACTCTTTAATAGCCCAATATGCTTTATGCTCAAGTTCAACAGGTAAATGATAAGCTTTTCCAAAAATTAACCTATATGGGGACATCCCTATAGGAGTTTTGTAAGCAGTCCTATAGGCCCACAAAACATAATCCAGTTTGATTGACTAATCCTTTTTGTTTGGATTAACAGTTTATTCCAATATTCTTTTAATTTCACGATTGGATAATTTAGCCAAACCACTTATCTGTGGATGATAAGCAGTAGCAATGCGATGGTTAATATGATATTTGATTACTGAAAATTTTATTAAGAAATTCATACCTATTTTTGATGAAATTGCACTTTAAAGAAAGGTATTTTCTTTATTTTGTTGCAGAAATGTAGAATTTAGGTGATAAAAGCAAAAATCATAAAAAGGAGCGGATTTGGAGCAAAAAGGAAGAAAATAATGCAATTTAGTCTTGAGTGGCCGACGGCGAGATCGAGCTCGCCGACGGCGAGGGTACGAGGAAGAAATTCTGAAGGATTTATAACTGTCTCGCTGACAGCGAGACCGAGCCCGCCGACAACGAGATAGCGCAGTTCGAAGACCTTCTAGAAGCCTCGCCGACAGCGAGGTAGTTCGTCGTCGACGGTGAGGTAGTTCAAATAGCGCAGATACATTGAACCTGGATACTTTTTGAAGGGATGCTTACACACCTCTTGGTCCTTTGCTCACCTCTATATATAGAAGCCGAAATTCAGCTTCTAAGTGTGTTATAAGTGTGTGTGTTATAAGTGTGTGTTATTTTCTGTTATGTGTGCAGTTTTGAGTCTTTAAGTGTCAATTTTAGTCTTTAGAGTCTTAATTAGTGAGTTAGTGAGTTTTTAGCGAGTGTTGCTGTACTGGAAGGAAGAGTCAAAGGAACTGCAAGGAGTCTGCTTGGGGATAAATCGAGATAAGTATTTATATTTATTGATTTTAACTTTAAATGAAATCCATGCTTAGTTTAGTTCCCATGCATTCCGAGTAGTTAATTTAGTCTTTCTCCTCGTTTATGAAATTAAGTGACTAGATGAACTAAAAATAGAAGTACTTTTAAATATTAATAAATTGTGATAATTTTTACTTAAAACTTAATTTACTTTCAAACTGGCCATTTGATTTGTTAAAATGTTTTGATTATCAACTATAGTAAAAATTACATCTGATATTCGGGAATTCAAAAGCCTTGGAAGGAGGGTGCAAATAAATAGGGAAATAATATCACCTGGGCATAGAATAGAGCATTTTAGTGTGACGGACTAAAATATTCAATTCGGTCCTATTGTTTGAGAGTCGAAGTGTAGATGTTAGCCCTCGAGCGAGGGGAACGTGGGAGCTCGAAGTGGCAGGTAGGTATCCTCCCGACTTACTAGCGCGATTCGCAATCAAACATAGGATTAGTCAATATTCTTTACACCTGGACCAAAGGGTAAAGAATAGGAATGCTCCTATTTGTCACAATACCTTAAAATTATCTATTTAAATTCATCAATCACTTAAATTTCTAAACAAGGGGAAAGATATTTTTTCTGAATAGTTAAGACTTATTTAGCAATTAGTTTAATTTCCTGCACTTTCAATACGTATTAATTTTCTACTTAGTTAAGTTACCTAATTAAAATACTTAGTTTACTTTATTGCGCTTAAATTTAGAATTCCAAATTTTCGTATACTATTTTAAAATTATTATTATTATTATTTTAAAATTAGTTTTTATTTAATTTTCTATTTCCCAGGACTCCACTAGAGCCCTGTATTACTTGATACAATACGTATACTTGCGTAGCATCCACAACATAAACAATTACAATTCTATACATATAATATAGCGAGGTCAAGTTTTTGGCGTCATTGCAATTAAATTAAAAATATCATAATATAAAATTGTGGGTCAAGTTTTTGACGCCGTTGCCGGGGAAAAGTAAGAAAAATTTACTAGAGTAACGGACTACTTTAAAATAATCATAATAAATAAATTAATATCTATTCTAAAATTGTATGCGCAAATTTGGAAATGAAAATTTAATACCTTACGATTCTGAATTAGAGCGTACAATTAAAAGAATTAGAATACAAAAGAAACAAATTATAAATTTAAAACAAATGGCGAATATTCCTGAAATTCAAAATATGAACCAACAAAGACCATTAAGAGATTATGCCAACCCTACATCAGATGAAATTCATTTAACTATTCAAAACCCCGATGTAGTCGTTAATTCATTTGAACTTAAACTCGCAATTATCCAAATGGTACAAAACAATCAATTTAGTGGTTCACCTACTGAAGATCCTAACTTACATCTTGCTAGTTTTCTAGAACTTTGTGCTACTTTGAGTATCTGACGATGCTATAAGACTTAGACTTTTTCCTTTTTTATTAAGGGATAAGGCTAAAATGTGGTTGAATTCGTTAGCACCTGGATCTATTAAAACTTGGGGAGAATTATCACAAAAATTTCTATCCAAATATTTTCCACCATCTAAAACTGCTAAGTTTAGAAATGATATAACTTCTTCTTGTTAGTTAGATGGAGAATCAATATATGAAGCTTGGGAGAGATTTAAGGAACTTCTTAGGAAATGCCCACATCATGCGCTACCGTATCGGTCGATTATTCAAACCTTTTATAATGGATTAGGAGGATCTTTAAGATCAATCATCGATGCTTCTTCTTGGAGGTTCATTAATGTCTAAACCATTTGATGAAGCTTATGCACTAATCGAAGAAATATCAACAAATAATTTCCAATGGCCTGCTGATAGAGTAAATTCGAAAAAGATAGCCAGCATTCATGAAAACGATGCAATATCTATGTTAGCTTCTCAAATTGCTGCTATATCTAAGAAATTAGACCATTTTGGAATGAACTACTCTCTGTCGGCATATTTTTAGGTTGTATGTTTTATTTTGAAAAGGGGGTCGCCTATTTTGAAAAGGAGGTCGCCTAACAGAAGTTGTCGGCGAATTTTTAATTTAATTTAAATAAATAATTTTGAAAAGTAGTATTTGATTTTGAAAATAATTTTAAATTTGAAGGTTTTAAGACATGAGATTAAACCGATCTCACATCCCAAATAGTTTATATAAACGAGCACCGCACCACAAACCGTATATCTATCCCTAAGGATAGACACATCGCTTAATGGTGGGGCTTGATTAAATAAACTAGAAGATTTGTGACATCCGTTTGGTCTCACGAACCAATTTTATAAGCCGACAAATTCCCCAGCTTAATATGAAAGCATTAAACGGGGTTTATATTACTCAGGTTCTTTAAAATTCCTATAAGGGCAAGCCCCTATAGTTAATTACATCTTAAGTGACGGAAATCACTTAAGAAAACTCTCGATAATAATCAATAATTCTGCTCTCAAGAATTTCAAAGTTTAAGTTTTCAAAGGATTGAATTTTGGAATTTCAATAGGGAATGGATCAAATTTGGAACATTTTGTTTTGGGAATCCAAAGGAAGAAAAGTAGGAGAAATCACGGATTCGAAGCGAACTTCGGTAATTTCCCGACTATCCTATTGTTTGGCTTGAGTTTAGGAAAGTCCTAATATTTATTTAAATGTTTTGATCTTGCTGATTTTAATTAATTAGGGCTTATATTTATATGACAGAATCATACAAATAGCCTCGAAGATGTGAGGGTTTATGTCGTATCAGACGACTACCTCGGAATCCTAAGACCGGTTAGGGCTTAATTTGCAATGCAAATGCCTAACGAAGAGTTGAGGATTCATGTCGCACTAAGTGCAAACTACCTCGAAGTCCTATGGCTTTGTTATTTAATTCTAGGAAAGTTTTGTTGAAGTAGACTCGGGTTTTGTCGATGACGATGGCCGTGCTGCCCACCTGCTCCGAGCTCCTTGTTGTTGTAGAGGTTTAGTTTTAGAAATCATAAATCAGGGGATGAGAAAAGTGTTTTGGTTTAGAGAAAATTTTAATTTCCAAGTGTTTTTTATGTTTTAATTAAAACAAATCTTAAAGTTGATTATAACGACACCTAGGTTAAGATCTCACGGTTCCATCCTTCCGCATCATTATTTTTATCGGACTCACTTAGTCCGGATGAATTTGCTAAACTCAATCGAATGAGTTCCACACTTTCATTTAGACCGTGGGAAATCCCGTTAGCAACACGTAGGTTACATCATCCGAGGTATTTCCGATCATCCAACGAGACGTTTTAATTTAGTTGTAATTGTAGTTTTGTGTTCTGTTTGTGATTAAATTTTGAGTTGTTTTATATTTTGAAATGTTGTGGCGGTGAATTTTATCTTGCAATAATTTTTAGTTTAGTTTTGGTTTCAGTTTTAGGGACTATCCTAAAGGTGTGGGTTTTCATGCAACAGTTGTTTATCATGCAAGAAAAGTAAGTGCAATGCGATTATATAAGTTGCAATAATGTAAATTGCAATAAAATAAAAGCGTACCTGGAGGGTCTTCCTGTCATTCCAAGCTGCACTTAAAACACAATTAGAATATTTAAGAAAATTCCTAGGTAAAGCTAAGGTAAGGGTTATGGTTTTCTACCAAATTCCTAATCCTATAGCTAGTCATTTTCTATGACGTCTAGGTTCCTTGTGTTTTGGTTTGAAGATGATTTTTTTCATCAAAGAACAATTAAATTTAATTATTCTTATAAACATCATATCATATTGAGAAAGTGTTTAAGAAGGGTCTTAAACATCTTTTCAATATTTCTAGGATTGCTTTAAGTCCAAATGAATTCAATTACACAAATGAATTAATCGTCCAAGAATTCCAAGTTTTGTTGTTATCTTGCTTAATGAACCATGATGTTTGAATGTCCTATAAGTGAAGTAACATTTCATTTAATATTCTGTTTAGGAGTTATGATAACTAAAGCTTTCGAGGGTAAATTGGTGATTTAGTTTGAATTCAATTAATGGGTTTAAATTTGGAATAATGTTCAAGTTATTTTAGAATTATTTTGAATTCTTTATGCCTTTGGTGATGTTATTTAATTCAATTTAATTTAATTTAATTTAATTTAATTGAGTTTTAATTTAATTTAATTCAATTTAATTCAATTTAGTTTGATTTGATGTTACATTAAATTAATTTGATTTGATTTAATTTTAATTTAATTTGATTTGATTTAATTTAATTTAATTTAATTTTTGATTTAATTTAATTTAATTTAATTTTATTCTATTTATTTATTTAGTTTAATTTAATTTAATTTAATTTAATTTAATTTAATTTTTAATTTAATTTAATTTTTAATTTAATTTTATTTTTTAATTTTAATTGAAATTTTTAAAAGAGTTTAATAATTTAATTTTAGTTTAATGATTAAGTCTTTTAATGTTTTGAATTTGAGTTATCGTTTTAATTAAGAATTGAATATTAATGAGATAATTAATTTAGGGATTTTTAAATTAAAGAATAAATCTCTTCCTAATAATATCCCTATTTTAATAATTCCAATTTTATTATTCTTCCAAATTTAATCAATTATTTAATTAAGGTTTAATTATTTTAAATTGCTTAATGGGTTTCTACCTTTTAATTATTTAAATTTCAATCATCCAAATCAGATTAGGATCAAATATTTTACTTGTTAATTTTTTATTAAACCTAAAGTTTTAAGTAAGGGTTAAAATTTTAATTACCATTTTGCCCTTTAAGATTAATAATTTCATAACTCACTAAATTAAACTCAAATGAACTTGAAATTTTTATGTGACTTCACTCAAAGGTCAATAAAGACATGAGAGAAAAAAATGTGATTTTTCTGTATTTAATTTATTTATATAATTATTTTTGGTAGAAAATAGTAGATTTCCAAGGAAAATTTAATAACATGACCAGAGGAAAGTTTCTGTCCTTAAGAAAATTAGGGGACATTTCTAATGACTCAGAGGACCACTTGGACCAATTTTGGTGATTTTTTGAATTATATTATTTTTATTATAATTATTTTAAGTTTTGTAGCATTAATTAATTTAAAAATAAAATAAATGTTGAAAAATGAATTTTATATTTTTCAAAAATCTCTCTGATATCAAGGAAATCAGAGAATCAAAATTTGCAATTTTCTGATTTTTTTGTGATTTATTATAATTATTTTAGTGAAAATGCTAGAAAATACATTTTTTAATTTTAAAATTACCCTAGAGCTTTAAAATTTAATATCTCACTAAATAGACCTAAGAAAAATATGGGGTTTATTCCTAAGTGATTAAAATTCAAAATGTGACATTTTAGTGAATTTTATTATTTTTGTGATTTTTATTATTTTTTAATTATTGAAAATATTAAAATAATATTAAAAATCAACTTTTTTAGAAAATTGAAATTTTAATTTTCTTAAATTCCCCTAACATCAGAGAGTCTCCAAAACCAATTTGGTGAATTTTTGAAAGATATTTTGAAAGTAATGAATTTTTAAAGTTTAAAATAACTAAGTGGCTTAATCAACCCATTTAGTAGAGCTAACCAAGTCCAATTGACCTCAAACTTTTATGGTGGGTTCCTCTGATCCTAAAGGTCAGTGGAGAGTTTATTTCAAGTCAATTTGATGTATGGTTAGCTCTAATTAATTAGAGACCTATTTTGAGTGTTTAAGCCAATTAGAGTTATTTTAAATGAACTAACTCAAAACCTATTTTTCCTAGGGTCCTCTGGTCATAAGAAACATCATCAAATTTTCCTAGAATTTATTTCACAACATGCTATTTATTGGAATTAAAATACTCAAAACAAGTAACATGAACTTGAAAAAATCAATAACTTTTCATAGGGATGACCTCTGACTTTGGAAAATTCAGGGAATGTTCCCAAATTCGGAGGCTTTAAAAGCCCTATGGTCTCATGCCATGGTGAATCGTATACATGCATGGAGAATTAAAAATATGCAGAGAGTAAATAAATTATTAAAAATAAAATACTTAATGAAATTAAGTAATTTCTTTTCCACATTATTCTCCTCTCGTTCACCGAGCAAGAGGGTATTTTTATTTTATTTTTATGATTTTCCTACACAAAGTTATGAATTTTTGAAGTTTAGGGAATTAAATAAATAGAAAATACCCCTAATTTTCTATTTATCCACGCGGCGCCGCGTCAACCTCGGCAGCTCCAAAACGCCGCGTGGCGCGCTCCCATTCGACGCCGCCATCTGACTCAGCAGCCCGGGCCCCGCGGTTCTCATTCTGTCTCCTGATCCGGCGCGATCCTGGTCGTCCGTCCGCGCTTGTATTAAATGAACGGCATCCGTTCATCGTCCCCAAGTGTCCTCACCAGAGAGCCGTCCACACTAAATCCCTAAGATCTCACTCGATACTCAATGGATTTTCGTGTTCTTATACTCTATGGATTCGTATCAAGAGACAAATACATCTATACGGTGATCATGCATTGAAATTAAAGCATTTGAAATGGAGAATCTCCGAAACTCCGGGATGAAGAATTAGCTCATACCTTTGTTCGGAGAAGTGTGGCTTCGATCCGAGGGTTGTTGCACCTTCGATTGGATCCCGCAAGCTCCGCGATGAAGTCTCCTGGTCTCGGTGAATTGTCTCAGGTGTGATTTCGACCAAGCCCGATCATAAAGCTTGGAGGCCGGAGCAACTCGGGTGGCCCGGAGATGGGGCTTTGCTGGCGGACACCTTCCTCGGTCCGGTAAAGGTGTAGAACCAATCAATTTGGGGATTGGCTCACCGTGGAGAAGTGTCCCGGTTTTGGGCCTAGATTTCAACTCCGAAATCGAGCTCGCAGCAGAAGAAATGGTAGGGGGATTTCAGCTGGGGATCAAGTGCTCGTGTATGAGGAGGAGTCCGGAACAATTTTGCGCGAGTTTCCTTAAGGTTTGTTTCGAAGCACCTCTCATGGCCGAGAGGGGTGGTGTTTAAATAGGAGAGGGTGGAGGGCCTCCCAGTGGAGAGTTAGGGCTCGGGATCACCTGCTCTCGGCAAGAGAAGAACAGCCTCCAATGGCCACCGGGGATGGGGCAGCTCGAAGGTGAGAATTTCAAGTCGGGCTCACATGCGAGCTCTCGGCCCGGTGGTTTCCGGCGGCGCGTGGTGGCCGGCATGCCGTGGTCGGTCACCCTCAAGGTCGTGGAGGTCAGGGTCGGAGGTTTGTGCGATCAATCGGCCATGGACATGTGTAAAGGAGTTCGAATTGAAATGGAATGGGATGAACTCATTTTGGGTCCAAATGGGTCAACCCACCTTTTGGGCTTTGTTCACCTCCCCATGGCTGGTTTGGGCCGAGGGAAGATCGGATGGATCGACTAGAAAGGGTGGAGAAGTCACCATCCATGAATATTTTGATTAAACATGGATTAATGTGAAGCATTAAAAGGGTTAAAACCTTTTTAAGGGGGCTTAAAAGAGGCTCCTCCTTTTGCCATTAGTGGCTTGATCACATGTCAAGCCTTCCATGGCTTCATGTGGCTTATCCATGGCTTGCATGGCTCACCTTTGGCTTGGGAAAAGTGGAGTCAATTTCATGGAAATAGATTTTAGGAATTTTTGGTATTTAGGGGTGATTTGTCATGAGGCTTGATTTGGAATTATTTGATGATGAATTTAGGACTTAGGTAATGGCTTTAATTTAGTGGATGGCAAATGGAGATGTCATGTGGGCTTTAGGGTAGATTTTGGGCCTTTTGAAATGGTTTTAGATGTGCTTTTAAGATGGTTTAGGAAAGTGGGCTTTTGAATTTTAAAATGGATTTTGGGATGAAATTTTAGTAAAGGCTTGGGCTAAATAATTGTTGGGTTTAGCTCATGGATGTGTCATGAGTGACTTGAAGCAAATTGGGGGTGATTTGGGTTTGAGTTGGGTTGAATTTGGGTTCTTTTGGTGAATGGGCCAATATAGGTCCAAGTGGGCCAAGTTGGGCCAATGTTGGGCTAGGGTTGAAATTGATGTAAAATTAATGTTGATAAATGTTTATGGGAGTGTTTCAAAGAGGTTTTGACTTTGGTTGGGCTTTGATTTTGGGGTTTGGGCTCATTTGGGTTAGGTTTGGGTTTAGGTCAAAATTGGGCTTTTTAGCTTTGGGTTGAATTTGAGTGGGGTTTGGGTCCAAATTTTGGGCAAATCATGTTAGTGTTTTGCTTGTGGGGATGCTAAGGAAGATTTAGAAAAGATTTGGGGTTAATTGGAGTTGAATTGGGTGAGTTTGGGTTAGGTTTGGGTCATGGGTCCAAATTGGGCTTTAAGGCCAAAAGTGAAATTGGATCCAAATGTCAATCAAATTGGACTTGAATTTGGTCTATATTGGTGTTGGGAATGTTGAATTGAAGTTTAGAATTGAATTGGACCAGAATTTGGGTCAATTGGGTAGGCTTGGTTTGACATTGGGTTCACTTAGGGTTAAAATGGGTCAAATTGGGGGTTTTGATAAAAGTGGGGTAAATTGACAAAATTGGCCCATGGTGTAGTTGAACAAAATGAAATTGGGAATATTTGGGATTTTCTGGAATTTTCTGGGAATTTTCTGAATTTTTGGGATTTTGGGTCAAGAGGGGTATTTTGGGTATTTGGAGGGTATTGAGAGGTATCTTTGGAATTTTTGGTATTTTTTGGGTATGGATGATCAATTTGAGTGATGTGGAAATGTTTGGGATTGATTTTGAGGAATTTTGGGTAATTTAGGTGATTTTGCAAATTTTGGGTAGTTTCAAGGGTTTTGGGTAGGTTAAGCGTGTAGGGTCCCTGGGTCAAAATCGAAAATTTGGAAAATTGAAGATTAGGTGAATGTAAGTGGAATAAAATCATTTTGGTTGAGCCATGAAGCCATATCAAGCCCACATGAGCCATGAAGGACTCATTTGAGGCATTCACTGTGTTGTTCCTAACCCTCTTAGCCAAGGGCTTAGGGGTTAAGGACCATCCATGTGAATCACCTACATGAGTCAGGAGGTCAAGTTAGGTATGGGTGTGATTTTAGGAGGTGTGTGAAAGTGTAGTGTATGAGTGTAGCGTATGTGTAAGTCAGCCCTTCACTGTACCAGTGCCACCTGTAGGCGGTCCTAAGTGCCAAAGAGTCCTATAGAACTCATCCTTTAAACTTCTACATTCGATTTCAACCCTCTAGGTGATTAGGGGTCTATAGTCAAGCTTGTAGAGTTTGCAGGAGTTAAGAAGTGGTTTGGGTTTCTAAGTGGTGGGTCCCAACTCTAGTCCTCTAAGATAGTCAAAGGAAAAGCCTAAGGCTAGATCCTCAGTACTAAAAAGAAGAAGAGAAGACCTCATCAAAAATGAGGTCAACACTCTCCTACTTTAAAAGAAAACTCATCTGAACAAATCATAGAATCTCAATCTAATTATGAAACTTTAAATGCTATTAATAATAGAACTAATAACCCTTATTCAAACTATTATAATCCTGGTTGGAAAACTCATCCAAATTTTAATTGGAATAACAAATCTAATCAACAATGGATGAATCAACCTAATCAAGCAAATCCAAACTATAAACCTAATTACCCACTCGGATTTAATAACAATAACCCTCAATTCAAAGATAAGAAATTATCTATGGATGAATTAATTTTGAATATGGGTCATCAACTACAAAATCAAGGAAATCAACTACAAATTCAAGGAAATCAATTACAAATTCAAGGAACATCTATTAAAAATATCGAAACTCAACTTGAACATATCTACTATCGCGCTAAATAATAGAATACACTGGAACTTTTCCTAGTCATGTGGAAATAAATCCTAAAGATCAAGGAAAAGAACAAATTAAAGCAATACAACTAAGGAGTGGAAAAGAATTAGAACCTCAAATTCAAAAAGAACTTGAAAGCCAAAAAGAGGAAGTGAAAATTGAAAAGGAAACACTTCAACAAGATTCAAACTTAGAACATCCTTTAATACCTTTGAAAATTTCTGTTGAAAAACCTCCACCACCATTTCCTCAACGACTAGCTCAACTTAAAAAAGATAAACAATTTGCTAAATTCCTTGAAATATTAAAGAAATTAACAATCAATATACCTTTTGTCGAAGCTTTAGATCGGATGCCAAATTATGTAAAATTTATGAAAGATATTCTAAATAAGAAAAGAAAATTCACTGATAATGAAACAGTCACACTTAGTGAAGAGTGTAGTGCTATTATTCAGAAGAAGCTTCCTGAAAAATTGAAAGCTCCTGGTAGTTTCATTATACCCTGCGCTATAGGAGAAAAATTTTATGGAAAAGCTTTGTGTAACTTAGGAGCAAGCATCAATCTAATGCCTCTATCGATTTTTAAGAGATTAGGATTAGGAAAAATTACACCTACTTCAGCAACCCTTCAATTAGCTCGATCGTTCGGTTACTCTATCCTAAGGGAGTTATCGAAGATGTGTTAGTAAAAGTGGATAAATTTATCTTCCCAGTTGATTTTATTGTTTTAGATATTGAGGAAGATAAAGAAATTCCTATCATTTTAGGAAGACCATTTTTAGCTACTCGGAAAAGCTATGATTGATGTTCGAAAGGAGAATTAACTATGAGAGTAAATGACCAAAAAAGTTACATTTAATATTGCAAAATCAATGAAATATCCTACGCTAGAAAAAGATGATGAATGTTTTCGGATGGAAATACTTGAACATTTACAACAAGAACATTTTAAGGAATATTATGAAGATAAATTAGAAAAAGAAAACAATGAATTAATTGAAGATAATAATGAAGAACTAGATTATATTCAGGAAAGATTTGAATTTTTGGATAATACTGAAAACACTGACAGAATATAGTTCCATCAATTATTAAACCTCCTGAACTTAAGCTAAAAATATTACCTCGATCATTTGAAATATGCTTATTTAGGTAATTCTTCAACTTTACCGCTTATTATTTCATCCGCATTAAATGAATCTCAAGAACAAAAACTTTTAGAAACTTTAAAAAAATATAAGAAAACTTTTGGTCGGACTTTAGCAGATATTAAAGGAATTAGTCCTTCAATCCGTATGCATAGAATTATTTTAGATGATGAACATAAACCTAAAGCAGATCCCCAAAGGAGATTAAACCCGATAATGAAAGAAGTAGTTAAGAAAGAAATTTTAAAATGGTTAGATAATGGTATTATATATCATATTTCCGACGATGCTTCGGTAAGCCCAATTCACCGTGTTCCTAAGAAGGGAGGAGCGACCGTCACCGCCAATGAAAATAACGATCTTATTCCTATAAGACAAGTTACCGGTTAGCGTATATGTATCGATTATAGGAAATTAAATACCGCCACCAGGAAAGATCACTTCCCTTTACCATTTCTAGACTGCGATGTTAGATAGATTAACTTGATATAAGTATTTTTGTTTTCTAGATGGATACACCGGTTATCATCAAATACAAATTGCTCCCGAGGATCAAGAGAAAACTACATTTACTAGTCCTTATGGAACTTTCGCTTTTCGAAGAATGCCTTTTGGATTATGTAATGCACCAAGAACATTCCGCAGATGTATGATGTCTATATTTAGTAAGTTAATCGACAATGGAATAGAAGTATTTATGGATGATTTCTCCGTATTTGGAACATCATTCGACACATGCTTAACTCATCTTGAAAAAGTATTAGAAATATGCGAGAAAACAAATTTAGTTCTAAATTGGGAGAAATGTCAATTTATGGTTGCGGGCGACATTGTATTAGGGCATAAAATTTCGAAAAAGGCATGGAAGTGGACCTCGCAAAATTCAAGTTATAGCTAAATTACCACCTCCAACTACTGTAAAAGGGGTAAGAAGTTTTCTTGGACATGCCGGATTCTACGTACGCTATATAAAAGATTTTTCAAAAATTACTAAACCTCTATGCCAACTTCTCGAAAAGGACAAGAAATTTGAATTTACAATCGAATTCTCGAATGCTTTTGAACTCTTAAAAGAAAAATTAATTACAAGACTCTATAATAGTTTCACCTAACCTGGAGAAACCATTCGAGCTTATGTGTGATGCTAGTGATTATGCCTGTAGGAGCAGCTTCTGGGCAAAGATATGAAAAGACTTTTAAAGTTATATACTATGCTAAGTAAAACTCTAAATGATGCCGAAATAAATTATACATTTACGTAAAGAGAATTATTAGCGGTAGTATATGGTTTTAATAAATTTAGACCTTATCTGATTGGAACAAAATGTATAGTGCATACCGATCATTCTCGCTATCAAATATTTAATGCAAAAGAAAGATTCCAAACCAAGATTAATTAGATGGATGCTATTAATGCAAGAATTCGATTTTGAGATCGTTAATAAGAATGGAACTGATAATCAAATTGCGGATCATTTATCAAGATTAGAAAATCATGAATTATCTGATATTGAAAATGAAATTATAGATAGTTTTCCTGATGAACAACTATATAATATCAATGAGTGGAAAATACCATGGTATGCTGATATAGTAAACTATATAGTTAGTAATATTTTACCACCTATGCTAACTTTGCAAAAACAGAAAAAATTCATCCATGATACGAAAACCTATTTTTGGGATGAACCATATTTATATAAGCAATGTAAGGATTTAATTATTAGAAGATGTGTACCTTATAAAGAAACTGAACCAATTATTCAAAAATGTCATGATTCTGATTTTGGAGGACATTTTGGGACCGATAAACCGCTTATAAGATTCTACAATCTGGATTTTACTCGGCCTACTCTATTTAGAGATGTATACCGATATATTAAAACTTGCGATAAATGTCAAAGAGTAGGAAATATATCTAGAAAAAACGAAATGCCTCGAATTTTATATTAGAATTCGAAATTTTTGATGTTCGTGGATTAGATTTTATGGGACCTTTTATTCCTTCGTTTGGAAACTCATATATATTAGTAGATGTCGATTATGTTTCCAAATGGATCGAGGCACAAGCTTTACCTAGGTGTGATGCTAAGAGTGTTTCAAAATTTCGATGAAAAATATTTTTACTAGATTTGGAATGCCGAGAGTGATTATCACCGACGGAGGAACTCATTTTAGAAATAAATACATTCACAAACTAGTAGAAAAATACAATATTACTCATAAGATATCCATCGCTTATCATCCACAGTACTAGCGGATTACTGAAGTATCTAATCGCGAGATTAAACATATTTTAGAAAAATCAGTAAACCTAAATAAGTTAGATTGGTCTATTGAGATTAGACACTACATTACGGCTTATAGGATCGCTTATAAAACTCGATTGGAATGACTCCTTACGAGCTTATATATGGAAAAACATGCCACTTACCGACTGAATTAGAACATAAAGCATATCGGCGATTAAAGAATTTAATTATAATATGAAGGAAGCTCAGTGAGAAAAGATTGCCGCAATTAAATGAATCGGAAGAATTAAGAAATGAATCATATGATAATGATCGGATTTATAAAGAAAAGATGAAATTATGGCATGATCTGAAGATTAATCGTAGAAATTTTGAACCGAGACAAGAAGTTTTGCTATATAATACTAGATTGAAATTATTTCCTGGAAAATCGAAGTCTCGATGGTTAGGACCTTTCACCATAACTCAAATATTTTCATACGGAACTATAGTAAATCGAAGATCTAAAAACCGGACATAAATTTAAAGTTAATGGACATAGATTAAAACCATATTTCGAAGGTATAAGACCTAACTATAAAGAGGTTTTAATGCTTAGTCGACTCGATTAATAATCGAAATTAGGTCGGCCGACGACGTTAAACCAAGCGCTTTATGGGAGGCAACCCATATTAGTTATTTATTTTTATTGTATCTTAATAGTTAGTCTATATTATTGAAACTTTAGTACTCAATTATTATTAAGAATCATCACATATTCGAACCATTATGATGAGAAAAGAAATTATTCGATTTTAGAGCGAAATTGAACATTATTTTGGAATCTCGCCGACGGCGAGGTCGATACTCGCCGACAGCGAGGTTCGCGCCTAAATTAAATTCAGTTTATTTATCGAGATCGCCGGCAGCGAGAAACGTCCCGCCGATAGCGAGAACATGGGAGGCAGTTTTTATAACTTAGTCGCCGACGGCGAGAAACTTCTCGCCGACAGCGAGGAAGTTATAAAGATGAGTTATTTATAATTTGAATGCCGATTTGGACGGTTTCAACACCAATTCCTTTGTGAAAACCCATTCTTAAATCATTCTAGATCCGCCTTCTTCACTAGAATTCATTCCATTCACCATAATGGCCTCCAAATTCTTAGATTCCTCTAATTCTGGAGTGTTTAACCGGAGGAAATTTGTGAGTGCGGAAGCGCAACGGATCTTCAACAAGGTTTTGGTAAAGAAAAGAGTTATCAAGGAACGAGATTCGTCAATCGAGGATTAGAGAATTCCACTACGAAGATAGAAGAAACAATCGCGCAATGCACGACTGGGAGGTATTTTGTTACACTACGTCCGCTCGTTGTTATTCCAGCTGTGAAAGAGTTCTACTCTAACTTACATGCGATCAACAATGAGAATGTCTACGTCCGAAGAAGATGGGTGACGTTTACTCCATCAAGAGTAAATGAATTATTCTCTATAGAAAACACCATGGTATGTCACTATTCAAATTTTGTGCCTTCTCGATATAATATGAATGAGATATTTCGATATCTGACTGATGAACCGGAAGATTTGGAAATGCGTGAAGACTGGTATGTTAGTTTCTCTGCATCACTTTTGAATCCTGTCTCAAAGCACTGACACTTTTTCATCTCATCTAAATTGTTACCTACTATGAGGGAAAACAAGGTTTCGAAGGAATGCGCTATATCGAATTATTGTATTCAAAATGGATCGCCTATCGATGTTGGATCAATAATTGTTAAGTCTCGCATTGGGTTTAATCGTGCATGGGTCGGCTCACGGACTAGACACCCATCTACTATTTTTGCATTATGCAGCCGTACTAGTGTTTCTTATGAAGCTTCGGGAAAATGTTCCGTTACCTCGGAAGCCGCTCGATCCTACGTATATGTTCCCTACTTTGACAATAATGATGAAATTACATTTATCTCCGATAGAGCTTCACAGAATAAACCTATAGCGAAGGCCTATTTCGGATAAAACCGAGTTACTTATGAAGAAAATTAAAGGAATGGAGAAAGAACTCGCAGAAAGTGAGAGATTCAATCGACAATATATCCGATTTATTCGATCACATCGATCTGGAGGATGAAGGAACACTTCGATCATTCCGGACACCCGGAAGCTAGCTTTCTTCATTTATCGAGACGAAGGGTTTGATCACCGAAGAATTTGCTTCGGAGTTTCCCTTCGAGCCTTTCTATAACTTATTTCGTGCATCATCGTCATATCTGGAAATATCGAAGAAGATGAAGATTCCGACATCAAGAGTAGTAGTAAAGATTTCCATAGTATGTTTCGTATTTATGTTATTCGATTTGATTTAGATTTTATTATGTGTGGAGTGATGATTTGAATATCTCAAACTTAATCGAGATATGCGTCATAGTTTTGTATCAGCATTTAGTGTGTCATGGATTGGTTTGCGATGCGCGATTAGTTGTAGTGATCGGAGAATCAAGTTCGATTATAGAGTTTAAAATTATGTTAGTTTGTACATCTCATGGATTTCAATATTAAAGTTAATTTGTTGTGTTGTGTGAATTTGTTTGTGTATAAGTAGCTAATCTTCATATTAAATTAATAAATGATGTGATCGAAATATAATATAAGGCAAATCAAGGACGAAAATGAGTGACGAATTTCGAAAATTAAATTTTTGGAATCTCGCCGACGCCGAGATCGATCTCGCTGACAGCGAAGGTTAGAGCAAAAATTTCTCGCCGACAGCGGATTTTTCCCGAGAGTTTTTTGTTCCGAAAAATATTAGCTCGTCGACGGCGAGAAAAATCTCGTTGACAGCGAGGTCGCAAAAAACACTTTAATTGACCGGTCAAAAACACTATTCATCATCCCCAACCTCTCATTTTCGCAAAAACTACCCTAGGGCTCATAAAATTTCAGATTTAGAGGCGATTTCATCACTCAAAATATCGGATTTCATCTTCTCTTGGTAAGTGC
Organism: Papilionanthe hookeriana x Papilionanthe teres; assembly: GCA_022702705.1. Classification (NCBI taxonomy): domain Eukaryota; kingdom Viridiplantae; phylum Streptophyta; class Magnoliopsida; order Asparagales; family Orchidaceae; genus Papilionanthe; species Papilionanthe hookeriana x Papilionanthe teres. The sequence goes on from CM040431.1 coordinate 115,843,717, forward strand.
TTCACTCCTATGCAAAAAATTTTTGATTTTCACCATGTATTTTCTCCACATTGAAAAATTTTGAAAAATCCTAAATGTGGAAGAATTACTCGGTAGAAATCCATAAAATTTGTTTTAATTTGATCTTAGATGTTGTAGGAAGCCTCCTTAGTAATATTAGGAAGTTTAGTGACGATTTTTGTGAATTTCATATATAGATCGAAAAATGTCTCCGGGACAGAAAAGACGAGTAGATTACGATACTGACCGATTTGTCAATGCACGAGCACAAAATCAGTATTTTCAAAACATTCAAGCAAAAAAGTGCGTTGCGAATCGAGTTTTTAAGAATCCGGGAGGCGAAGTTGAGCTGATCATTAAAGAACGAGGTTGGGAGAATCTCTGCTACATCACCACATAGCCGTCGTGGAAGTAGTAAAGGAATTTTATTCTAACTCGATCGTCGTAGAGGACGCACTCGCAAAGGTACGTGGATTTATGGTCGACTTCGACGTCGCTAGAATTAACGCCTTCTATGAAGTTCGGGACGGTCCAAATGAGTACGAAACATTTGGAACTATGCCGGACCTCTGAAGATGTGATAAATTTTCTTACCGACGGACCGGAGTTTGGAAGATAAAGCAGCGGGAAATAGTGAATTTTCCTCTTTCTAAGTTAAATGCAAATTCTAAAGCATGGCACTATTTTATTTGTTCTACTTTGTTACCTACATATCACCACAGTGACGTAACAAGGGATATAGCAGTTCTGAATTTCTGTATTCGTAACAATGAAGTATAAACATTGGAAGTGTTATCTATAAAATATCTTACCCACTACCTGGAAATGAAAGCGGAGGGGATCGGGACATCCCGGGTTGATTTATGCACTCGCCAACTCTCCGGAGTTGAGGCGGCAGATGATGAGGAGAGGATAGAACCCATGAACCCACTCACAACGGCCAATATTAAGAAATATGAGTCTCATGAAGGGTGGAGATCGGGAGTGAGAAGTTATTTCACTCACTCAAGCAGAGATATACCCTCTACTAGCTATGAACCTCCCGAGCCTACCACCCCTACCCTATAAGATCCGATGAATGAGCCGACACTCGCATAGGAGGAGTTTTGAAGCGGCTTGGAGAGACAATGGGGAGAAGATTTCGATCATTTTGATCAAAGGATCGATAATCCGGAGAGGAGACATGATTATGATAGTGAGTACCTGCAGAGACATTCGTAGTACGAGATAGCATATCATGAAGCCGAACGTCGCTACGTGAGCGGAGATTTAGATGTCATCTTTCCGGAATGCCCGTGTATACTCGGTATCATCCGCTTCGCCTTCTCAGCCTTGCGGATCAAGGAAGGGATGACAATATAGTTTGGGACTTCAATATGAAGATTAGGACTTTATTTGTTTTGTTTGTTTGATGTTAAGTTATTTTGGAAACTTTTATATGTTTGTAATATTCAAGTACTTTATGTCGTGAGACATTGGATATTTGTTAGATTATTTGCTTCGAATTGTTATAGTAGTTTAGTTTTTGTTTTTGTGTTAGTTAATTGCATTTGTTTTTATGTTAAATAGGATGTTAGTTTTCTTTAGTATGTTTTTATTTTATTCTGTATTGTTTTAAGTTGTAAAAATTGTTAATGTGTTAGTTAAATTGTTTTAATATGTTAGTAATTCATATGTGTAGTGTAGAGTTAATTTTAATTGTTGTATTTAATACTTATCTCAAATTTTATCCCTACATTTTCTTTAAATTGTTATATATATATGGAGAATACTAACAGTACAGGTTCAATGAAAAATGAAAAAGCCTGCAAAAATTTCAAAGAAAAAGAAATACCTAAACTTCAAAGGTATGATTTATTTACTTTCTTTTTTTATTATTTAGAGTAGATATAAAAATTTAAGTTTGGGGGGGAGTAAAATACAAATTTAGTTATTAACTTGTTCTCAATTTCTATTTTCAAATTATTATAAATTGATTTTTATAAGAAAATTTTTCAATTTAATTAATATGAATTATTTTATTTAATTATTATAAAAGGTTAAATGAAATATTTCTAGTGCTTTAATTAATTAAATAGAATAAAATATTTGGTTAAAGGGAATAAGAATATAGTAAACTATTTTTAGTAAGGAAAACTATATTCTAAAATTAAAATTCTTAAGTATTCAAGTGAAAAAGAAAAGATCGAAAATCAATGAAGTAAAAACTATGAAGTATATATAAGCTAAGAAATATTCCTAAGTTTCAAATTTAGGAAGATGAAAATGAAGTTCAAAATTATTAACAGTGCTCTCCAGTATACAGTAATCCTCATTAGTTAAAAAAAAAAAGGAGAAGCTTCGAGGAGATGCCTTATCAAAAATTCGCTTTATTTGAATTAACCTAAAAAGAAAAAACTTAGATATTTCCAAACTTATGTTTATGGATCGAATTTTATCTAATAGTGTTTTCTTGAATTTCTTATCATATGAATATCTTAAGTAATTATTCTTTTAAATATAGTCATTCCCGAAATGAATAGTAAGCTAGAAATCTTAGACCTGATAACTAAATAATTTATTTCTATAAGATTAATTAAATTACATGAATTATTTTTATTTAACTTTATTATGATATTAATTAATCTAATTCATAGTTTATTTGAATTAAAAAATCTTACTATAGAAATCATTATTTTTATGTAGTACTAAAATTACTTGAGGAAAAGTAATAAGTAAGTTTGGGGATTTTGATCACCGAAAATTTTATTAAGAAATTCATACCTATTTTTGATGAAATTGCACTTTAAAGAAAGGTATTTTCTTTATTTTGTTGCGTGAATGTAGAATTTAGGTGATAAAAGCAAAAATCATAAAAAGGAGCGGATTTGGAGCAAAAAGGAAGAAAATAATGCAATTTAGGCCGAGTCGCCGACGGCGAGATCGAGCCCGCCGACGGCGAGGGTACGAGGAAGAAATTCGAAGGATTTATAACCGTCTCGCCGACAGTCGAGACCGAGCCCGCCGACGACGAGATAGCGCGATCTCGAAGACCTTCTAGAAGCCTCGCCGACAGACGGCGAGGTAGTTCAAATGGCGCGTATACATCGAACCTGGACACTTTTTGAAGGGATGCTTACACACCTCTTGGTCCTTTGCTCACCTCTATATATAGAAGCCGAAATTCAGCTTCTAAGTGTGTTATAAGTGTGGGTGTTATAAGTGTGTGTGTTATAAGTGTGTGTTATTTTGTGTTATGTGTGTAGTTTTGAGTCTTTAAGTGTCAATTTTAGTCTTTAGAGTCTTAATTAGTGAGTTAGTGAGTTTTTAGCGAGTGTTGTTGTACTGGAAGGAAGAGTCAAAGGAACTGCAAGGAGTCTGCTTGGGGATAAATCGAGATAAGTATTTAAATTTATTGTTTTTAACTTTAAATGAAATCCATGCTTAGTTTAGTTCCCATGCATTCTGAGTAGTTAATTTAGTCTTTCTCCTCGTTTATGAAATTAAGTGACTAGATGAACTTAAAATAGAAGTACTTTTAAATATTAATAAATTGTGATAATTTTTACTTAAAACTTAATTTACTTTCAAACCGACCATTTGATTTGTTAAAATCGTGTCGATTATCAACTATAATAAAATTACATCCGATATTCGGGGAATTCAAAAGCCTTGGAAGGAGGGTGCAAATAAATAGGGAAATAATATCACCGGGCGTAGAATAGAGCATTTTAGTGTGACGGACTAAAATATTCAATTCGGTCCTATTGTTCGAGAGTCGAAGTGTAGATGTTAGCCCTCAGGCGAGGGGAACGTGGGAGCTCGGTGGCGAGCCGGTATCCTCCTGACTTAGCTGTGCATTCGCAATCAAACATATGATTAGTCAATATTCTTTACACCTGGACCAACGGGTAAAGAATATGAATGCTCTTATTTATCACAATACCTTAAAATTATCTATTTAAATTCATCAATCACTTAAATTTCTAAACAAGGGGAAAGATACTTTTTCTGAATAGTTAAGACTTATTTAGCAATTAGTTTAATTTCTCGCACTTTCAATACGTATTAATTTTCTACTTAGTTAAATTACCTAATTAAAATACTTAGTTTACTTTATTGCGCTTAAATTTAGAATTCCAAATTTTGGTATACTATTTTAAAATTATTATTATTATTATTTTAAAATTAGTTGTTATTTAATTTTCTATTTCCCCGTGGATCGATAACTGAGACTCCACTAGAGCCCTGTATTACTTGATACGATACGTATATTTGCGTAGCATCCACAACATAAACAATTACAATTCTATACATATAATATAGCGGGGTCAAGTTTTTGGCGTCGTTGCAATTAAATTAAAAATATCATAATATAAAATTGTGGGTCAATATTTCTTTACTAATTTCTCCATAATCACATTTCTAAAATGACTTCCCCCATCAGTTATGATTACTCTTGGTATTCCAAATCTGCAAAATATATTCTTTATTAAAAACTTTGCAACACTTTGAACATCACATTGAGATAAAGCAACAACTTCAATCCATTTGGATACATAGTCTACTGCTATGAAAATATAAATTTTTCTGAAAGATGGTGTAAATGATCTCATGAAATCTAATCCCGAAACATTAAATAATTCAACTTCTAACATATAATTGAGGGGCATCTCGTTTCTTCTAGAAATATTGCCTATACGCCGACATCGATCACAATTTTTAATATATGCATTAACATCTTTAAAAATTATAGGCCAATAAAATCGAGATTGTAAAATTCTATAAGCAGATCTATCAAATCCAAAATGTCCACCATAATTAGAATTATGACATTTTTGAATAATTTCATAAGTTTCTTCTAAAGGCACACATCTTTGAATGATCAGATCCTTTCCTTGTTTATATAAAAATGGGTCATCCCAAAAGTAAGTTTTAGCATCAGATAAAAATTTCTTCCTCTCCTGGTATGTCAAACCATATGGTAAAATATCACTAACAATAAAGTTTACAATGTCGGCATACTATGGAATACACCACTCATTAATAGTGAACAATTTTTCATCATAAAAATGTTCATTAATTTCTTCAGTATCACTAAGAGATCTTTTAGTTTCAAGCCTGGATGAATGATTAACAATTGAATTATCAGCACCCTTCCTATCTACTATCTCAAAATTAAATTCTTGCAGAAGAAGTATCCATCTTATCAATCTCAGTTTTGCATCTTTCTTCTTCATTAAATATTTGATAGCATGATGATCAGTATGAACCACACATTTAGTTCCAATTAAATATAATCAAAATTTATTAAATACAAATACTATAGCTATCAACTCTTTCTCAGTAGTGGTATACTTAATTTAAGCTTCATTAAGAGTTTTACTAGCATAGTAAATTACTTTGAAAATTTTATCATATTTCTAACCCAAAACAACACCAATCGTATAATCACTAACATCACACATTAATTCAAAATGTTTTTCCCAATTTGGTGAAATTATAATAGGTGCAGTGATTAATTTTTCTTTTAATGTTTCAAAAGCTTTTAGGCATTCATTATCAAAATAAAAAATTACATCCTTTTCCAATAAACGACATAAAGGTTTTGAAAATTTTAAAAATTATTTAATGTAACGCCTGTAGAATCCAGTATGTCCTAGAAAACTTCTAATTCCCTTTACATTAGTTGGACAAGGTAAATTAGAGATAACTTGAATTTTTGCAGAATCTACCTCTAAACCTTTTTTTGATATTTGATGTCCTAATACAATTTCTCCTGCTACCATAAATTGGCATTTTTCCTAATTAAGGACCAAATTAGTTTCTTTACAGCGTTTTAAAACTTTAGATAAATGTTTTAAATATGATTCAAATGAACTTTCAAACACTGAAAAGTCATTCATAAAAACTTCAATCCCTTTTTCAATTTAATCACAAAAATTAGCCAACATACATCTCTGAAATGTAGCAGGGGCATTACATAAACCAAAAAGCTTTCTTCTAAAAGCAAACATACCATAAGGACTGGTAAACATTGTTTTCTCTTAATCCTCAAGAGCAATTTAAATTTCGTGGTACCCATTATATGCATCCAAAAAATAAAAGTATTTATGCCCAGCCAGTCTATCCAACATCTGATCCAGAAATGGGAGTGGAAAATGATATTTCCTTGTAGCAAGATTTAATTTTCTATAATGAATGCATATTCACCACACTGTAACTTGTATTGTTGGTATAATCTCATTATTCTCATTAACAATCACCGTTACTCCTCCTTTCTTAGGAACACAGTAACTATGACTAACCCATGCACTATCTAAAATAGGGTAGATAATCCCAGCTAACAACCACTTTAAAATTTCTTTCTTAACAACATCTTTCATGATAAGATTAAATCTCCTTTGAGGCTCAACCCGAGGTTTGTAGTTATCTTCTATAAGGATTCTATGCATTCAAATTGAAGGACTGATATCAGCTATCATCCATCCAAAGGCTTTATTATACTTCTTCAAAACTTTAAACCAACTCTCTTCTTCTTTTTTAGTTAATTGAGAGGAAATTATTATTGGCAAAGTTGAGGACTTACCTAAAAAAATATACTTCAAATGATCAGGAAGCATCTTTAACTCAAGTTCAAGAGGTTTTTCAATTGATGGACCAAAAGATTCGTCTTTTTCAGTCATGTCCAACAGTTCAAAATTTTCATGAACATAATTTAGATCTTCCTCATGAAAATCTTTAGAATGATGTAACTCCTCTTCTTGCTTATGTTCCAATTCTTCTCTTTCAGATTTCTCTTCATAAGTTGATTTGAAATGACATTCACTCAAATATATGATAACATCCATCCTATAACATTCATCATCTTTACCTCTTGCAGGATATTTCATTGATTTTGAAATGTTGAATGTAACAGTCTGATCATTAACTCTCATCATTAATTCCCCTTTTTACACATCTATTATTGCTCTGCCTGTGACTAAGAAAGGTCCTCCCAAAATTATGGGTATCTCTTTATCTTCATCCATATCTAGCACACTGAACTTAACGGGAAAGATAAATTAATCTATTTTTAGCAAAACATATTCTATTACTTCTTTAGGATATGTGATCGAACGATCTGCTAATTACAGAGTTACAGTAGTTGGAGTTATTTCTCCTAATCCCAGTTTTTTAAATATTGATAAAAGCATAAGGTTCATGCTTGCACCCAAATCACATAAAGCTTTTCCATAAAATCTTTCTCCGATTACACATGGAATTGTGAAACTACCAGGATCTTTAAGCTTTTCAGGAAGCTTCTTCTGAATTATTGCATTGCACTCCTCACTAAGTGCAACTGTCCCATTATCTTCAAACTTCCTTTTTCTGTTGAGTATATCCTTCATAAATTTCACATAGGTTGGCATCTGTTCTAAAGCTTCAACAAATCGAATGTTGATTGTAAGCTTCTTAAATATCTCAAAGAACTTTGAAAATTGCTTATCCAACTTTTGTTGTCGATGACTTTGAGGAAATGAAGGTGGTGGTTTTTCAAATTTTCCTTAAGTGGAGAAATAGGTCTTTCCGGAGCGTCCTCTTTTTGTTCTTTAATCTCTTCTTTCTTTACTTCAATTTCTTTTTGAACTCTATCTTCCAACTCTCTTTCACTTCTCAGTTGAATTGCTTTTACATTCTCTTTATTTTTATCTCTTGGATTTACTTCAATATTACTAGGAAGAATACCTTGAGATCTATTACTTAATGAATTGGCAATTTGTCCCAATTGATTTTCAATATTTTTAATTATAGCTCCTTGAATTTGCAATTGATTTCCCATTTATAACACCACTTCTTAAATATACAACTTCTTCTCCTTAAATTGTGAAGCATTGTTAAAACTTAGAGGATAGGTTGGTCTATAATTATTATTCCCTTGGTTGTTCCAGTTCCCCAATGGGTTTACTTGATTGTTCCCCCATTGTTGATTACTACCACCTTGATTATTGGTATTCCAGTTAAATTTTGGATGGTTCTTCCAACCTGGGTTATAATAATTATAATAAGGGTTATTATGCTTATTTATAGCACTCAAAGTTTCTGGTGAAGTATGAGAATCAACCATTTGACCTAATGAATTTTCTTCAATCATGACAATTGGCTGAGAAAAATTCATCCCAAATTGGTCTATCTCCCTTGAAATTGCAGCAATTTGATTTGCTAACATCGCAAAAGCATCATTTTCATGAATATTGGCTACATTTTTAGGATTTAACCTTTTCAGAAGGCCATTGAAAATTATTAGTAGACATTTCTTCAATCAAAGCATAAGCATCAATAAACTATTTAGACATCAGTGATCCTCCTGCAGCAGCATCGATAATAGATCTAAGAGATCCAACCAATCTATTATAAAATGTTTGAATTATTAACCAATCTGGTATTGAATGATGTGGACATTTTCTGAGGAGATCTTTAAATCGTTCCCATGCCTCATATAGATTCACCTTCAAACTAAAAAAAAGATGTAATATCATTTCTAAGCTTCGCAGTCTTTGATGGTGGAAAATATTTAGCAAGGAATTTTTGTGTTAAATCACTCCAAGTTCTGATAGATCCAGGTGCTAACGAATTTAACCATATCTTAGCTTTATCCCTTAGTGAGAAAGGAAAAGTCTAAGTCTAATAGCGTCATTCGAAACACCATCATATTTAAAAGTAGCACACGTCTCTAGAAAGTTGGCAAGATGTAAATTAGGATCTTTAGTTGGTGCTCCCCTAAACTAATTATTAGACACTATTTGGATAATAACAGGTTCAAGCTCAAAGGAATTAGCAGCTACAACAGGGTGTTGAAGACTACCATGAAGTTCATCCACTGTAGGGTTAGCATATTCTTTTAAAGGTCTAACTTCTTGATGGATGTCAACATTTTGATTTTAATGATTTTCCATTTCTTGAATGTTTTTATCTTTTTCAGAATTTTTAATTTTTTTGATTTTTCTGATTGTTATTTCCAATTCAGAATCGTAAGGCACAAGTCCCTCAGACCCTAAACTCCGCGTACAACGATAAATAAAATAAAATAAAACACACTAACAAAAATAAAGAAAAGTAAAAAAATTTAAATATTTCTTAATTTTCTTTAAATGAAATTTTAATTAATATCTACAAGACAGCGGCAAAAACTTGATCCCCGAATAATTATGCTTACGATTTAGATAAGAAATTTATGATTTATAATATGGGATACTACGCAAGTATACATATCGTTTATCAATTAATATAGGACTTTCTGATTAAGCCCTGAGATATCGAACCCATAGCTAAATGTATAAAGCTTCAAAGAAATAAGAAAAATAAATTTTTACTTTTTCAATTGATTTTTGTAAGTATGTTTTAAGGTACAAAATTTGAAAAGTTACTTTTGATATTTTTAATAAAAAAGTTAAGCAGTAAATTAAAATTATCAATACTCTAAACACGATATAAAAGCTATAAGAATCAAATATCTTTTTCCTTCTTCAATAAATCAGTAATAATTTTGGATATTTATGTTGTGGAAGTATTTAAATGTATTGTGCCAAATAGGAGCAATTATATTCTTTACCCTTACTTGATTCTATAAAGAAATTGGTTAATTTGAAATTTTGTAGATGGGTTAGGCAGAGAAAATATCAGCTCTCACTCCAGAGTTCCCTCTATTCTCTCCACCTGGGGGCTAACATATCATAACAAAATTTAAAATAACAAACCAAATTAGGTGGCTTTAGCCTGTCACTCTAAAGTCCTCTAATTTTACTCCCCAATAAAACATATCTCCCTATATATTTGCATTCAATCATATGAACTACAATTCTCACCCATATAATTGCATGTGACTCTTTCCAATTGTTGATTAAGACAATACCGCTTTGAATCTTACATAATCTCACAATAAATTTTAACATCTTAATTGGCCACATCAAGAAGTAAATTAAGTAAAAGGAATTGAATTATCACAATTTCTTCCAACATTAAACACTTATACTTTCCACAACATACTTTCATAATTTAATTATTTCATCATCTAAGAAAGAAAAAGATTAAGTAAACTACTCAGATTTCATGAAGAAAACATAAGCACAACTTGATTTGAAAGCATAAACCATAATTAAAACACATCTAATCTTACTTAAAAACAAAGTGTAAAAACAAAGATAAATACTCATCTGAAATTCCTCTCCACAAGACTCTAGAAGTTCCTCTGAAATTTTGCTTTCCACAATACAACTTTATAGAGGTTGGCGCCCAACTCTAATGACTCAAATACAAACTTTAGACTTCAATAAAAACTAGATACAAGGATGAAAGAAAATTGGTGAGAAGAAGGCTTCACACCAACCCCTTTTCCTACTCTTTACTCTCTAACAACTATAGAACTATACTGCACTAATTTCACTCACTCTCCAGACTTCTAAATGACTCACTCTATGAAACTTCCTAAAAATAAAACTCTTCTTTGCAAATTATGAGGCTTCATTTTAATAATTTTCTAAAAGGTGCCTTGGTGTTTCTTTAAATCATGTCCAGATTCAATGTATCCACCAAAAGATGCATCCCTTCAATCACATCTGCCGCCCAAAGGAAGTTAAGGAAGTTCGCACAAAAAGTTGCTTCAAACACTCCTTGAGAATGACGCCAAATTTGATTAAAATTTGATTTTTAAATGTGGCGCTTAAGCACCGACACTTTGGTGCTTAGGCGTCAAAGGCCAAATTTCTCAAACTTCATAATTTTGCTTCAAATTTGATTTTTTTGTTTCTTTCATCATAATTAATCATTTTCATCATACCTGAACGAAAAACATAAAATATCTTCCATTAAAGTGGAATATCATCAAAAATAGGTATAAAAATGTGCATAAAAACACTATATATTTTAGGTGTATCAGACACCCTTTAGATCCCTTAGATTTTTTGAACAAGGGAAGTGTGGCGACCCCATCAAAGTTTCAAATACCCGGAGACTTACCTTGAGCACTTAGCCATTTCAATCATAAAAAAATACTATTACAAATCATAAACATTTTAGATGCACAAGTGTAAGTGATGAATATCATATTTAAAAATTACATTATAGAATTATTGATTTTTAATTATATATTGGATCATCAAGTTGAATATTGATAATTCAAAATTGATGATATCTGTCAACTTATAAAAAAAAATTATCACGAAAACTTCATTGATAGAAAGAAGTCCATATTTAAAAATTCAATTAGAATATTTTAAAATTAAGGTCGATCAAAGTTAAGTTTTTTAAAAGCTCTTTATAATTTCTAACTTATGTCAAATATTGGTGAAGATAAAAAATCAGTCAAATATTCTCGTAATAACTAAGACATATGACATAAAATAAAAGATGATTCGTTATGAGTTTAATAATAATATAAATTGAAAAAAATATTGCAATGAGTTTTCAATGTAAAACAAATATTTGATAATTTTGATTGAATGAAAATGCACTGAACATAATTTTCAATAAATAATTATAATAGCAAGATCGAAAGATGTAAATTTTGTTTTTTAAGTTAAGCTTAACTATTTTTTTTATTTAGTTTTATTTTAGAAAAATAAATTTTAATTAAAATATGATTTTATTCCTCATCTCCTGACCGTTAATCCAGCCAACGAGTAGCTGTGATGCGCCCCCGATCACCAGCCGGCCGTCCTTGTTGAACTGATCACCCACCTTTATTCTACCGTTCAGCTATAGCAAACCACCAACAGTCAAAGGATATAAATACCCTCACTTTATAGAACACGTCACCGCCAGTATGAGCCTAATCCCGTCATTTCACAACTTGTTCGACTGGCTGTTACATTCGCATCCTTTAATTAAACACCGCTGACGTGTCAGGATGATGAAGAACTGTCGCGGTGGTGTAAGATTTACAGAAAATAGGCGTACGTTTATCAGTTGCTTTTTCTAGTCCTGGCCCTCCTGGGAATGGAGGAAAATAGAAGTCGAGGTAGAGTGCCTTCGAAGCAAAAAACAATTGGAAATGGTGGGGAGCAATTTTCTCTGATTCCTCCCCGGCTCCCTACTTCGATCATTTTGTCTCCTCGCTGAAACTAAAACTAGAACTCCTTCGCAATTCTCATTCTCGTTCTCCTGCTTATCACAGAACCCTAGATCTCATTGGCCATGCCGGGACTCGTCTCCCCCCCGGACGTGGCGGCGCTCCGGATCACGGTGCCGGATCGTGTCAGCACCCGAAATAGAGAAAATGGGGATGATCCCGACCTCCGTAGCGCTAAAAGCCGTTCACCAGCGCCGAAGAAAGGTTTGTTGTCCTCCCCGTCATCGTCATCCCGCGCCAAGCCCGCGCCGGAGAAGAACTCTTCCAGTGGCAAGCGGCGAGGATCTTCCATACTGGAAAAGCCACCCCTCGATGAATCATCATTGGATAACCCTGATCTTGGGCCGTTCCTGCTCAAACTCGCGCGCGACACGATCGCCTCAGGCGAGGGACCGAATAAGGCCCTCGAATACGCGATCCGAGCGTCCAAGTCGTTCGAGCGTTGCGCTGTTGAGAGCGGGGAGCCGAGCCTGGAGTTGGCGATGAGCCTTCACGTGACTGCGGCGATATATTGCAGTCTTGGGCGGTATGATGAGGCGCTGCCGGTAATGGAGCGTGCCGTGGCGGTACCAGACGTGTCACGTGGACCGGACCACGCACTCGCTGCCTTTTCCGGTTATATGCAGCTGGGGGACACGCACTCCATAGTGGGCCACATAGATCAATCTATCGATTGTTATTCCCGCGGTCTCGAGATTCAGATCCAAGCCCTAGGTGACTCCGATCCTAGAGTCGCCGAGACGTGCAGATACTTGGCCGAAGCCCACGTCCAAGCAATGCAGTTTGACAAAGCAGATAAGCTCTGTCAGAGAACTCTTGAGATCCATCGGGAGCATAGCGAACCGGCTTCCATCGAGGAGGCTGCAGATCGACGCTTGATGGCTATTATCTGCGATGCTAAGGGTGACTATGACGAGGCCCTCGAGCATTTAGTGTTGGCCTCTATGGCTATGATTGCTAACGGCCATGAGGGTGAGGTTGCCTCCATAGACGTGAGCATTGGCAACACCTACCTTGCACTTGGTCGTTACGATGAGGCCGTCTTCTCTTATCAGAAGGCTCTTACCGTGTTCAAATCCACCAAAGGTGATAACCATCCAGCAGTTGCTTTGGTGTTCGTACGCCTTGCCGATCTTTATTACAGAACGGGTAAGCTCCGTGAGTCACGATCATATTGTGAAAATGCTCTTCGAATATATGCCAAGCCTGTTCCAGGAGCAGTGGCCGAAGACATTGCTGGAGGTTTAGCGGAAATCGCCAGCTTATATGAAGCATTTGAGGAGCCTGAAGAGGCATTAAAGTTATTGCAGAGATCATTGAAGTTGCTGGAAGATGTTCCAGGTCAATGGAGCTCTGTTGCTGGTATTGAAGCACAAATTGGAGTAATGTTTTATATTGTTGGCCGGTATGAGGAGTCCAGAAATTCCTTTGAAAGTGCTGTTGCGAAGCTGAGGGCAGTTGGTGAAAAGAAGTCGGTATTTTTTGGGATGGTGCTGAACCAGATGGGGTTGTCCTGCATTCAATTATTTAAGATTGACGAGGCTGCAGGGCTGTTTGAAGAATCTAAAGCAATATTGGAGCAGGAATATGGGACGAGCCATCAGGACACTCTTGGTGTGTATACTAATCTTGCTGCTACCTATGATGCTATGGGAAGGTGACTCAAACTTCAACTGCTTTTCAATTATTTCATTTAAACATCATATTATATTTTTAAGTGTGGTCGAACACTTAGGATTAAAAATTAAGCTCTTTACACTAGCACAAGGATACTTAGCAATTCAGATGCATAAACTGATGGGCAAGACGCTAATTGTATGTTAAGAACTCAGATTTTTGTTTCATTTCCAATGTGAGATTAATATCAATTCTCATTGGAACTAGCAATATCCCCCTCCCATGAGAGCCCCTCACACTGATCATAACTCCTGAAACAGATGCTTTAGACATCATCGAGTTTAAACTGATGATTTTAGTATCAAAGTTACTTGAACGCATGAAAAAAATAACCAAAAACCATGAGCTCCACCAAGACCCAGACGATCCACTAAATGAATAAAACATGCTTGATCTTGGCTGTTGGCTATACATCTTACTAGGAAATGAATATATTGGTCGTGTGATATTTTATGTATGCTTTTTCAGTTTAATATCTTTTTAGGAAATCAGAACGTTTTTATTGCAGACACTTTAGGAAATAGGAATACTGACTATCCCGACTTTGGTTGCATGATATTTTTTATTTTGTTTTTTTCTCTTTAGTATGTTTATGTATAAAATCTTTTCCACAGTATCCTTTCTTTGGATGATTAGTAACATCATATTTTACAACACAACTTTTAACCAAAATTATCCTTCATGGTGCTACTTGACAAGGATTCATCGAAGGTGGCTGTGGTTGCTCCAAAATTGTTTGTTTGATTGTTATATGCATATGCTATGGTATTTTTTTGTGGTAGCTTCCAATATAGGAAGGTTTTGCATGGCAATATTCCTGGCTTTGGTAGCATAATCAGGAAAACAATCTTAGCCGATTGGCTAGGTGGATAACAAGCAACCAGCTCAAGCATTCCGAAATGCTTTCACATACGTTATTATAAGTAGTATCATCTTGACGATGTTTGTAAGAAGCATTAGCAAAACAAATCCTAAATAAAAGCTTTATTTAGAGTCACGTTGGAAATATTAGTCTCTAATTTTCGCTTAAATTTACTGTTAATATACACTAATAAACATTGAGGATCCTCTAAAACTAGAAGATAACTATTCTACATGGTCTGTTGTGATGCCCTTTATTATGATTCCAATTATTTTTGATTGAATGCATTGAGCTTTACAAATGTGAAAGGAAACATTAATAGATAGGTTGTGCATAATGTTGTCTTTTTTAAACAATTTACTAGCTTAGAAAAGGAACAATGAAAATTGTGAAGTTAGGAGAATAGATTAAGTACATTTGAAGAAAAGTACCTTGCATTTTTCATAGTTCTCTACGATACACATATTTGCACTAAGGTATAGTGAACATGGTGTATATTTTGGCAATGCTGGTTATGATCCTGCACCTTTCATTATTCCATTTGTTATAGATGAAGGCTCAAGTTGCGCTTTTGTTAGTAGTGGAGATGCTCTTGCTATTGTGATTGTTTTTGGACTGTTGTGATCCCTTCTCCAGTTGATGGTTCTTGTTTGAAGCTTCAAATTGTTTTGCTGGCACTGAAACCTCAGGTTGGAGAGGGATTTGGTAAAGATGTCAACAATTTGATCTTGATCAAGAGAAGTGATATATTGAGATTGTTTGAGTATTGATGTAATCGCTGATAAGTGTTAGTCAACCTCTGTGCACTTTGTTTGAGCGTTCTTGAGTGTTGTTTACTAGTGTAAAATTCAAAATAGTTTAACAATAAAGCAGGGTAGGTTGCTCCAAGGGCACATGAAATTTCTGAAGTATTAGGTGAATCCATGTAACCTTTGTTTCTGTTGTGGCGAGAGCACAATATTTAGCTTTTGTCTACGAGTGGGCAATGTCGGCGTTGTTTTGGGTGTAGAGTGCCCGTAGGAAGCTATCGGTTGCCGGAATCGAAATCCCGTCGCCCGCTTCGGAAGGACGTTTTAATTTACACACATATATATATATATATATATATATAATTTTAGAAAAATATGAAATCAAACTGACCTCATATTTTTCATAGTTTAAATGAAGTAGTGCTTACACGCTTAAGATCCGTATTTATCTAGAAAGATAAACACAATTTCATATTAATAGGAATTTTGTCGGCTTATAAAATTGGTTCGCGTACCAAAACTAGATGTCACAAATCTTCTAGTTTATTTAATCGAGCCCCACCACTGCGTTGTGTCTATCCTTATGGATAGATACACGGCTCTGTGGGTGCGGTGCTTGCTTATATAAACTATCTGGGATGTGGGATCGGTTTAATCTCATATCTTAAAACCTTCAAATTTAAAATTATTTTCAAAATCGAATACTACTTTTAAATTATTTATTTTAATTAAATTAAAAAATTACGATGCCTTCGTTAGGCGACCCCCCTTTTAAAATAACATACGACCTAAAAATATGCCGACAAGATTTTTGGATAATTCGCCTGGGGAAAATTCCTCTCTCCATTATAATCGATAATTCCGCTTTCAAAATCGGTAAGGCATCCATGTCCTTAAGTGGATCAAACTACCCTTCTTTTCCGTTGGAATACTATGTTCATTTCTATCTTGAATGAGTATAATGGCCATTCTCTCGTATTTAGGAGCCACTGCTTAGACACCCCTAAACAAGAGAGGTTCGAGATCCTTTTACCTCATTTCGATGCGGGGTGGACTTCAATAAATGTGTTAGTTTGTGAATGATCCTTCGAGTCGAGAAGTCTTGCTTAAGACTTTCTTTCCTTTCCAACTCGAATCGGATTCTTTACCTTCTCTACACTCAATATTCCGTTCTAAATAAACAAACCCTCTAATAAGTGATTCTTTTAACAAATGATTCCTTCTTATAAATACATGAACAAGAATGAGTTCTACCTCTTCAATTCCTTTCTTCGTCCTAAAGAAAAGAAGCATAACTCGGGACCGACAAACTGTGAATCTACCCCCGCAAATGAAAGCCCCGAAGCCGATTTTCCTCCTTCACCAACGGACTAGACTTCGGCTTCGTCTATAAGGATGAGTCGCCGACACAATGGGATCATCCGATTTGGACAAGGATTTGAAAACACGAACGTCAAGGTCACCGACGTCTCCCTCTTTCGCACTAACGAACAAGGTATCCTCGTCGAGGAGCCACCGCTCGAGTTCAACCTTAGTCGACCCAGAGTTCCCTCCGGAAAAGGATCCCGACTAGGAGAAGTACCGCTGTCCGGCAGGAGGACTGTTCTTACTACACCCACCGGCCCAGTTGTTTCGCACCTACCCCGACTTCGCCAACCAAAGGGGAAAGAAATCCGTAACTATGGTAAACCTCGTTACCGTGGAGGGTACAGATTCTCGTAAGACCTTCTCGTTTTCGAAATCCGGGTCCAGCTTCAAAGATTCCGTCACCGACAAGGACCCAAAGAAGAAACAAGTAGAAGGATTGCCAGAGAGCCGTAGCCGCCGAGATCGTTTTCCCGAGGAAATTCCAGGTCGTCGTAATATACACCGCTACCGAATATACACCGCCGCCCGACTACATACCACTTTTGAGAGGAAGTGGTGTTCCATCCCCTCTCCCACAAGCAGAGGATGAGGAGAATGTTCGCAAGATTGCCGCCATACCACCTCAGCCCGCATACTACAACGATAGCCGCAAGAAAGAACTGTAACTACGCCTGCTTGGCTTCGACCGCAAACTTGGCAGGTGCCAAGAAGGAAGGAAAACTGCCCCGTATCGGAGATTCTACGAAGGATAGGCGGTGCCGCCTCAAATCCCGTCTCGTCCCGAGCAGAGCCCGCCGTCATGAGCGTAAAAGCCAAGCAAGAGAATGAAGGTCCGCCCGTCGTAGTCTCGCGGATCGGGCAGACAGGGTGACACACCTTCCAAAGATTTGGCCGACGTACCATCCGGTCCTAGACCTTCTCGCGTTGAAGGATGGTAATGGCGTCCCACCATCGCGTGCTGGACTCATTTCGATGAGGTCTTCTCTTCTTCTCTTTAAGATTTCAGATCTGAAATTTCAGGCTTTTCCTTCGATCGTCTTAAAGGACTAGAATCGGGACCCACCTTCTAGAAATTCAAACCACTTCTTAACTCCCCGCAAACTCTACAAACTTGATTGTAGACCCCTAATCACCTAGAGGGTTGAAATCAAATGTGGAAGTTTAAATGATGAGTTCCCATGTGACTCTTCGCCTTTCGATCGCCCCCCGTTTTCGCCGGGTCTCAGAAGGGGCTGCCTTACACACACACTACATTCACACACTACACTTATACACTACACCTATACACTACACTTTCACACACCTATACCTAACTCGACCTCCCGACTACGTGATTCACACGTGGTCCTTAACCCCTAAGCCTCGCTGCTATGGCTGGGGAACAACATAAATAATGCCTCAAATGGGTCCCTTCATAGCTCATATGGGCTTGATATGGCTTCATGGCTCAACCAAAATGACTTCTTTCCACTTAAATTCACCCACTCCCAATTTCCTAAATTTTCAATTTCGACCCCCGGACCCTACACCCGCTAAATCCCTACCCAAAACCCCCGAAATTACCCAAATTTCTCAAAATTTCCAAATTATCTAAAATTCTCCAAAATCAATCCCAAACATTTCCACATCACTTAAATTGATCATCCATACCCAAAAATACCAAAATTCCAAGAAAACCTCCCAATACCCTCCAAATACCCAAAATACCCTCTTTGACCCAAAAATCCAAAAATTCAGAAAATTCCCAGAAAATTCCAGAAAATCCCAAATATTCCCAATTTCATTTTGTCTTACCACACCATGGGCCAATTTGTCAATTTACCCTACTTTTGTTAAAACCACCAATTTGGCCCATTTTAACCCAAAGTGAACCCAATGTCAAAATAAACCTACCCAATTGACCCCAATTTTGGTCCAATTCAATTCTAAAATTCAATTCAAAATCCTCAATACCAATCTAGACCAAATTCAAGTCCAATTTGATTGATATTTGGATCCAATCCTTACCTCTTTTGCCTTAAAGCCCAATTTGGACCCATGACCCAAACCTAACCCAAACTCACCCACCCAATTCCACTAACCCCAAATCTTTTCTAAATCTTCCTTAACATTCCCACAAACAAAATACTAACATGATTTGCCCAAAATTTGGATCCAAACCCCACTCAAACTCAACCCAAAGTTAAAAGGCCCTATTTCGACCTAAACCCAAACCTAACCCAAATGAGCCTAAACCTCAAAATCAAAGCCCAACCAAAGTCAAAACCTCTTTGAAACACTCCCATAAACATTTCTCAACATTGATTTTATATCAATTTCAACCCTAGCCCAACATTAGCCCAAGTTAGCCCAATTTGACCTACATAGGCCCACTTACCAAATAAATCCAAATTCAAACCAATTCAACTCAAATCACACCAAATTGATTCCAAGCCCTTCATAGAACACCCCTAAACCAATTATGACATTTATTTGACAAAGTTCTTCACAAAATCTTTACCCAAATGCCCATTCTAAAATCAAAAAGCCCATTTCCCTTAAACTTTCCTAAAAGCCCACTTCACCACATCCAAAGGCCCAAAATTTACCCTAAAGCCCACATGACATCTCCATTTGTCATCCACTTAATTAAAGCCATTACCTAAGTCCTAAATTCACCATCAAATTATTCCAAATCAAGTTTCATACAAATTTCCATCAAATTACCAAAAATTCTTAAAACCCATTTTCATGAAATTGACCAAACCTTTCCTGCCGTATGCGAGCCATCCACAAGCCAAGTATGAAGCCATGAAAATTCTGGCATGCGACCATGCCATTACTTGGCAAAATGAGGAGGTCCTTTTAACCATCTCCTAAAAGTCATTAGCCTTAAGTACGTTTCCCCACCAAGATTTAATCCAAATATTCTTGGATAAGGACATCACCACCTTCGACTCGGCTAGCCTAACCGATCTTCTCACCAAGACCAAACCCATGGAGGTGAACTCCAACCCAAACCAATGGCCGACCACTTCAAGCCAAAGTGGCCTCTCCCCCATTCCATTTTAATCCAAACACTTTACACATGTCCAAGCCCACCGACCTCACCATTGCCAAGCCCCCGACCTCCCCGGTCAAGATGGTGACCCATGCCCGCCGGCCAGCCCGCCCGGATCGCCGGAACACCACACCCGAGAGCTCACATGTGAGCCAACTTTGAAATTCTACCTCGTCAAGCTGACCTATGCCCAATGGCCGCCCGCCGTCGTTCTTCCCATGACCCGCAGCAGCCGATCCCAACCTCGTCATCCCCGGGAGGCTCTCCGTACCCACCTCTATTTAAACTCCCCTCACCCTCACGGCCATGGAAGAGAGCTTCGCACAAACCTTGCCGAAACTCGCAAAAATTGTTCCAAACCCTTCTCCACCCTTAGAGCAAGGCGGATCCCGCGTCAATTTGCCCTAATCCCCCGGATAAAATCCAATTTCCCAACCGAAATTCCACCCAAAACCAGGACACTTCTCCACAGTGAGCCAATTCCCAAATTGATTGGTTCTACACCTTCACCAGACCAAGGGAAGGTGTCCACCAAAGAAAAGCCCCATCTCCAGGCCACCCACACCTGTACCTCCAAGCTTTGTGATCGGGCTGGCCGAAATCACATCTAGACACCACCGCACTCAGAGACTTCATCTCGAGCTTGTCGGGATCCAATCGAAGGTGCAACAACTCTCAGATTGAAGCCACACTTCTCCGAGCAAAGGTATGAGCTAATTTTTCATCCCGAGTTTCTAGAGATTCTTCATTTCGAATGCTTTAATTTCAATGCATGATAGCCGTATAGATGTGTTCGTCTCTTCAAGACGAATCCATACAGCACAAGAACATGAAAATCCATTGAGTATCGAGTGAGATCTGGGGATTTACAAGGTGGACGCATTCGGGTGATGACGCCTGTGGGACGATGAACGGATGCCGTCCATTCAATACACGCGCTGACGAACGGCTCGTATGCATGCCGACTCCCAGAGACGCGTACGAGAACCGCGGGGCTCGGGGTCAGCCGACTCGTGCGGCGGCGTCGGGGGAGCGCACACGCGGCGTTTCGGAGATGCCGAGGATGAGTTGGCGCCGCGTGGATAAATAGAAAATTAGGTATTTTTTTTTTGATTTATTTAATTCCCTAAACTTCAAAAATTCATAACTCGCGTAGTAACCGAAAAATAAAATAAAAAATACCCTCTCGCTTCGAACAGAGGAGAATAATGTGGAAAAGAAATCATTTAATTTCATCAAGTATTTTATTTTTTATAATTTATTTACTCTGCATACTTTTAATTCTCCATGCATGTATAAAATTCACCATGGCATGAGACCATAGGGCTTTTGAAGCATCCTCGAATTTCCGGAACATTCCCTGAATTTTCCAAAGTCGAGGCTATCCCTATAAAAAGTTATTGATTTTTCTCAAATTCATGTTGCTGTTTTGAGTATTTTAATTCCAATAAATAGCATGTTGTGAAATAAATTCTAGGAAAATTTGGTGATGTTTCTTATGACCAGAGAACCCTAGAAAAATAGGTTTTAATTTTTGTTCATTTAAAACAACTCTAATCGCCTTAAACACCCAAAATAAGTCTTTAATTAATTAGAGTTAACCATGCATCAAATTGACATGAAATTAATTCTCCACTGACCTTTAGGATCGAGGAACCCACCATGTACCCCCGACGTCAATCGGGACTCGGTTAGCCCCACCACCGTCGATTAAGCCACTTACCCATTTTAAATTTTAAAAATTCATAACTTTTAAAATACCTTTCAAAATTCACTAAATTAGTTTTGGAGCCTCTCTCGATATCAGGGGAACCTAAAAAAATTAAAATTTTAATTTTCTAAAAAAGTTGATTTTTAATAATATTTTAATATTTTTAATAATTAAAAAATAATAAAAAAATAACAAAAAATAATAAAATTCCCCAAAATGTCACATTTTAAATTTTAATCACTTAGGAACAAAACTCCCACATTTTTCTTAGGTCTATTTAGTGAGATATTAAGAATTTTAAAGCTCTAGGGTAATTTTTAAAATTAAAAAAATGTATTTTCTAGTATTTTCACTAAAATAATTATAATAAACTACAGAAAAATCAGAAAAATCGTAAAATTTGATTCTTTGATTTCCTTGATATCAGAGAGATTTTTGAAAAGATAAAATCATTTTTCAACATTTATTTTATTTTTAAATTAATTAACACTCCAAACTTAAAACTAATCAGAATAAAAATAATATAGTCTAAAAAATCACCAAAATTGGTCCAAATGGTTCTCTGGTCATTAGGAATGTCCCCTAATTTTCTTAAGGACAAAAACTTTCCTTGGTCATGTTATTAAATTTTCCTTGAAAATCTCTTTTTTCTACCAAAAATAATTATATAAATAAATTAAATACAGAAAAATCATATTTTCTCCTCTCATTTCTTTATTGACATATGAGTGAAGTCTCATAAAAATATCAAGTTCATTTGAGTTCAATTTAGTGAGTTATGAAATTGTTAAGCTTAAAGGGTAAAATGGTAATTAAATTTTTAATCCTTAATTAAAACTTTAGGTTTAATAAAAAAATTAACAAGTAAAATATTTGATCCTAATTTGATTTGGGTGATTGAAATTAAAATGATTAAAGGGTAGAAACCCATTAAGCAAATTTAAAATGATTAAACTTTAATTAAATAATTGATTAAATTTGGAAGAATAATAAAAATTGGAATTATTAAAATAGGGATATTATTAGGAAGAGATTTATTCTTTAATTCAAAATCCCTAAATTAATTATCTCATTAATATTCAATTCTTAATTAAAATGATAACTCAAATTCAACATTAAAAGACTTAATCATTAAACTAAAATTAAATTATTAAACTCTTTTAAAAAATTTCAATTAAAATTAAAAAATAAGATTAAATTAAAATTAAATTAAATTAAATAAATTAAATTAAATTAAATTAAATTAAATTAAATTAAATTAAATCAAATCAAATTAAATTAAATTAAATGAAATAAATAAATCAAATTAAATTAAACTAAATTAAATCAAATCAAATGAATTAAATTAAATTAAATTAAATTAAATTAAATTAAATTAAATTAAATTAAATTAAATCAAATTAAATTAAAATTAAATCAAATCAAATTAAATTAATTTAACATCAAATCAAACTAAATTGAATAAAATTAAATTAAAATTAAAACTCAATTAAATTAAATTAAATTAAATTAAATTAAATTAAATTAAATAACAACACTTAAAACAGAAAGAAATTAAATATAAATCAACTTCAACACTATTCCAAATTTAAACCCATTAACTTAAATCAAATCATTTGAATACCACGCACTTCTAAAGCTTGCTATTATAACTCCTAAACGTATTTAACATTAAATGAAATGTTACTTCACTTATAGGATATTCAAAATGTCCTAGTTCATCGAGTAAGATAACAACAAAACTTGAATTCTCGACGATTAATTCATTTATATAATTAAATCCATTCTGACTTAAAACAATCCTAGAAATATTGAAAAGATGTTTAAGATTTGTCTTAAGCACTTCCTCGATATGATGAGACATTTATAAGAACAATTGAATTTAATTATTCTTTGATGAAGAAAATCGTCTTCAAACAAAAACACAAAGAACCTAGACGTCATAGAAATGACTAGCTACGGATTAGGAATTTGTACGAAAAACCATAACCCTTTCCTTACTACCTAGGAACTCGCTTAAATATTCTAATCGTGTTTTAAGTGTACTGATGAAGGGAAGACCCTCCAGGTACGCCTTTATTTTATTGCAATTTACTTTCTTCGTAATTTACATTATTGCAATTTAGAGCTCGAAGCGGACAAAATGTTATTAAGAGGATTCAACCAGAAAGGAAAAAGAGCCCTCGGATCAATAACACTGCTAATGAAGACCGGCGACTTGGGAAAGACAACCGCAAAATTTCACATAATTGATTCAGAAACGTCATTCAACACTCTACTGGGCCGACCATGGATACATGAAAACCGGATGGTACCATCATCCCTACATCAGTGCATCAAATACTACGATGGAGGGGAACAGTCCATCAAAGGTGACTTACAACTGTTCTCCGTACATGAAATTGGAATCCATGAAGATGCAGCTTATTACGCACCCCCGAAGAAAACAATCTTCTCCAGAGATACCATAACGAATGAAGCAAAGGAAGTTCGGGACGACAAAGAACCCGAAGTTCTAGTCCAACAGTCACTCACCACTCCCTTACGGCAAGATGGTGAAGGTTTCTCCACAACTCGCATCCGAGGTCGAGGCCGGGGACGAGGTCGTGGCAGAGAAGTTAGGACAGTTGGACAGAGGAAACCAGCCATCAATGTTGATTGGCAAGACAACTCTGAAGAAGAAAAAGAGATCAAACAAGAAGCAGTGATAATAAGTCGGAAGAAGCCGCAATTCAGGATCCCTCTCGAAGATGAAAAGAACGAAGAATATAAATCGATGTACGAGAAGATTAACCACTATGTACATACTATGACCCTGATCCCGATCCATTCTAATAAGATCGAGGGTATGGTGGTCAAAGAGGTACGTAGCAGCGGTGCAAAGCCCATCAAATTCTACCGTGGTGATCCTTCCTCCAAAACTGAAAATAATGTACAATTTAAAGATGTCACTTCATCGTAATTAATGGAATTACCTTTCGAGTGGTACTCTCCCCGTGCTCAAAATTTAATTCAGCGTGGTTTCTTACCTCGACAATGGACAAAAGGTCAATCACAACATTTTGAAAAATTATGGAATAACTCCGTCGTCCACCCAATTCAAAACATGGAATCGGATTCGACACAAGTAGGATCGACTGACGATACTGAATTTTGCTTGGTTGTCACTTGCGAGTCTAATGAAAACAGCATGGAAACTACAGAAGAATTTGAAGATTTACAGATTGGAGACGTTCCACTAGAGTTCGAAGAAAAGATCAAATCTACAATAGATAAGTTAACGGAAGTTAACTTAGGTACTAGCGAAGAGCCTAGACCTACCTTTGTTAGCTCCTTACTCAATAAAGAAAACTCCGAAGAAATAATCAAGTTATTAATGGAATTTAAAGATTGTTTTGCTTGGAACTATGATGAGATGCCAGGATTAGCTCCATAGGTCGCAGTCCATAAGCTAGGAGTGGATCCTACTTCGTCCCGACCGTACAAGGTCCCGTAAGAATGCGTCTAGAAATCGAACAACAAGTCATAGCTGAAGTTAAAAATCTAATAGACGCTAAATTTGTCCGTGAAGAATAATACCCGACTTGGCTAGTCAATGTGGTACCAGTTAGAAAGAAGAATGGTCAAATCAGAATTTGTGTGGATTTCAGAGATTTAAACAAGGTATGTCCAAAAGATGAATTCCCTCTACCGATCCTGCACTAATGATCGACATTGCTTCAACACATGAAACATTCTCATTCATGGATGGATCTTCAGGATACAACCGGATAAAAGTGGCCCCGAAGATGAAAAACTTACAAAGATTCGTAACACCGATCGGAGTCTATTGCTACACACAGTGATGCCATTCGGACTGAAGAACGCAGGAGAAATCTACCAGAGAGCAATGTCAAGAATTTTTGATGATCTCATCCACAATCAAGTCGAATGCTACGTGGATGATGTGGTCATCAAAAGCAAAGTAAAGGAAAACCACCTGTATGATTTGAGAATTGTTTTCGAACGGTTACGACAATTTAACCATAAGATGAATCCCTTAAAATGCGCCTTCGGCGTCACTTCCGGGAAATTCTTAGGATTCGTTGTCCGACATCGTGGAATTGAAATCGATCCGGAAAAGATAAAAGCCATCTTAGAAATGCCACCTCCCAAAACCTTAAAACAACTACGATCTTTTCAAGGGAAGTTGGCATATCTTCGACGCTTTATCTCAAACTTGTCGTGTAGGTGTCACCTTTCTCGACATTAGTTAAAATGGACGCCAAATTTATTTGGGAAGAGAAATGCCGTAAGGCCTTCGAAGACATTAAACAATATTTAATGACACCTCCCGACTTAGCAGTCCCCGGCCTCGTGTAGACCATTGATACTTTATACAGCGGCTTTAGACGACTCACTCGGAGCTCTGTTAGCCCAGGTCAATGATGAGGGTAAAGAAAATGATCTTTACTACCTAGGCCGTCGTTTATTTCCGATGGAAATAAAGTATCCCTCAATTGAAAAGCACTGTTTGGCCCTGATCCTCGCCGCTCAAAAGCTCAGGCACTACATGCTTTCTCATAAGGTCAACCTGATCTCGAAATTTAATCCATTGCAATACTTGATGACTCATCCAACGCTTTCCGGCAGACTTGCCAGGTGGTCAATGATATTATTGCAATTCGATATAACTTTCGTGCCTCTTCATGCAGTAAAGGGACAAGTCTTAGCAGACTTCCTAGCAGCACACCCTCTGCCGGTAGAATCTCCTCTCAATGACGACTTGCTAGATGAACAAATAATGAGTTTAGAAGACCCCGATGATCGGCATTAGGAATTATATTTCGACGGAGCATCTTCAGCACTCAAAGATGAAGAATCGCAAGTGATAGTTCCCGGTAAGGCAGGAATCGGACTAATCTTTATAACACCGGAGCGGGGGATGTTAAGATACTCCTACCACTTAACAGAGCCATGTACAAACAACGAAGCAGAATACGAAGCCCTCATAACAGGACTGGAATTAACTATTCAAATGGGGATAACAAACATGAACATCTACGGGAATTTGGAGTTAATCATTCAACAGATCGTCGGACAGTACATAATTTTAAAGCCAAGACTCGAGCAATACTTCCAGTATGCCATACAGTTGTTGGAACAAATTCCGAATGTGACAATCTACAAAATTCCCAGAAAAGAAAATGATTTAGCAAATGCGTCAGCCCGCCTCGCAAAAGAATTTGCCTGCTTGCAAGATGAATCAGTAGAAGTGTCAATTCACGGACGTCAGGTCCTATCACAGCTCGACATAGACACAATACACAAATCAAAAAAGAAAAAGAATCAGTTGCAGCAGTGATCTAGAAAACACGTAAGATCGGCGACGACCATTAATAATGACTACGTGCAAACAGGAAAACTACCGGACGATAGGTCGTTAGCCCATCGTATCAAGAAAAGAACTCGTCCTACGCATTAATAAACAACACGTTATACAGAAGGTCTTTCGATCAAATGTGGCTAAGGTGCCTAAGCGGGTCCGAGGCCCGTGAAATTGTTAAAGAGGTGCATTCAATACTCTGTGGCGCTCACCAGTTGGGTCCGAAGATGAAAATGAAAATTAAAAGACTAGGGTACTACTGACCCTCGATGATGACTGACTGCATGAAAATCGCCAAGAGCTGTCACCAATGTCAAGTGCAAGGAGTGGTTCTACACCAACCTCCAAATGTGCTGCATCCGACAATTACGTCGTGGCCATTTGAATGTTGGGGCACAGATATAGTGGGTCCAATAGAACCACCATCTTCAAAAGGACATCGTTTCATTCTTGTGCTACAGGCATTACTTTTCTAAGTGGCGCAGGCAGCTCCACTCGGAGAAGTGAAAGCACACCACGTGCTACAGTTTTTCAATAACCAAGTTGTTTACCGTTTTGGAGTGTCGCGCAGGATTATCTCAGATAATGGATCAGCATTCAGAAGCACACAAATCAACAATTTTGTCAGGAGATATGGAATCGACTGGCGGTATTCAACAATTTACTATCCAAGAGCAAACGGCCTGGCTGATAATAAAACTCTTGTTCAAATTTTAAAGAAAACCTTGGACGATAATAAGAGAAATTGGCACGAGAAGTTATTAGAAGCCTTATGGGCCTATCTGGACAACCTTCGAACTCCTACTCAAGCTACACCTTACGCTCCCGGTGTATGGGTCCGAGGCAAGATGTTACCCTTAGAAGTCCAGACTTCCTTCACTCGAATTACAGCTGCAAACAAAATCACGACAGTAGAGAATGCCAAATTACGACTAGAGGAATTAGAAAGCCTTGAAGGGAAAAGACTTGCAGTGCAGCAGAATTTAGAACTATACCAAGCTAAGATGGTTCAAGCCCATGACAAACTGGGCCGCCCAAGAACCTTCAAAGTTGGTGACTTAGTTCTCGTTCTCAAGAGACCTATTCTTGCACACTGCAAGATTGGAGGAAAATTTGAACCCACTTAGGAAGGACCGTTTGTGGTCGAAGCAAGTATACTCGGGAGTCTCCTACCGCCTAGTGAATCGCCAAGGAGAACGACATATGCTTCCGATCAATGGACGATACTTGAAGAAGTATTACGCTACCTGATGTTTCGAAGGAATGAATTCTTCATCCCTAGAAGCACGGGCGAAGTAATTACTTATGACTGGGTCCGAACCCAAAAATAATAAAAAATGTGTTAAAATAAATAAAATCATGATAATAATGTCTTCCTTGCTCTCTCTTCCAAATCAAAATCTTTTTTCCGATCTTTTCCCACTTCATTCCTGTTGAATTTGAAAATATAAAAGGAATAATAAAAAAAAAGAAAACTCTGTCTTTAATAAACATTTTCTTAATGTTCTTGTTCTTTGTACAGCCCCTGATCCTTTTCCTTGTTTTTTTCGCAGGGAAATGTCGAACCGGCGGTTGGTCCTGAACTTTAGAAATGGCGTAAGCCTTGCACTCGACGAAAAGAGGGTGAAAGATGGAGCGATAATAGAGATCGACTCGTACTTCTCACCAGCAGGCTCGCAATACGAGGAAAGTGACCGGGTCCCGAGCTGATCGAGAGGAACTCGCCCGACGACAAGAATGAAAGTGGGTGGCCCAAGCCACCAACCCGCAAGAAGAAGAGAAGGAAAACAAACACCGAGGAGGACAACGGAATCAAGTCCGTAGTCGCTACGACGAGAGGGCAGCTCGTCAAGCACCGCGCCCACGTAAATTCAGGAAGTACGAAGAGCTACTCTCACAACGAACTCAGCCGAAGAAATAAAAATCGTCGTATCCTCAAGATGTCGACTAAACTAGCAGCGGACCAAGACGACCGTTGACCTCATTTTCGATGAGGTCTTCTCTTCTCTCTATAGTACTTAGGATCTAGCCTTAGGCTTTTCCTTTGACTATCTTAGAGGATTAGAATTGGGACCCACCACTTAGAAATTCAAACCACTTCTTAACTCCCTGTAAACTCCACAAACTTTACTATAGACCCCTAATCACCTAGAGGGTTGAAATCAAATGTGAAAGTTTAAAGGATGAGTTCCTATAGGACTCTTTGGCCTTAGGATCGCCCCTGGTGGCCCGGTCTCGGTGAAGGGCCGACTTACACACACACTACATTTATACACTACACTTTCACACACCTCCTAAAACACACCTATACCCAACTCGACCTCCCGACTCATGAAGGTGATTCACATGGATGCGTCCTTAACCCCTAAGCCCTCGGCTAAGAGGTTAGGAACAACATAATGAATGCCTCAAATGAGTCCCTTCATGGCTCATGTGGGCTTGATATGGCTTCATGGCTCAACCAAAATGATTTCATTCCACTTACATTCACCCAATCTTTAATTTCCCAAATTTTCAATTTTTGACCCCCGGGACCTTACACCCGCCTAGCCTACCCAAAACCCTTGAAATCCTCCAAAATTTTCAAATCACCCAAAATTCCCCAAAATCAATCCCAAACATTCCCACATTACTCAAATTGATCATCCATACCAAAAAATACCAAAAATTCCAAAAATACCTCCCAATACCCTCCAAATACCCAAAACACCCCTCTTGACCCAAAAATCCAAAAATTAAGAAAATTCCTAGAAAATTCTAGAAAATCTCAAATATTCCCAATTTCATTTTTTTCAACTACACCATGGGCTAATTTTGTCAATTTACCCTACTTTTGTCAAAACCCCCAATTTGACCCATTTTAACCCTAAGTGAACCCAATGTCAAACCAAACCCACACAATTGACCCAAATTCTGGTCTAATTCAATTCTAAACTTCAATTCAACATTCCCAACACCAATCTAGACCAAATCTAAATCCAATTTGATTGACATTTGAATCCAATTTCACTTTTGGCCTTAAAGCCAAATTTGGACCCATGACCCAAACCTAACCCAAACTCACCCAAATCAACTCCAATTAACCCCAAATCTTTTCTAAACCTTCCTTAAAATCCCTACAAACAAAACATTAACATGATTTGCCCAAAATTTAGACCCAAACCCCACTCAAATTCAACCCAAAGCTAAAAGGCCCAATTTTGACCTAAACCCAAACCTAACCCAAATAAGTCCAAACCTCAAAATCAAAACCCAATCAAAGCCAAAACCTCTTTGAAACACTCCCATTAACATTTCCCAACATTTATTTTACATCAATTTCAACCCTAGCCCAACATTGGCCCAAGTTAGCCCAATTTGACCTATATTGGCCCATTCACCAAGGAAGCCAAAATTCAACCCAATTCAAACCCAAATCACTCCCAACTTGCTTCAAATCATTCATGACACATCCATGAAATAAACCCAACATTTGTTTGGCCCAATCATTCACAAAATTTCCATCCATAAATTTATTTTCAAACCAAAAGCCCACTTTCTTAAACCTTCCTAAAAGCCCAAACTTCATGCTAAAGCCCATATGACAAATTCTTCTCATCATACCCTTAATTAAAGTCATCCCTGAGTTCAAATCAATCATCAAATGATTCCAAATCAAGCCATGTGCCAAATCCCATCAAATCACTCCTAAATTACCAAAATTCCTAAAAACCTCTTTCATGAAAGTTGACTTAGCTTTTTCCAAGCCAAAGGTGAGCCATGAAGCCATGCATGAGCCACATGTGAGCCATGAAAGCCTTGGACACTTCACCATACCCAAAATGGCAAGAAGAGGGGACCATTTAATGATTCTCTTAAGAGTAATTAACCACTCCCATGTCTCCCCTAACTCTTGCTTAAGCTTAATTGTACTTGGATTGTGACTTGACCCCACTAATCAAGCTGATCCAAGTGACTTTCCCTTCAGCCCAAATTGGCCTTGGAGGGTGGACCTAACCCAAAACCAAGGGTTGACCCATTTAGACCCAAAACTAGCCCTTTCCCATTCCACTTTGATTAAAACCCTTTACACATGTCCATGGCCAATTGACTACACAAACCTTGCCGAAACTCTGCCAAAATTGTTCCAAGCCCTACTCCATACTTAGAGCAGTTAATCCCCAGTGTCAATTTGCCGTAATCCCCACCAACAGAACCCAATTTCTCAACTGAAATTTCACCCAAAAACCAGGACACTTTGCCACGGTGAGCCAATCTTCAAATCGACCGGCCCTACACCTTCACTAGACCAAGAGGAGAAGTTTCCCACCGAAAGCCCCATCGCCGTGCCACCCAGCTTGTTCCAGCCTCCAAGCTTTGTGATCGGCTGTGGTCACTTTCATAGCTAGGCAATTCACTGCACCAGGAGACTTCATCTGAAGCTTGCTGGGACGCAATCGAAGGCGACACAACCCTCAGATTGAAGCCACACTTCTCTGAGCAAAGGTATGAGCTAATTCTTTATCCCGAGCTTCTGTAGATTCTCCATTTCAAATGCTTTAATTTCAATACATGATCACCATATAGAAGCATTCGTCTCTTCAAGACGAATCCATAGAGCATAAGAACACGAAAATCCGTTGAGAAATGAGTGAGTTCTTAGGGTTTTAGTGTGGATGGCTCTCGGGTGAGAACGCTTGGGGATGATGAACGGATGCCGTTCATTCCATACACGCGCGGACGGACGGCCAGGATCGCGCCGGATGAGGAGACGGAACGATACAGCGGGCCCCCGGAGCGCTGAGTTGGATGACGGCGCCGAATCAGAAGGCGACGCGTGTGCGTTCGGAGCTGCCGAGGTTGAGCTAGCGTCGCGTCACTTAAATAGAAAATTAGGGTATTTTCTAATTTATTTAATTCTCTAAACTTCAAAAATCCATAACTTTGTGTAGAAAAATCATAAAAATAAAATAAAAATACCCTCTTGCTCAGTGAATAGAGGAGAATAATGTGGAAAAGAAATCATTTAATTTCATCAAGTATTTTATTTTTAATGAATTATTTACCTTCTGCATTGTTTTAATTCTCCATGCATATAGGAAATTCACCATAGCATGAGACCATAGGGCTTTTGAAGCCTCTGAATTTGGGAACATTCCCTGAATTTTCCAAAGTCAGAGGCCATCCCTATGAGAAGTTATTGATTTTTCAAATTCATGTTACTGTTTTGAGTATTTTAAATCCAATAATTAGCATGTTGTGAAATAAATTCTAGGAAAATTTGGTGATGTTTCTTATTACTAGAGGACCCTAGGAAAAATAGGTTTTGAATTAATTCATTTAAAATAACCCTAATTGGCTTAAACACCCAAAATAGGTCCCTAATTAATTAGAGCTAATCATACATCAAATTGACTTGAAAACAATTCTTCACTGACCTTTAGGATCAGAGGAACCCACCATAAAAATTTGATGTCAATTGGAATTGGTTAGCCCTACTAAATGGGTTGATTAAGCCATTTAGTCAATTTGAACTTTAAAAATTCATAACTTTCAAAATACTTTTCAAACATTCACCAAATTGGTTTTGGAGCCTCTCTGATATCAGGGGAATTTAATAAAATTAAAATTTCAATTTTCTGAAAAAGTTGATTTTTTTGTATTATTTTAATATTTTAATAAATAAAAATAATAAAAATCATAAAAATAATAAAATTCACTAAAATGTCACATTTTGGGTTCTAATCACTTAGGAACAAACCCCATATTTTTCTTAAGTCTATATGATGAGATATTAAATTTTAAAGCCCTAAGG
The DNA here is from genome assembly GCA_022702705.1 of Papilionanthe hookeriana x Papilionanthe teres. Classification (NCBI taxonomy): domain Eukaryota; kingdom Viridiplantae; phylum Streptophyta; class Magnoliopsida; order Asparagales; family Orchidaceae; genus Papilionanthe; species Papilionanthe hookeriana x Papilionanthe teres. Next base: position 115,876,368 of record CM040431.1, read on the forward strand.
TAATTTTAAAATTTAAAAAAAAATGTACTTTTTAGCATTTCCACTAAAATAATTCTAATAAATCAAAGAAAAATAAGAAAATTGTAAAAATTAATTCTCTGATTTCCTTGATATCAGAGGGATTTTTGAAAATTATAAAATTCATTTTTCAACCTTTATTTTATTTTTAAATTAATTAATACTCCAAAACTTAAAATAATTATAATAAAAATAATATAATTCAAAAAATTACCAAAAATGGTCCAAGTGGTCCTCTGGTCATTAGGAATGTCTCATAATTTTCTTAAGGACAGAAACTTTCCCTTGGTCATATTATTAAATTTTTCTTGGAAATCTCTATTTTCCACCAAAAATAATTACATAAATAAATTAAATACAGAAAAATCACATTTTCTCCTCTGATGTCTTTATTGACATATGAGTGAAGTCACATAAAAATTTCAAGTTCATTTAAGCTCAATTTAGTGAGTTATGAAATTATTAAGCTTAAAGGGGCAAAATGGTAATTAAAATTTTAACCTTTAATTAAAACTTTAGGCTTAATAAAATTAAAGAGTAAAATATTTGATCTTAATATGATTTGGATGATTGGAATTTAAATAATTAAAGAGTAGAAACCTACCAAACAATTTGAAAATAATTAAAATAAACCTTAATTAAATAATTGATTAAATTTGGAAGAATAATAAAATTGGAATTATTAAAATAGGGATATTATTAGGAAGAGATTTGTTCTTTTATTTAAGAATCCCTAGATTAATCATCTCAATAATATTTAATTCCTAATTAAAATGATAATTCAAATTTAAGATTTAAAATGTTAAAAGACTTAATCATTAAATTAAATTAAAGTTAAATTATTAAACTCTTTTTAAATTTTTAATTAAATTAAAAATTAAAAATAAAATTAAATTAAAGATTAAATTAAATTAAATCAAACAAATTAAATTAATTTAAATTAGATTAAATTAAACAAAATTAAATTAAATTAAATTAAATTTAATTTAATTAAATTGAATTAAATTGAATTAAATTGAATTAAAATTAAATTAAATTAATTAAATAAAATTAAATTAAAACATATTAAATTAAATTAAATCAAATTAAATTAAATCAAATTAAATCAAATTAAATCAAATTAAAGGAAATTAAAATCAAATTAAATTAAATCAAGTTAAATTAAATTAAGTTAATTCACATCAAATCAAACTAAATTGAATTAAATTAAATTAAATAATGGAATCAAGTTAAAATTAAATCAAATTAAATTAAATTAAAATTAAAACTAAACCAAATTAAATAAAATTAAATTAAAATTAAATTGAATTAAAAATAACATCACCTAAGACACAAAGAAATTCAAAAATAAAAATAAAGCAACTTGAACACTATTCCAAATTTAAACCCGTTAACTGAAATTAAATTAAATCACAAACCATTTGAACACCAATTTGCCCTCGAAAACTTTCATTGTCATAACTCCTAAACAGAATGTTAAATGAAATGTTACTTCGCTTATAGGATATTCAAATGTCCTAGTTCACTAAGAAAGATAACAACAAAACTTGAATTCTCAGACGATTAATTCATTTGTATAATTAAATTCATTTGGACTTAAAACAATTCTAGCAATATTGAAAAGATGTTTAAGATTCTTCTTAAGCACTTCCTCAATATGATAGGATGTTTATAAGAACAACTGAACTTAATTGTTCTTTGATGAAGAAAATCGTCCCCAAACCAAAACACAAGAGCGTAGACGTCATAGGAAATGACTAGCTATAGGATTAGGAACTTGGAAGAAAACCATAACCCTTCCCTTAGCTTTACCTAGGAACTTGCTTTAAATGCTTAAATATTCTAATTTGTGTTTAAGTGTAGCTTGGGATGACGGGAAGACCCTCCAGGTACGTTTTTATTTTATTGCAATTTACTTTATTGTAATTTACTTAATCGCATCACACTTACTTTTCTTGTATGATAAACAATTGTTTTATGAAAACCTGCACCTTTAGGATAGTCCCTAAAACTGAAACCAAAACTAAATTTAAAAGTCATTACAAGATAAAATTCACCGCCACAACATTTCAAAATATAAAACAACTCAAAATTTAATCACAAACATAACACAAAACTACAATTACAACTAAATTAAAACGTCTTGTTGGATGATCGGGAATACCTCGGATGATGTAACCTACGTGTTGCTAACGGATTTCCCACGGTCTAAATGAAAGTGTGGAACTCATTCAGTTGAGTTTAGCAAATTCATCTGGACTAAGTGAATCCGATAAAAATAACGATGCCGGAAGGATGGAACCGTGGGATCTTAACCGGTGTTGTTATAATCAACTTAAGATTTGTTTTAATTAAAACATAAAAAACACTTGGAAATTAAGATTTTCTCTAAACCATAACACTTTTCTCATCTCCTGATTTATGACTTCTAAAACTAAACCTCTGCAACAACAAGGAGCTCGGAGCATGGTGGGCAGCACGGCCATCGTCATCAGCAAAACCTGAGTCTACTTCAGCAAAACTTTCTTAGAATTAAACAACTAAGCCATAGGACTTCGAGGTATTTTGCCTAGTGCAAATCCTCAATCTTTTGTTAGGCATTTGCATGATCTTGTCATGTAAATTAAGCCCTAACCGGTCTTAGGACTCCGAGGTAGTCGTCCGATACGACATAAACTCTCACATCTTCGAGGCTATTTCGCATGACTCGCGTTATGCAAATATAAGTCCTAATTAATTAAAATCGGCGAGACCGAAATGTTAGATAACATTAGGACTTTCCTAAATTCAAAGCCTAACGATAGGATAGTTGAGAAATTACCGAAGTTCGCTTCGAATCTGTGATTTCTCCTACCTTTCTTCCTTTGAATTCCCAAAACAAAATGTTCCAAATTTGATCCATTCCCTATTGAAATTCCAAAATTCAATTCCTTGAAAACTTAAGCTTTGAGTTTCTTGAGAGCGTAATTACCGATTATTATCGAGAGTTTTCTTAGGTGATTCCCGTAACTTAAGATGTAATTAATCGTAGGGCTTGCCCTTATAGGGAATTTTAAGAACCTGTGTAATATAAACCCCGTTGAATGCATTTATATTAAGCGAGGAATTTGTCGGCTTATAAAATTGGTTCGCAGACCAAACGGATGTCACAAATCTTTTAGTTTATTTAATCGAGCCCCATCACCAAACAGTGTGTCTATTCTTCGAGATAGATACACAGTCTGTGATGCGGTGCTCGTTTATATAAACTATTCGGGATGTGAGATCAGTTTGATTTCATATCTTAAAATTTTCAAATTTAAAATTATTTTCAAAATCAAATACTACTTTTCAAATTATTTATTTAAATTAAATTAAAAATTTGCCGACAATTTCTGTTAGGCGACCCCTTTTCAAAAATAAAACACACAACCTAAAAATAAAGCCGTACAATTTCTGGCGACTCCGCTGGGGAAAATTCCTCTCTCCATTTTAATCAGACAATTCTACTTTCAAAAATCGATAGTGTATCCATATTCCTAGTGGATCAAACTACCCTTCTTTCCGTTGGAATACTATGTTCATTTCTACCTTGAACAAGTATAGCCAACATTCTCTCGGATTTAGGAGTCATCGTTTATACACCCCTAAACGAGAGAGGTTCCGAGATCCTTTTACCTCATTTCGAGGTGGGGTGGACCCCCAATAGGTGTTAGTTTAGGAGCGGTCTTGCGTGGTCGAGAAGTTCCTACAAGACTTCCTCTTCCTTTTACAGTTCCTAATCAATTCCTTTTACCCTTCCTACAACTCTCCTTCTTTTAATAAATTCTCTTTCCTGACGAATAAATCTTTTTTGAAAAGACAATTTTCCTTTAATACCACAAATACACTAAGATAAACAGAAATGTGTTCGGACTCTTTATTTTCGTCATAAGTTGTACGACAAGAAAAAGCACGATTCGGGGACTAACACTCGAAATCTGCCTTGCAGAAATGGAAGCCCCAAAACTGATCTTCTCCTTCGTTAACGGACTCGACCTGGCCGTGTTCAAGGATGAACTGCCTGATAATGGAATCATTCGATTTGGACAAGGATTCGGGGACACCGACATCAAAATCCCCGACGTCACTCTCTTTTCACTCACGAGCAAAGTACCAGAAATTGAGAAGCCATTGATTGAGTTCAACCTCAAGTAAACTCAAGAATTCCCTCCTCTGCCAAAGATTCCAACTGAGAGGAGTACTGCTGTCCACAGAAGAACTGTTGTTGCTACCCCCACTGGTCTAGTTGTCTCTGCACCTACCCCGGCTTCTGCCAAATTAAAGGGGAAAGAAATCCAGAACTATGGTGAACCTGTCACCGTGGAGGGTACAGATCTCCCTGTGAGACCTTTTGGTTTTGAAATCGGGTCCAGCTCGAGAATTCCATCACTGACACCGACTCAGAGAAGGAACAGAAGTAGAAGGATCGCTAGAGAAGCCAGAGCTGCTGAAGTTGCTTTCCTGGAGGAAATCTCAGAACTGCCTGAGTATACACGGCTGCCTGAATACATACCACTTTTGGGAGGAAGTAGGTTCCATCCCCTCTCCACCGCAGAGGATGAAGAAAATGTTCGCAAGATTGCTGCCGCATTGCCTCAGACCGTATATTACAACGATAGCCGCAAGAAAAGGACTAGAACTACGCCATTTGCTCGACTGCAAACTTTGATAGAGAAGTTAGCAAAGAAGCTAAAGTGCCCTGTATCAAAAATTTTAAGAAGGATAGGGCGGGTGCCGCTCGAATCCCGTCTTGGGCCGCGAGTAGAACCTCGCTATCGTTGCGTAAAAGCCAAATAAGAGGATGAAAGCTAGTCCGACCGTCGTTGTTTCGAGACTACAGATTAGGGAGGATACCACCTTCCAAAGCATTTGGTCGACGCACCATCTGGTCCTAGACCTTCTGCTGCTAGAAGGATGGTATGGCGTCCCACCACTGGACAATTAAGATTGAAACAACAGCTTGAGAAGGAAAGTCTCGTCAGGAGACTTGAATCCGAAGAAAGTGCCACTGCAGTAAAGGGGACTCATGAGAAGGAAACCCGACAGTTATCACCTGACAACTGTAAAGATGTATAGAAAAGACCACTAGAAGATGCTATGAAAAAGCTAAGAACCGATATTCGACGATTAGCAAGGGAAAGAGAAGAGAAATTCGGAAATGAGATCGACTCGTCAGAGTTCATGGGTGATGAGTATGCAGAAATTAACAAGGTTGAAACGCGAGCTTCGTCAGCTTCACAAGGTGCTCCTGCAGCCGCAGAAAGAGAGGAACCGGAAGTAATGAGGAGGCAGCTTCAAGAGAAAGATGATACGATCGCCCAAATGGCAAAAAGGATGGAAGAGATGGTTGTAGCCCTAGCCACTCTCTAGAGTCAGGTTCAACCCCAAAGAGAAACACCCCCAGAAGTCATTCACATTGTAGACGGAGGAAAGGAGATTACGTCCGTCAACGGGGATGATCAGCTAAAGAAGGATGCAACACAAAGCATGATTCCGGAAAAGGATATCAAGAGCTTGGTGGAACAGCAGAATGCGAGAAGCCTTGGCACAATCAAAGAGCGGGACATCCATTCGGACGGGTAGACCTTACCCTGAAGAATTCGACGCTGTCCAATATCCGAAAGGCTTCGTACCACCTCTGTTCAAGACCTTTGATGGAACCGGAAACCATCGGCAGCATGTTCCACATTTTCTTGCCAGTTGTTGCAACGCCGGCGGAAGTGATGCATTACTCTTCAGACAATTTGTCAGCTGACTCGTCGTGGATCGCCTTTGATTGGTATGCGGAATTACCGAATGGCTCTGTGAAGACATTTTCGTAACTAGAGAACCTCTTCATCAAGCGATTTACCGTAGGTCGGCACCACATCACTATAGGTGATTTAGTGGTAGAGAAGCGTAGCCGAATGAAACTTTGGTGGATTACATACTTCGATGGAGAAATCTAAGTATGAAATGTGAGCCACAGCTATAAGAACAACATGCAGTCGGCATTTTACTTAAGAGCATTCACGGCCCGATAGCACTTCTTCTCAAGGGATTTACTATTAAGACTTTCGAGAAGTTGTTAAGCAAGGCCGAAAGCTTACAAGAGGAGGCGAAGCAATTAAGTTTCACCGACAAAACAGACAAACAGAAGCCCGTGAAAACTTTTGAAAAGAAGTCCGGGATTGTTGCAGCAGTCGACAAAGGCAAGCAGCCGATACAAATATCGTCAGAACGGCCGCAGCAACCTCAACAGAATTATCAACAACCCCGACCCAGCTATCAGTCAGCCCAACAGTATGAACAACCGCCTCGTCCGCAATGTACGTTAAGGGAGCTTCTGAGCAGGGAGTACCCGTTCAAGAATGAGGCAGTGCCGAAAATGTTCCACAGTCTGATGAAGACTCCAGATTTCCAACTGCCATAACCTAAGAGACCAGAAGAAGTCGACAAGAAAGGTGATCCCAACTTTTTCCCTTACCACCGGATGCTTGGGCACAAGATAGAAGATTGTATTACCTTCAAAAGTTGGCTCAACGACAATCTTCGGAAAGGGAATATAACGATCCCGAAGGAGTACATGAAGGAACCCCAGAAAGGAGGTTCTGTCAATGTTGTCTCGACGGATCTCATTGTGCCGATAGACCCCTATGCGACTGATGATGGGTGGGCTACCGCTTGGACAAGGTCTTCAAAAAAGATTTTGGATCACATCCAAACCGCTTCGGTGCGAGCCTCACTCCAGGGTTCGAAACCTGTTAAGTCGACACTATCACTTACGATAGAAGAACCACCTCAACAAGAGACAATTGAAGAGAAGAAGAAAATCGACGAAGAAGAGAAGACCGAGGCTCCTAAGGCTAGACTAGGGGCTGCTTATCCTAGGATAGTTGTTTCGGATTCGGGGGAGAAATCCCTCGAACCTCTGACTCTGTATGATCATCTGCCCACTCCGGTGGGATCTTATAATGATAAGGGTTATGGCGTTGGCTACGTTTGTTTCTAACGATTACGTAACTAGCGACAATCCATACATTGATTCCGATATAAATGACAATTCTCAAATCATACACAATCTCGACGATCACAATGACAAAGAAGACATCCACCAAGGAGGCTACGAGAGTTCAACGAGCAACGAATCTATCTGTGAGTTTCGAGGAGCTCTAGTCACAATAGAGTTAGAGCCTTCAGACTCGAAGCTAATTCGGAAGAACCCGTCATTCCGATTCGAGAGGAAACACCAGCAAACTCAATACTAGAGTCGAAGAAATTACAGAAGTTAACTTAAGAATTGGAAGAGTTCTACCTCCGAGAATGGGTCCAAAGGACAAAGGAAAGCGGTGGTTGTTCGAGAAGAACCAACCCCGGCAGAAGAAATACCCATTCGAGAAGAAATCGAGACACATGGAAATAAAGTGGACTACAAGGTGCTAGCCCATCTTAGGAAACTACCAGCCAAACTGAGCATCTACGACGATCTCATCTTATCAAAGGAGATGAGAGAAGCTCTGATCAAGGCCTTGCTTGATCCGAAAATTTGCTTAGCTCAAATGGCCGGAGATTCCTTAGATGAGGTTTGCTTGTTAAAGGAACAGCGAGGTGTTACCTTCACGGACAATGACCTACTACTTGGGACAGCAGATCACAACCGACCGTTGTACATTTCAGTTACAATCGGAAAATTTACACTCTCCAGAGTATTGGTGGATCCAGGAGCATCAATCAATATAATGAGTCTTCGAACACTAGCATATTTCTAAATTGATGCTCGCGAGCTTGAAGCAGACAAAATGTTATTAAGAGGATTCAACCAGAAAGGAGAAAGAGCCCTCGGATCAATAACACTACTAATGAAGACCGGTGACTTAGCAAAGACCACCACAAAATTTCACATAATTGATTCGAAACGTCGTTCAACGCTCTACTCGGGCCGACCATGGATACATGAAAACCGGATGGTACCATCATCTCTACATCGAGTGCATCAAATACTACGATGGAGGGGAACAAGTGCATCAAAGGTGACTTACAACCATTCTCCGTACATGAAATTGGAATCCATGAAGATGCAACTTATTATGCACCTCCGAAAAAAAAATCTTCTCCGTAGATACCATAACGAATGAAGCAAAGAAAGTTCAGGACAACGACGAACCTGAAGTTCTAGTCCAACAGTCACTCACTACTCCCTTACGGCGAGATGGTGAAGGTTTCTCCACAACTCGCATCCGAGGTCGAGGCCGGGGACGAGGTCGTGGCAGAGACGTTAGGACAATTGGACAGAGGAAACCAGCCATCAATGTTGATTAGGAAGATAGTTCTGATGAAGAAAAAGAGATCAAATAAGAAGCAATGACAATAAGTCGGAAGAATCCGCAATTCAGGATCCTTCTCGAAGATGAAAGAATGAAGAATATAAATCGATGTACGAGAAGATTAACCACTATGTACATACTATGACCCTGACCCCGATCCATTCTAATAAGATCGAGGGTATGGTGGTCAAAGAGGTACGTAGCGGCGGTGCGAAGCCAATCAAATTCTACCGTGGTGCTCCTTCTTCCAAAACTGAAAATAATGTATAATTTGAAGATGTCACTTCATCAGAATTAATGGAATTACCTTTTGAGTGTTACTCTCCCTGTGTTCAAAATTTAATTCAGCGTAGTTTCTTACCTCGACAATGGACAAAAGGTTAATCACAACATTTTGAAAAATTATGGCATAACTCCGGTCGTCCACCCAATTCAAAGCATGGTCTCGGATTCGGCACAGTAGGATCAGTTGACGATACTGAATTTTTCTTGGTTGTCACTTGCGAGTCCAATGAAAACTGCATGGGAACTACAGAAGAACTCGAAGATTTATAAATTGGAGATGCTCCACCAGAGTTCGAAGAAGAGAACAAATCTACAATAGATGAGTTAACGGAAGTTAACTTAGGTACTAGCGAAGAGCCTAGACCTACCTTTGTTAGCTCCTTACTCAATAAAGAAGACTCCAAAGAAATAATCAAGTTATTAATGGAATTTAAAGACTCTTTTGCTTGGAACTACGATGAGATGCCAGGATTAGCTCTAGAAGTCGCAGTCCATAAGCTAGGGGTGGATCCTACTTCTGTCCCAGTCAGACAAGGTCCCAGAAGAATGCTTCTAGAAATCGAACAACAAGTCATAGCTGAAGTTAAAAAGCTAATAGACGCTAAATTTGTCCGTGAAGAGCAATACCCGACTTGGTTAGCTAATGTGGTGCCAGTCAGAAAGAAGAATGGTCAGATCAGAATTTGTGTGGATTTCAGAGATCTAAACAAGGCATGTCCAAAAGATGAATTCCCTCTACCAATCCCATAATTAATGATTGACATTGCTTCGACGCTTGAAATATTTTCATTCATGGATGGATCTTCAGGATACAACCAGATAAAAATGGCTCCAGAAGATAAAAAGCTTACATCATTCAGAACGCCGATCGGAGTATATTGCTACACAGTGATGACATTCGGACTGAAGAATGTAGGAGCAACATACCAGAGAGCGATGACAAGAATTTTTAATGATCTCATCCACAATCAAGTCGAATGCTACGTGGACGATGTGGTCATAAAAAGCAAAGTAAAGGAAAACCACCTGTGTGATTTGAGAATTATTTTCGAACGATTAAGACAATTTAACCTTAAGATGAATTCCTTAAAATGTGCCTTCGGCGTCACCTCCGGGAAATTCTTAGGAGTCGTTGTTCGACATCGTGGAATTGAAATCGACCCGGAAAAGATTAAAGCTATCTTAGAAATGCCGCCTCCCAAAACCTTAAAGCAACTACGATCTTTTCAAGGGAAGCTGGCATATTTTCCACACTTTATCTCAAACTTGTCAGGTAGGTGTCAGCCTTTCTCGGCATTAGTTAAAAAGGACGCCAAATTTATTTGGGAAGAGAAATGCCAGAAGGCCTTCGAGGACATTAAGCAATATTTAATGACACCTCCCGTCTTAGCAACCCCGGCCTCGAAGTTGACCGCTGATACTTTATACCGCGGCTTTAGACGACTCTCTCGGAGCCCTGTTAGCCCAGTTCAATGATGAGGGTAAATAAAATGCTCTTTACTACCAAAGCCGTCATTTACCTCTGATAGAAATAAGGTATCCCGCAATTGAAAAGCATTGTTTGGCCCTGATCTTCGCTTCTCAAAAGCTCAGGCACTACATGCTTTCTCATAAGGTCAACCTAATCTCGAAATTTAGTCCATTGCAATACTTGATGACTCGTCCAACGCTTTCCGGCAGACTTGCCAGATGGTCAATGATATTATTGCAATTCGATATAACTTTCATGCCTCTTTGTGTCGTAAAGGGGCAAGTCCTAGCAGACTCCCTCGCTGCACACCCTCTGCCGGCAGAATCTCCTCTCAATGACGATTTGCCAGATGAACAAATAATGAGCCTAAAAGACCCTGATGATCGACGTTGGGAATTATATTTCGACGGAACATCTTCAGCACACAAAGATGAAGAATCGCAAGTGATAGTGCCCGGTAAGGCAGGGATCGGATTAATCTTTATAACACCGGAGCGGGGGATGTTAAGATACTCCTACCACTTGACAAAGCCGTGTACAAACAACGAAGCAGAATACGAAGCCCTCATAACAGGACTGGAATTAGCTATTCAAATGGGAATAACAGACATAGACATCTACGGGGATTCGCAGTTAATCATTCAACAGATCGCCGGACAGTACATAATTTTAAAACCAAGACTCGAGCAATACTTCCAGTATGTCATATAGTTGTTGGAACAAATTCCGAATGTGACAATCTACAAAATTCCCAGAAAAGAAAATGCTTTAGCAGATGCGTAAGCTCGCCTTGCAAAAGAATTTGCCTGTTTGCAAGATGAATCAGTGGAAGTGTCAGTTCACGGTCGACAGGTCCTATCACACTCGACATAGACACAATACACAAATCAGAAAAAGAAAAAGAATCAGTTGCAACAAAGGACGTGAAAACACAGAAGATTAGCGGCAGCCATTAATGACTACCCGCAAACAAGAAAACAACCGGACGATAGGTCGTTAGACCATCGGATCAAAAAGAGAACTCGTCCTACGCATTAATAAACAACACGTTATACGAAGGTCTTTCGATCAAATGGGGCTAAGGTGCCTAAGCGGGTCCGAGGCCCGTGAAATTGTTAAAGAGGTGCATTCGAGACTCGTGGCGCTCACCGACCGGGTCCGAAGATGAAAATGAAAATTAAAAGACTAGGGTACTACCGGCCCTCGATGATGACCGACCGCATGAAAATCGCCAAGAGCCGTCACCAATGCCAAGTGTACGTAGTGGTTCTACACCAACCTCCAAATGTGCTACATCCGACAATTGCGTCGTGGCCATTCGAATTTTGGGGCACGGATATAGTGGGTCCAATAGAACCACCATCTTCAAAAGGACATCGCTTCATTCTTGCGGCTACTGCATTACTTTTCCAAGTGGGCGGAGGCAGCTCCACTTGAGAAGTGAAAGCACACCACGTGCTACAGCTTTTCAAGAACCAAGTTGTCTACCGTTTCGGAGTGCCGCGCAGATCATCTCGTATAATGGGTCAGCATTCGAAGCACGCAAATCAACAATTTTGTCGTGAGACACGGAATCGACTGGCGATATTCAACAATTTACTACCCAAGAGCAAACGGCCTCGCTGAGGCTTTTAATAAAACTCTCGTTCAAATCTTAAAGAAAACCTTGGACGATAATAAGAGAAATTGGCACAAGAAGTTATTAGAAGCCTTATGGGCCTACCGGACAACCTTCGTAACTCCTACTCAAGCTACACCTTACGCTCCGGTGTATGGGTCCGAGGCAGATGTTACCTTTAGAGGTTCAGCCTTCCTCCACTCGTAATTGCGGTTGCAAACAAAATCACAACTGAAGAGAATGCCAAATTATGACTAGAGGAATTGGAAAGCTCGGAAGGGAAAAGACTTGCAGCAAGACAGCGAATTTAGAATTATACCAAGCTAAGATGGTTCAAGCCCATGACAAATTGGTCCGCCCAAGAACCTTCAAAGTTGGTGACTTAGTTCTCGTTCTCAAAGACCTATTCTTGCACACCGCAAGATAGGAGGAAAATTTGAACCCACTTGGGAAGGGCCGTTTGTGGTTGAGGCAGTCTACTTAGGAGGCTCTTACCAGCTAGTGAATTGCCAAGGAGAACGACATATGCTTCCGATCAACGGACGATACTTGAAGAAGTATTACGCTACCTGATGTTTCGAAGGAATGAATTCCTTATCCCTAGAAGCACAGGCGAAGTAATTACTTATGACTGGGTCCGAACCCAAAAATAATAAAAAATGTGCTAAAATAAATAAAATCATGATAATAAAGTTTTCCTTGTTTTCTATTCCATATCAAAATCTTTTTCCTGATCTTATCCCACTTCATTCCTGTTAAATTTAAAAATACAAAAAGTAATAAAAAAAACTGTCTTTAATAAACATTTTCTTAATGTTCTTGTTCTTAGTACAGCCCCTGATCCTTTTCTTTGTCTTTTCGCAGGGAAAATGTTGAACCGGCGGTTGGTCCTGAACTTTAGAAATGGCATAAGCCTTGCACTCGACGAAAAGAGGGTGAAAGATGGAGCGATAATAGAGATTGACTCAGACTTCGCGCCAGCAGGCCTGCAATACGAGGAAAGTGACTGGGTCCCAATTGACCGAGAGGAACTACCCAGTCAGACAGTAATGAAAGTGGGTGGCCCAAGCCACCACTCCAGTAGCAAGAAAAGGAAAACAAACACTGAAGAAGACAAGAGAATCAAGTCTGTAGTCGCTACAGCAGAGGGCAGGCTTGTCAGCGCCGCGCCCACAGAGATTCAGGAAGTATGAAGAGCTACTCTCACAGCAACTCAACGAAGAAATAAAAATCGCCGTATCCGCAAGATGTTAACTAAATTAGCAGCGGACCAGCGCGACGAGGCTGTTACTACTGCCATTACATACACTTCAAGGACACCAGTTCACCAGGGACCTAAAGAAAGGAGGCCAGCTCCGAGGATAACAGAAGAGACCAGGGAAATCTTAAGAAGAGTAGAAGAAGGAAGGCTACAACACCACCAGATAAAGCCACCAGTAATGCATAACCTTGTTGCAGAAGCAACCCCGGAGGATGTCCCGACGGACACCATCCCCGAGGAGCCGAGGTATGCGGGGAGAACGTGAAGGGATTGAGCCATATATCCCACAATACGTCACTGTGCCTCGCCATTTGCAGATTATTCCAGAATACGAGCTAGAAAGAATGCAGAATGTCGAGAAGAAAACTTTTGAATACTTCGAGAGAATCAGAGGCAGGAGGATCAATATACTAGAAGGCCTCGAGCTACATACGTACGTGTTCTCAGAATACGAACAACAACAAATCGTGGACTGCATCCGGGATTTGAAAAGAATGGGCCGAGCGGGCCGCCTAAGAGATAACACTTACTCGGAACCCCGGAGATGGATGCCAGGGAAAGGTAGAATTACAATACAATGTTGATGCTGCTACAACTTCGCAGAAGACAGGAAGGGAAACCCACCGGGAATACTCCGTCATGACAAGGTAGATCCAATGCCATTAGTCATCAAAAGGATCGTCTGGTAATTTACCTGTTTGCAGGTAGTCTATTAGCGGTTGACGCCAATCTTCTATGTTTTCCGTCACTACTGCAACTGATTCCTCTGCTTTTTCTGATTCCTGTATCATATCCATGTCGAGATGTGATAGGACCTATCGTCCTTGAACTGACACTTCAACTGACTCATCTTGTAAGTAGGTAAATTCTTTTGCAAGGCGAGCTAGCACATCTGCGAGAGCATTTTCTCTTCTGGGGATCTTGTAGATTGTTACATTCGGAATTTGTTCCAACAGTTTCATGGCATACTGAAAGTATTGCTCGAGTCTTGGCTTTAAAATTTTGTATTATCCGGCGACTCGTTGGATGATCAACCGAGAATCTCCGTAGATGTTGATGTCCATTATTCCCATTTGAATGGTTAGTTCTAGTCCCGTTATGAGGGCTTCGTATTCGCCTCATTGTTTGTGCACAGCTCTGTTAAGTGGTAGGAGTATCTTAACATCCCCCGCTCCGGTGTTATAAATATTAGTCTGATTCCTGCCTTACCGGGCACTATCGTTTACAATTCTTTGTCTTCCTGTGCTGAGGACGCTCCGTCGAAGTATAGTTCCCAACATCGATCATCAGTGTACTCTAGGCTCATTATCTGCTCGTCAGGCAAATCGTCGTCGAGAGGCGAATCTGCCGAGAAGGGTGTGCTGCAAGGAAGTCAACTAGAACTTGTCCCTTTACGGCACAAAGAGGAACGAAAGTTATGTCGAATTGCATAATATCATCGACCACCTGGCAAGTCTGCCAGAAAGTGTCGGTCGGGTCATCAAATATTGCAATGGATTAACTTTCGAAATGAGGTTGATCTTATGAGAAAGCATGTAATGCCTGAGTTTCTGTGCGGCGAAGATCAGGGCCAAACAATGCTTCTCAATTGGAGGATACTTTACTTCCATCGGAATCAGACGACGGCTTAAGTAGTAGAGAGCATTTTCTTTTCCCTCATCATTGACCCGGGCTAGCAGGGCTCCAAGGGAGTCGTCTAGAGCCGCGGTATAAAGTATCAACGGTCTACCTGAGACTGGGGCTGCTAAAACTGGAGGTGTCATTAAGTATTGCTTAATGTCCTAAAAGGCCCGTTGGCATTTCTCTTCCCAAACGAATTTGGCGTCCTTTTTAACTAATGCCGAGAAGGGCTGACACCTACCTGACAAGTTCGAAATAAAGCGTCGAAGATATGCCAGCTTCCCTTGAAAGGATCGTAACTATTTTAAGGTTTTGGGAGGTGGCATCTCTAAGATAGCTTTAATCTTTTCCGGATCAATTTTGATTCCGCGATGTCGGACAACAAATCCTAAGAATTTCCTGGAGATGACGCCAAAGGCGCATTTTAAGGGATTCATCTTAAGGTTGTATTGCCTTAGTCGCTCGAAAATAATTCTCAAATCATACAGGTGATCTTCCTTGAGTTTGCTTTTGATGACCACATCATCCACGTAGCACTCAACTTGGTTGTGAATGAGATCATCAAAAATCTTTGTCATCACTCTTCGATATGTCGCTCCTGCGTTCTTTAGTCCGAATGGCATTACCGTGTAGCAATACACTCCGATCGGCGTTCGAAAGCCGCGAGCTTTTCGTCTTCCGGTGCCATCTTTATCCGGTTGTATCCCGATGATCCATCCATGAATGAAAATATTTCATGTGTTGAAGCGATGTCGATCATCGGCTTGGGATTGGTAGCAGAAATTCATCCTTTGGACATGCTTTATTTAAATCCCTGAAGTCTACGCAGATTCTGATCTGACCATTTTTCTTTCTAACTGGTACCACGTTGGCTAACCAAGTAGGGTATTGTTCTTCACGGACAAATTTAGCGTCGATTAGCTTCTTAACTTTGGCTATTACTTGTTGCTCAATTTATATACGCATTCTTCTGGGAGCTTCGTCCGACCGGAATGTAGTAGGATTTACTCCTAACTTGTGAACTGTGACTTCTGGAGCTAATCCTGGCATTTCGTCGTAACTCCAAGCAAAACAGTCCTTGAATTCCATTAATCGCCAGTACCTAAGTTAACTTCCATTAACTCGTCTATTGTAGATTTGATTTCTTCTTCGAACTCTGGTGGAGCATCTCCAATTTATAGATCTTTAAGATCTTCTGTAGTTTCCAAGCACTCTTTCTTAGGTTCGCAAGTGACAGCCAAGCAAAATTCCATATCGTCAACTGAACCTACTGTGCCGAATTCGAGACCATGTTTTGAATTGGGAGGCCGACCGGCTTTGTTCCATAGTCTTTCAAAATGTTGTGATCGACCCTTTGTCCATTGTCGAGGTAGGACACCACGTTGAATTAAATTTTGAACACGTGGAGAGTACCACTCAAAAGGTAATTCCATTAATTCGGAAGAAGTGACATCTTCAAATTGTACATCTTTTTCATTATTGGAAGAAGAAGTACCACGATGAAAATTTGATTGGTTTAGCACCACCGCCATGCACTTCCTGACCACCATACCCTCGATCTTATTAGACCGGATCGGGGTCGTGGCCATAGTGCGTACATGGTAGTTAATCTTCTCGTACATTGATTTATATTCTTCATTCTTTTTATCTTCGAGGGAGATCTTGAATTGTGGATTCTTGTGGTTTATTGTAGCTGCTTCTTTCTTGATTTCTTCTTCTTCCTCAGAGCTGTTCTCCCAATCAACGTCGATGAAGGGTTTCTTCTGTCCAATCGTCCCAACGTCTCTTCCACGACCTCGTCCCCGGCCTCGACCTCGGATGCAAGTTCTGGAGAAACCTTCACCATCTCACCTTAAGGGAGTGGTGAGTGACTGTTGGACTAGAACTTCAGGTTCTTCATCATCTCGAATTTCTTTTGCTTCGTTGGGCATGGTATTTCTGGAGAAGATTGTTTTCTTTGGAGGCGCGTAGTAAGCTGCATCTTCATGAATTCTAATTTCATGCATGGAGAACGGTTACAAGTCACCTTTAATAAACTGTTCTTCTCCATTGTAGTATTTTATGAACTGATGCAGAGACGACGGTACCATCCGGTTCTCATGTATCCATGGTCGGCCCAGTAGTGCGTTGAACGATGTTTCAGAATCAATTATATGGAATTTTGCAGTTATCTTTGCTAAATCTTCGGTCTTCATCAACAACATTATTGATCCAAGGGCTCTTTCTCCTTTCTGGTTGAATCCTCTTAGTAACATCTTGTCCGCTTCAAGCTTGCGAGCATCAATTTCCAAGTATGCTAACGTCCGAAGATTCATTATGTTGATTGACGCTCCTGGATCCACCAATACTCTGGAGAGCATAAACTTTCTGATTGTGACTGAAATGTACAACGGTCTGTTGTGATCGGCAGTCCCAAGTAGTAGATCACTATCCGTGAAGGTAACACCTCGCTGTTCCTTTAACAAGCAAACCTCGTCTAAGGAATTTATGGCCATCTGAGCTAAACAAATCTCTGGATCAAGTAAGGCCTTGATCAGAGCTTTCCTCATCTCTTTTGATAAGATGAGAGCGTCGTAGATGCTTAGTTTGGCTGGTAGTTTCCTAAGATGGGCTAGCACGTTATAGTCCACTTTGTTACCAAGTGTGCCAGTTTCTTCCAGAATGGGCAATTCTTCTGCTGGGGTTGATTCTTCCTAAACAACCACCTGCTTTCCTTTGTCTTTTGGACCCATTCTCGGAGGTAGAACCCTTCCGCTCCTTAAGTTTACTTCTGTGATTTCTTCTGAATCTGGTACTGGGTTTACTGGTGTCTCTTTTTGAATCGGCATGACGAGTTCTTCCGGAGTCGCTTCGGAATCTGAAAGCTCTAACTCTATTGTGATTGTAGCTCCTCGAAATTCACAAACAGATTCATTGCTTATTGAACTTTCGTAGCCTTCTTGGTGAATGTCTTCTTTGTCATCGTGATTGTCGAGGTTGTGTATGATTTGAGAATTGTTATTTGTATCGGAATCGAGATCCAGATTAGATTGGTTGTCATTAGTTGCGTAATCGTTAGAAACAGTCAAAACGTTGCCAACGCCATAACTCTTATCATTATAAGATCCCGCCGGAGCGAGCAAATAGTCATACAGAGTCAGAGGTTCGAGGAATCTTTCCCCCGAATCAGAAACAACCATCCTAGGATAAGCAGCCCCTAGTCTAGCCTTAAGAGCCTTGGTCTTTTCTTCTTCTACGATCCCCTTCTTTTCTATGATCTTTTCTTCCTAGGGTGGCTCTTCAATCGCAAGCGATAACGCCTGCTTGACAGGTTTGGAACTTTGAATCGAAGCACGTACCGAAGTGGTTTGGATGCGATCCAAAGTTTTCTTTGATGACTTCATCCAAGAGGTACTCCATCCATCATTCGTCGTGAAGGGATCTATAGGAACAATAGGATCCGTTGAAATAACATTGACTGAACCGCCTTTCTGGGGTTCCTTCATGTATTCCTTCGAAATCGTTATGTTCCCTTTTCGGAGATGGTCATAGAGCCAAGTCTTGAAGGTAATGCAATCCTCTATCTTGTGCCCAAGCATACGGTGGTAAGGGCAATAGATGGGATGGTCTTTCTTATTAACTTCTTTTGGCTTCCTCGGTTCTGGCAGTTGAAAATCTGGAGACTTCATCAAACTGCGGAACATCTTTGGCATTGCCTCATTCTTAAACGGATATTCTCTATTTATAAGCTCCTTTAACGTGCGCTGCAGGCGAGGCGGTTGCTCATGTTGTTGAGTTGGCTGATAACCAGGTCGAGGTTGTTGGTAGTTCTGCTGAGGTTGCTGATAGCTGGGCTGCGGCTGCTCCGGCTGTATTTGCATTGGCTGCTTGCCCTTATCGACTTCCGCGACGATCCCGGATTTCTTTTTGAATGTCTTCACAGGCTTCTGTTTGTCTGTCTTGTCGACGAAACTTAATTGTTTCACTTCCTCTTACAAGCTTCTGGCCTTGCTTAACAACTTCTCGAAAGTCTTAATCGTAAATCCCTTAAGGAGAAGTGTTATCGGGCCGTGAATGCTTTTAAGCAAGATACCGACTGCATGCTGCTCTTGTAGCTGCAACTCACATTTCATGCCTAGATTCCTCCATCGAAGTATGTAGTCCACTAAAGTTTCGTTCGGTTTCTGTTTCTCCACCACTAGATCACCGATGGTGATATGGTGTTGAGCTCCGGCAAACCGTTTCACGAAGAGGTTCTCTAATTCTGAAAATGTCTTTATCGAACTGTTCGGTAACTCTGCGTACCAATCAAAGGCGATCCCTGATAGGCTGCTGACGAACTGTCGGAAGAGTAAGGCGTCACTTCCACTGGTGTTGCAACAACTAGCGCGAAAATGTGCAACATGCCGTCGAGGGTTTCCGGTACCATCAAAAGTCTTGAACAGAGGTGGTACGAAGCCTTTGGGTATTGTACCGCATCAAATTCTTCGGGTAAGGTCTACCCGTCTGAATAGATGCTCCGCTCTTAGACTATGCTAAGGCTTCTCGCACCTGCTATTCTACCATGCTCTTGATGTCTTTCTCTGGAATCATATTCTGGGTAGAATCTTTCATCGGCTGATCGTCTCCTTTAACGGATGTATTCTCTTTTCCTCCGTCTGTAATATGAATAACTTCTGGAGACGTTTCTCTTGGGGGTTGAACCTGACTCTGAAGAGTGGCTAGGGCTGCAGTCATCTCTTCCATCCTTTTCGCCATTTGAGAGATTGTATCATCTTTTTCTCGAAGTTGTGCTCTTAATATTTCTGGTTCATCTCTTTCAACAGCTGTCGGAGCACCTTGCGAAGCTGACGATGCTCGTGTCTCAACCATGTTGATCTCCACATATTCGTCATCCATGAATTCCGACGAGTCGACTTCATCTCCAAACTTTTCTTCTCTTTCTCTTGCTAATCGTTGAATGTCGGTTCTTAGCTTTTCCATAGCATCCTCCAATGGTCTTTTTCGTACGGTTTCGCAGTTATCATGCAATGGCTGTTGGATTTCCTTCTCGGGAGTCCCCTTCATTGCAGTGGCGCTCTCTTTGGACTCGAGTCTCCTGACGAGACTTTCATTTTCAGGTCATTTTTTCTGTCTTAACTGGCCAGTAGTAGGACGCCATACCATCCTTCTAGCAGCAGAAGACCTGGGACAGGATGGTCTGTCGGCTGAATGCTGGAAAGTGGTATCCTCCCTGATCTTTAAACCTGAAACAACAACAGGTGGACTATCTTTCATCTTCTTATTCGGCTTTTCTGTGGCGCTAACGGGTTCTACTCGCGGCCCAATACGGGATTTGGCTGGCACCCTCCCTATCCTTCTTAAAATCTCTGGTACAAGACATTTCTCTTTCTTTGTTAACTTCTCTATCACAGTCTACAGTCGAGCAAATGGTGTAATCCTAGCCCTTTTCTTTCGGCTGTTGCTATAGTATGCGGGTTGAGGTAATGTAGAAGCAATCTTGCGGACATTTTCCTCGTCAGCTGCGGCGGAGAGGGGATAGAATCTACTTCCTTCCAAAAGCGGTGTATACTCAGGCAATGGTATGTACTCAGACAATGGTGTGTACTCAGGGATCTCTTCTAAGAAATAGATTTCAGCAGCTCTGGCCTTTCTGGCAATCTTTCTACTTCGTTTCTCCTCCGAGTCCATGTTAGGGGTGGAACCCTCGAGTCGGACCCAATTTTGAAAACGAAGGTCTCGCGAGGAGATCCGTACCCTCCACGGTAACGGAGCTTATTACAAACTTGGACTTCCTTCCCCTTTGGTTCAGCGGGAGCCGTGGTAGGTGCAGAGACGACTAGACCGGTGGGGGTAGAGAAAACAGTCCTCCTACGAAAAGTAGTATTCCTCTCAGCTGGAACCCTTTGCAGGGGAGGGAACTCTTGAGCTGACTTCAGGTTGAATTCAATTACAGGCTCTTCAGTTTCTGACATTTTGTCCATTAGTGTGAAGAGAGTGACATCAGCGATCTTGACATCTGTGTTGGCAAATCCTTGCCCAAAATGGATGATCCCATTGTCGGGCAGTTCATCCTTGTAAACAGCGAAGTCCAGTCCATTGGTGAAGGAGAAGATTAACTTTGGGGAATCCATTTTCTGCAGGGTAGATTCCGAATGTCAGTCCCGAATAATACTTTCTTTCGTTGTAAGGTTTAGGACAAAAAAAAGAATGAGTCCGAACACATTTTCATTCATGTTAGTGCATTTGTGATTTATAAAAGAGGTTTTTTATTAGGTAGTTCATTTGTTAGAAACAAAATGATTAAAGGAAAAAAAGTTATAAAAAAGGTAAAGAGCCTGATTTAGAATTGAGAAGGAAGAGAAAGTCTTATGCAAGACTTCTCAACCCGAAGGACCGCTCCTAAGCTAACACCTATTGGGGGTCCACCCCACCTCAGAAAAGGGGTAAAAGGATCTCGGAACCTCTCTGTTTAGGGGTGTCTAAACAATGGCTCCTAAATCCGAGAGGTGTTGGCTATACTCGTTCAAGACAGAAATGAACGGGGTATCCCAACGGAAGAATGGTAGTTTGGTCCACTAGGGGCATGGACTCACTACCGATTTATGAAAGCAAAACCATCTGATCAAAATGGAGAGAAGAACTACTCCCCAGCGGAGTCGCCAGAAATTGTCGGCATATTTTTAGGTTGAGTGTTGTATTTTTGAAAAGAGGTCGCCTACAGAAATTATCAGCGAATTTTTAATTTAATTTAAATAAATAATTTGAAAAGTAGAATTTGATTTTGAAAATAATTTTAAATTTGAAAATTTTAAGATATGAAATCAAATTGATCTCACATCCCGAATAGTTTATATAAACGAGCACCGCACCACAAACTGTATATCTATCCTGGAGAGTAGACACACTGCTTGATGATGGGGCTCGGTTAAATAAACTAGAAGATTTGTGACATCCGTTTGGTCTACGAACCAATTTTATAAGCCAACAAGTTCCCCTGCTTAATATAAAGGAATTAAGCAGGGTTTATGTTACCTGGGTTCTTAAAGTTCCCTATAAGGGCAAGCCCCTATAGTTAATTACATCTTAAACGATGGGAATCATTTAAGAAAACTCTCGATAATGATTAGTGGTTTTGCTCTCAAGAATTTCAAAGTTTAAGGTTTTCAAAGGATTGGATTTTTGAAATTTCAAAAGGGATTAGCTCAAATTTGGAACATTTATTTTCAGGAGTCCAAAAGGAAGAGAAGTAGGAGAAGCTGAGGATCCAAGAAGAATCTTGGCAAGTTCCCACACTATCCTATTGTTTGGCTCAGATTTAAGAAAATCCTAATATTATTTGATATTTCAATCATGCCAATTCTAATTAATTTGGACTTGTATTTGTATGATAAAATCATACAAATAGCCTCGAAGATGTGAGGGTTTATGTCGTATCAAACGACAACCTCGGAGTTCTAAGACCGGTTAGGACTTAATTTACATAACATGATTATGCAAATGCCTAACGAAGAGTTGAGGATTTATGTTGCACTAAGCAAACTACCTCGAAGTCCTATGGCTTGGTTATTTAATTCTAGGAATGTTTAGCTGATGTAGAGTTGTTTTGCTGGCGAAGATGACCGTACTGCCCACCGTGCTCCAAGCTCATTATTGTTGCAGAGGTTTAGTTTTAGAAGTCATAAATCAGGAGATGAGAGAAGTATTTTGGTTTAGAGAAAATCTTAAAATCCAAGTGTTTTTAATGTTTTAATTAAAACAAATCTTAAAGTTGTTTAAACAGAACCGATTAAGATCCCACAGTTCCGTCATCCCGTCACCGTTATTTTCATTGAATTCACTTAGTCCAGATAAATTTGCTAAACTCAACTGAATGAGTTCTACACTTTCATTTAGACCGTGGGAAATCCCGTTAGCAACATGTGGGTTACATCATCCGAGGTATTCCCGATCATTCAACGAGACGTTTTAATTTAGTTGTAATTATAGTTTTGTTGTTCTATTTGTGATTAATTTTTCAGTTGTTTTATATTTTGAAATGTTGTGGCGGTGAATTTTATCTTGCAGTGAATTTTTATTTAGTTTTGGTTTCAGTTCAGGGACTACCCTAAAGGTTTTGGGTTTCATGCAACAGTTGTTTATCATGCAAGAAAAGTAAAGTACAGTGCATGTAAGTAATATTGCTGTTGACCTCATTTTTGATGAGGTCTTCCCTTCTTCTTTTTAGTGCTTAGGATCTAGCCTTAGGCTTTTTTCTTTTGACTATCTTAGAGGACTAGAATTGGGACCCGCCTTTTAGAAATTCAAACCACTTCTAAACTCCCTGCAAACTCCACAAACTTGACTATAGACCCCTAATCACCTAGAGGGTTGAAATCAAATGTGGAAGTTTAAAGGATGAGTTCCTATAGGACTCTTTGGCCTTAGGACTACCCTGGGTGGCCTGGTCTGGTGGGGGGCTGACTTACACTACACTTACACACTACATTTCCACACACTTCCTAAAACCACACCCATACCCAACTTAACCTCCTGACTCATGTGGGTGATTCACATGGATGGTCCTTAACCCCTAAGCCCTTGCGCAAGAGGTTAGGAACAACATAGTGAATGCCTCAAATGAGTCCTTTCATGGCTCATATGGGCTTGAAATGGTTTCATGGCTCAACCAAAATGATTTCTTTCCACCTAAATTCACCCAATCTCCAATTTCCCAAATTTTCAATTTTTGACCCCGAGACCCTACACCTACTAAACCTACCCAAAACCTCGAAATTACCCAAATTTTTGCAAAATTTCCAAATTACCCAAAATTTTCCAAAATCAATCCCAAACATCTCCACATCACTCAAATTGATCATCCATACCCAAAAATACCAAAGATTCCAAAAATACCCCCCAATACCCTCCAAATACCCAAAATACCCTTCTTGGCCTAAAAATCCAAAAATTCAGAAAATTCCCAGAAAATTTCAGAAAATCCTAAATATTCCCAATTTCATTTTGTCCAACTACACCATGGGCCAATTTTTTCAATTTACCCTACTTTTGTCAAAACCCCCAAATTGACCCATTTTAACCCAAAGTGGACCCAATGTTAAACCAAACCTATCCAATTGACCCAAATTCTGGTCCAATTCAATTCTAAACTTCAATTCAACATTCCCAATACCAATTTAGACCAAATCTAAGTCCAATTTGATTGACATTTGGATCCAATCTCACTTTTGGCCTTAAAGCCCAATTTGGACCCATGACCCAAACTTAACCCAAACTCACCCAATTCAACTCCAATTAACCTCAAATCTTTTCTAAATCTTCCTTAACATTCCCACAAACAAAACCCTAACATGATTTGCCCAAAATTTAGACCCAAACCCCACTCAAACTCAACCCAAGGTTAAAAGGCCCATTTTTGACCTAAGCCCAAACCTAACCCAAATTCAACCCAATTCATATCCAAATCATCCCCAATTTTTTTCAAATCACTCATGACACAGCCATGAGCTAAACCCAACAATTATTTGGCCCAACCTCTTTACAAAATTCCCATCCATAAATTCATTTTTAAACTTAAGGGCCCATTCCTTAAACCATTTTAAAAGCCCACTTCCACCAAATCCAAAACCCCAAAAATTCTTCCAAAGCCCATATGACATTTCCCCTCATCATATTTTCAATTAAAATCATCCCTAAGTCCTAAACCAATCATCAAATAATTCTAAATGAAGCTTCATCCAAATTTCCACCAAATTATCCAAAATCCTTAAAATCCTTTTTTATGAAATTGACCAAACCTTTTCCCAAGCCAAATGGAGCCATGGAGCCATGCACAAGCCATATGCAAGCCATGAGAGCCTCTTTACATGTCACCATGCCATTTTGGGCAAAAGGAGGAGGCTCTTTCCTTAATTCCTAAAGGTGATTAACCACTTCCATGATTCCACTAAACCATGCTTAAGCCTAATCGTGCTTGGATGGTGACTTCGACCCTACCGATTATGCTGAGCCAAATCACTTTTCCCTCGACCAAAACCAGGCCTTGGGTGGTGCACCTAGCCCAAATGGGTGGGTTGACCCATTTAGGTTCAAATTTAGCCATGCCCCCATTCCACTTTGAATCAAAGCCTTTACACATGGCATTTGCCAATTGCCTACACTAAACCCCGCCCCGACCCACTCGACCAAGATGGTGACCATTGCCGGCCGGCCGGCCACCAGGGCCGCCGGAAAACACCATGGCCGAGAGCTCGCATGTGAGCCAACATTGAAATTCTCACTTGCCGAGCCGCCCCATGCCTAGTGGTCACCATGGCTGATCTTCTCCTCACCAGAGCAGCTGATCCCAAGCCCTAACTCCCCCTGGGAGGCCCCCCAGCCGACTCTATTTAAACTCCACCCCTCTCGGCCATGAGAGGAGCTAAGCACAAACCTTGCCAAAACTCTGCCAAAATTGTTCCGGACCCTTCTACACTCTTAGAGCACTTGATCCCCAAGTGAAATCCCCCTGCCATTTCTCCTCTCGTAAGCTCAATTTCGGAGTTGAAATTCCACCCAAAACCAGGACACTTCTCCACAGTGAGCCAATTCTCAAATCGATTGGCTCTACACCTTCACTCGGACCAAGGGAAGGTGTCCACCAGCAAAAGCCCCATCTCCGAGGCCACCCGGCTTGCTCCAGCCTCCAAGCTTTGTGATCGGGCTTGGTCGAAATCATATCCGGACAATTCACTGGACCGGGAGACTTCATCTCGGAGCTTCGCGGGATCCGATCGAAGGTGCAACAACTCTCGATTGAAGCCACACTTCTCCGAGCCAAGGTATGAGCTAATTCTTCATCCCGAGCTTCCGGAGAATCTCTATTTCAAATGCCTTAGTTTCAATGCATGTTAACCATATAGATGTGTTCGTCTCTTCAAGACGAATCCATAGAAGTATAAGAACATAAAAATCCATTGAGAATCGAGTGAGATCTTAGGGATTTAGTGTGGACGGCTCTCGGGTGAGAACACTTGGGGACGATGAACGGATGCCGTCCATTCAATACACGCGTGGACGAACGGCTCGGATGGCGTCGGACCGGAAACGGTGCGAGAACCGCGGGGCCCGGCCGCCGACTCGAGTGGCGGCGTCGAATGGGAGCGCGCCGCGTGGCCTTCGGAGTCGCCGAGGATGCGGCGGCGCGCGTGGATAAATAGAAAATTAGGGATTTTCTAATTTATTTAATTCCCTAAACTTCAAAAATTCATATCTCCGTGTAGAAAAATCGGAAAAATAAAATAAAAATACCCTCTTGCTCGAGTGAACGAGAGGAGAATAATGTGGAAAAGAAATCATTTAATTTCATCAAGTATTTTATTTTTTATAATTTATTTACTCTCTGCATTATTTTAATTCTCCATGCATGCATACAATTCACCATGGCATGAGACCATAAGGCTTTTGAAGCCTCTGAATTTGGGAACATTCCCTGAATTTTCCAAAGTCAGAGGCCATCCCTATGAAGAGTTATTGATTTTTCAAGTTCATGTCACTGTTTTGGGTATTTTAATTCCAATAACCAGCATGTTGTGAAATAAATTCTAGGAAAATTTGGTGATGTTGCTTATGACCAGAGAACCCTAGGAAAAATAGGTTTTGACTTAGTTCATTTAAAACAACCCTAATTGGCTTAAACACTCAAAATAGGTCTTTAATTAATTAGAGTTAACCATGCATCAAATTGACTTGAAATCAATTCTCCACTGACCTTTAGGATTAGAGGAATCCACCATAAAAATTTGAGGTCAATTGGACTTGGTTAGCCCCACTAATTGGGTTGATTAAGCCACTTAGCCATTTTAAACTTTAAAAATTCATAACTTTTAAAATACCTTTCAAAAATTCACCAAATTGGTTTTGGAGCCTCTCTGATATCAGGGGAACCTAAGAAAATTAAAATTTCAATTTTCTAAAAAAGTTGATTTTTAATAATATTTTAATATTTTTAATAAAAAAAAATAATAAAAATCACAAAAATAATAAAATTCACCAAAATGTCACATTTTGAATTTTAATCACTTAGGAACAAATCCCACATTTTTCCTAGGCCTATTTAGTGAGATATTAAATTTTAAAGCTTTAAGGTAATTTTAAAATAAAAAAAATGTATTTTCTAGCATTTTCACTAAAATAATTATAATAAACCATAGAAAAATCAAAAAATTGCAAAATTTGCTTCTCTGATTTCCTTGATATTAGAGAGATTTTTGAAAAATATAAAATCCATTTTTCAACATTTATTTTATTTTTTAAATTAATTAACACTCCAAAACTCAAAATAATTATAATAAAAATAATATAATTCAAAAAATCACCAAAATTGGTCCAAGTGCTTCTCTGGTCATTAGAAATGTCCCCTAATTTTCTTAAGGACAGAAACTTTCCTTTGGTCATGTTATCAAATTTTCCTTGAAAATCTCTATTTTCCACCAAAAATAATTATATAAATAAATTAAATACAGAAAAATCACATTTTCTCCTCTCATGTCTTTATTGATATATGAGTGAAGTCATATAAAAATTTCAAGTTCATTTAAGTTCAATTTAGTGAGTTATGAAATTATTAAGCTTAAGGGGTAAAATGGCAATTAAACTTTCAACCCTTAATTAAAACTTTAGGTTTAATAAAAAAATCAACAAGTAAAACATTTGATCTTAATCTGATTTGGATGATTGAAATTTAAATAATTAAAGGGTAGAAACTCATTAAACAAATTTTAAAATAATTAAACTTTAATTAAATAATAGATTAAATTTGGAAGAATAATAAAATTGGAATTATTAAAATAAGGGATATTTATTAGGAAGAGATTTATTCTTTAATTTAAAAAATCCCTAAACTAATTATATCATTAACATTTAACTCTTAATTAAAATGATAACTCAAATTTAAAATATTAAAAGACTTAATTAAATCATTAAACTCTTTTAAAATCTCAATTAAAATTATAAATAAAATTAAATTAGATTAAATTAAATAATTAAATTAAATTAAATTAAACAATTAAATTAAATTAAATTAAATTAAATTAAAATTAAATTAAATTAAGTAAATTAAATTAAACTAAATAATTGAATTAAATTAAATTAAATTAAATAAATTAAATTAAATTAATTAAATTAAATTAAATAAATTAAATTAAATAAATTAAATTAAATTAAATTAAATTAAAATTAAATTAAATTAAATAAATTAAATTAAATTAAATAATTAAATTAAATTAAATTAAATTAAATTAAATTAAATTAAAATTAAATTAAATTAAATTAAATTAAATTTAATTAAATCAAATTGAATTAAAATCAAATCAAATCAAATTAAATTAATTCAACATCAAATCAAACTCAATTAAATTAAATTAAATTAAATATAAAACAACTTGAACACTATTCCAAATTTAAACCCTTTAACTTAAATCAAATCATTTGGAATACCAATTTACCCTCGAAAGTTTTAGTTATCATAACTCCTAAACAGAACATTAAATGAAATGTTACTTCACTTATAGGATATTCAAATGTCTTAGTTCACCGAGCAAGATAACAATAAAACTTGAAATTCTTGGACGATTAATTCATTTGTATAATTAAATTCATTTGGACTTAAAACAATCCTAGAAATATTGAAAAGATGTTTAAGATTCCTCTTAAGCACTTCCTCGATATGATAGGACATTTATAAGAACAATTGGGCTTAATCGTTCTTTGATGAAGAAAATCGTCCTCAAACCAAAACACGAGAGAACCTAGACGTCCTAGGGAATGACTAGCTATAGGATTAGGAATTTGGTAGAAAACCATAACCCTTCCCTTAGCTTTACCTAGGAACTTGCTTAAATATTCTAATTGTGTTTTAAGTGCGGCTTGGGATGACGGGAAGACCCTCCAGTGCACGCTTTTATTTTTATTGCAATTTACTTTCTTGCAATTTACTTTCCTGCAATTTACTTTCTTGCAAATGTACTTTATTTTTCTTGCATGATAAAACAACGAGTTGCATGAAAACCCACACCTTTAGGATAGACCCTAAAACTGAAACCAAATTAAGTTAAAAGTCATTGCAAGATAAAATTCACCGCCACAACATTTCAAAATATAAAACAACTCGAAATTTAATCACAAACGGAACACAAAGCCGTAATTACAACTAAATTAAAACGTCCTGTTGGATGATCGGGAATACCTCGGATGATGTAACATACGTGTTGCTAACGGGATTTCCCACGGTCTAAATGAAAGTATGGAACTCATTCAGTTGAGTTTAGCAAATTCATCTGGACTAAGTGAATCCGATAAAAATAATGATGCGGAAGGATGGAACCGTGGGATCTTAACCGGTGTCGTTATAATCAACTTTAAGATTTGTTTTAATCGAAATACAAAACACTTGGAAATTAAGACTTCTCTAAACCAAAACACTTTTCTCATCTCCCGATTTATGATTTCTAAAACTAAACCTCTGCAACAACAAGGAGCTTGGAGCATGGTGGGCGACACGGCCATCGTCGTCGACGAAAACTCGAACCTACTTCGACAGAAACTTTCCTAGAATTAAATAACCAAGCCATAGGACTTCGAGGTAGCTTGCACTAATGCAACATAAATCCTCAACCTCTTTGTTAGGCATTTGCATTGCAAATTAAGCCCTAACCGGTCTTAGGATTCCGAGGTAGTCGTCCGATACGACAATAAACCCTCACATCTTCTGAAAGTTATTTGTTTGATTTTATCATACAAATATAAGCCCTAATTAATTAAAATTGGCGAGATTGAAATACTAAATAAACATTAGGACTTTCCTAAATTCAAGCCAAACAATAGGATAGTCGGGAAATTACCGAAGTTCACTTCGAATCAGTGATTTCTCCTACCTTTCTTCCTTCGGATTCACAAAACAAAAATGTTCCAAATTTGATCCATTCCCTATTGAAATTCCAAAATTCAATCTTTGAAAACCTTAAACTTTGAAATTCTTGAGAGCAGAATTATTGATTATTATCGAGAGTTTTCTTAGGTGATTCCCGTCACTTAAGATGTAATTAACTATAGGGGCTTGCCCTTATAGGGAATTTTAAAGAACCCGAGTAATATAAACCCTGTTTGATACTTTCATATTAAGCGGGGGAATTTGTCGGCTTATAAAATTGGTTCGCGGACCAAACGGATGTCACAAAACTTCTAGTTTATTTGATCGAGCCCCACCATCGAGCGGTGTGTCCATCCTCAGGGATAGATACACGGTTGTGGTGCGGTGCTCGTTTATATAAACTATTTGGGATGTGAGATCGGTTTAATCTCATATTTAAAATTATTTTCAAAATCAAATACTACTTTCTAAATTATATATATATATTTAAATTAAATTTAAAATTTAAATTCGCCGACAACTTCTGTTAGGCGACCCCTTTTAAAATACAACACAACCTAAAAATATGCCGACAATTGCAATAAAGTAAATTGCAACAAAGTAAAAGGGTACCTGGAATGTCTTCCCGTCATCCCAAGCTGCACTTAAAACACATGTTAAGGCATTTAAATATTTCAGCAAGTATCTAGGTAAAGCTAAGGGAGAGGTTTTGGTTGTCTACCAAAGTCGTAATCCTATAGCTAGTCATCTCCTATGACGTCTAGGTTCTTGTGTTTTGGTTTAAGGATGATTTTCTTCATCAAAGAAACAATTAAATTCAATTGTTCTTATAAACATCGCATCATATTGAGGAAGTGCTTAAGACGAATCTTAAACATCTTTTCAATACCTCTAGGATTGTTTTAAGTCCAAGAGAACTTAATTATACAAGTGAATTAATCATCCAGGGGTTTAAGTTTTATTTTCTATGCAGATGAACTAGGACATTTGAATATCCTATAAGTGAAGTAACACTTCACTTGATACCTCATTTAGGAGTTATAATAATAAAAGCTTTAAAAGGGCAAATCAACTTATTAAATATTTTAATGATTTAAACTTAATGATTTAATTTTAATTTTGACTTAATTATAAAAAATTAGTTTAAGTTTGGAATAGTGTTCAAATTATTTTAGATTTAATTCTTAATGATTTAATTTAGGTTTGTTGATAAATGATTTTGATTTAATTTAATTCAATTTAATATAATTTGAATTTAATTTAATTTAATTTAATTTAATTTAATTTAATTTTAATTTAATTTAATTTTTAATTTAGTTTACTTTTAATTTAATTTAATTTGATTTAATTTAATTTTAATTTAATTTAATTTAATTTAATTTAATTTAATTTAATTTAATTTTAAATTAATTTCATTTCAATTTATTTTACTTTTAATTTAATTTAATTTGATTTTAATTTAATTTTAATTTTAATTTAATTGAGATTATTCTTTTAATTTTATTAATTAAGACTTAAGTATTATTGAAGTGATTTATTTAGGGATTTTTTTTTAAATTAAAGAATAAATATCCTCTTAATAATATCCCTACTTTAATAATTCCAATTTCTATTATTCTTCCAAGATTTCAATTAATTAGTCAATTAAAGTTTTACTTTAATTATATTTGAAATGATTAGTAGATTTCTACCCTTAATCATTTAAGTTTCATTCATCCAAAAATCAGTTTAAAATCAAATATTTTACCCTCCCCTTTTGATTAATCCTAAAATTTTAATTAAGGGTTGAAATTTTTAATTACCCTTTTGCCCTTTAAGCTTAATAATTCTATAACTCACTAAATTAAGCTCAAATGAACTTGAATTTTTTATATAACCTCACTCACATGTCAATTAAGACATTGGAGGAGAAAATGTGATTTTTCTGTATTTAATTTATTTATGTAATTATTTTTGATGGAAAATAGGGGTTTTCAAGGAAAATTTAATAACATGACCAAGGAAATGTCTCTATCCTTGAGAAAATTATAGGATGTTTCTAATGACCAGAGGACCATTTGGACCAATTTTGGTGATTTTTTGAATTATATTTTATTTATTAGAATTATTTTGAGTTTTGGAGTATTAATTAATTTTAAAATAAAATTAAAGTTGAAAAAAGGATTTTTTATTTTTCTTAAATCTCTCTGACCTCAAGGAGTCTAGAAAAACAAATTTTATATTTTTCTGATTTTCCTTTGATTTATTGGAATTATTTTAGTGAAAAAAGTTGAAAATTTTTTTTTAATATTAAAAATTACATTAAGCCTTTAAAATTCAATATCTTATCCTAGGGACTTAAGAAAACTATTTGGTTTGTTTCTCAGTAATTAGAATTCAAAATGTGACTTTTTGGTGATTTTTAACATTTTTATGATTTTATTATTTTTTAATTATTAAAAATATTAAAATAATGATAAAAATCAATTTTTTTAGAAAATTACAATTTTAATTTTCTTAAGTTCCTCTGATATCAGAAAAACTCCAAAACTATTTTTGTGACTTTTTGAAAAGTATTTGTGAGTTATGAATTTTTAAAGTTTAATTTTACTTATGGGGCTTAATCAACCCATTTGGTGGATCAAATCAAGTCCAATTAGTTTTAAATTTTTATGTGAGACTCTCCTGACGCTAAAGGACAGTGGAGAATTATTTTCAAGTCAATTTGATGTATAGTTAATCCTAATTAATTAAAGTTCAATTTTGGGTGTTTAGGCCAATTAGGGTTATTCCAAGTGAATTAACTCAAAACTTATTTTTCTTGGGTTTCTCTGGTCATAAGAAATATCACCAAATTTTTCTAGGATTTATTTCTCAATATGCTAATTATTGGAATAAAAATATTCAAAACAGTAACATGAACTTGGAAAATTAATAACTTCTCATAGGGATGGCCTCTGACCTTGAAAAATTCAGGGAATGTTCCCAAGTTCAGAGGCTTCAAAAGCCCTAAGTCTCATGCCATGGTGAATTTCCTATATGCATGGAGAATTGAAATAGTACAGAGAGTAAATAAATTATTAAAAATAAAATACTTTATGAAATGACCTAATTTCTTTTCCACATTCTTCTCCTCTGTTCATGAGCAAGAGGGTATTTTTATTTTATTTTTAGGATTTTTCTACACAAAGTTATGAATTTTTGAAGTTCTGGATATTTAATAAATAAGAAAATATCCTAATTTCCTACTTAACCACGCGGCGCCGTGTCAACCTTAGAGGATCCGAAAGGCCACGCGGCGTCTCCTGGTTCGGCGCCGCCATCTGAGTCAGTTGCCACGGAGCCTGCGGTTAACGTACCGTCTCCTACTCTGACACCATCTGAGCCGTCCACTCGATACACGCGCGATCCAAAGGCTCCCAGTCATCGTTTACGACTGGTGTGAACCCGTGACCTTCCACACTAAAACCCTAAAATCTCACTCAATACTTAATGGATTTTTGTGTTCTTGTGCTCTATGGATTCATCTTGAAGAGACGAATACGTCTCTATGGTGATCATGCATTGAAATTAAGGCATTTGAAATGGAGAATCTCCAGAAGCTCAGGATAAAAAATTAGCTCATACCTTAGCTCAGAGAAGTGTGGCTTCAATCTGAGAGTTGTGTCACATTCGATTGGGTCCAAGTAAGCTCCAGATGAAGTCCCTTGGCCTGGTGAATTGCCTAGGTACAAAAGTGACCATAGCCGATCACAAAGCTTGGAGGCTGGAGCAACTGGGTGGCCTGGAGAGGGGGCTTTCACTGGGGAGCTTCTCCTCTTGGTCTGGTGAAGGTTTAGGACAAATCAATTTGGAGATTGGCTCACTGTAGTGAAGTGTCCTGTTTTTGGGTGGAATTTGGACTCTGAAATTTAGCTCTGTTAATGGGGATTAGGGCAAATGGACACTGGAGATCAATTGCTCTAAATGAGGAGAGTGGTCTGGGATAATTTTGGCAGAGTTTTAGTAGGTTTGTTTCAGCACCTCTTCCATGGCTGAGAGAGGTGGGGTTTAAATAGAGCTGGCTCGAGGCTCTCCCAGGGGGAGTTAGGCGTTGGAATCAGCTGCTCTGGTGAGGAGAAGAACAGCCATGGTAGCCATTAGGCATGGGGCAACTCAGCAGGTGAGAATTCCAAGCTTGGGCTCACATGATGGTCTCGGGTGTGGTCTTTTCCGGTGGCCCAGGTGGCTGGCCGACAGGCATGGGTCACCCTCAGGGTCAGGAGGTCCAGGGCTGGGGTTTAGTGTAGGGAATTGGCAATGACCATGTGTAAAGTGGTTGAATTAAAATGTAATGGGGTAAGGGTGTATTTTGGCTAAGTTTGGTCAAATGTATGGATTGGGCTAGGTGCACCGCCCCATGGCTAGTTTGGGCTGAAGAGAAAGTGGTTTAGGTCAGCCTAATTAGTGGGGAAGGGTCACCATCCAAGTACAATTAAGTTTAAGCAAGGTTTAGTGGAATCATGGAAGTGGCTAATCCCCTTAAGGGAATATGGAAAGAGCCTCCTCCTCTAGCCATCCTGGGTATGGTGAGGTGTCCAAGGCTTTCATGGCTCCTATATGGCTCATGCATGGCTTCATGGCTCCATTTGGCATGGGAAAAGTTAAGTCAACTTTCATAAGGAAGGATTTTGTGATTTTTGGCATTTTGGTGAGAATTGTCCTGAGGTTTGATTTGGAATGGTTTGATGATGAATTTGAAAGTTAGGGAAGGTTTTAATTGGAATGGATGATGAAGTGTAGTGTCATGTGGGCATTAGAGTCAAATTTGGGCCTTTGAAATTATTTTAGGAGTGGGCTTTTTTAGGAAGGCTCAAGGAAGTGGGCCTTAGGTTTTAAAATAAATTTATGGATGGGAATTTTGTAAAAGTTTGGGCTAAATAATTATTGGGTTTGGTTTAGGGATGTGTCATGAGTGAGTTGAAATAAACTTGAGGTGATTTGGAATTGGATTGGGTCTAATATGGGTCTCTTTGGTAATAGAGTCCAAATGGGTCAAAATGAGCTATCTTGGGCTAAAGTTGGGCTAATGTTGAAATTGATGTAAAATTAATATTGGGAAATGTTTATGGGGGTGTTACAAATAGGTTTCAACTTTGGTTGGGTTTTGATTTTGAGATTTGGGCCCATTTGGGTTAGGTTTGGTGTAGGCCCATTTAAGGAATTTTGGGTTTGGGTTGAAATTGAGTAAAGTTTGGGTCCAAATTTTGGGCAAATCATGTTAGTGTTTTGTTTGTGGGGATGCTAGGAAGGTTTTAGAAAAGATTTGGGTCAAATTGGGATTGAATTGGCTTGGTTTGAGCTTGGTTTAGGTCATGGGTCAAAATTGGGCCTTAAGCTTTTAAAATGAAATTGGATTCAAATGCCAATCAAATTGGGCTTGAATTTGGTCTAGATTGATATTGGGGATATTGAATTGAAGTTTAGAATTGAATTGGACCAACATTGAGATCAATTGGGGTGATTTGGTTTGACATTGGGTTCATTTGGGTTTAAAATGGGCTAAATTGGGGGTTTTGGTAAAGGTGGGGTAAATTGACAAAATTGGCCCATTGTGTAGTTGGACAAAATGAAATTGAGAATATTTGGGATTTTTTGGAATTTTCTGGGAATTTTCTGAATTTTTGGATTTTTTGGGTCAAGAGGGGAATTTTGGTAATTTGGAGGGTATTGGCGGTATTTTGGAAATTTTGGTATTTTTGGCTGGAGATGGTCAATTTGAGTGGGGGGAAATTTTTAGGACTGATTCTGAGGAATTTTGGGCAATTTAGGTGATTTTGCAAATTTTGGGTAATTCTAAAGGAATTTGGTAGGTTTGATGGGTGTAGGGTTCCTGGGGTCAAAAATTGAAATTTTGAAAAAATGAAGATTGATCAAATTTGAGAAAAGTGGAATCACTTTGGTTGAGCCATGAAGCCATATTAAGCCCATATGAGCCATGAGAGGACCCATTGGAGACATTCACTATGTTGTTCCTAACCCTCTTAGCCAGGGGCTTAGGGGTTATGGTCCATCAATATGAATTACCTACATGAGTCAGGGAGTCAAGTTGGGTATAAGTGTGGTTTTATGTTTGGATTGTGTGTGTAAAAGTGTAGACTATGAGTGTAGTGAGTGTGTAAGTCAACCCTCACCAGACCAGGCCACCTAGGGTAGTCCTAAGGCCAAAGAGTCCTATAGGGAACTCATCCTTTAAACCTTCACATTTGATTTCAACCCTCTAGGTGATTAGGGGTCTACAACCAAGCTTGTGGAGTTTGTAGGGAGTCAAGAGGTGTTCGAACTTCTAAAGGGTGGGTTCCACTTCTAGTCCTCTAAGATAGTCAGAGGAAAAGCCTAAGGCTAAATCCTAAGTACTAAAGAGAGAAGAGAAGACCTCATCAAAAATGAGGTCAACAAGTGGCTCCAAAATTCAAAAGAGTTGACTATACCCGTTCAAGACAAAAATGAACGAGGTATGCCAATGGAAAGAATGGTAATTTGGTCCACTAGGGGTATGGACTCACTACCGATTTATGAAAGCAAAACCATCTGATCATAATGGAGAGAGGAACTTGTCCCCAGCCTATTCACCAGAAATTGTCGCCATATTTTTATGTTATGTGTTTCGAAAAGGGTCGCCTACAGAAGTTGTCGGCGAATTTTAAATTTTAAATTTAATTTTAATATATATATAATTTAGAAAGTAGCATTTGATTTTGAAAATAATTTTTAAGTTCGAAAAATTTTAAGATATGATATCAAACCGACTTCACATCCCAAATAGTTTATATAAACGAGCACCACACCACAAACCGTGTATCTATCCCGAAGAATGGACACACTGCTTAATGATGGGTCTCGATTAAATAAACTAAAAGATTTGTGACATCCGTCTGGTCTGCGAATTAATTTTATAAGTCGACAAGTTCCCCTGCTTAATATAAATGAATTAAGCAGGGTTTATATTATCTGGGTTCTTAAAGTTCCCTATAAGGGTAAGCCCCTATAGTTAATTACATCTTAAATGATGAGAATCATTTAAGAAAACTCTTGATAATGATCTGTGGTTTTTCTCTCAAAAATTTCAAAGTTTAAGGTTTTCAAACATTTAGACTTTAGAGATTTCAATAGGGAATAACTCAAATTTGGAAGAGTTTATTTTAGGAGTCCAAAGAAAGAGAAGTAGGGCGTGTCACAGACCCGAAGTTAACTTCGGTGACTTTTTGACTATCCTAATGTTTGGCTTCAATTTGAGAGAATATTTATTTGATGTTTCATCCTACCAATTTTAATTAATCACGACTTATATTGTATGACATAATCACATAAATAGCCTCGAAGAAGTGAGAGTTTATGTCATACCAAACGACAACCTCGGAGTTCTAAAACCGGTTAGGTCTTAATTTGCATAACATGATTATGCAAATGCCTAACAAAAAGTTGAGGATTTATGTTGCACTAAGCAAACTACTACGAAATCCTATAGCTTGGTTATTTAATCCTAAAAAATTTTTTGCTGAAGTAGACATAAGTTTTGCTGATGAAGATTGCCGTGCTGCCCACTGTGCTCCAAGCTCCTTATTGTTGCAGAAGGTTTAGTTTTAGAAAGTGGCAATCAAGAGATGAGAGAAGTGTTTTGGTTTAGAAAGGTTGAAAATTGAGATGACTTAGTATTTTAATTAAAACAAATCTTAAAGTTGATTAAGCAGAACCGATTAAGATCCCACGGTTCCGTCATCCCGGCACTGCTATTTTCATCAGATTCACTTAGTCCAAATGAATTTGCTAAACTCAATTGAATGAGTTCCACACTTTTATTTAGACCATGGGAAATCTCGTTAGCAACACGTGGGTTACATCATCCGAGGGATTCCCAATCATCCAACGAGACGTTTTAATTTTAGTTATAATTGCAGTTTCATTTTGTTAGTGATTAAATTTTGAGTTGTTTAAGCATGCTGGGTTCGATCATTTTCATGCATTTATAAGTACAGGAAAGTAAGACATTTAATAAATTGCCAAATGTAAATTGCAATAAACTTAAATGCGTACCTGGTGGCATTCCCATTGTTTTCACCTGCACTTAAAACACATATTAAAGTATTTATATATTTACAACAAGAAAACACCTAGGTAATGTTAAGGGAAGGTTCTGGTTGTCTACCAAAATCCTAGTCCTATTACTAGTCAATTCCTATGACGTCTAGGTTCTAGTGTTTTGTTAAGAATGATTTTCTTCACCAAAGAACAATGAAGTCTCACTGTTCTTTTAAAACATTCCCTTAAGTTAGAGAAGTGCTCGGAGGTGAATTCTGAACATCTTCCTAAACATTGTAGGGACTATTTTAAGTTCAGTTAGTTTCATTGTGGTGATGAATCAATCACCCAGATTATTCTTGCTCAGTGAATCAGGATATTTGATTATCCTATGAGTAAGGTGACATTTCATTTAATGCTTCATTTAGGAATTATGATAATGAAAGCCTTTAGGGGCAAATTGGTTCATTAAAGATTTTAACCATTCTTAATCGAAGTTTTGAGTTGGAGATTTAAAGTGATTTAGTTATGATTAATTTCCTTTAGTGTCTTTAGTTCAATCATAAGATTTTCAACAAACAGTTCTTAAAATATAAATTTTAATCATTATTTTAAAGTTCCATTATTGACATTAAATAATGTTTAATTGAATTATTAATTGGCGAATTTAATTTAGAGGATTAAGATTTTTTATTACATTTCTTTTTAATCTTTAATTATCCAAGCTTTAATTAATCTTCCAAATTTCATGTAATTAATTAATGTTTCTTTCTTTAAGTGTTCAAGATGATTTAATGGGTTTTAATCACTTGAACTTCCCATGTCTCAATCATCCAAATGAAAATTAGGATCAAAATATTTTACCCTCCCTTTGGCTAGACCTAAATTTTAATTAAGGTTTAAACCTTTTAATTACCTTAATGCCCTCTTAAGTATATTCTTACCATAATTCATCAAATCAAACTCAAATGAACTCTAAAATTTTATGTCACCTTACTCAAATGTCAATTAAGACATTAGAGGGGAAAATGTGATTTTTTTTCAAATTTAATTTAATTTATATAATAATTTTAGGGAAAATATATATTTTTTCAATGAAAATTTTATAACATTATCAAGAAGAAGTTTCTGTCTTTTGGAAAATTATGGGAGGTTCCTACTAACCAGAGGACCACTTGGACCAATTTTGGTGATTTTTTGAATTATATTTTATTTATTATAATTATTTTATGTTTTGGAATATTAATTCATTTTAAAATATTTTAAAGGTGGAAAAATGAATTTCATATTTTTAGAAAATCTCTCTGTAGTCAAGGAGTTCAGAGAAATAAATTTTATGTTTTTTTTTTCTTTAATTTATTAGAGTTATTTTAGTAGAAGGTCAAGAAAATTCATTTTTTAAATATTAAAAGTTATCCTAGGCCTTTAAAAATTAATATCTCAACTTAGAGACTTAGGAAAAATATTTTGATGGTTCCCAAGTGATTAGGAGACCAAATGTGGCATTTGGGTGAATTTTTATATTTTTGTGATTTTTTATAATTTTTAATTATTAAATATTAAAAAATGATTGAAAATTAAAATTTTATGAAAAATGTAATTTTATTTTTCTGGGACTCCCCTGATCAGAGAGAGGTCAAAAAACATGTTTGGTGAATTTTTGAAATATATTTTGGGTTTCATGAATTTTTTTAATTTTCAAAAGAGCTATGTCACTTAATTAATTCATTTAATAGGTTAAATTAATTCTAGTTGACAGTGGAGAATTGATTTCAAGTGATTTTAATGTGTGGTTACTCCTAATTAATTAAAGTTCAGTTTTAAGTGTTTAGGCTAATTAGGGTTATTTTTAAGGAGTTAAATCAAACCATAATTTTCCTAGGGTCCTATGGTCATAAGATACCTCCCCCAATTTTTCTAGAATTTTCTAAGCAATATGCAAATCATTGGAATTAAAATGCTAAAACAGCCACAAAAATTTGGAAAATAGATAACTTGCCATAGAGGTGGCCTCTGACCTTGGAAAATTCAGGGATTGTTCCCAAGAACAGAGGCTACAAAAGCTTTATGGTTTCATGCCATGGTGAATTGTGTGTGTGAGTGGAGAATTAAAATACTCAGATTAGTGTTTAATTAATTAAAATTAAATACTAAACAAAATAGATCAATTCTTTTTCCACATTGTTCTCCTCTGTTCACTGAGCAAGATGATATTTTTAGTTTATTTTTGTGATTTTCTACACAAAGATAAGCATTTTCAAAGGTCAGGGCATTTAAATAATTCAAAAATATCCTATTTATCTACTTAACCACATCAGCATCGCGTCATCCTTGTCCGGGTCAAAGCTCCACGCGGCGCGCTCCTGTTTGACGCCGCCATCTGACTCGGCAGCCACGCGGCCCGCTGTCCCGCTCCATCTCTTCGTCCGGCTTGATCTCCACCGTTCATCCAATACGCGCGCGAATGGACGACATCCATTCATCGTCCCCAAGTGCTCTAACCCGAGAATTGTCCACACTCAAACATTAAGATCTCCCTCATTTCTCAACCAAATTACATGATCTTGGTCTCTATGAACTCATCTCAACAAGGAGAACACATCTATACAGCTATGATATTTTGAAATTGACTTAAAAAAATAGAGAATTGAAAAAAGCTCTCGGGAAGGAAGAGTTCAATACCTTGGCTCTGAGAAGTGAGGCTTCAATCAGAGGATTTTGGCAAATTAGTTGGAGTCTAGGGAAGCTAGGGATGGAGCCTCTGGTCATGGTGAAATGCTTAGGTATGATTTTGTCCAAACCCGATTTCGAGCTTTGGTCTCCAGCACAAATGGGTGGCTTGGTGAGGGGGCTTCCATTGGGGAACTTCCTCTCTTGGTCTGGTGGTGGTGTAGGGTTGATCAATTTGGGGTTTTGCTCAC
This sequence comes from Papilionanthe hookeriana x Papilionanthe teres, assembly GCA_022702705.1. Taxonomy (NCBI): domain Eukaryota; kingdom Viridiplantae; phylum Streptophyta; class Magnoliopsida; order Asparagales; family Orchidaceae; genus Papilionanthe; species Papilionanthe hookeriana x Papilionanthe teres. The sequence goes on from CM040431.1 coordinate 115,916,810, forward strand.
TGTGGTGGAATGTCCTATTTCGGGCTTCAAATTGAACTCTGAAATTCAGCTCAAGCAGAGGGCTTCAAGGCTGGATTCTAGTGGGGATCAACTTCTCTAGGCTAGGAGAAGAGTGTGGAGTAATTTTGGCAGAGTTTCGTTAAGGTTTTTATTCAACCTTTTTTTAGGCTATGGGGGTTTAACTAGCCATGGCTATGTGGGTTATCAGGACAAGCCAAGGGTTAGGATCAGCTGCTTAGGTCAAGGGAAGAAGAGCCACAATGAACATTGGGGTTGGGACAGCTCAGCAAGGCAACATTTTAATTTTTGGCTTACATGGAGCTCTCAGCCATGGAGTTTTTGGCGACCCAGGTGGTGTTCTGGCCAGGGTTAAGTCACCATCTAACTCAGTGAGGTAAGGGGTGGGGTTTGGTGCAAGCAATCAGCTATGGACATGTGTAAAGAACTTAGCTTAAGTGGAATGGGGGAAGGGTGGATTTTGAGCTCAATTGAGTTTAATCATGGTTTATGTTAGGTTGATCCTCCCAAGGTTTAGTTTAGGGTGAGGGAAAGTCATTTGGGTCAGCTTGATTGGAGTGGAGAAGTCTCCATCAAGATCATTTGGATTAATTTTGGGTTAGGGGGAATCATGGAAAGGGTAAAAATGTTTAATCATGGATTAGAAAAGAGCTCCCCTCTCTTACGATTAATGGATTGATGAGGAGTCCAAGGCTTTCATGGCTCTCATGTGGCTTGTACATGGCTCAATGGCTCCATTTGGCTTGGGAATGACTTAACTCACTTTGCATAAAAATGGGATTTAGCGATTTTTGACATTTAGGGGTAATTTGGCATGAGGCTTGATTTAGAATTATTTGGTGATGAAATTGGAACTTAGGGAATGATTTTATTAGATGGTTGATGAAGAAGAATTTGTCATATGGGCTTTTAGAACAAATTTTGGGCTTTTGAAATGAATTAGAGCTTAGGTTTGGATTTTAGGCTTTTAATTTGGGGTGAATTTAGGCTTAAGCTTGGGTTTGACTTTGACTATAATTTGGGCTAGATGAATGTCAAGTTTTGTTTAGGAAAGTGTTATGAAGGTTTTAGAAACTATTTGGGGTCATTTTGGATTAATTTGGGGTTAATTGAGTGTGATTAAGGTGTAAGGTCAATTTGGACAAATTAGGCTAACTTAGGTTAAGGTTGGGCTAATGCTGGGTTTGATGTAAAATTAATGTTGCAAAATATTCATGGAGGTGTGAAAAAGATTTTTTAATTTTTGTTGGGTCTTGATTTTGGCATTTGGGCTTGTTTGAGTTCATGATTGGTTTAGACCAAATTGGAGAATTTTAGTTTGAGTTGGGTTTGGGTGAAGGTTGATTCTAGATTTAGGGTAAATTATTGTAGAGTTTTGTTTGTGGGGACATTAGGAAGATTTCAAAACAAATTTGGAGAAAATTGGGTGACATTTGGTTTCAATTTGGGATGGATTGAGTTACTTGGTCAATTTGAGCCTTAAGAGCCAATTTGGAATTTTTGATCAAATTAGGTTAAATTGACAAAATTAAGGTATGTGACAGTTGAAGAGAATGATGTGGATAATAATTTGGAACTTTTGGGATATTTTGATAATTTTTTGAATTTTTGGAATTTTAGTCTATTAAGAGTATAAGGAGGGTACATGAAGGGTATTAGGGGCTATTTTTGGGAATTTTGATATACTTGGTCATGGATGATCAATTTGAGTGGTGGGAAATGTTTAGGATTAATTTGAGGAATCTTAGTTAATTTAGGCAGTTTTGGAAATTTTGGGCAATTTCAAGGGTATTTGGTAGGTTTGGTGGGTTTAGGGCCCCGGGGGTCAAAAATTGAAATTTTGGAAAAATGAAGATTGATTAGATGTGAGTAAAATGATACCATTTGGTTGAGCCATGAAGCCATGAAGCCATGTTAAGCTCACAAGAGCAGTTAGAGGACTCATTTTAGGCACTCAATATGTTGTTCCTAACCCTCTTAGCCAGGGGCTTAGGGGTTGAGGTCCATCCATATGAGTTTCCTACATGAGTCAGGAAGCCGAGTTGGGTAAGAGTGGTTTTAGGGTTTAGAATGTATGTGAGAGTGTGGTGTGTGCAGGTTAACCTGACCAAGACCAGACTACCTATGATAATCCTAAGGCCAAAGAATCCTGTTGGAACTCATCCTTGAACCTCCACATTTGACTTTTAACCTTCCAAAGGGGCTTGGAGGTTTATGGTAATCTGTGTGGGATTCAAAAAAAGTTAAGAAGTGTTTGAATTTCTAAGTGGTGGGTCCCATTTCTAGTCCTCTAGAATAGTCAAAGGGAAAACCTATGGCTAGATCCTAAGCACTAAGGAGAGAAAAGACCTCACCAAAAATGAGGTCAACATGTATGTGTTTGTTTTAGTATTGTTGTAGTCTTGCTATAATATTTATTTAAATCAAAAATATAGTAATTCTGAAATAAAACTTTACCACAATGAATCATAACTTTTATGTAGTACTAAAGATTACTTGAGGACAAGTAATAGTTATGTTTGGGAGATTTTGACCCAAGGAAAAAATGCAAAGATTTTCAATCTTTTTTTATACTGATTTTAATGATATTTCACTTTAAAGAATGATATTTTTTGTGTTTTCTGCAAGTATGAATATTTAAGGTAAATAGAGCAAAAATATGCAAAAAGGAGCGAATTTGGAGCAAAAAGGACTAAATTATGAAAATTTAACCTAGGGCGCCAACGGCGAGTTCGATGGCGCTGACGACGTGATTTTCCCGAGAGTTCAGAATATATTTCAAGGAAGGACACCGAAGACGGAGGTCGAGGCCGCCGACAGAGGGGTCAATTCAAGGCAGTGTTTCTAGAAGGCCGCCGACGGCGAGATCGACAGTTCTTTCATAAAATACGTCGATTGTGGACGATTTTCGAAGGATGCTTGGAAAACCCTTGGAGACTCTTGAACAACTTTAAAAAGAACAATTCTAGGCTGAAAAGGTGTCATATTTGGGTCCTATAAAAGTCACAAAGAGTTCTTAACAAGTCCTTTTGGGGTCTTATAAGAGTCACTTAGTGTCAAATCGAGAGTTCACTAGTATCCATTGTTGTTATTTAGTGAGTGTTAAATAGTGAGTTCAGATAGAGATATTGGTGAGAAATTCTTTGAAGGATTGTAAGAGTGGAAGGGAAGTGAGAGATCTCTTCCGCGTTGATGTTTCGAAGGAGAATTCCGCATACTGTAAAGAAAGGAAGAGATTCAGAGGAACTTCAAAGAGTTTGCTTGGGGAGGAATTTAAGATAAGTTGTGTTTATTTACTTTAGTTTGTAGAACTTTGCATTTATATATATAATCCAAGTTTTATTGTATCCTCTCCATGAAATCTGAGTAGTTTTTCTGTCTTTCTCCTAGTTTTGATGTTTTTGTGAAATGATAAATTGAATTAGTGTGCCATAAAAAGTTAAAGAAGTTGTGATAATCTTTTAATTAATTCTTAATTTACTTTCAATAAGTCCAATTAAATAGTTAAAATATGTTGAGTTTAACACCTATAGTAAAGATTACATCCGAGATACAGGGAGGTCAAAGTCCTTGGAAGTAGGGTGCAAATAAATAAAGAAATAATATTTATCGGGCATAGAATTAGAGATTTTAGAGTGATAGACTAAAATCCTCAATTCGGTCATATCGTTTGGGTGCTGAAGTGTACAGGTTAGCCCTCAGGCAAGGGGAACATGGGAGCTCTGAAGTGAGAGTCGGTATCCTTCTAGCCTAGCCACAGATTCAGTAACCAAGCATAGGATTAGTCAATGTTCTTTATGCCTGGACCAAAGGGTAAAGAATAGGTATGCTCCTATTTGGCAAAATACCATTTCAAACTAATTCTAATTATCTATTCACTTAAATATCTTAACAAAGGAGAAAGATTCTTGCTTATATATTTGAACTTGACTTTAGTAGAATTAGTTATCTGTTAGTAGAACTAGTTTAATTTAAACTTCATATTATGTCGATTGCGTATTAGTGACAGATAGACAATTTCGATTTAGTTGTGACTATGAATTGATTTCTATAATCCTAGTCTGTAGCCTCTAAAATATTCCTTGTGGGATCAATATCCAGGACTCCACTAGAGCCATGTATTACTTGAGCGATACGTATACTTGCGTTAAAGGTAACTCTATGATTAAAGAAAATATTATATACTTGTTACAAAAATTAAAATTACGCTAAGTGTCCGCGCGGAGTGTGCACCTCAAGTCAAATTCTAAACCCTAATTAAATCTATCTCTAATTAGATTTAAATCAAAACTTTAACTTAGGTTCAACCCAACTTGAATCCAAGTTAATCAAACCTTTAGGTTTAACCTACATTGAACCTAAATCAAACCTACACTTAGGTTCAACTCAAGTTAACTCAAACCCTTAGGTTCAATCTACATTGAACCTAAGTCAACAAACCTTTAGGTTCAACCTACATTGAACCTAAATCAAACTTAAATTTAGGTTCAACACAAGTTGAATCCAAGTTAAGCCAAAACCTTAGGTTGAATCTACATTAAACCTAAGTCAATTTATACCTTAGGTTCAACCTATATTGAACCTAAACAACATATACCTTAGGTTCAACCTAGATTGAACCTAAATCAACATATACCTTAGATTCAACCAACATTTAACCTAAGTCATCACAAATTGAATCTATAACAATCAAAATTTAAGGATTAACCCGAATAAAACTTAGGTCTAACCAAATCAACTTAAACTTTCGGTTCAACTTAAATTGGACTTAAAACAGTTGGACAACTTAAAACAACTTTAGTTTCAACTTAAATTGAACCTAAATTTAGATTCTACATATATTGAATCTAATAACATCAAACATAAGGTTCTAACAACATTGAACCTAAATTATCTCATACTTTAGGTTCTACCAAAATTAAACCTATGTTACCTTAAACTTTAGATTCTACCTAAATTGAATTTAAATAAATCAAGCCTTAGACTCTACCTAAATTGAATCTAAGTAATATCAGCACTTTTTCTTTTCATGCAAATCTTAGGTTCAATACAAATTGAACCTAAGAGATATTATACTTTAGATGTCATCCTTCTCCTCATTTTAGAGTTGTAACTGTTTAATCTGCAATATAAGCTCTTTTTTAATATATATATATATATATATATATATATATATATATATATATTATTAAATAAATTAATTAAAATTAGTAAGTCCCACCTTTACCTCTCTCAATCGAAAACCCTAACGCACTATTGACCTCACTTTTGTTGAGGTCTAGTCTTTCTTTAGAATAGCCTAGGGTCTAGCCATAGGACTTTCTTAGTGACTATATTAGAAGACTAGCAATGGATCCCTAACCCCTTAGAAATTTAAAACACATCTTTGTTTCTCTTGGAGTTTTCAAATGCTTAAATTCTAACCTCTAAGTACTTATGAGGATGAGACCAAGCATAAGAAAGTTCAAGAGGAGTTCCCTATAGGATGGTCAAGCCTTAGGACTCACCCTGGGTGGTCTGGGTGAGGCTCACACACACACTGACACATTACACTTACACTCACTAACTCACAACCCTAAACCAAACATGCTGAATTTCCCCACACTTGATCCTTACTCTTTTGGAAACTCATGTGGGTTTTCCCAAAACCCTTGACCCTAGGCTAAGGTTTGGGATAGAACCAACACATGGAGGATCTAAAGAAGAAGTTCTTTTGGTTCATGGCTCAAATGGGTTACCATTCTCATTTAACCCAAATTTACCAAATTTGGGATAGAACCAACACATGGAGGATCCAAAGTGGAGTTCTCTTGGTTCATGGCTCAAATGGGTTACCATTCTCATTTAACCCAAATTTACCAAATGACTAGAATACCTCCAAGCCCTAAATTTCCCCAAAATTTCAAAAATTGCCCAAAATGTTCCAAAATTTCTTAAAATCATTCCAAAATGTTCTCCACCCCTCAAATTGACTAAAATTACCCAAAACCCACCAAATTACCAAAATGCCCCTCCTAGCCCGAAATTCCAAAAATTCTCAAAAATTCCTAAAACCCTCCAAATATTCCCAATTTCAGTTTTAAACCAACACATTGATTCAATTTGACTCAATTAATCCAATTTGATTAAAAGTCCCAAATTGCCCTCTTTAAGACTAAAATTCCCAAATCACCCCCAATGTCCCCCCAATTGACTTCAATCATGCCCAATTTCCATTGCAAACCAAAATACAAGATCCATAATCCTAATCTAAACCAAATCCAAGTCCAATTTGACCCAATTGCAAGCCCAATTTCAACCCAAATCCAAAAACCCACCCCAATTTTGACCAAATGACCCAACCTCTCCAAATTGAACCCAATGAGTCAACTAATTCCCCAAATTAACATCCAACTATTCATGAAATTTCTCTAAACTATATTGACCAGACAATTGATCCTAATTTGAGCCCAAACCTCACCCATGTCTAATGATCCCCAATTATAATATACAAGAGTTTAATCCTTTAATTTTCTTGTTTATATTTCTTCAATTACAAAGGTGCCAAAAACTTGACTCCAAAGCAAAGTAAGATTTCAATTATGTCTTTAAATAGTAGGGATTTTACGTAATTACATGTATCATTTTCAAGTAAGATTGAGCTTTCTGATTAAGCCCCAAATATCGATCCCACAGAGATCGTGGTAAATTACAACGACTTCAAGAGAAGTTCTAGTCTACAAAAACACACCCTAGCTTGGAAGGTCAATAAAGTTTTGGTGTTAATTAAATCCTACAATTATTACTAGAATACTACTTCTAAACTAGAATACTTAGTGAAAATCAGAAAGTGAGGTTTATATATATTAAAAGCACTCTTCCTATATATATTAAAAGTACTTTTCCCCATGCAATGAAATTAGTGACATGTGTAAAAGTAAAACAATTAGCGAGAGAAATTGTGACAAATAGGAGAAATTATATTCATTAGCCTTACTTGGTTCTATAAAGAACATAGGTTAATATGATGCTTTGAAATCTTGAAGATGGGTTAGGCAGGGAAGATACTAGCTCTCACTTTAGAGTTCCCTTTTCTCCCTTCACCTGGGGGCTAACATCTCATATCAAAACTTAAAACATCAAACCAAATTGGGGGCTTTAGCCTATCATTCTAAAGTCCTCTAATTTTACACTCATTAAAGTATATCTCCCTAATTATTTTCACTCAATTATATGGAGTACATTCTCACCCATTTAATCTCATGTGATTCTTTCCAATAGTTGACTGAGACAATACCACATTAGTTCTTACATGTTCTCACAACATATATTAAGATGCAAGTTAATCAAGTTTACATGTAAATGAAAAACAAAGTAAAATCATCACAATATATTCTCACTCTACTCAATTCTATATCTTACACATGCATACTAATTCATTGTAAGAGGGAAGAGTAAAGAAAACTACTCACTACACATGGAGATACAACAAGAACTTTTCATTTAACAATACCTTGAAACCACACGAACAAAGTACTAGATTCAAATCAAAATACAATGGAAATACTTATCTTTGATGGAAATCAAACTCTCCTTGTATAGAAAAAGCAATCTCCTTACAATCCTCTCCAAGAACAAAGTGAAAAGAAAAGAAGAAATCTCTCACTCTCTCTCCCTTTCTCTCTCGCCTTATCGCCTCACTTGAGGCTCACGCCCAAGTGATCTTCTTCTTTCTTCTAATTTGTTCCTCTCCCTTCTCTAAATCTTTTTTTTCAAGATTTTCCAAGTCCTAATTATAATTTCTCAAGAAATGCTTAAGTGTCTCTTCAAAAAGAGTCCACATTCAATGAATCTTCCAAAGGGTGCCTTAAGTGCCTTTTCACTCCAAGAGACACATCATTTCAATAATAACTCCTTCTAACCTCCCAAACTCTTCTAGAAAGTTTATTTTTATCATTCCCAATGAATTCTCCAAGAGGCACACTTCGCAACGCTTGAAAAATCGTTCAAATCCGATGTTTCTTCTAGAATTTATGTTGAAAGCTGTCACCAACTGTTTTGCGGCGCCCAAACTAGCGCCTAACCGCTAGTTCGGTGGCGCCTAGCTGCCACCCTCCACACAGCTCCACTGTTTCGCTGCATTTGGCTCAATTTTAGCTTCGTTTTGCCTCATTTCAATTGCATTTTGCTCCTAACAGATATATCTACAAGATAGACATTAAAATAATCTTTCTTTAAAGTGTAATTTCATTCAAAAATATGTGATAAATGTAAATTAGATTAAATATAGAAAGACATATCAAAATATGTGATCCACTGAAAATTTGATAGCTTTTTAATGTCCATTTCATACCTATTTTTGATGATATTGAACTTGAAAGAAAGTTTTCTTTCATGATTTCATGCAGGTACAATGATTTTAGGCCTTTAGAGCAGAAGGAAGTGAAAGGAGCAAAATAGAACAAAATGCATTTTATTGAACTAGCATTGAACGACACTGTTACCAGCGCAGGACCACGCTAATTTACAGAGAGTTTTGACCAAAAAGCATAAAATAGTGCTAGACGATGCTCTATCCTGCGTCGGACCGCACCCTATCCCAAATTTAAACTAGATTCAATGTATTTGGCCAGATTTTTGAGGGATTCTTGAAGAAACTCATGGAAATCAGTTATGGCCAAATTTAAACTGTTTTGGAGCCAAGTTTAGAGAGGGGGAGAGAGTTTTGAGAGTCAGGGAGTGAAGAGTGAGTGTGTCTTTTCATTTGTTTAGTCAATCTAGGGTTTGTGTGTTCTCTTCTAAGGAGTGTAGGAGGAGAGGAAAAGTGAGAGATTTCATTTTCCTTATCTAAAGAGAGATTTGCGTGTTGTTGTGAAGAAAGAAGAGAAGTCAAAGGAATTCCTTGAGATTCTCTTGAGGAAGAGTTTGAGATAAGTTATCTTTCTTTACTCTGTTTGTATGACGTTTTTTTAATATATAAAATCCATATTTTGTCATCCTTTCTTCATGAGTCCAGAGTAGATTTCTTTGTCTTCCTTCTATTCATGTGATGTGTTGATGTTGTGATGTGGAAATGATGTGCTGATTTATTATGGAAAATTTGTGATGACATTTTCACTTTATACTTCATTTACTTTTTGATCTGGCCAATTAAATTGTTAAAACTTGTTGGGAAACATATGTTTCGAAAGGATTATGAGTTCCACAACAAAAATGAAGGTCACATTTAATGTCCATGAATGAGTGATGTAGTTCATGGGGGTTGAGTTCTAATAAATAAGGAAATATATTTTGATGGGCGTAGAATTGGAGATTTTAGAGTGACAGACTGAAATCCTCAATTTAATCCTAGGGTTTGGAAAATAAAGCAAGAGGTAGCCTTCAGGGGAAGGGAAGTGAGAGCTCTAAAGTGAGAGCCAGTATCCTCCCAGCCTAACCATGAATTTGGGGACTGAACTTAGGGTTAGCCAATTTTCTTTATGCGATTGGAAAAGGGTAAATAATAGGAATGCTCCTATTTGACACAATACATTTGCATCACTGATCTATGTCACTAAATCATCACATTATTATTGGAGAGGAGGAAGATTCTTTCTTACGGTTGAACTTTTGTTATAATTTTAGTCTTGTGTTAGTTAACTTGTTAGAATGTTAGAACGTACTTTGGCAGAATTAGTAACTGCAACATTTGTTTATCTTTAATATTAGTAAATACTTGTAATAATGTTGTGATTCGTGATGTGCTTTCTGTGCTACATTATTAAATTAATTGCCTCCTCGTGGGATCACATCTATACAGTGACCATAATTTTCTAGGCTAGTTTAGTTCACGGTTTTCCAACTATATGAATTATTTTGAAATAAAAAAAAATCCATACCTTGGCCACAATGATCTTGAACTTGATGAAACTTGTTGGTCAGCCTTTAGTGGTCCCAGAGAAGTTCTTTGTCACTTCAATTTGGATTTATAACAAGTCTTGGTGGGTAATTTTGACAAAGTGGCTCGGTTTGGGTGCACTTTGGGTTTTAGCCAAATTGGTTTGATTGGGCTAGTTTTATGGCTCAATTTTGGTTGGAATGGATTGCTAAGATCCCTAGCAAGATTTCTTATGTTGAAAGCTAGAGGATTTGGCCAGCCTAGAGGGAATTTTTCTTCTTCTCTCTTTATGTTCTCGGGTAAGGGGGGCTTTTATAGCCATGAAAATGGCTATGGATGGGTTTGAGCTGGTTAGAATCACTTGGGGGAGTTTCTAACTTTCTCATTAATGTTTTGGGGGAAGATTTAGGCTATGGCAATGATGAATTGCCAATTTCCAAGCCTAGGCATCATAGGTTTAACCATGGTGAAAGCTTTGAGTTTGGATCTTGTCTTGCCCTCATTGGATCCCTTGTGAGGTGGCTTGGGCTTGGTGAATCTTGCTGAATTCACCTCCCTTAGGTAATTGCCAAATTTATTTATTTCATTTGGAGGAATGGTGACACCTTAGCCACTTAGTTATTCCATGCCCGGCTTAGCCATAATGGCTTCTAACCATGGTGTGGAATGAGTTAGATTCTTGTTTCCCCTCCATTGGGTGGTCTAGGAGGTGAATGGTGAGTCAAGAAGGCAAGCCCTTCTCCTTCCAACAAGTCATTTAAATTTTTAATGAGGGGATGACACATAAACCTCTCATTAAAAAAATTATAATTTAGTTATGATGAAACATAACTTGAGTTAAGCATGGTATCCAAGAGAGTTTAATTAGTGTTTTAGTCTCATTGGTGTGTTCATGAGGCACCTAATGTGGTGAGCCACCTCATCTTGATGGAAGAGATGAGTCATACTTTAAATTTGGGAGAGGATGAGACCTCACTTCCCTTCATGATGAACATTCTTAACCATGGTTAAAGTGGTGAATTATGGGTTATTTAATGTGTTAACCCATATCTAATGAGTCCCATGGGTCATGGGTGTCTCATGGATGACTTTATATGAAGTCCTTTGTGATGTCATAAAGGAGATTGGAATTTTTGAAAACCAAGACATCATAGGTTAAAAGTTCATTTCATACCCTTTTCTTAAATTAATTTCCATTTTAATTAATTATGTCATTAATTAAAATATTGAAAATTATTTTATTAATCAATTATTGATTGAAAATAATTCCAAATTAATTACTTGATTAATTTTCATGTCATTTTTATTTAAAATTGGATTTTGTCTTATTTCATGGCTTTTAATTATATTTTTTATTTTAATTAATTATTTAATTAATTAAAATGTTGAAAATTATATTGTTGGCCAATTAATTAATCAAAATAATTTTGGAATAATTATTTGATTAATTTATATTATTTTTGTTTCAAAATTAAGTATTTTGACCAAATTTTTCTTTGATTGACCATAACTGACCTAGGTTGACCCAGGTTGACCCATTTTGGTCTAAGGGTGATCAATTTGGACTTTCCTAACCTTTTCAGGGTTTGGGTTAGTAATAATGTCCAAAAATTTTGTCACTTAGTGTTTAATTTGGTCATGTTGACCAATTTTAGGGTTTAGGTTAACCTAATGGTCAATGTGGTGACCTCTGTGTTAAATTTTGATCAATTTGATCAATATCAAGTTGATTATGTCAATGTATGTGTTTGAAGTTAATTTTGTAGTCAAAGGGGCATGTGTTAGCCATTTTTTACCAAATTTGACATATCTAGGTCAAGGTTGACCAAAGTTGTATCACTGGTCTTGTGTTATCTTAAATTGGTCAAATGAGTCATATTTGACCATTTTAGTATCTTGGTTTACTTGTTAGTCAATAGTTAATTTTTGAGTAAAAAATTGATCAATTTGTCTAAAGTTGTTTTCTGGGTCAAAAGTTGGCTTATTGGGTCAATAATTGGTCATTGGGTAAAAAATTGACCAGTTTGACCAAAGTTGACTTTTTGAGTCAAGGGTTGACCTGTTGGGTCAGTAGGGTTGGTCATTAGCTCAGTATTGACCATTTTGACTGAAGTTGACTTTTTGGGTCAAGGGTTGACCTGTGGGATCAGTAGGGTTGTTCTTTGGGTCAGGATTGACCATTTTGACCAAAGTTGACTTTTTGAGTCAAGGGTTGACCTGTTGGGTCAATAGGGATGGTCATTCAGTCAAGATTGACCATTTTGACCAAAGTTGATTTTTTAGGTCAAGGGTTGACCTGTTGGGTCAGTAGGGTTGGTCATTGGGTCAAGATTGACCATTTTGACCAAAGTTGACTTTTTTGAGTCAAGGGTTGACCTGTGGGGTCAGTTGGGTTGGTCATTAGGTCAAGATTGACCATTTTGCCCAAAGTTTACTTTTTGGGTCAAAGGATGACCTGCTGGGTCAATAGGGTTGTTCATTGGGTCAGGATTGACCATTTTGACCAAAGTTAACTTTTTGGGTCAAGGGTTGACCTGTTGGGTCAGTAGGGTTGGTCATTGGGTCAAGATTGACCATTTTGACCAAAGTTGACTTTTTGAGTCAAGGGTTGACATGTTGGGTCAGTAGGGTTGGTCATTGGGTCAAGATTGACCATTTTGACCAAAGTTGACTTTTTGGGTCAAAGGTTGACCTGTTGGGTCAATAGGATTTATTGAGACCTTTCATAAAAATGAGGTTAACAAAGGGGCCCCTATATGTGTGGATTACTGCATAATTATATCGCACATATTGGTGTTGACCGAAATGGTATGAATATCTATTGTCAAGAAATGTCTCATAATAATCAGGAAAGGAATGAGTGTCATGTCATTACAAAAAAATATCAGATGTCTTGTATGTCAGTTCTGAGAAGGAACACTATGCCACTTATGTCCTTTCTCAAAGGAATATTCGTTGGAATGCCATAATTTTCGTGTCAGGAAAAGGACTTATATCTAATAACAGGAGAGAGAAAATGGATGTCACATTCCATTTCTCGAAATGTCAAATGTCGATGTCTAGTTTGAGGAATTTCATAATTTCCATGTCAAGAAAAGGACTTATATCCAATAACAGGAGAGAGAAAATGGACGTCACATTCCATTTCTCGAAATGTCGAATGTTGATGTCTAGTTAGAGGAATGCCATAATTTTCGTGTCAGGAAAAGGACTTATATCCAATAACCGGAGAGAGAAAATGGATGTCATATTCCATTTCTCGATGTGTCAAATGTCAATGTCTAGTTAGAGGAATTCCATAATTTTCATGTCAGGAAAAAGACTTATATCCAATAACTGGAGAGAGAAATGGATGTCATATTCCATTTCTGGATGTGTCAAATGTCGATGTCTAGTTAGATGAATGCCATAATTTCCGTGTGAGGAAAAGGATTTATATCCAATAACTGAAGAGAGTGGCTGACTCCCTAAGATATTCACTGGGGATATTCCCCGGTTATTTGACCTGTATAGGCCGAATGATAATTCTCATGTTAGTTATCATAAGTTATTCACCATGTCATTTTAGTTCATTTTGACATTTTTGGACTTGACGATGTATCATAGTCAGCTAGGAAATATCTCACAAGATTTCATTCCACTTCCAATAATGTACATAGATGGCAAAAGTTTACGGTACATTATATATTATACAATACACACATACACACTGCAAACTACTATGTCAAAAGCTCTCAGATACTGTTAGACCTACCACAAATGTCTAACACTCTGAGACATTGTTTATTGCATGTATTAGGTGTTTAAACATTCATGGGGTCATGGCATCTCTAAGGGTTGTAGCTCCTCCAATTCGGGTATTGGTTAATATCCCTCGGAAAGCTTTTCAGGGCGCATTCTTCTCAATCTTATTGATATGCACTGTTAACTCACACTCGGTATAAAGTGTTTCGAAACATCAGCTCCATTGCCTTGCAAGACTAAAACTGATCCCCGTGGTAAGAGAATCTGATAAGATCCACAAAATTCTCCAGAACCCATAATTTGTATTTCTCTCCCAAACAGAATAGAACACTTGTTCATGTGGGAGAGTGCAAAAGGGTATTTCAAAATCACGACTGTCAATTTGAGGTAGTATACAGTCACCTTCCTCATATATATTTATAATGCAACTATCTGTAACACAATCAGTAGGCATTATATTCCACATCATGAGTCGTTTCATAATCTGAATAATGATTGTCGGTAGTGGATCTACTTGTTCATGTTGTAATATCCTTGGGGATTGCTCTCCTTATCCACAACATAATTATAGCAACACCCATATTGAATAGTCACACAACCTTTTCCTCGAATCCATCTATTAAGTTCAGAATATGTCCTCCTTTTCAGACGTCCAGCTTACCCGCGATCTCGCGCTTCCATTACATGATCAATAATGGCACCTTGTTCCACTTCATCAAAAACTCGGGTAAACAACTGAATGCCTTCTAGTATATTAATGGTTCGACCATTAATATATTGAAAATTTTCAAATGATTGTCTTTTAATAGTTTAAATATGTCTCATTTCTTCTTGAGAAGCAATTCGTTTGTCATTTATTACTTCTGTTGTCGTGAGATCCAATGTTGGTTCGTAAGGAGCGGGAGTGAATACTGTTCTTTCAATTCTCTCCTCTTCTTCAATCATTTCTTCTCCTAAGACGTAATCTGTCTCTTTAGAAATGTTTTCAAGTATTGGAAATTTGAATCCATCGTCTTCTTCCATTGGTTTTATGTTTTGTTTTTCTTTTTCTGCAAGTTTCTTGAGTCGTTTATTGCGATTTCTTCTCTGGGCTCTAGTCATTCCAGAAGCTAATTTCTTCACTCTGCTAGTAGATGCCATTCCATCTTCATAAAATGGATTCGCCATTACTGACTTCAATTTTCCATTGTCAATAACATTTTCTGTTTCGATAGCTTGTTGACGAAGCTTGAACTCTAATACAGATGGTTTTCCTTCTGCTTCTTGTTGATTGGCAATGTATAGTAAAGGCCCATCATAGAGTAATTCAACTTGAGAAAGCTCAAAATCAAAGTGGATTTTAGATCCTCTTTCAATACATCATCGGTCCAAAGCCAGACAAACAACACTTCGGAATGTGAAAAGAAGTCTGTTGTTAGACATTTCTTTTCTGAAAACAATAGGATAATGTAACATTTTAGACTTTTTATGTTAAGGAACCATGCTTGTAAACATTTGTTTAATAGGAGAAACAGATATCACAAAACATAAAAGGTCAAGATTTGTATCACAGAGATAATTTGAAGAAAAGATCTTTTTTTTGTTGTCCCAGTTTATAAATGAGTCATCAATTTTATGTCGCGTAATATTTCTTTAGGAAACGACCATTAATTGGAGGTAAGATTCTTTCTCCTTGACAATCCACCAGTTGGTAAGATCCTCCGGAATATATCTTTTCAATTACATATGGGCCCTCCCATATTGTTTCAAAGTTGCCACCTATCTTTCGATGAGCTAGTATAGGTCTTCAAAGAACTAAAACTAATTCACCGATTTGAAAGGTTCTGGGGCAAACTAATTTGTCATGGGCCCGTATCATCTTCGCTTGATACAATTAGAGATTTTGCTGAGCTTTTAAATGTTTGCCTTCTAAACTTTCAAGTTCAAGTCATAATCTGGCATTTTCTTCTTCAGTTATTTTATTTGCTAGCGTAACTCTGAGGGAAGGGATTTAGACTTTGAGCAGTAAAATAGCCTCATAACCATATACCAAAGTAAATGGTGTTGACTGTGTTGGTGTTCGGTATGTAGTACTATAGGTCCATAAAGCTTCTATTAATCATTCATGTCACTGTCTTGGGCTGTTAACTAATGTCTTTTTCAAAATTTGAACCAATGTTTTATTGAAGGCTTTAGCTAAACCATTGGCTTTAGGATAATAGATTGTGGAATACCTCCATCCTATCCCATGTCCTTGGATAAAGTTGTTCATTTTCATATTTTTAAAGGCCAATCCATTGTCTGATATGAACCTTCAAGGAATTCCAAATCTATAAACAATGTGTCTTAAATAAATAAAGGACTTGTTCTACCTTGACTTCTCTAAGAAGTATTGCTTTTGCCTTTTTAAAGAAATAATCAGTGGCTGCTAGAATAAATCGATGGCCCTTAGATGATGGAGGATCTACAGGGCCCACTATGTCAGTGCCCCAACATTCAAACGGCCAAGATGCAATAGTTGGGTGTAAAATATTTGACGTCTGGTGTAAAACTACTCCATGTATTTGACATTGATGACATTTCTTTACAACCTCAAGACAATCAGTCATCATTGTCGGCCAATAATATCCCATTCTTTTTATTTTCATTTTCATTTTAGGTCCAGATTGGTGTGCGCCAAATAAACCTGAATGGACCTCCTTAACAATCTCTTGAGCTTCAATTTGGTTTAAGCACCTTAACCACATTTGGTCAAAAGATCATTTATAAAGGACATCATTTATTAGAGCATATGATAATGCTCTTTGTTTAATTTGAGTGGCAATAAAAGTGTTTTCAGGTAACCTTCTAGTTTGTAGATATTGAATAATTGGTTTTCACCAATCATCATTTTCATCATTTGTTGTCACTATCATGTTTTCACCAATTTTATGCAGATTATCCATGTCAATTCGAGAAAGAACTTGTCTTCCTTTTATAGAAATCGGTATGTTGTCTTCTTCTAGACAAGCAAATTCTTTTGCAAGTTTTGCCAAAGCATCTGCTAAAGAATTATCTCGTCTTGGGATTAAGAAAAATGCCACATCAGGAATTTGCTAAAGCAGCTTCAGAGTGTAACGAGAATATTGTTCAAGTCGAGGTTTCAGAGTCTTATATTTGCCAGCAATTTGATTGATAATTAACTGAGAATCTCCATAGATGTCAATATTTTTAATTTTCTTTACTATTGTCAATTCTAGATCGGTTATGAGCGCTTCATACTCGGCTTCATTATTTATGCATGTTTCAGTCAAATGATAGGAAAAAGGCATCATTGCTTTGTCTGGAGTGATGAAAATTAATCCTACTCCCGATTTGCTTGGTATAATTGTCTGTTTGTCTTTATCTTTCCAGGCAAAAGATGCTCCATCAAAGTACAATTCCCATCGTTGCACATTAGAACTTTTTATTTCTGATATTTTTTCATCAGGTAAATCATCATTGAGAGGTGATCCAGTTGGAATTGGGTGAGCTGCTAAGAAAACTGCCAAGATTTGTCCTTCGACAGAACATAATGGTATAAATGTTATGTTGAATTGGAGTAATATCATTGCCCATCTTGCTAATCTTCCAGAAAGTGTCGGTCGTGTCATTAAATATTGTAGTGGATTAACTCTTGAAATAAGAGTTACTTTATGAGAAAGCATATAGTGCCTCAGTTTTTGAACTGCAAAAATCAATGCTAAGTAATGTTTCTCAATTGCCGGGTATTTCGTTTCTGTTGGAACTAGACAACTGCTTAAATAATATAACGCATTTTCATTTCCCTTGTCATTTACTTATGCCAATAATGCTCAAAGGGATATGTCCAATGCCGCAGTGTAAAGGATTAGAGGTCTTCCTACTACAGGGGCTGCTAAACAGGAGGGGTTTTTAAGTATTGTTTAATATTTTCAAAGGCGTATTGACATTTTTCATTCCACACAAATTTAGTATCTTTTCTGGTTAGGGCAGTAAGAGGCTGACACCTACCTGACAAATTGGAAATAAAACATCGTATATATGCTATCTTTCCTTAAAATGATCTCAATTGAGTTAGATTTTTAGGAGGAGGCATCTTTAAGATAGCTTAAATTTTGAGAGGATCAATTTCTATCCCACGATGTCGAAATACAAATCCTACAAATTTTTCTGAAGTAACACCGAAAGCGCACTTTAAGGGATTCATTTTAAGATTGTATTATCGTAGTCGTTCAAAGACAATTCTCAAATCGTATATATGATCATCTTTTTGTTTACTGTTGACAACCAGATCGTCCACATAACATTCAACTTGATTGTGTATTAATTCATCAAAGATCCTTGTCATGGCTCTTTGATAGGTTGCACAAGCATTCTTTAGTTCAAATGGCATAACCTTATAACAATATATCCCTATGGGTGTCCGGAAGGCTGTATTTGCTTCATCTTAAGAAAACATTTTTATTTGATTATATCCTGATGATCCATCCATAAAGGAAAATATTGCATGTTTCGATGTTATATCAACCATTAATTTAGGGATTGGTAAATGGAATTCATCTTTTGGACATGTTTTATTCAAATCCCTGAAGTCTATGCAGACCCTTATCTGACCATTTTTCTTTTAGCTGGCACCACATTGGCTAACCATATCAGATAATTCTCTTCTCATATGAAATTAGCTTATATCAATTTTTTAACTTCTGCAATGACTTGTTGCTCCATTTCAGCACGCATCCTTCTCGGAGCTTGTTTAACAGGGATTGCAATTTGATTTATCCCAAGTTTATGGACTGTAACTTCTAGAGATAAACCAGGCATTTCATCATAAGTCCAAGCAAAGCAGTCTTTGTATTTTGTTAAGAATTAAATTATGTCTTTTGCTTCCATATCATTAAGGAATGAACTAATGAAAGTTGGTTTTAGATTTTCATGAGTTCCTAAATTTATTTCTTTTAATTCATCAACTGTTGATTTAATTTTCTCTTCCAATTCTAAGGGAGCATCTTCGATTGGAAGATCAGATATCAGTTCAGAATTATGTTCTTCAGTGATGACTAGGCAAAATTCTGTATCATCTAGTGGTTCTAGAGTACCAAATCCAACACCTTCTTTGGAGTTAGGATTTCGTTTGTTATTATTCCACATTTGTTCAACAAAATGAAGTTGTTTTAAAGACCATTGTTTGAGCATTAAACTATTTTGAATAAATTTTTGTGCCCAAGGAGAGTACAACTCAAAATGAATTTTCATTGATTTCAGAAGATTTTTATCTTCTATTTTTACATTAGTTTCAGTACTAAAAGAAGTAGAGCCAAGTCTAAACCTAATTGGTTTTTTGTCATCACTACATACTTCTTTGACTACTAAATTCTCAATCTTAGTAGTAGAGATTGGAGTTAGAGTCATAGAGTGTATATAATGATTAATTTTATCATACATGGACTCAAATTGTTTCTCTTGCTCTTCTTCTTCTAGAGATGTTTTGAATTGAGGTTCCTTTAAAACCACCAATGTCATTTCTTCTTTTGTATCTTCCTCAGAGTCCAGGTGAATTTTGAACTTCAATGGTTTCTTTATTGTAACAATTGGATTTTTTTCCCTCGTCCTCGTCCTCGACCTCGACCTCGAGTATGAGTTTGATGGGAATTAACTCCTTTGTCTTTGTTAAAGAAAAATGATCTTTTTCATTTATTTTTTTTTCTTTGTCTTTTTCTTTCATATCCACCATTGTCTCTTTGGAGAATATTGTTTTCTTTATAGGAGCGTAATATGCTGCATCTTCATGTATATCGATTTCATGGATAAAAAATGGTTGCAAATCTCCTACAATACAACATTCTTGTCCTTTTTGTAAATATTTTATACATTGATGCAACAAAGAAGGAACTATTTTGTGTTCATGAAGCCATGGTCTGCCAAGTAAGGCATTAAAAGAGGTATCAGAGTCAATGACATGGAATTTTGTCGTTGTCATCAAGTCAGCTATCTTTAGGAGCAGTGTTATTGATCCAAGAGCTCGTTCTCCTTGTTGATTAAATCCTCATAACATCACTGTATCTCTTGATAGTTGGGATGCATTAATATCCAGATATGCAAGAGTTCTCAAATTCATAATGTTAATTGAGGCACCTGGGTTGATAAGACCCTTGAAAGTGTCTTGTCATTTATGTTTACTACGATTATGCTCAATTGTTTCGAGCAAAAAGTCATTATCAGAGAAGGTAATCTTTGTTGATTCTTCTAATGGACAGACTTCATTCTGAGTAATACTAGCAAGTTGAGCTAGGCAAATGTCTGAATCTAAAAGGGCTTTTATCAACGACTCTCTCATTTCTTTGGAAAGCATAAGAGCATCATAGATGCTCATTTTTGCTGGTAACTTCCTCAAATGAGCTAGTACATTATAGTCTACTTTTTTATGAAGACTATCCTTATCTTTTTCAGGGAGTTGAGGATGTATTGGAGGAATGATCTTTTCTGATGTGACTATTTATTTTTTCTTTCTTGTGGAGCCATTTTGGGAGGTAGATTCTTTCCACTTCTCAAATTGATTTCAACTATCTCTTCAATTTAGCTATCTGACTCTTTTGTTTCTGAGTATGAAGATTCCAATTCTATGGAAATTGGGGATCTTTGTAATTGAAGCGTAGCAGTGTCACTTTCATCTTTTTCATTGTCAGAAATATTATCAATGTTTTTGTCATTTTGGTTGTCTTTAGATTGATCGAGATCATGTACAATTTGAGTATTGTCTACAGGATTAGGATTTGAATGATCATTTTCGGAAGCATCACCCAAAATAGACAGAATGTAAGTAGAACTAGAATTCTTATTATTCACAGTAGTAGCAAAAAGGAAGTCATATAAAGTCATCGGTTCAAGGATTTTTCGTCCTTCATCCGATATAACTACCCTAGTAGAAGACGGAGAAACATAAGAACTAGAAGATACAAAAGGAACTGCAGTCCCTATATCTAGAAGACCTCTAATCCTTTTTGGTTCTTTATTTTTATTTTTCTTTTCTTTCTTGGGAGGTTTTGTAACTTGATATTCAATGAGGATCTCCTTAGAAGATTTATCTCGAACAGTATTGTCTTTGTTTTGTTTTTGGAATTAGGTTTTTCTACCGAAATCATATTGACTTAACCTTTGTTAGGTTCTTTCAAATATTCTTTCGGCATTATTATATTTCCTTCTTTAAAGTTATGCTAACCAGTCTTTGAAGACAAAACATTCTTCGATCTTGTGTCCAAGCATTCTATGATAAGGACAATAATTGGATTGTCATTCATGTCTGCTTCTGCTGGCCTTTTAGCTTCTGGTAGTTTAAATTCTGATATTTTAAGCAAGCTACAGAATATTTTGCCGACAGCCTCTGTTTTAAATGGATATTCTTTATTCATTCTTTCAGCCATTGTTCTTTTATCATCCGGTACTGGGATTGGTTATTAAAGTTGTAATTTAGGAGATGTTTGTGTTGTTGACAGATTCTGTCGTTGTTTCTTTTGTTCAGATTGAACTTGCATCGCTTGTTTACCTTTTTCTACAACATTTACCGGTTTCTTTTCAAATGTCTTGACAATCTTTATTTTTTCAGTCTTTTCCGTTACACTCATCTTCTTAGCTTCTTCTTAAGATTTGAAGCTTTACTGAGCAATTTTTCAAAAGTTTTTATAGTAAATCCTTTAAGCATAAATGCTATAGGACCATGAATATTTTTAAGAAGGATTTCAACAGCGTGTTGTTCTTGAAGTTGTGGTTCACATTTCATGCTGAGCTTTCTCCAGCGCAAAATATAATCCACTAAGCTCTCTCCTGATTTCTGCTTTTCTACTACTAGATCACCAACTGTAGTATGATGTTGAGCTCCAGTAAATCGTTGAATGAAGAGACTTTAAAGCTCTACAAAAGTTTTAATACCATTAGGAAGTTCCGCATACCAGTCAAAGGAAACTCCTGTGAGACTGTTAACAAATTGACGAAATAAAAGAGCTTCACTTCCCCCCTGCATGGCAGCAGCTTGCCTTGAAGTGTGCTAAATGTTTTCGAGGATTACTAGTTCCATCAAAAATTTTAAAGACATGAGGAACAAAACCTTTAAAATATTGGACAGAGTCAAATTCCTCTGGATATGGTCTACCCTTTGGAATTAATGATCAAGCCTTTACCTGAGCCATTGTTTCTTTATCTTTTGTTCTACAAGTTGTGTGATATATTTTTCTGGAATTCCACTATGAGGGGAATTATTTTTCTTCTGAGTGCTTTCTTCAACATCTATAGGCTCTCCTCTGTCTTCAAAAATGTGGATAGCTTCTGGCCTAACGATTTCAATGGTCGGTGATGGATTTGTTGGTCAAATTTGTAAAGCTGCTACCAACTCTTCCATTTTTTGCTCAAGACGACTGATTTGTTCATCTCGTTGTCGTATAATTGCTTGTAATTCTTTTGTTGCATCTTCTTCATTTAATTCTCTTGCTAAAGAAGTAGACCATGTTCTACCATATTAATGTTGGCAACATATTCATTTGAACTGTCAGAAGAGTCTTTCTTTCCTCGTACCGAGAATTGTTTGATATCATTCTTTAATTTTTTCAATTTTTCTTCAAATGATTTTGTAGAATGTTCTTTAAAAGTTCATTCTTGTGAACTATTTTTCAGGAGTGCTCATAGTATCTAAATTTCTTTCAGACGATATTCATTTCCACACATTATTTCTTAGTATGGGATGAGACCCTCTAAGTGGTGTATCATCGTATTGTGAAAATGAACAATCTGCATTTTGTAACATGTGGACCAAATATGTCATTTTAGTGGATGTATCTTCCGTTTCCAACATTAATTTGTCATATCTGGCCTTGTCTTTTGTAACTATCACATCTTGTACTCTTGGCCCTAGTTGGAACTTTACTGACACTCGGGTACATTGATCATCTGTTGGGGTTTGATAACCTGTTTCTTCATAAAGAGAGTTTTCTATTGCTAGAATTCTCCTTTTCATTATTTTAGAGACTGCACATCCCATTTTGTCCAACCATCGGGAAATTGAACATTTATCTTTTCATGCTAATCTCTTAAACACTGAATGTATAGAATTAATTGAGGGAGAACTCTTAGGTTGAAAGAAATTATCTGTATATTCAACAGAAATCAGAATATACCAATTTTCTTTTGAAAAGGAAGGGTTTCCAAAAACACTTTGTTCAAATTCAGGTGTTTCAAAATTGTCATTCTCGTTCCACCTTTTCTTCCTTTTAAGCAAACGAGTTCTATTTTTATGAATATTTTTGGAGCAAGATCCAACTTTGTATACGGATGGTGGTGGAATATCGTCTTCCTCGTATATTTTTTCCCTTTCTATCAATTTTTCTTTTCATTTCTTAAAGTGTATAAGGTTCTTCAGGTGTATATTCTGGTAGGCCTTCTGTAAAATTTAGAAAGTCTTCATAAGGTTACAGATCAAATTCTTCAAAAGAGTGTATATTAGTTTGGTATGGATTATCTAATGCAAATTCTGTTTCACCAAATAATCCATAATCATTCTGATAAAAGGAAATATCTTCCTCCATTGGTGTATTGAAGTGTTGATAATAAGAAAATATTGAATTTGGAGAATCCATTGTAGCTTTTCTGGAATTTCAAGAAAAACATATATTATTTACTTATTTATAAACTGGGAATTTGTTTTAAAAGTTTGAAAAGATGTAGTCCTTATTGTCAAAGAACGAAATGTCAAACGAAAACAAGTGATAACAAAAAATGAGAAGAAAGAAAATCCCCAGCGGAGTCGCCACTCTCTTGATGGCGATGAAATATGTCGCTGGCTGTTGTTGATCTCGTTGCCGTTAATTCCCGTATCATGTCAATGTCAAGGAGTCGCCACTCTCTGTTTAATATTGCCCTAATCTTATTTCTATAAATCCTATAAATGAAATTAAGAAATTTAAAGATAGTAAAGGGCTAATAGAAAAAAGTAGAAAAGGATGTTTATGATAATCCTTATAAAAGAAGATTCTAGAACACCATATCCTAGAATTTCTATATAAGGAAAATCATGAAGTTTTAACCAGAGATTTCTAGATGTGATATCTATCGTGGGTCCTTTCAAATCTCATATAGAATCAAGCTCCTATAGTTAATTACATCTTAGGCAATTTATAATTGTCTAAGAAAACTTTTGATTAATGTTGATCACTTGTTTTCTGGAACTTTTTATTTTTAAGGAAAGATGTACCCACTATCAATCCTAAATGTCATTTTGTTGTGTCAGATTTATGTCGTCTCGTTTATCATTTTGTTTTGTTGTTTGTCCCTTTTTTTATTTTGATGTTTGTCATTTTTGTGGCTATCCTAAAAGTTTTAGTTTTATTTTGGTTTTGTCAATTTAATGTTGTGTTTTGTTGTGTTTTGTCAATGTCGTTGTTTTGATGTCATTGTTGTTTGTCTCATTTCCAGAATGTCGTCCTACAAAACAGAGTTAGCACACCCTATAACATGCAAAGGAAATCTAAACAAAACTTGTCTTCGTCTGCAAAGAAAACATTGTCAGAAATAATAAAAATATTTATTTGGTAAGAATGGCCATTATTTTAGAATTTTTCGATGTTCAAGTTTGATTTAAAATGTCGATTTAGTATGTCTTGAATGTTGATTTGGGTCAGATTTGGATTTGATTTTGGATTTTATGTCGATTTATGTTTAATTTTATGTCGAGTTAAGTTCAATGTAGGTTGAACTTAAGTTTTGACTTGAATTCAAATTAAGTTTAAACCTAAATTTTGAGTTCAAGTCTGTTTTGAAAAGCTAGATTCAATGCAGATTGAATCTAATTAATTTGAGTTCATGTCTATTTGAACTTAAATTAGAAAATTAGGTTCAATGTAGATTTAATTAACTTGAGTTCATGTATGTTTGAACTTAAATTAGAAAATTAGGTTCAATGTAGATTGAATTTAATTAACTTGAGTTCATGTCTGTTTGAACTTAAGTTAGAAATTTAAAGTTAGATTCAATGTAGATTGAATCTAATTAACTTGAGCTCATGTTTTTTTGAACTTAAGTTTGAAATTTAAAGTTAGATTCAATGTAGATTGAATCTAATTAACTTGATTTCATGTCAGATTAGACTTAATTAGGATTATAGACCATTCAAGTCCTTTTTAGGTAAGGCTTAAGATTTAATTAAGTCGGGATTTGAGATTATTTAGGTTTTATTTGAGTAAGGTTTAAACATTAATTAAGTATAGTAGATTAGACTTAACTTAATTAAACCTTAGTTAATTAGGTCTAATGTGGTCGACTTAATTATAGTTTATTTGATTAAACCTTAGTTAGTTAAGGTTTAATAGTTTAATTAAGTCTAATGTGATAGACTTAATTATAGTTTAAGTTTAATTAAATCTTAGTTAGTTAAGGTTTAATAGTTTAATGAAGTCTAATGTGATAGACTTAATTATAGTTTAAGTTTGAATAAACCATAGTTAGTTAAGGTTTAATCATTTAATTAAGTTTAATGCGATAGAATTAATTATAGTTTAAGTTTGATTAAACCTGAGTTAGTTAAGGTTTAATAGTTTAATTAAGTCTAATGTGATAAACTTAAGTATAGTTTAAGTTTGATTAAACCTGAGTTAGTTAAGGTTTAATA
Source organism: Papilionanthe hookeriana x Papilionanthe teres (assembly GCA_022702705.1). Taxonomy (NCBI): domain Eukaryota; kingdom Viridiplantae; phylum Streptophyta; class Magnoliopsida; order Asparagales; family Orchidaceae; genus Papilionanthe; species Papilionanthe hookeriana x Papilionanthe teres. The sequence continues at coordinate 115,942,054 of CM040431.1, forward strand.
GTTTAATTAAGTCTAATGTGTTAGACTTAAGTATAGTTTAAGTTTGATTAAACCTGAGTTAGTTAAAGTTTAATAGTTTAATTAAGTCTAATGTGATAGAATTAATTATCGTTTAAGTATGATTAAACCTTAGTTAAATAAGGTTTAATAGTTTAATTAAGTCTAATGTGATAGACTTAACTATAGTTTAAGTTTGATTAAATCTTAGTTAGTTAAGGTTTAATAGTTTAATTAAGTTCAATATGATAGACTTAATTATAGTTTAAGTTTGATTAAAGTTTGAGTTAAATTAGATTCAAGTTATGTTGAATTTAGATTTAAAGTTAACTTAAGTTCAATGTTGATTGAACTCAAGTTTGATTTATGTTTGATTTAAGTTAGGTTCAAGTTAGGTTGAACCTAGACTTAGGTGAGCCTAGACTTAGGGTTAACTTAAGTTCAATGTGGGTTGAACTCAAGTTTGATTTAGGTTTGAGTTTATTTTGAGTTATTTTAAGACTAATTGTTCTTAATTAGGGTTGATTTAGGATTAATTAAACCTAATTTAGCTAAGGTTTAATTGATTAGTTAAACTTAATAGGGGTTAAGCCTAATTGGTTTAAGGTTAATTAAACCTAATTTGGATAAGGTTTAATTGATTAATTAGACTTAATATGGGTTAAGTCTAATTGGTTTAAGATTAATTAAACCTAATTTGGGTAAGGTTTAATTGATTAATTAGACTTAATAGGGGTTAAGTCTAATTGGTTTAAGGTAAATTAAACCTAATTTGGGTAAGGTTTAATTGATTAATTAGACTTAATATGGGTTAAGTCTAATTGATTTAGAATTAATTAAACCTAATTTAGGTAAGGTTTAATTGATTAATTAGACTTAATATGGGTTAAGTCTAATTGTTTTAAGAATTTGATTAAGCCTAATTTAGTTAAGACTTAATAATTTAATTAGGTCTAAAAGATTAGACCTTATTAAAATTTTAATTTTGTATTAAACCTGATTTAGTTAATGTTTAAGAAGTTTAACTAAGCCTAATGATGTCTTAAGCTTAATTAAAGTTTGATTTTGTATTAAACCTAATGTAATTAAGGTTTAATGAGTTAATTAAGTTTAATATGTCTTTAAACCTAATTAAAGTTTAATTTTGTATTAAACCTAATGTAATTAATGATTAATGAATTAATTAAATTTAATATGCCTTTTAAACCTAATTAAAGTTTAATTTTGTATTAAACTTAATGTAATCTAGGTTTAATGAATTAATTAAGTTTAATATGTCTTTGTTGACCTCATTTTTGATGAGGTCTTCCCTTCTTCTTGTTAGTGCTTAGGATCTAGCCTTAGGCTTTTTCTTTTGACTATCTTAGAGGACTAGAATTGGGACCCGCCTTTTAGAAATTCAAACCACTTCTAAACTCCCTGCAAACTCCACAAACTTGACTATAGACCCCTAATCACCTAGAGGGTTGAAATCAAATGTGGAAGTTTAAAAGATGAGTTCCTATAGGACTCTTTGGCCTTAGGACTGCCTACAGGTGGCTCTGGTGCAGTGAGGGGCTGACTTACACTACACTTACACACTACATTTCCACACACTTCCTAAAACCACACCCATACCCAACTTAACCTCCCGACTCATGTGGGTGATTCACATGGATGGTCCTTAACCCCTAAGCCCTTGCGCAAGAGGGTTAGGAACAACATAGTGAATGCCTCAAATGAGTCCTTTCATGGCTCATATGAGCTTGAAATGGCTTCATGGCTCAACCAAAATGATTTCTTCCCACTTGAATTCACCCAATCTTCAATTTCCCAAATTTTCAATTTTTGACCCCGAGACCCTACACCTACTAAACCTACCCAAAACCTCGAAATTACCCAAATTTTTGCAAAATTTCCAAATTACCCAAAATTTTCCAAAATCAATCCCAAACATCTCCACATCACTCAAATTGATCATCCATACCCAAAAATACCAAAGATTCCAAAAATACCCCCCAATACCCTCCAAATACCCAAAATACCCTTCTTGGCCTAAAAATCCAAAAATTCAGAAAATTCCCAGAAAATTCCAGAAAATCCTAAATATTCCCAATTTCATTTTGTCCAACTACACCATGGGCCAATTTTGTCAATTTACCCTACTTTTGTCAAAACCCCCAAATTGACCCATTTTAACCCAAAGTGAACCCAATGTTAAACCAAACCTATCCAATTGACCCAAATTCTGGTCCAATTCAATTCTAAACTTCAATTCAATATCCCCAATACCAATCTAGACCAAATCCAAGTCCAATTTGGTTGACATTTGGATCCAATTTCACTTTGGGCCTTAAAGCCCAAATTTGGACCCATGACCCAAACTTAGCCCAAACTAACCCAATTCAACTCCAATTAACCTCAAATCTTTTCTAAATCTTCCTTAACATTTCCACAAACAAAACCCTAACATGATTTGCCCAAAATTTGAACCCAAACCCCACTCAAACTCAACCCAAAGCTAAAAGGCCTATTTTTGACCTAAACCCAGAACCTAACCCAAATGAACCCAAACCCCAAAATCAAAACCCAACCAAAGTCAAAACTCCTTTGAAACACTCCCATAAACATTTCTCAACATTAATTTTACATCAATTTCAACCCTAGCTCAACATTGGCCCAACTTGGCCCACTTAGACCTATATTGGCCCATTCACCAAAAGAACCCAAATTCAACCCAATTCAAATCCAAATCACCCCCAATTTGTTTCAAATCACTCATGACACATCCATGGGCTAAACCCAACAATTATTTGGCCCAACCTCTTTACAAAATTCCCATCCATAAATTCATTTTCAAAACTTAAGGGCCCATTCCTTAAACCATTTTAAAAGCCCACTTCCACCAAATCCAAAACCCCAAAAAATTCTTCCAAAGTCCATATGACATTTCCCCTCATCATATTTTCAATTAAAATCATCCCTAAGTCCTAAACCAACCATCAAATAATTCTAAATGAAGCTTCATCCAAATTTCCACCAAATTATCCAAAATCCACTAAAATCCTTTTTTATGAAATTGACCAAACCTTTTCCCAAGCCAAATGGAGCCATGGAGCCATGCATAAGCCATATGCAAGCCATGAGAGCCTCTTTACATGTCACCATGCCATTTTGGGCAAAAGGAGGAGGCTCTTTCCTTAATTCCTAAAGGTGATTAACCACTTCCATGATTCCACTAAACCATGCTTAAGCCTAATTGTGCTTGGATGGTGACTTGACCCTACTGATTATGCTTGAGCCAAATCACTTTTCCCTCAGCCTAAACCAGGCCTTGGGTGGTGCACCTAGCCCAAATGGGTGGGTTGACCCATTTAGGTCCAAATCCAGCCATGCCCCATTCCACTTTGGATCAAAGCCTTTACACATGTCCATGGCCGATTGATTGCACAAACCTCCAGCCCCGACCCACCGACCTTGAGGGTGACCCATGCACGGCCGGCCGGCCACCGGGCCGCCGGAAAACACCATGGCCGAGAGCTCGCATGTGAGCCAACATTGAAATTCTCACCTGCCGAGCTGCCCCATGCCTAGTGGTCACCATGGGCTGATCTTCTCCTCACCGAAGCAGCTGATCCCAAGCCCTAACTCCCCACAGGAGGCCCCAGACCAGCTACTATTTAAACTCCACCCCTCTCGGCCATGGGGGAGCGAAGCAAAAACCTTGCCAAAACTACGCCAAAATTGTTCCGGACCCTTCTCCACTCTTAGAGCACTTGATCCCCAGGTGAGATCCCCTTGCCATTTCTCCTCTCGTAAGCTCGATTTCGGAGTTGAAATTCCACCCAAAACCAGGACACTTCTCCACGGTGAGCCAATTCCCAAATTGATTGGCTCTACACCTTCACTGGACCGAGGGAAGGTGTCCACCATCAAAAGCCCCATCTCCGGGCCACCCGGTTGCTCCGACCTCCAAGCTTTGTGATCGGGCTTGGTCGAAATCATATCCGGACAATTCCCGGACCAAGAGACTTCATGCGGAGCTTCGCGGGACCCAATCGAAGGTGCAACAACTCTCGGATTGAAGCCACACTTCTCCGAGCTAAGGTATGAGTTAACTCTCCATCCCGAGCTTACGGAGATTCTCCATTTCAAATGCCTTAGTTTCAATGCATGTTAGCCGTATAGATGTGTTCGTCTCTTCGAGACGAATCCGTAGAGTATAAGAACGTAAAAATCCATTGAGAATCGAGTGAGATCTTAGGGATTTAGTGTGGACGGCTCTCGGGTGAGAACACTTGGGGACGATGAACGGATGCGCGTCCATTCGATACACGCGCGGACGAACGGCTCGGATGGCGTCGGACCGAGAAACGGTGCGAGAACCGCGGGGCCCGGCTGGCGACTCAGATGGCGGCGCCCAATCACAGCGCGACACGTACCCCTTCGGAGCTGCCGATGTTTCGCTGGCGCCGCGTGGATAAATAGATAAATAGGGTATTTTCTTATTTATTTAATTCCCTAAACTTCAAAAATTCATATCTCTGTGTAGGAAAATCATAAAAATAAAATAAAAGTACCCTCTTGCTCAGTGAACAGAGGAGAATAATGTGGAAAAGAAATCACTTAATTTCATCAAGTATTTTATTTTTTATAATTTATTTACTCTCTGCATTGTTTTAATTCTCCATGCATGCATACAATTCACCATGGCATGAGACCATAGGGCTTTTGAAGCCTCCGAACTTGGGAACATTCCCTGAATTTTCCAAGGTCGAGGCCATCTCTGTGAAAAGTTATTTATTTTTCAAATGCATGTTGCTCGTTTTGAGTATTTTAATTCCAAAAAATAGCATGTTGTGAAATAAATTCTAGGAAAATTTGGTGATGTTCCTTATGACCGAGAGAACCCTAGGAAAAATAGGTTTTGGCTTAGTTCATTCAAAACAACCCTAAGTGGCTTAAACACTCAAAATAGGTCTTTAATTAATTAGAGTTAACCAGGCATCAAATTGACTTGAAATCAATTCTCCACTGACCTTTAGGATCAGAGGAATCCATCATAAAAATTTGAGGTCGATTGGACTTGGTTAGCCCCACTAATTGGGTTGATTAAGCCACTTAGCCATTTTAAACTTTAAAAATTCATAACTTTTAAAATACTTTTCAAAAATTCACCAAATTGGTTTTGGAACCTCTCTGATATTAGGGAAACCTAGGAAAATTAAAATTTCAATTTTCTAAAAAAGTTGATTTTTAATAATATTTTAATATTTTAATAATTAAAAAATAATAAAAATCACAAAAATAATAAAATTCACCAAAATGTCATATTTTGAATTTTAATCACTTAGGAACAAACCCCATATTTTTTCTAAGTCTATTTAAGTGAGATATTAAATTTTAAAGCCCTAGGGTAATTTTAAAATTAAAAAATGTATTTTCTAGCATTTTCACTAAAATAATTACAATAAATCATAAAAAAATCAGAAAATTGCAAAATTTGCTTCTCTGGTTTCCTTGATATCAGAGAGATTTTTGAAAAATATAAAATCCATTTTTCAACATTTATTTTATTTTTAAATTAATTAACACTCCAAAACTCAAAATAATTATAATAAAAATAATATAATTCGAAAAATCACCAAAATTGGTCCAAGTGCTTCTCTGGTCATTAGGAATGTCCCCTAATTTTCTTAAGGACAGAAACTTTCCCTTGGTCATATTATTAAATTTTCCTTGAAAATCTCTATTTTCCACCAAAAATAATTATATAAATAAATTAAATACAGAAAAATCACATTTTCTCCTCTCATGTCTTTATTGACATATGAGTGAAGTTACATAAAAATTTCAAGTTCATTTGAGTTCAATTTAGTGAGTTATGAAATTATTAAGCTAAAGGGGTAAAATGGTAATTAAACTTTTAACCCTTAATTAAAACTTTAGGTTTAATAAAAAATCAACAAGTAAAATATTTGATCTTAATCTGATTTGGATGATTGAAATTTAAATAATTAAAGGGTAGAAACCCATTAAATAATTTTAAAATGATTAAACTTTAATTAAATAATAGATTAAATTTGGAGGAATAATAAATTGGAATTATTAAAATAAGGGATATTTATTGGGAAGAGATTTATTCTTTAATTTAAAAATCCCTAAACTAATTATATCATTAATACTCAATTTTTAATTAAAATGATAACTCAAATTTAAAATATTAAAAGACTTAATTAAATTATTAAACTCTTTTAAAATTTTAATTAAAATTAAAAATAAAGTAAATTAAAGATAAATTAAATTAAAATTAAATTAAAATTTAACAATTAAATTAAATTAAATTAAATTAATAATTAAATTAAATTAGATTAAATAATTAAATTAAATTAAATTAAACAATTAAATTAGATTAAATTAATTTTAAATTAAATTAAATAAATTAAATTAATTAAATAAAATTGAATTAAATCAAATTAAATTAAATTAAATGAATTAAATTAAATAATTGAATTAAATTAAATTAAATAATCAAATTAAAATTAAATCAAATCAAATTAATTAAACATCAAATCAAATTAAATCAAACTCAATCAAATTAAATTAAATTAAAACTCAATTAAAATTAAATTAAATTGAATTAAATATAACATCACCTAAAACGAAAGAAAATAAATTTAAAAGCAACTTGAACACTATTCCAAATTTAAATTCTTTAACTTAAACCAAATCATTTGAATACTTAACTTACCCTTGAAAGCTTTAGTTATTATAACTCCTAAATAAAACATTAAATGAAGTGTCGCTTCACTCATAGGATATTCAAATGTCCTAGTTCATCGAAGCAAGTTAACAAAACTTGAAATTCTTGGACGATTAATTCATTTGTATAATTAAATTCATTTGGACTTAAAACAATCCTAGAAATATTGAAAAGATGTTTAAGATCCTTCTTAAGCACTTCCTCGATATGATAGGACATTTATAAGAACAATTGAATTTGAATATTCTTTGATGAAGAAAATCGTCCTTAAACAAAAAACACAAAGAACCTAGACGTCATAGGAAATGACTAGCTATAGGATTAGGAATTTGGTAGAAAACCATAACCTTTCCCTTAGCCTTACCTAGGAACTTGCTTAAGTATGCTAATTGTGTTTTAAGTGCGGCTTGGAATGACGGGAAGACCCTCAGGTACGCATTTGTATTATTGCAATTTACTTTCCCGCAATTTATTTCCCAAGCAATTTACATTATTGCAATTTACTTTATTGCAATCTGCGTTTATTTTTCTTGCATGATAAAACAACTCGTTGCATGAAAACCCACACCTTTAGGATAGTCCCTAAAACTGAAACCAAAACTAAGTTAAAAGTCATTGCAAGATAAAATTCACCGCCACAACATTTCAAAATATAAAACAACTCAAAATTTAATCACAAACGTAACACAAAACTACAATTACAACTAAATTAAAACGTCCCGTTGGATGATCGGGAATACCTCGGATGATGTAACCTACGTGTTGCTAACGGGATTTCCCACGGTCTAAATGAAAGTGTGGAACTCATTCAGTTGAGTTTAGCAAATTCATCTGGACTAAGTGAATCCGATAAAAATAATGATGCCGGAAGGATGGAACCGTGGGATCTTAACCGGTGTCGTTACAATCAACTTTAAGATTTGTTTTAAATAAAACATAAAAAACACCTGGAAATTAAGATTTTCTCTAAACCAAAACACTTTTCTCATCTCATGATTTATGACTTCTAAAACTAAACCTCTGCAACAACAAGGAGCTCGGAGCATGGTGGGCAGCACGGCCATCGTCATCAGCAAAACTTGAGTCTACTTCAGCAAAACTTTCCTAGAATTAAATAACCAAGCCATAGGACTTCGAGGTAGTTTGCCTAGTGCACATAAATCCTCAACTCTTCGTTAGGCATTTGCATTGCAAATTAAGTCCTAATCCGGTCTTAGGATTCCGAGGTAGTCGTCCGATACGACAATAAACCCTCACATCTTCTAGGCTATTTGTTTGATTTTATCATACAAATATAAGTCCTAATTAATTAAAATTGGCAAAATTGAAATATCATATAATATTAGGATTTTCTTAAATTCAAGCCAAACAATAGGATAGTCGGGAAATTACCGAAGTTCACTTCGAATCAGTGATTTCTCCTACCTCTCTTCCTTTGGATTCATAAAACAAAATGTTCCAAAATTTGATCCATTCCCTATTGAAATTCCAAAATTCAATCCTTGAAAACCTTAAACTTTGAAATTCTTGAGAGCAGAATTATTGGTTATTATCGAGAGTTTTCTTAGGTGATTCCCGTCACTTAAGATGTAATTAACTATAGGGGCTTGCCCTTATAGGGAATTTAAAGAACCTGAGTAATATAAACCTCGTTTAATGTTTTCATATTAAGCGAGGGAAACTTGTCGGCTTATAAAATTGGTTCGCGGACCAAACGGATGTCACTAATCTTCTAGTTTATTTAATCAAGCCCCACCATCAAGCGAGTGTGTCTATTCTTAGGGATGGATACACGGTTTGTGGTGCAGTGCTCGTTTATATAAACTATTTGGGATGTGAGATCGGTTTAATCTCATATCTTAAAACCCTCAAATTTAAAATTATTTTCAAAATCAAATACTACTTTTCAAATTATTTATTTTAATTAAATTAAAAATTCGCCGACAGATTTCTGTTAGGCGACCCCTCTTCAAAATAAAACACGACCTAAAAATATGCCGACAGTCTTTAAACCTAATTAAAGTTTAATTTTGTGTTAAACCTAATGTAATTAAGGTTTAATGAATTACTTAAGTTTAATATGTCTTTTAAACCTAATTAAAGTTTAATTTTGTATTAAACCTAATGTAATTAAGGTTAAATGAATTAATTAAGTTTAATATGTCTCTAAACCTAATTAAAGTTTAATTTTGTCTTAAACCTAATGTAGTTAAGGTTTAATGAATTAATTAAGTTTAACATGTCTTTAAACCTAATTAATGTTTATATTTGTATTAAACATAATGTAATTAAGGTTTAATGAATTAATTAAGTTTAATATGTCTTTAAACCTAATTAATATTTGATTTGAGTTTATTTGTGTTTAGACTCATCATTGACTTAGTCCATTGTGAAATGGGCTAAGTAAGTGAAGAAAAGGATTTTGAAATATTTATTTATAATTAATAAATCTTAACCCTATTTTAAAATGTCTTTTAAAATTGACTTAATGACTTAAGAATTATTATTTTAGGATTATTATTTGTCACTCTAAAATTCTTAACCTTTTTTGAATTTTAATTTTCCATTTTTTTTTAAATTTTATAATTATTATTAAAAATATTTATAAAGTGTCTTAAAAATTAGGAAATCATATCTTAGAGAGTTATCCTAGCCTTAGAAAAATGAGGAGATGTGTCTAAGGACTTAAATGTTCTTCCCTAAAATTTTCATATTTTTCTGATTTATAAATAATTTTTAATAATTAAAATACTTCAGAGAGCATTTAATTATTTAAAAATTAAATACAGAGAATAAAATTATGATTTTAATTTCATAATTTTCTTCTCTTCAAGAGCTTTCCAGAGGTATTTTTATTTTATTTTTAGGAGGTCTGTACAAAAAGATATGAATTTTCGATTATTTTAAGGTTGTTTGGAATTAAAATAGCTCCAGAATTCCCAGAGGCTGCCACGTGCCCTCGTACCGTCGAACAGCGGGAAGATCCACTGCACGGATCCGGATAGCATACACAGCATGGTTTGACCTGGGCCGCCCGTTCCAAAACACGGGATCGGGCGGCCATGGATTAATCCAGATAATTCAAAAATTTCCTGAACCGTCCAACTTCTAAGGTCAATATCTCACTCATTTCTTCATGGAATTGAGTGATTTTTGATCCTATAGAATCATCTGGAGATGTAGATCACATCTATACGGTGATCATAATTTTTTGGGCTAGTTTAGTCCACGATTTTCCAACTATATGAATTATTTTGAAATAAAAAAATCCTTACCTTAGCCACAATGATCTTGAACTTGATGAAACTTGTTGGTCAGCCTTTATTGGTCCCAGAGAAGTTCTTTGTCACTTCAATTTGGATTTATAACAAGTCTTGGTGGGTAATTTTGACAAAGTGGCTCAGTTTGCGTGCACTTTGGGTTTTAGCCAAATTGATTTGATTGGGCTAGTTTTATGGCTCGATTTTGGTTGGAATGGATTGCTAAGATCCCTAGCAAGATTTCTTATGTTGAAAGCTAGAGGATTTAGCCAGCCTATAGGTCTCTAGGAATTTTTCTTCTTCTCTCTTCATGTTCTCGGGTAAGGGGGGCTTTTATAGCCATGACAATGGCTATGGATGTGTTTGAGCTGGTTAGAATCACTTGGGGGAGTTTCTAACTGTCTCATTAATGTTAATGATGAATTGCCAATTTCCAAGCCTAGGCATCATAGGTTTAATCATGGTGAAGGCTTTGAGTTTGGATCTTATCTTACCCTCATTGGTTCCCTTGTGAGGTGGCTTAGGCTTGGTGAATCTTGTTGAATTCACCTCCCCTAGGTAATTTCTAAATTTATTTGTTTCATTTGGAGGAATGGTGACACCTTAGCCACTTAGTCATTCCATGCATGCCTTAGCCATAATGGCTTCTAACGATGGTGTGGAATGAGTTAGATTCTTATTTCCCCTCCATTGGGTGGTCTAGGAGGTGAATGGTGAGTCAAGAAGGCAAGCCCTTCTCCTTGAAAAATGTCATTTAAATTTTTAATGAGGGGATGACACATAAACCACTCATTAAAAAAATTATAATTTAGTCATGATGAAACATAACTTGAGTTAAGCATGGTATCTAAGAGAGTTTAATTAGTGTTTTACTCTCATTGGTGCGTTCATGAGGCACCTAATGTGGTGAGCCACCTCATCTTGATGGAAAAGATGAGTCATACTTTAAATTTGGGAGAGGATGACACCTCACTTCCCTTCATGATGAACTTTCTTAACCATGGTTAAAGTGTTGAATTATGGGTTATTTATAGTGTTAACCCATATCTAATGAGTCTCATGGGTCATGGGTGACTCAAGGATGACTTTATATGAAGTCATGTGTGATGTCATAAAGGAGATTGGAATTTTTGAAAACCAATATGTCATAGGTTAAAATTTCATTTCATACCCTTTTCTTAAATTAATTTTCATTTTAATTAAGTATGTCATTAAATAAAATATTGAAAATTATTTTATTAATCAGTAATTAATTGAAAATAATTCCAAATTAATTACTTGATTAATTTTCATGTCATTTTTATTTAAAATTAGATTTTGTCTTATTTCATGGCTTTTAATTATATTTTCATTTTAATTAATTATTTAATTAATTAAAATGTTGAAAATTATATTGTTGGCCAATTAATTAATCAAAATAATTTTGGAATAATTATTTGATTAATTTGTATTATTTTTGGTTCAAAATTGAGTATTTTGACCGAATTTGTCTTTGATTGACCACAGCTGACCTAGGTTGACCCATTTTGGTCTAAGGGTGATCAATTTGATCTTTCCTAACCTTATAAGGGTTTTGGTTAGTTATAATGTCCAAAACTTTTGTCACTTGGTGTTTAATTTGGTCATGTTGACCAATTTTAGGGTTTAGGTTAACCCAATGGTCAATGTGGTTACCTATGGGTTAAATTTTGATCAATTTGATCAATATCAAGTTGATTATGTCAATGTCTGTTTTTTAGTTAATTTTGTAGTCAAAAGAGCATGTGTTAACCATTTTTGACCAAATTTAACCTACCTAGGTCAAGGTTGACCAAAGTTGTATTACTGGTCTTGTGATGTCTTGAATAAGTCAAAAGAGTAATATTTGACCATTTTAGTATCTTGGTTGACTTGGTAGTCAATAGTTAATTTTTTAGTCAAAAATTGGTCAATTTGTCCAAAGTCATTTTCTGGGTCAAAAGTTGGCTTATTGGGTCAATAATTGGTCATTGGGTCAATAATTGACCAATTTGACCAAAGTTGACTTTTTTGGTCAGGGGTTGACCTGTTGGATCAGTAGGGTTGGTCATTGGGTCAGGATTGACCATTTTGACCAAAGTTGACTATTTGGGTCAAGGGTTGACCTGTGGGGTCAGTAGGGTTAGTCATTGGGTCAGGATTGACCATTTTAACCAAAGTTGACTTTTTGAGTCAAGGGTTGATCTGTTGGGTCAATAGGGTTGGTCATTGGGTCAAGATTGACCATTTTGACTAAGGTTGACTTTTTGGGTCAAGGGTTGACCTGTTGGGTCAATAGGGTTGGTCATTAGGCCAGGATTGACCATTTTGACCAAAGTGGACTTTTTTGGTCAAGGGTTGACCTGTTGGGTCAGTAGGGTATGTTATTGGGTTAGGATTGACCATTTTGACCTAAGTTGACTTTTTGAGTCAAGGGTTGACCTGTGGGTCAGTAGGGTTGGCTATTGTGTCAAGGTTAACCATTTTGACCAAAGTTGACTTTTTGGGTCAAGGGTTGACCTGTTGGGTCAATAAGGTTGGTCATTGGGTCAGGATTGACCATTTTGACCAAATTTAACTTTTTGGGTCAAGGGTTGACCTGTTGGGTCAATAAGGTTAGTCATTGGGTCAGGATTGACCATTTTGACCAAATTTGACTTTTTGAGTCAAGGGTTGACGTGTTGGGTCAGTAGGGTTGGTCATCGGGTCAAGATTGACCATTTTGACCAAAATTGACTTTTTGGGTCAAAAGTTGACCTGTTGGGTCAATAGGATTTATTGAGACCTTTCATAAAAATGAGGTCAACACTAAGCTAGTAAAACTCTTTCTGATGCTCAAATTAAATACACTACTACAGAAAGAGAGTTATTAGCTATCGTTAATGCTTTTGAAAAATTTAGATCTTACTTAATTGGAGCCAAATGTATAGTGCATACAGATCATTCTGCTATTAAATATTTAATGCAAAAGAAGGATGCTAAATCAATATTGATTCGATGGATACTTTTAATGCAAGAATTTGATTTTGAGATCGTTAATAGAAAAGGGGTCGATAATCAATTAGTTGATCATTTATCTAGACTTGAACAATTTAATTTGGTTGAATTTGAAAAGAAAATAATAGAAACTTTCCCTGATGAGCAACTCTATAATATTACAGAAGGAAATATATCGTGGTATGCTGATATTGTAAACTACATTATTAGTAATATTTTACCACCTGAATTAACAATGCAACAGTAGAAGAAATTTAAACATGATGCTAAATTTTATTTTTGGGACGATCAGTATCTGTATAAGCAATGTAAAGATCTTATTATTAGGAGATGTGTGCCTTATGAAAAAACTAAATGAATTATTTGAGAATGTCATGATTCTAAATTTGGAAGACATTTTAGAATTGATAGAACAACACATATGATTTTACAATATGGATTTTATTGGCCTACTATTTTTAGAGATTTTTATAGATTTATCAAAATATGTGATCGATGTCAGAAAATAGACAATATATCTAGAACAAATGAAATGCCTCTAAATTTTACTTTGGAAGTTGAAATTTTTTATGCTTGGGTATTAAATTTTATGAGACCATTTATACCTTCATTTGGAAATTTAAATATATTAATTGTTGTTTATTATGTATCAAAATGAATTGAGGTGATAACTTTACCTAAGTGTGATGCTAGAAGTGTTTCGAGATTTTTAATGAAAATTATTTTCACAAGATATGGAATGCCTAGAGTAATCATCACTGATGGAGGATCCCATTTTAAGAATAATCTAATTCAAATATTGGTAGAAAAATATAATATTATGCATAGAATCTCTACAGCTTATCATCCCCAAACTAATGGCTTAGTTGGGATATATAATCGTGAAATTAAACAAATTTTGAAAAAAGTCATAAATCCTGAGAAATTAGATTGGTCTGCTAGATTAGAGACCGTTTTGTGGGCATACAGAACTGCTTATAAAACTCCTGTAAGAATGTTCCCATATAGATTAATCTTTGGAAAGAATTGTCACTTACCGGTTGAATTAGAATATAAAGCATATTCGGCGATAAAGAAGTTGAACTTTAATTTGAAAGATGTTGGTGAGAAAAGACTGTGTCAATTGAATGAGTTTGAAGAAATAAGAATTGAATCATATGATAATGATAGAATATATGAATAATGACAGATGAAATTGGACTTCATCTGAATTCACCACTACAGACTACATAGCCAACTACAACCTACGTGGTCTACAACTCATGCAGCTCTCAACTTCGACCCTCGTGACCTATAAACACCTTCACATCTCATCATTATAGTCTGCATGATCGGTAATTACTAACATGGTCCACAAGTCGTGCAACTTCCGATTTCTCTCCTACAGTCTATGGAAGTCATCACAGCTCACCACTACGGCCTACGTGGCGGAGAACTCGTGTCATATTCCAGCCCTTGTGGCCTATAAACATCATCACAACTCACCACTATGACCTACGTGCTCGCAGCTCCTGCATCTTCCTATTACATTTATGTCCCACGTAGCACTGTTACCATGGCTTTCAACCACGACCTATAAACAAGCTAGTGCCACGACCACCATCTGCAACATTCATGGTGGACTACATCTCCTACTTTCATCGAGAACTACATTCATTACAATTAGATTACAACTATTATCAATGAACCACTGTTGCACATTTACAAAGATCATATTTGTAACATCTTCTTCCTTAATTCAAGAGAAGAGTTGACCTATGTACTCACCATTTTATAATTGAATGTTTGATCTGAACCAGGCCCGATGATTTTTTCCTCATTCTAGGGTTGAGGTATCTTCTCTTGTTTATTTCTCTTTAATTACCCGAATGTGTGTTGAGTTTTCGTTCAACTCTAAGTTGCAAATTCTTTACTCTATTGCTGTGGAATTTTCTAGAACGTATCAACACTTATGTGTTATAAATCTAAATATAAGACTTTGGTTGTTAGGTATATAAATGCATAAAAATAGCGTGGTATTTATGTAAATTTTCCAAAATATAAATTTAGCAAAAAAGCCCCGTTCTTTAAACTTTTTCAAAATATAAATTTAGCCAAAAAAGCCGTGTTCTTGTTTGAAGCACTACGCCCTTAGCGCTTCATCATCCAATTGGCGCCAAGTTTAGATATGATAAATTATGACCTTGTTAACGTCCTTCCCGTTAACAGATTTCCTACGTTTCATAGTTTAGTTGTTTTAAAGTTGAATAAAGGGTGTAGAAAACTCAGCGCCTAGGCTGGCTAAGATCGCAGGTTGCAACGGTTAGCATAAGATTATTTAACAAGAAAATCAAATAGAATTGGTTTTTGTAAATACGGAATCCGACTGATAATTTTCCTTCTCTGGATTTGATGCTCCACGGCGCGTAGGGTTTCAACATTAGCTCCCTCTGCTATCGAAATTCGTCCATGAAAGATTAGAGAACCGTCAAGCACAGAATTCGGCTGCAATAAATGTAAGTGATTTAGATTTCCTTCACTTTTTGATTCTGATAATATTTCCTTTTGCTAAGTGCTTTTATTTCTCCTCGACTCAAAGAATACCTTTCCCGTTAAGGCTTTTACTTTTTGGTTGTTGCATCAGTAATAATTTGAGTTAAGGGAGGTTATTTTGATGAAATTACGGGATGCACTTTGTCTGGGCCATTATTGTGAGGTTTTACATTCTTATGTAATGAATGCAAGTTAATCTTAGGATTGCAGTGGAATCTTTGTTTTTTTTTATTTTTTTTATTTTTCTGCTGTTCGTGCATATTTAAGAAAAACTGGAATTTTTTTATAAATATAGATCAGACCTTGAAAAATACTACCAATCCAGAAAGAAAATAAATTTTACCCTTTGGGGATGTTTGGCTGCATGATCAGATTTTTGGTAAGTTAGTTTATTAAATCCGGATTTTCAACGAGCTTGTGACGGGAGCGAAGGCCGCAAGCAACTGTACCGTAAATCTGACAAATACGTCTCTCAAATCCATGGCTAATTCCAGTTATAACTGGGCTGCCGAACACCCCCTTAAATTCTATAAAAATTGTTCCCAGTTATATTCTGCTATCGTCTTATAACTATAGATTTGCTGTTTATCTGGTTAACTAGTAAAGCAGAAAAAAGAAAACAAGCCAAATACAAGCATTGTCCATGAATTCAACAGTAAATTTGATTTTCATATCTTTTCACTAGCAAGTCTGTTGCGTGGTGAGCTAAGTTAGATTTTATATTTAAAAAATACTTATCACGAAAAATGTGTTTTTTTTATTTTGCAAACAGTAGTGACTAGGGCCTTAAATGATCACGGTCAATCTCAAGTTTTAAGCTCGAGGCAACCCTAACTCTCCTTTAGTCATAAAGCTTGAACTTGACAAATCACTTGGATGGTGCAGCTCGTGAATGAGGACTGGATGTGGTTGTTGGAAATAGATGTAGGAAGAAATTTGGGGGTGGAGTGAGAATTATAATTTGATTCCAAAAAGAGGAGTATAAAATATTATTTCATTCAAATTTTGTTGGAAGGAGGAGAAGAAGCAAAGAGGAATAAGACATTTGTGTTGTCGGACAGAATTTGTGTTGGCAATATTGATGGAGGAGAAGGAAACAGATGCAGAAAATGAGGAAGAAGCGTTGGAGCATGCAGAGATGTTTTACTTGTACTGTGAAGGAGGAGATGGAGAAGAAATTATGATAAGTGGCTAATGTTGTGTGACTGTGAGTTCATTTCATGGTTTTAGGTTGTCTTATATTCTAGAAAAAAAAATGATCATTATAATTTAACTCTTGTAATATGTATATTTACGAATATAGTTGGTGTCTCTTTCTTTTCACTTATGGACATGGAAGCTCGTCAATACAATAGTTTGAGTCATGTTTAGCTCAAACTTAGCGTGTTTATGCTTTAGAGATTTTCTTGTTGACTTGAGTTTGTATTGCCGGATCATGTAATTTTTGTCAAACTTCCCAAGAGATGTCAGCAATTCAAATCCCTTAAACGAAGAATTAGCTCATTTTGTGGCTTCTTAATTGAATGAAATTGCGGTTTCCTTGTAGTACTTCTTGCCTTTATATAATCTCGTTTTAGCATTCCTATTTTGGTTGAGTTTTGTCTGAAAAGAAATTGTGCCTATTGATTTTCTCTTTTACAACCTGTAATATATTCCATGTAATTATGTTATGCTTCTTAGAATGAACATTTTTTTTTTACTTAGAATCCTCATATAAAGCATTGTAGTTTTCTAAGTTAGTTACTCTTTCCAGTTTTAGGTTCTGTCATTGATCCATGTTGTTGTTGCTACCGGAATATGAGTTGCATAAATTTTATTCTTAATCTTATGTTTGTTTTTTGAGAAAATAGCAGATGAGCAGCAAGATATAGATTTTTTTTCTCTAATAGTTTTATAGTTAACAATTTCTGTCTTTCTCTGATCTTCAATCTACTGCTCTGTGAAAAGATGCAGTAGAATTAAGTGGATCTACTTTTGCCGCATTTCTTACATTTAGGAAGGCAATATATGCATCCGACTGCAGATTCCAATATTGAAACATTGTTGCTGATATTTCTTTCCATTTCATTGCCAGATTAGATAATGGCGGTGGATATTACCCAAGTCCTTCTAACAGCACAATCTATAGATGCTTCTGCGCGGAAGTATTCGGAGGAAAGCCTGAACCAGTTTCAGGATCATAACCTTCTTAGTTTTTTTTTCACTCTTTCTGGCGAGTTAGCAAACAATGACAAGCCTGTAAATAGCTGTAAATTAGCTGGTCTTATTCTCAAAAATAACTTAGATGCTAAAGAGCTACCCAGGAAAATCGAGTTAGTCCAGAGATGGCTCTCTCTAGATGTAATTGTCAAGGCTCAGGTGAAAGGATGCTTGCTTCAGACACTTTCTTCTCCTGTATCTGATGCTAGATCTACAACTTCCCGAGTAATTGCAAAAATTGCAAGAATTGAGTTGCCCCACAAGCAGTGGCCTGAACTTATCGGATTCCTATTGTCAAACATTCACCAACAACAACCTCATGTCAAGCAAGCCACCCTGGAGACCCTCGGTTATTTATGCGAGGAGGTTTCTCCTGAACATATCGACCAATACGAAGTGAACAAGATACTCACAGCAGTCGTCCAAGGCATGAATGCGTCCGAGGGTAAAAATGACATCATACTGTCCGCGACTCATGCATTGTATAATGCTTTGGACTTCGCGCGGGTGAATTTCTCGAACGAGATGGAGCGGGATTATCTTATGCGAGTGATATGCGAGGCTACTTTATTCCCAGATGTTAAGATTCGACACGCTGCATTTGAGTGTTTGGTTGTCATCCCATCTTTGTACTATGATAAGATTGCTTTGTACATGCAAGACATTTTTAATATCATGGCAAAAGCTGTGAAGGGGGATGAAGAGGCTATTGCTTTACAGGCTATAGAGTTCTGGAGCTCAGTTTGAGATGAGGAGATTGACATTTTGGATGGGTATACCGATGAGTTAACTGCTGATTATGATACCCCTTGCTTTTGCTTTGTAAGGCAGGCTCTGCCAACTTTAGTTCCTATGCTATTAGATACATTGCTTAAACAGGAGGAGGACCAGTATCGAGATGAAGGAGCATTAATGTGGCAATGGTTGGGGAACTTGCTTGGGTTTGGTTGCAAGGACGGTGGGAGATGACATAGTTCCTCTTGTGATTCCTTTCATTGAGGAGAACATAAGAAAACCAGATTGGAGGCATAGAGAGGCAGCAACTTATGCTTTTGGTTCAATTTTGGAAGGACCGTCACCAAAAAAGCTGACCCCAATTGTAAATTCTGCTTTAAACTTTATGCTTACTGCATTAATGAATGATCCAAGCAATCATGTTAAGGACACTACTGCTTGGACAGTGGGAAGAATATTTGAGTTTTTGCATGGACCAGCTTTGGAGATTTCTATTATATCGATTGTTGATGTTCTACTTCAGTGTATGCGAGATGTTCCTAATGTTGCTGAAAAGGCTTGTGGCGCTCTATATTTCCTTGCACGAGGTTGCGAAACGGTAGACTCTGCATGGCCTCTTTTGCCTCTTTTTCCAATTATTATTAAGGCTCTCCTAGACGTGACTCACCGAGACGATATTGGAGAGTCTCGTCTAAGGACTGCAGCTTTTGAAATGTTGAATGAAGTTGTTAGGTGTTCAACGAACGAGACAACACTATTAGTGTTGCAGCTTGTTCCAGTAATCATGTTAGAACTCCATTGTACTCTGGAAGCCAAAAAATTGATTTCTGACAAGAGAACGAAGCAAAATGAGCTGCAAGACCTTCTATGTGGGTGCCTTCAGGTCATCATTCAGAAGTTGGGGTCTATAGAATCAGCTAAGAACGCTTTCATGCAATTCACTGATGAGATGATGGATATGTTTTTAGAAGTTTTTGCGTGCCGAAATGCCATGTCGCACGAGGAGGCGATGCTAGCTATTGGTTCTTTGGCGTATGCGGCTGGGCATAATTTTGCAAAATACATGCAAGGGTTCTACCCTTTTCTGGAAATTGGTCTTCAGAACTTCGGGGAGTATCAGGTTTGTGCTATCACTGTTGGAGTTGTTGGAGATATATGCAGAGCATTAGATGACAAGATACTGCCTTATTGTGATGGAATCATGACACATCTTCTAAAGACACTCTCTAGCGATCAATTACATCGCTCTGTTAGACCCTCAATATTGTCGTGTTTTGGAGATATCGCCATGGCGATAGGGGAGAAGTTCGAGAAGTATTTAAAATAAGCCATGCTTGTGCTTCAGAGGGCAGCATAATTATCCACCTTTCTAGCAGAGGATGATGATGAGAGGATTGAGTACGGCAACCAGCTCAGGAATGGCATCCTGGAAGCTCACTCTGGGATATTCCAGGGTTTCAAGAGTTCCTCAAAGGTCCTGCTGTTGATGCCTTATGCCTACAATATTCTCCAGTTCTTGGATGGCTTGTACAACGAAAATGATTTGTAAGTCTTAAAAATTGTTTTTGTTCTGCTCCTTTTACATTTTTAATCACTTGATACTGAACAGTTTTATTCAGGGATGATGTCGTCACGAGGAAGGCGATAGATGTTCTTGGAGATTTAGCTGATACTTTGGGTACCAGTGCTGGTCCTTTGATAAAGCAGTTTATTTCAAGCAAAGATTTTCTAGAAGAATGCTTAGATTCAGATGAGTATTTGATTAAAGAATCTGCAGAGTCGGCTAAGTTGGCTGTCAGTCATGCTATTTCTGGTTCATAGTGTCTTCAATAACCTTGTAACATCTTTCTCGATTTGATTTTTAGTCTTGTCGAAGTCTGGTAGTGGATTTCATTTTTGACATTTTTTTTTCTATTTTTCATTTTTTGTTATGCGTACCCACGTTGCTTTTGTTATGCATAGTAGAAGGTAATATTGGACGTGGCTTAAAAACATGCATTTGTTCATTTTTTGAGATAACTTATGAAAGTATTTCCAGGGCTGGTTTCTTATCACCAATACGGTTGTTTTAATCCTTCGAAAGTCTCACTTGCGGCTACCATTTAATTCCTCTGTTGTTTTTCTATAATTTCTCGAGTTTCTCACCAATTTTATACGGTTATTTTATGAAAATTTTCGCCCCCGTTTATTTTTAATGTTTATTTTTTTGGCTTGTTGGGAAGTCCCTAGCTGGCTGTGAGAAGGTGAATCACTTTTTACTTTTTTATTTGCATGGATTAAGAATACCATATATTTATTATTGTCAAGCTCGTTAAAAAGCTTTCTTTTTCTTCACGGAATACCCCTTTTTGCTTCAAGTGCTCCAGTTATGTATTAATGTATTTGGTGCTATAAAATTTAATAAGGATTTGTGGTTATTGGTGGTATGAAGACATATCTGGAGACCTGAAAGAATGAATATATGTTATCAATTGGCTTTTTGCGGTGATATAAAGTTTCAGGCATTATATGGAGCAGGTGCCTTTGCTTGCTGTATCTGATTTCATATAAGTGCATTTAGATTACTCATTTCTGGTTAGTTCCTCTTCCAATTTTGAAATGTTTTTTACTTGGTTTCAATTGCTCTAAGATGCTTTACTTATTCATATTCCCTACCTGATGTATAAGGATTTCATCTTTTTTGTAGTATGTTGTGGACAAAAAACTCAACTTCTTAATATTTTAATCTTTTCTCAAGTATTTAGTGATAATGAGAAAATTTATTTATTTATTAATAATTGTTTGTTTGGTTTATAAGTTATTAATAAAATTAAAATTTTATGACAACCAATTGATAATTTGGGGCCTTTCCAGGTTTATTTTTTTATTGATGATGAACTTATGTGGTCTATGAATGAGTTACAAGTTCAAATAAGAGCGTCTCTTGGACATTTGCTCTGTATTTGTTAATTTTTTTTATAAACGAATTTTTTTTTGAGAAATTAACATATATTTAAAAATTTTAAAATAAAAAAAAAACTAAATATTAATTAGGCCCAACCCGGCGCGTTCTCGGGCCGTTCCTTTTCCGTCTTTTAGAGGCATGAGAAATACTGTTGATGTATAACCCGTTGGGCTTCCTAGAGACGAGAAAAGATGAAGTGAGCACCTCAAAGAGTCATTCCAATAGGTTTTCTGTGTTGTGCTACCGTTCGAAGGTAAGTGCCGTCGGAGTAACAAAATGGAGATGGAGACAGATGACCCCAAAAAAATGCAGTTGGAAGAAGTAGCGGAGAAAACACATTTGGATAATCCACAGAGTACGCAGTCGGAAGAGTTGATTAGAGCGGAAGAGGTCAGCAAACCCGAGGAGGAACAGACGAAGAAGAAGAAAGAAGGGAAGAAGTAGGCGAAGAGGACCAATGGTGCTGAGAAGCTGTCCTGGTCTAATTGATTGTTTCATTCCATTATTTTCTGTTTACTCTTGGGTTACTCTGAGGTTAAGTTTGGTTCTAAAACAACATAAATTAGTGGTTAATTCTTGGAATATTATTGGGTTATTTTTGGGTTATTCTGTGGTATTTAGTTTATCCAGACTATGCAGGGTTATTTTTTGGTTATTATTGGGTTATTTATGTGTTATAGTCATTTTATTTTGCGTTCAGGGCTGGGGTTACTATGGAGTTATTATCGCGTTATTGAAAGTTGCTGATAGAGGTTATCTGATTCACTAAAAAATTGATAGCTTTTTAATATCCATTTCATACCTGTTTTTTTATGATATTGCACTTTAAAGAAAGGAATTTTTCATGATTTCATACATGTACAATGATTTAGGCCTTTGGAGTAAAATGAAGCGAAAATGAGCAAATTTGAAGCAAAACGCACTTTATTGAACTAGCACTGAACAGTGATGTTGGTGCGACTTTTTAAAATTGCCAAAATTTATGAACTCGTATTTAGATATACATTGATTTAGTTTTATAATGAGTCACACAATTAAACGCAAGTATACGTATCACTCAAGTAATACAGGGCTCTAGTGGAGTCCGAAAATATCAATCCAATAGGAGGCTTCAATTTTATGGCGTAGCACAGAAATCACTTATCGAATCACAGCACAATTGCAAGTAAGTTTAATTTATAAAATAAAGACAAACAATTGTAGTTACTATTTCTACCCAAAATATGTTCTAAACTCTAGCAAGTTTAACTAACATAAGACTAAATTTATAACAAAATTCAGTTGTAAGAAAGAGTCTTCCTCTTTTCCAATCATAATGTGATGATTATTGTGACATAGATCAGTGATGCAAATGTATTGTGCTAAATAGGAGCATTCATATTCTTTACCCATATTTTAGCGTATAAAGAACATTGGCTAATCCTAAGTTTAGTCCCAAAATTCGTGGTTAGGCTGGGAGGATACTGGCTCTCACTACAGAGCTCCCACTTCCTTTCACCTGAAGGCTAACTCTCACTTCAATTTCCAAACATTAGGATCAAATTGAGGATTTCAACATGTCACTCTGAAATCTCCAATTCTACGTCCATCAAATAATATTTCCCTATTTATTTGCACTCAATCTCCATAAACTATGTCTCTCATTCATGGACATTGAATGTGACCTTCACTTTTATTGTGGAACTCATAATCCTTTCGGAAAATATGTTTCCTAACAAATTTTAATAATTTAATTTGCCAGATCAAAAAGTAAATGAAGTTCAAAGTGAAAAGGTCATCACAAATTCTCTATAAAAAATCGGCACATCATTTCTATATCACAGCACACATCACATGAGAAGGAGAAATACAAAGAAATCTACTCAAGACTCATGAGGAAAAAATGACAATACATGGATTTTATATATAAAAACAACGTCATACAAACAGAGTAAAGTAAAGACAACTTATCTCAAACTCTTCCCCAAGCGAATCTCAAGGAATTCCTTTGACTCCTATTCTTTCTTCACAACAACACACAATTCTCTCTTTAGATAAGTAAGGAAGAAGAAATCTCTCACTTTCCCTCTCCTCTCACACTCCTTAGAAGAGAAAACACAAAACCTAGTTTCCTAAACAAAAAGGAAAGAAACACTCTCTAAACTCTTCTCTTCTCTTCTTACCCCTTCTTAAACTTGTCTCCAAAAGTATTTAAATTCGGCCAAAACCGAATTCCCAAGTGTTTCCTAAAGCAACCCTTCAAAATCCAGCCAAATACATTGAATCTAGTTTAAAATCGAAATAGGGTGCGGTCCGGTGCTGGATAGGGCTCTGTCTGGCGCTGGTGGGCGCCGTTTGGCGAATTATTCAGCCAAAACGGTCGCAACTCTCTGTAAATTAGTGCGGTCTGATGCTGGTGACAGCGTCCTTCGGTGTTAGTTCAATAAAATGCACTTTTGTCCCTTTTTGCTCCAAATTTGCTCTTTTTCGCTTCCTTTTCCTCCAAAGGTCTTAAATCATTGTACTTGGATGAAATGATGAAAAATACCTTTTTTAAAAGTGCAATATCATCAAAAATAGGTATGAAATGGATAGTAAAAAACTATCAAATTTTCAGTGGATCAAGATTCCTCAAACTTAACTATTACTTATCCTCAAGTAATTTAAGTTAATACATAAAATAATGATCCACTGCAATGAACTTCTTTTCTAGAATACCATAATTTTGATTTAGATAAATATAATAGTAAAATTTTTAGAAAGATCTTTGAATAATTCAAGAAAATCTGCAGGTGTAAGGCTATATAGTAGTCAAGTCTAAGAGCTCTAGCCTTCTATTCATTTCAAAAATGACTGTAGATTGTCCTATTAAGGCACTTAAAAGGATTATATGAAAATAAGTTTATGAGAACACTACTAGTAAGGATGTTAATCCACACATATAAGTTCAGGAAAGTAATAAAGTTTTTCCTTTTTTGTAGGTCTAAGTGAAGCCAATTTTTGATTAGACATCTCCTCAAGCATCTCTTTACTTATCTTTTCTTTTTTCTTTTCTTTTATTTTTATTTTCTTTTATTTTCTTTACTTTTCTTTTAAGTGAGAATTCCTGTATCTGGATAGCCTTTAATGATTTTGAACTTCACCCTTCTCACCCTAAATTTGAAACTTACCACATTCCTTTACCTTATAGGCATTTCTTTAGCTTATTAATGATTCATCATAAAGCCTTAATCATTTCTTATCACATAAAATTTTAAGATTATTAATATTTCAAACATACTATTTTTCTTACTTTGAATAGTTGATTATAGCTCTATTCTCTTATACCAAATATCTTATCCTACAAAATTACTTTTCATTACAAAATACTTTCATTCAACTTTACAAAATACTTAAATAAAATCAAAATAAAGTTATTTAAAATTGAGTTCTATTACAGAAAATCATGTTACATATTTTGAAAATATTTTTAAGTGAGAACAATTAATAGTTAATTCTTTCCCTCCCTCAAACTTAGATTTTTGAATATTAATACAAATTAACATGGGAGAAGAAAAGATATAACATATAACTCATAACTCAATATATTGGGCTTTAAATACCTTTGACTTTAAGCAGGTTTTTCTTCATAAAGCAGAACAGTATGCCTGAAATAATTAGAAGCATTTCTATACACAAATATGGGTTAGAAATTTATAAGAGAAGAAGTTTAAAAATCATGAAACATAAACTATGCACACAACATTAACATCCAACTGTTACTATCACAAATTAAACTAGCAAACCAAACACATGAAAACTCTACTATAACATCACATACATCACAAATCAACATAAAGTCTACTACAAGTACAACCAAATACACATTACATCACAGATACTAATTAGAAAGGGTCTCAAGTACATCACAAATACATCAAAAAATACAAAATAAAATGAAAAATAAAAAATACATAAACTACTAATCTTCATCTGCATGAGTTCCACCATCATCAGGTTCTTCAGGCTGGTATGGAGTATACTCAAGGTAAGTAGGAAATACAGTGCTAGTGTCTCCTCTGAAAAATCTCATATGTGCGTCAAGATAAGCTATCTTATATTCTCTCCCCCACACTTGATAATCATGTATCTTGTTCGTTACTTCAAGTCCCTCTACTCTGGTGTTCGACCTTTCCAACTGATCCATAACATCGTACAGAGTAGGCTCCCTAGATGTAGATGGTCTATCATGACTAGAAGAAGGCTCATCAGCTTTCTTACTCCATTTTCAACTTACATGGGCTTCATATGTTTTCTAACACAACTTACTAATGAGCTTCAGGGGATGGATCACCTCATCATTATCTTCAACTGATACTCCTGGCTGAATACACAAGGCATGAATGAGGCTGGGGTGTCCTAGTCCACATGTAGTCTCTCCTTTTGAACTTGTCAAAAAAAAAACCTTTATGAATAATAGCCCAAATATTTATATTCTTCATGTTCTAAATACATTAATTCAAAATAGCTCTATTAACAGTAATCTTGTTGTAATGGTTGGTAGGCAAAAGTCTTGCAGAAATGAAATAGTGTCAGGCTTTCGACACATGACTCAAAGTAGAAAGGGGAAAATTAACATTTCATTTTTGTTTGACCTTCCACTCTCCTTTTCCATCAGTCAAAAAATTTACAATCATATCCAATGCTTCATTCATAATAGGAAAATTTTCGTATTCACAAGAAAAATGTGCTCTTAACAGATAAAATGCATTTATACTGGCAGAGGTGAATTCAACCATTTGGCCTCAAACCAGAATGTATTCACTTTCAGAATAATACATATTTGCATAAAACTCTCTAACAATACCAACATAACTTCAGCAGTGAAACAACAGAAAATCTCCCATTGACGATTCTCAATAAGTTCTTCAAGCATACCTTCAGGATTTTCAAAGGCTCTCTCTTGAATACATTTCTTATTGCTAAGAAATGTACTAAAGCAGGAATAAGCCTTGAAATTCACAAATTTATTTTCATCATACTCAAATTTCCTCTTCCCCTTTGAAATTCTTGGAGCCATTTGTCTAAAAATACCAAATTTATCCAAATCAATTTTAAAATTGCAATGTAATGGACTCCAAGGTAAATATAAAAAGATAAGAACTCAAAATTCATAAAAAATCTCCAAATTTTCTCCAAAAACTTCAAAATTTCAAATTTTCCTGATGTAGGAGATTTCCACGGTCAAAATCGAAAAAAATTTGGTTAAAGTGTAGCTGTTACCAGGAGAAGATGAAATCTGAACTTTTCTGGCCACAAAATCGCTTCAAATCCAAATGCTAGTGAGCTCTAGGTGCAAAAATTAGCCTTGGCTGGAGGTAGAAGGCGATGGTTTGGGCAAAAATGGCGGGTCACAGGGTTAAATCGCGAAAATTTGGAGTTTCAGGCCTTTTTCTCGGTCGAGCGCTGTCCGTCGCTAGCGGTAGCGCTATTCGGCGCATTATTCTTCTCTAATGGCCAAATTCTCTGTCTTTTGGCAAGGTCCAGCACTGGTGACAGCGCCGTTCAGCGCCAGTTTGAAAACTAGGCTTCCGACTTTCTTTTGCAATTTGGATCTTTTCAAGCCTGCTCTGATGTCTAATTAGTCTATTAAGGATTGAATAACATCCTAAAGCCATGGCAAATGTTATTTTTTAACACAAACAACACAAAACTTCACTTTCATATATAAATTCCATGTGTCAGACACATACACATAACACTAAACATTACACATTATTAAGCCATATAATTTTAAATTTAGCATCACATACAACCACAACACAATAACGCTGAAAACTAAACAAGAAAGCATGTCCAAAGATAACATCCAAACAAAGTAATGTAAAACAAAGCAATCAACTCAAATATACAAACACAGAAATACAATAATCAATTCTTCATTCTTCTTAAGAACTATCATCAATTCTAAGATCTCCAATTGATTGTGCATGAACAAACAGATTGTAGAATGAACGAAATGAAAATTCTTCAGTAGAATCCTCTTCAACCCAACCTTTCATTCTCGTCAATCACGTTAAACTTCCTTCAAGATATCCAGAATGATAAAAGTGCTCCTTCTTTCTCTAATCCAAATGATTAAAGAAATCATATAGATTGTTGATTGCATTCATCAAGTGTTGTACTTCATTCTCCAATTTCTTAATTTTCTTCAAGATAATTGACCTCGACCCGTAACTATGCCTAAAATTTATCCTTTAATTTATATTTCAAAGGGTAGTATGCAAAAATAAATATATAATTATAGAAAATATTTTGCACAACAGAGGTACTACGCAAGTATACGTATAGTATCCAGTAATACAGGGCTCTATTAGAGTCCTAGTTATCGATCCCAAAGGCAAGATTAATTTTAGAAATTAATAGATTTTCAAATTAAAAGTAATTATAATTTTTATTTCTTTTCAAAAATTAGATTTTAAGTTTTATGAAATTTCTACTAGATGTAAGTAAAGTAGCAATAAAGTAAAGGTTGATGCAAGTATAAATAAAACAACTTTCTCCTTTTCAACTAATCCATGATTTTTCAGAAAAACTATCATTCGTGGAGAACTTGAAATTATGGTATTGCGCCAAATAGAAACATTCCTATTCTTTACCTTCACTCGATAGTATAAAGAACATTGGCTAATCTACCGATTGGTTCAGGATGTATTATTAGTAGAATGGGTTAATCTTGACTCACACTTCTAGATGTCCAAGGGTGGCTATGATCGGCCCTACCAGTGACCTGTTCCCTTTCTATAAACTAAATTAATAGAATTTAGTCTGTCACTCTAAAAACTAATTAATTCTACGCCCAATAAATAATATTTTCCTATTTATTTGTACTTCAACTTGAATAACCCCCACATGACCTTCGATTACCCAAGGATTCATGTGATATCTAGTAGTTAAGAACTCATCTTTGGATAAGTCTCAAAATTCTTCAACAGATTTTAACAATTCAAATGGCCAGTTTAAAAAGTAAATTAAGATTAGGTATGAATATCATCACAATAATTTTTAAAATTAAGTTTAAGTTCTCCAACAAAATCAAATTATCTTTATTATCTTTTCATGGTTGAAAGGAGAAAGAAAAGTAATTACTCAGAACACATTAAATTCACACAACAAAACATATTTAAATAACTTTGAACCAAGTTACAAATACTTATCTGAAATGTTCCTTCAAGTGATCCTTTGACTCCTACTGACTCCAATGCAAAGTACAAGACTTCAACAACACCAACTCTTACAAACTCTCACTTACTACTCAAGGAATTGAGTAGTAACACTCAAAGTAACTAAAATAAACAAAAATAAACTCACTAAATACTTAAGAAAAGTATTTGGTGGCTCTCTAGAACTATTTTCGGGCGCGGGAGAGCTCTTTTTTCTGTAGAAATGTCTCTTATTTATAGAGCTTTAAAAATGACCAGGGGTTGCTTAAGGCACCTCTTCAAAATTCGTCCAAATTCAATAAATCTTCTAGAAAGTAACTGTGGCGCCTAAACGCTGGGATCTGGCTCCTAGGTGTCGGACTTTGTGACCAGTTCTTCCTACCCTTCACTTTGGATTGCACCACTTCTTGATTAAAATCGTTTTCCTGTGTCCATATGCGTTGTACCACATGTCCTATGTATCAAGAGTAACTTCCAGTCTTCTAGAGGGTCTGATAACCGCTTAATACTGTTAAAATAACTGCCCAAAGTTGTCAAAAATCTTAAGTGCTTCAGTATCGAATTGGCGCCTTGGTGCTAGACCTATAATTTTGACAACCTTGTTTTTTAGCTTTATTTTTGCTCCTTTTTGTTCATTTTTCCATTTTGAACTCTTTTTTTCATCACCTATATCCTAAAACATAAAAATACCTTTCATTAAAGTACAATATCCTTAAAAATTAAATCATAAAAAAAGGCATAAAAATACTTACTTTCTAAGTGGATCAAATTCCACAAACTTAAATGTTACTTGTCCTCAAGTAACCCTTTTTATTACATAAAATGTATAACGTTTGGAATGTAGTTTAAATATTTAAGATTCCTTGTAATTTTTTGTTTTATAAATGCTCTAGTAAATCATTAACCAAATTTCACTAATTAAGGTTAATTTTAAGAATTTAAAGAATACTTAACTTCCAAATCATAAGACTTTAAAATTTTCATTTATTTCAAGAA
Organism: Papilionanthe hookeriana x Papilionanthe teres; assembly: GCA_022702705.1. Taxonomy (NCBI): domain Eukaryota; kingdom Viridiplantae; phylum Streptophyta; class Magnoliopsida; order Asparagales; family Orchidaceae; genus Papilionanthe; species Papilionanthe hookeriana x Papilionanthe teres. The sequence continues at coordinate 115,971,634 of CM040431.1, forward strand.
TAATTCTAATTTATCATATTAAGGTCACATAGATATGTTGACCTCATTTTTGGTAAGGTCTGATCTCTCTCTTTATAGTGCTTAGGATTTCGCCATAGGTTTTCCCTTTGACTATCCTAGAGGACTAGAAATGGGACCCACCTCTTAGAAATTCAAACACTTCTTGGCTCTCTTCAAACCCCGCAATTTTGATTGTAAACCCCTAGGCCACTTGGAGGGTTGAGATCAAATGTGGAGGTTTAAAGGATGAGTTCCTATAGGACTCTTTGGCCTTAGGATTACCCTGGATGGTCTGGTCCTGGTGAGGGTAAGCTTGCACACACCACACTCTCACACACATTCTAAAACCCTAAAAATACTTTCACCGAACTCAACTCCCTGACTCATGTAGGTGATTCATATGAATTGACCTTAACCCCTCAACCCCTGGCTAAGAGGGTTAGGAACAACATATTGAGTGCCTAAAATGAGTCCTCTCATGGCTCTTGTGACCTTGATATGGCTTCATGGCTCAACCAAATGGTTTCATTTCATTCACACCTAATCAATCTTCATTTTTCCTAGATATCAATTTTTTCACCCCCAGGACCCTAAACCCACCAAACCTACCCCAAATTGCCCAAATTGCCCCTACAACCCCAAAACTCTCCAAAATTTTCCAAAATTTACCCAAAATTTCCAAAAATACTAAAAAAATATTTTAAAACAATTCTCACCTCTTAAACCCACCAAAATACCCCAATACCCTCCAAATAACCTCCAAATACCCAAATACCCTTTTAGCCCAAAAATCCAAAAAATCCAAAAAATTCCTAAAAATTCTAAAAAAACCCAAATATTCCCAATTTCATTTTGTTCAACTACACCATAGGCTAATTTTGTCAATTTAGCCTACTATTACCAAAACCCTCAATTTGACCCTTTTTTTAACTTAAATGGACCCAATGTTCAACCAAATCACTCCAATTGACCTCAATTTTGATCCAATTCAATTCTAAACTTCAATTAAATATCCCCAATATCAATTTAAACCAAATCCAAACCTAATTTTATCAACACGTGGATCCAATCTCAATTTTTGATTAATCTTCCGATCATGCCATATTTTCATTTTCTCTTTATAGATTATATCATTATTATAGGATTCATTCCTTAATTCCTCTAATTCATTCATCTGAAACAATCTCTTCTCCACAGGATCTTTCAAATTATAATTAAATTTTTTAATCGCCCAATATGCTTTATGCTCTAATTCAACTGGTAAGTGACAAGTATTTCCATAAATAAGTCTGTAAGGAGTCATTCCAATCGAAGATTTATAAGCAGTTCTGTATGCCCATAATACAGTATCTAGTCTTGTGGACCAATCTAATCTACTAGGGTTTACAGTCTTTTCTAAAATTCGTTTAATTTCTCGATTATAAACATCAGCTAATCCACTGGTCTGTCGATGATAAGTAGTAGATATTTTATGAATAATATTAAATTTTTCTGCCAATCTTTGTATATATTTATTCCTAATCCTCTATCAGTGATATCACTCTCGGCATATTGTAACTTATGAAAATGTTTTTCATTAAATGTTTTGAAACACTCTTAGCATCACAACGAGGTAAGGCCTGTGCTTCAATCCACTTAGAAATATAATCAATAGCAACTAATATATATGAGTTTCCAAATGAAGGAATAAATGGTCCCATGAAATCTAATCCCCAAACATCAAAAATTTCAACTTCTAATATGAAATTCAGAAGCAATTCATTTCTTCTAGATATATTACCTACTTGTTAGCATTTATCACAAGTTTTAATATATCTATAAACATCTCTAAAAAGAGTAGGCCAATAAAATCCAGCTTGTAAAATTTTATGAGCAGTTTGGTCAGTCCCAAAAGGTCTTCCAAATTCAGAATCGTGATATTTTTGAATAATTTGTTCAGTTTCTTCATAAGGCACACATATTATAATAATAAGATCCTTACATTGCTTATATAAATATGGGTCATCCCAAAAATACGCTTTAGCATCATGAATGAATTTTTTATTTTGTTGTAGAGTTAACATAGGTGGTAAAATATCACTTACAATATAATTAACTATATCATCATACCAAGGTATTTTCCACTCATTTATATTATAAAGTTGTTCATCAGGGAAACTATATAAAGTTGTTCATCAGGGAAACTGTCTGTAATTTCATTGTCAGTGTCAGATAATTCACAATATTCTAATTTTGACAAATGGTCTGCAATTTGATTATCAGTTTCCTTTCTATCTATTACTTCAAAATTAAATTCTTGCATCAGTAATATCCATCTAATTAATCTTGGTTTGGTATCCTTCTTTTGTATAAGATATTTAATAGCAGAGTGATCAGTATGCACAATACATTTAGCTCCAATTAAATAAGATCTAAATTTATCAAAAGTATATACAATTGCTAATAATTCTTTTTCTGTAACTCTATAGTTAATTTCAGCATTATTAAGAGTTTTACTAGCATAGTATATAAATTTAAAAATTTTATCATATTTTTGTCTAAGAACAGCTCCTATAGCATAATCACAAACATCACACATAAGATCAAATGGTTTCTCCCAATCAGGTGAAATAATTATAGGTGCTGTGATTAACTTATCCTTTAATAATTCAAAATCATTTAAGAATTCTTTAGTAAATTAAAATTTCTTGTCCTTTTCTAAAAGTTGGAATAGAGGTTTGGTAATTTTTGAAAAATCTTTTTTGTAACGTCTGTAAAAACCAGCATGTCCAAGAAAACTTCTTACCCCTCTCACCGTAGTAGGAGGTGGTAATTTAGCTATAACTTGAATTTTTGCAGGCTCTACTTCCATGTCCTTTTCCGAAATTTTATGCCCTAATACAATTCCTCCTACAACCATCAATTGACATTTCTCCCAATTTAGAACTAAATTAGTTTTTTCGCATAACTCCAAAACTTTTTCAAGATGCTCCAAGCATGCGTCAAATGATGTTCCAAATACAGAGAAATCATCCATGAATACTTCTATTCCATAATCAATTAATTTACTAAATATAGACATCATACATCTCTGAAATGTTACAGGTGCATTACATAATCCAAAAGGCATCCTTCAAAGAGCAAACGTTCCATAAGAACTAGTAAATGTAGTTTTCTCTTGATCCTCAGGAGCAATAGGAATTTGATGGTAGCCAGTATATCCAACTAAAAAATAAAAATATTTGTGCCCAGCTAGTCTATCCAACATTTGGTCTAAGAATGGTAAAGGGAAGCAATCTTTTTTGGTGTCCCCATTTAATTTTTATAGTCAATACATATACGCCATCCAGTAACTTATCTGATAGGTATCAAATTATTATTTTCATTAGCTTCAACAGTCACTCCTCTTTTCTTAGGAACACAATGAATTGGGCTTACCCAAGCACTGTCTGAAATAGGATATATAATATCATTCTCTAACCATTTTAATATTTCTTTTTTGACTACATCTTTTATCATCGGGTTTAATCTCCTTTGGGGATCAACTCCTGGTTTATGTTCATTATCTAAAATAATTCTTTGCATACAGATTAAAGGACTAATTCCTTTAGTATCTGCTAAGGTCCAACCAAAAGCTTTCTTAAACTTCTTTAATGTGTCTAAAAGTTTTTGCTCTTGTAATTTGCTTGATTCTGCCGATATAATAACCGGTAAAGTTAAAGAATTTCCCAAAAATACATACTTCAAATGAGTAGGTAAAATTTTTAACTCAAGTTCAGGAGGTTTTATAACGACGGAACTATATTCTTTTTAGCATTTTCCATAACATCCAACATCTCAAATCTCTCTTGTATATAATATAATTCTTCTTTTTCTGCTTTTTCAAATAATTCTGCATTTTCTATTTCTTGTTTATCGTCAAAATACTGTTTAAAATGTTTATTTCGCAGATGTTCAAGAATTCTCATTCGAAAACATTCATCATCGTTTTCAATAGCAGGGCATTTCATTGATTTTGCAATGTTGAAAGTTACTTCTTGATCATTTATTCTCATAGTTAATTCTCCTTTTTTGAACATCAATCATAACACTTCCAGTAGCTAAAAAGGGTCTTCCTAAAATTATGGGTATTTCTTTATCTTCCTCCATATCTAAAACTATAAAATCCACAGGAAAGATTAAATTATCCACTTTTACTAACACATCTTTGATAACTCCTTTAGGATAAGTCACTGAACGATCAGCTAACTGAAGAGTTACTGAAGTAGGTGAGACTTCTCTCAATCCTAATCTTTTAAAAATTGATAGAGGCATACGATTAATGTTGGCTCCCAAGTCACATAAAGCTTTTCCATAAAATTTTTCTCTAATAGCACAAGGTATAGTGAAACTACCAGAATCTTTTAACTTCTCAGGAAGCTTTTTCTGAATAATTACACTACACTCTTCGCTAAGTGCAACAGTTTCATTGTCTGTGAACTTTCTCTTCTTGTTTAAAATATCTTTCATAAATTTCACATAATTGGGCATTTGTTCTAATGCTTCAACAAAGGGAATATTCACCGTTAATTTCTTCAGGATTTCAAGGAATTTAGAAAATTGTTTATCCTTTTTATGTTGCTTTAATCGCTGAAGAAATGGTGGTAGTGGTTTTTCTACAGTAATTTTCATAGGTATTAGTGGATATTCTAAATCTTGATCTTGCTGATCTTTTTATTTTTTAGTTTCCACTTTCTCTTTTTCAATTTCCGTTTCTTTTTGCACTCTTGTTTCTAACTCTTTTCCACTTCGTAACTGTATCGCTTTGATTTGTTCTTTTCCTTGGTCTTTAGGATTAATTTCCACATTACTAGGAAAAGTTCCAGGAATTCTATTATTAAGCGTTGTAGCAATATGCCCAAGTTGAGTTTCAATATTTTTAATAGCAGTTCCTTGATTTTGTAATTGGTTTTCTTGAATTTGTACCTGATTTCCTTGATTCTGCAAATGCTGGCCCATATTTAATATCAATTCTTCCATAGATAACTTTTTTTCCTTAAATTGAGAATTATTATTAAATCCATGTGGATAAGAAAGTTTATAATTAGAATTTCCTTGGTTAGATCAATTTCCTAAGGTTTTACTGGGTTGTTCGCCCATTGTTGATTAGTAGAATTGTTATTCCAATTAAAATTTGGATGATTCTTCCAACCAGGTGTCGGCATTATTTTTAGGTTGTGTGTTTTATTTTGAAAAGGGAGTCGCCTAATAGAAATTGTCGGCGAATTTTTAATTTAATTTAAATAAATAATTTGAAAAGTAGTATTTAATTTTGAAAATAATTTTAAATTTGAAAATTTTAATATATGAAATCAAACTAATCTCACATCTCGAATAGTTTATATAAACGAGCACCGCATCACAAACTGTGTATCTATCTCGAAGAATAGACACACTGTTTGGTGATGGGGCTCGATTAAATAAACTAGAAGATTTGTGACATCCGTTTGGTCTGCGAACCAATTTTATAAGCCGACAAGTTCCCCCGCTTAATATAAATGAATTAAGCAGGGTTTATATTACATGGGTTCTTAAAATTCCCTATAAGGGCAAGCCCCTATAATTAATTGCATCTTAAGTGATGGGAATCACCTAAGAAAACTCTCGATAATAATCAATAATTCTGCTCTCAAGAATCTCAAAGTTTAAGTTTTCAAGGGATTGAATTTTGGAATTTCAATAGGGAATGGATCGAATTTGGAATATTTTGTTTTGGGAATTCAAAGGAAGAAAAAATAGTAGAAATTACAGATTCGAAGCGAACTTCGGTAATTTCCTGACTATCCTATTGTTTGGCTTAGATTTATGAAAGTCCTAATGTTTATTTAATGTTTTGATCTTGCCAATTTTTAATTAATTAGGACTTATATTCGTATGATGTGATCACACAAATAGCCTTGAAGATATGAGGGTTTATGTCATATCGGATGACTACCTCGGAATCCTAAGACCAGTTAGGGCTTAATTTGCAATGCAAATGCCTAACAGAAGATTGAGGATTTATGTTGCACTAGGCAAACTACCTCGAAGTCCTATGGTTTGGTTATTTAATTCTAAGAAAGTTTTGCTGAAGTAGATCCGAGTTTTGCTAATGACGATGGTCGTGCTGCCCACCATGCTCCGAGCTCCTTGTTGTTGTAGAGGTTTAGTTATAGAAGTCATAAATCAGGAGATGAGAAAAGTGTTTTGGTTTAGAGAAATTCTTAATTTCCAAGTGTTTTTTATGTTTTATTTAAAACAAATCTTAAAGTTGATTATAACAACACCGGTTAAGATCCCACGGTTCCATCCTTCCGCATCGTTATTTTTATCGGATTCACTTAGTCCAGATGAATTTGCTAAACTCAACTAAATGAGTTCCACACTTTCATTTAGACCGTGGGAAATCCCGTTAGCAACACGTAGGTTACATCATCCGAGGTATTCCCGATCATCCAACAAGATGTTTTAATTTAGTTGTAATTGTAGTTTTGTGTTCTGTTTGTGATTAAATTTTGAGTTTTTTTATATTTTGAAATTTTGTGGCGGTAAATTTTATCTTGCAATGACTTTTAATTTAGTTTTGGTTTCAGTTTTAGGGACTATCCTAAAAGTGTGGGTTTTCATGCAACAGTTGTTTATCATGCAAGAAAAGTAAGTGCGATGCGATTAAATAAATTGCAACAAAATAAAAGCGTAATTGGAGGGTCTTCTCGTCATCCCAAGCTGCACTTAAACACAATTTTAGAATATTTAAGCAAGTTCCTAGGTAAAACTAAGGGAAGGGTTATGGTTTTCTACCAAACTCCTAATCCTATAGCTAGTCATTTCCTATGACGTCTAGGTTCTTGTGTTTTGGTTTGAGGATGATTTTCTTCATCAAAGAACAATTAAGTTCATTTGTTCTTATAAATATCCTATCATATTGAGGAAGTGCTTAAGAAGAATCTAAAACATCTTTTCAATATTGCTAGAATTGTTTTAAGTCCAAATGAACTTAATTATACAAATGAATTAATCATCCGGGAATTCAAGTTTTTGTTGTTATCTTACTCAGTGAACTAGGACATTTGAATATCTTATGAGGGAAGTAACATTTCATTTATCGTTCTGTTTAGGAGTTATGACAACAAGAGCTTTCGAGGGTAAATTGATGTTCAAATGATTTGTGATTTTAATTTAATTTCAGTTAACGGGTTTAAATTTGGAATAGTGTTCAAGTTGCTTCATATTTATTTTTGAATTTCTTTATGTCTTAAGTGATGTTATTTTTAATTCAATTTAATTTAACTTTAATTTAATTTAATTTGGTTTAATTTTAATTTTAACTTAATTTAATTTGACTTGATTTTAATTTTAATTTGATTCTATTATTTAATTTAATTCAATTCAATTTAGTTTGATTTGATATGATTTAATTTAATTTAATTTAATTTGATTTAATTTAATTTGATTTAACTTACTTTAATCTGATTTAATTTAATTTAATTTAATTTAATTTAATTTAAATTTAAATTTAATTTGATTTAATTTGATTTAATTTAATTTAATTTTAATTTAATATAATATAATTTAATTTAATTTAAATTTATTTAATTTAATTTTATTTTTAATTTTAATTTAATATTTTATTTTTAATTTTAAAGATGATTTAATTTTAATTGTTAAAGTATTAATTTAATCGAAATTTTAAAATAATTTGACTTTAATTTAATTTAATGATTAAGTCTTTTAGCATTTTAAATCTTAAATTTGGATTATCATTTTCATTAGGAGTTAAATATTATTGAGATGATTAATTTAGGGATTCTTAAATTAAAGAACAAATGTTTTCCTAATAATATCCCTATTTTAATAATTCCAATTTTATTATTCTTCCAAATTTAATCAATTATTTAATTAAGGTTTATTTTAATTATTTTTAAATTGTTTAGCAGGTTTCTACCCTTTAATTATTTAAATTTCAATCATCCAAATCAGATTAGGATCAAATATTCTACTCTTTAATTTTATTAAGCCTAAAGTTTTAATCAAAGGTTAAAATTTTAATTACCATTTTGCCCTTCAAGCTTAATAATTTCACAACTCATTAAATTGAGCTTAAATGAACTTGAAATTTTTATGTGACTTCACTCATATGTCAATAAAGACATGAGAGGAGAAAATGTGATTTTTCTGTGTTTAATTTATTTATGTAATTATTTTTAGTGGAAAATAGGGATTTCCAAAGAAAATTTAATAATATGACCAAGGGAAAGTTTCTGTCCTTAAGAAAATTATGGGACATTCCTAATGACCAGAGGACCACTTGGACCAATTTTGGTGATTTTTTGAATTATATTCTTTTTACTATAATTATTTTGAGTTTTGGGGTATTAATTAATTTAAAAAATAAAATAAAGGTTAAAAAATGAATTTTATATTTTTTAAAAATCTCTCTGAAATCAAGGAAATCAGAGAATCAATTTTTACAATTTTCTGATTTTTCTTTGATTTATTAGAATTATTTTAGTGGAAATGCTAAAAAAATACATTTTTTTAATTTTAAAATTACCCTAGGACTTTAAAATTTAATATCTCATTATAGAGACTTAAGAAAAATATGGGGTTTGTTCCTAAGTGATTAAAATTCAAAATATAACATTTTAGTGAATTTTATTATTTTTATGATTTTTATTATTTTTTATTTATTAAAATATTAAAATAATGCAAAAAAATCAACTTTTTTAGAAAATTACAATTATATTTTTCTTAAATTCCCCTGATATCAGAGAGGCTCCAAAACTAATTTGGTGAATTTTTGAAAAGTATTTTGAAAATTCTGAATTTTTAAAATTTAAATTGGCTAAATGGCTTAATCAACCCATTTAGTAGGGCTAACCAAGTCCAATTGACTTCAAATTTTTATGGTGAGTTCCTTTGATCCTAAGGGTCAGTGGAGAATTGATTTCAAGTCAATTTGATGTATGATTAGCTCTAATTAATTAAGGACCTATTTTGGGTGTTTAAGCCAATTAGGGTTATTCCAAGTGGATTAATTCAAAACCTATTTTTCCTAGGTTCCTCTGGTCATAATAAACATCACCAAATTTTCCTAGAATTTATTTCACAACATGCTAATTATTGGAATTAAAATACTCAAAACAGCAACATGAATTTGAAAAATCAATAACTCTTCATAGGGATGGCCTCTGACTTTGGAAAATTCAGGGGATGTTCCCAAATTCAGAGGCTTCAAAAGCCCTATGTCTCATGCCATGGTGAATTTCCTATATGCATGGAGAATTAAAACAATGCAGAGAGTAAATAAATTATTAAAAATAAAATACTTGATGAAATTAAATGATTTCTTTTCCACATTATTCTCCTCTGTTCACTGAGCAAGAGGGTATTTTTATTTTATTTTACTGATTTTCCTACACAAAGTTATGCATTTTTGAAGTGTAGGGGATTAAATAAACAGAAAAATAACCTATTTTTCTACTTATGCACGCGGCGCCAACTCAACCTAAGCATCTCCGAAGCGCCGCGTGTCGTCTTCTGATTCGGCGCCGCCATCCAACTCAGTGCTCCGGGGGCCCGCTGTATCGTTCCGTCTCCTCATCCGGCGCGATCCTGGTCTTCCGTCCGCACGTGTATTAAATGAACGGCATCCGTTCATCGTCCCCAAGCCTCATAGCCCGAGAACCGTCCACACTAAATCCCTAATATCTCACCCAATACTTAACAGATTTTCGTGTTCTTGTGCTCTATGGATTCGTCTTGAAGAGACGAATACATCTATATGGTGATCGTGCATTGAAATTAAGGCATTTGAAATGGAGAATCTCCAGAAGCTCGGGATAAAGAGTTAGCTCTTACCTTTGCTCAGAGAAGTGTGGCTTCAATCCGAGGGTTGTGTCACCTTCGATTGGGTCCAAGCAAGCTCCGGATGAAGTCCCTTGGCTCGGTGAATTGTCTCAGGTATGATTTCGACCAAGCCCGATCGAAAGCTTGGAGGTCGGAATAGATGGGTGGCCCGGAGAGGGGGCTTTTGTTGGTGGACTTCTTCCCTTAGTCCGAGTGAAGGTGTAGGACCAATCAATTTGGGGATTGGTCCACCGTGAAGAAGTGTCCCGGTTTTTGTGCTTGAAATTTGAACTTAAAATCGAGCTCGCCTGTAGGGAATCGGGATCGGAATCTAGTGGGAATCAAGTGCTCTATGTGTAGAGAGTGGTCTGGAATGATTTTGGCAGAGTTTCCTTAAGGTTAGTTCAGCACCTCTCCCATGGCCGAGAGAGGGGGTGTTTAAATAGAGCTGGCTGGAGGCTCTCCCAGGGGGATTTAGGGCTTGGGATCAGCTGCTCTGGTGAGGAGAAGAACAGCCATGGTGGCCACTGGGCATGGGGCAGCTCGACAAGGGAGAATTTCAATGTTGGCTCACATGTGAGCTCTCGGGTGTGGTGTTTTCCGGCGGCTCGGTGGTCGGCCGGCCAGTGCACCGGTCACCATCTTGTTCGAGTGGGTCGTGGTCGGGGTTTAGTGTAGGCAATTGGCAAATGCCATGTGTCAAAAGCTCGGATTACAATGGTATGGGAGAAGGCTCATTTAGCACTTGGTTTGGTCAACCCATGGAAATGGGCTTGGTTCACCTCCCCATGGCTGATTTGGGCTGAGGGAGGATCGGATGAATCGGCTAGGAAAGGGTAGAGAAGTCACCATCCATGAATATTTTGATTAATCATGGATTAAGGTGAAGCATTAAAAGGGTTAAAACCTTTTTAAGGGGACTTAAAAGAAGCTCCTCCTTTTTCCATTAATGGCTTGGTCACATGTGAGCAACTCACATGGCTTGCGTGTGGCTTAAGAGTGGCTTCATGGCTTGTCTTTGGCTTGGGGAAAAGCTTGGTCAATTTCATGAAAATGGATTTTAGAAATTTTGGTAATTTAGGGGTGATTTGATGGGATTTGGCATATGGCTTGATTTGGAACCATTTGATGATTGACTTAGGACTTAAGGGATGATTTTAATTGAATGCATGATGAAGAAGAGTGTCATATGGACTTTGAATGAATTTTGGGCCTTTGAAATTTAGTGAAGATGGGCTTTTAAAATGGTTTAGAGAAGTGAGCTTTTGAATTTTAAAATGGATTTTAGGATGAGAATTTTGCAAATGATTGGATCCAATAGGTGTTGAATTTAATTTAGGAATGTTTAATGAATGATTTGGAATAAATTTGAAGTGGTTTAGGCTTGAATTGGGTTGGATTTGGACCTCTTTGGTAAATGGGCCAATGTAGGTCAAATTGGGCTAACTTGGGCCAATGTTGGGCTAGGGTTCAAATTGATGTAAAATTAATGTTTGGAAATGTTTATGGGAGTGTTTCAAAGAGGTTTTGGCTTTGGTTGGGTTTTGATTTTTGGGTTTGGGCTTATTTGGGTTAGGTTTGGGTTTAGGTCAAAATTGGGCCTTTTAGTTTTGGGTTGAATTTGAGTGGGGTTTGGGTCTAAATTTTGGGCAAATCATGTTAGTGTTTTGTTTATGGGGATGTTAGGGAAGGTTTAGAAAAGATTTGGGGTTAATTGGAGTTAAATTGGTTTGGTTTGGGTTAGGTTTGGGTCATGGGTCCAAATTGGGCTTTAAGGCCAAAAGTGAAATTGGATTCAAATGTCAATAAAATTGGACTTGGATCTGGTCTAAATTGGTGTTGGAAATGATAAATTGAAGTTTAGAATTGAATTGGACCAGAATTTGGGTCAATTGGGTAGGTTTGGCTTGACATTGGGTTCACTTAGGGTTAAAATGGGTCAAATTGGGGGTTTTGACAAAAGTGGGGTAAATTCACAAAATTGGCCCATGGTGTAGTTGAACAAAATGAAATTAGGAATATTTGGGATTTTCTAGAATTTTTTGGGAATTTTCTGAATTTTTGGATTTTTGGGTCAAGAGGGGTATTTTGGGTATTTGGAGGGTATTGGGAGGTATTTTTGGAATTTTTGATATTTTTGGCTATGGATGATCAACTTGATTGGTGAGGAAATGTTCAAGGTTAATTTTGGGGAATTTTGGGTGATTTGAAAATTTTGAAAAATTTGGGTAATTTCAAGGGCTTTGGGTAGAGTGGCGGGTGTAGGTCCCTGGGGTCAAAAATTAAAAATTTGGAAAATTGAAGATTGGGTAAATGTAAGTGAAATGAAATCATTTTGGTTGAGCCATGAAGCCATATCAAGCCCACATGAGCCATGAAGGGACTCATTTGAGGCATCCACTATGTTGTTCCTAACCCTCTTAGCTAAGGGCTTAGGGGTTAAGGACCATCCATGTGAATCACCTTCATGTGTCAGGAGGTCAAGTTAGGTATGGGTGTGTTTTTAGGAGGTGTGTGAAAGTGTAGTGTATAAGTGTAGTGTGTGTGTAGGTCAGCCCTTCACCAGACTAAGCCACCCAGGGCAGTCCTAAGGCCAAAGAGTCCTATAGGAACTCATCCTTTAAACTTCCATATTTGATTTCAACCCTCTAGGTGATTCGGGGTCTACAATCAAGTTTGTGGAGTTTGCAGGGAGCTAAGAAGTGGTTTGAAATTCTAGGTGGTGGGTCCCAATTCTAATCCTCTAAGATAGTCAAAGGAAAAGCCTAAGGCTAGATCCTAAGTACTAAAGAGAAGAAGAGAATACCTCATCAAAAATGAGGTCAACACCAGGGTTATAATAATTTGAATAAGGATTATTGGGTCTATTATTAATAGCATTTAAAGTTTCATAAGAAGGTTGAACATCCACAAATTGCCCAGATGAACTTTGTTCCATTATAGTAGGAGAATAATTCATTCTAAAATGATCTAATTTCTTAGATATAGCAGCAATCTGAGAAGCTAACATAGATATTGCATCAGAATCATGGATACTAGCTATTTTTTTAGGATTTAGCCTTTCATAAGGCCATTGAAAATTGTTGGTAGCCATTTCTTCAATTAACGAATAATCCTCATCAAAAGGTTTTGACATTAATGAACCACTAGCGGAAGCATCTAAGAGATCCTACTAATCCATTATAAAAAGTTTAAATAATTAACCAATCCGGTAACACTTGATGTGGGCATTTCTTAAGAAGATCTTTAAATCTCTCTCAAGCTTCGTATATTGATTCTCCGTCAAACTGACTAAAAGAGGTTATATCATTTCTAAGCTTAGCAGTTTTTGAAGGAGGAAAGTATTTGGATAGAAATTTTTGTGATAATTCTCCCTAAGTTCTAATAGATCCAAGTGCTAACAAATTTAACCACATCTTAGCCTTATCCCTTAAAGAAAAAGGAAAAGCCTAAGTCTAACAGCATCGTTAGATACTTCATCATATTTAAAAGTAGCACAAAGTTCTAAAAAACTATCGAGATGTAAATTAGGATCTTCATTTGGTGAACCACTAAATTGATTATTCTGTACCATTTGGATAATTGCAGGTTTAAGCTCAAATGAATTAGCAGCTACATCAGGGTTTTGGATAGTTAAGTGAATTTCATCTAATGTAGGGTTACTTAATCTCTTAAGGGTCTCGGTTGATTTGCATTTTCAATTGCTGGATTATTTGCTATTTGATTTAAATTTATGATTTCTCTTTTCTGTTTTCTAATTTTTAAATAGTGCGTTCTAATTCTGAATCTTAAGGTATTAAATTTTTGATTCCAAATTTGCGCATACACAATATAAATTAAAACTTATGTAATTTTAAAAATAGTCCATTACTCTAGTAATTACCTTAATAATTATTTTTCTAATTACTTTAAAAATTACTTTTATTTTCCCTGCAACGGCGCCAAAAACTTGACAGCAACTTTTTATATACTTAAAAATATAAGAATTTGACACCACTACTAGAAGATTTAAATCCCCTGCAACGGCGCCAAAAACTTGACAGGTTGTATGCGTAACTATATAAGTGTTAACAAAAAATAATATTCAATAATAGCAAAGTTACCCCTTATCAACGCAAGTATACGTATCATTCAAGTAATACAGGGCTCTAATGGAGTCCTAGATATCGATCCCACAGGGAAGTTTAAAGATTACGAACTAATTATAGCAGTTGAAATAAATATCTAGTAACGTAAATAAAGAACAATTATACTAAATTCTACTACTAATCTTGAATGGAAAGTTGCAATATAGAAAAGTATCTCTCCCATTGTTAAGAGGATTAAGTGAATGGATAATTAAATTAGTTAAAATTATATTGTGCCAAATAGGAGCAATCCTATTCTTTACCCTTTAATCCAGACATAAAGAACATTGACTAATCCTATGCTTGGTTACTGAATCCGCGGCTAGGCTGGGAGGATACTGGCTCTCACTTCGGAGCTCCCACGTTCCCCTCGCCCGAGGGCTAACATATACACTTTAACACTCAAACGATAGGACCAAATTAAGGATTTTAGTCTGTCACTCTAAAATCTCCAATTCTACACCTGATAAATAATATTTTCCTATTTATTTGCACCCTTCTTTCAAGGACTTTGATCTTCCTGAATCTCAGATGTAATCTTTACTTTAGTTGTGAAGTCAACATATTTTAACAGATCAGTTGGCCAAATTGAAAGTAAATTAAGTTTTAAGTAAAAAGATTATCACAATTTTTATTGAATATTTTAGGCACAACTAATTCAATATTTCATTTCACAAAATCTCAAAACAAGGAGAAAGGCAGAGAAGACTACTCAGAATGCATAGGAAGAATAACACAAAACTTGGATTTCAAATAAAATAAAAGTTACAAAATAATAAACATAACTTATCTTGAATTTTCTCCCCAAACAGACTCCTTGAAGTTCCTCTGACTCTTCCTTCTTATACAACACACTCAACTAAACTCACTATTAGACTCTCTAGAACACACTCACACACACTAATGACACTCTGAAGATACTGAAGACACTAAAAAGACACACAAAAAGGACACACAAAAAGGACACAATTTCAGCCTAAATTCGTCTCTTTTTAAAGAGGGAGAAATATTTCCAAAGGTTGCTTAAGCACCTCTTCAAAAAGAGTCCAGATTCGATGAATCTTGCTTGAACTGACCTTCTAGCCATCAGCGGGCTCGTTGGCGCCGTCGGCGGGCTTCTAGAACGTAAGCCAACTGCTAAGGCTCGCTGTCGGTGGGCTTGATCTCGCCATCGGCGGGCTCATTTATCATTTAATTGTATGCTCTCGGGAAAAATACGCCGTCGGTGGCCTATTCCTCACCATCGGCAGCCAAGTTCAACTTTTGTCACTTTTGGTTCTTTTTGTTGCAAATTCGCTCATTTTTCCATCTTTTTGCTCCATTACCTATAAATCTTCATACTTACAATAATACATAGAAAATACATTTCTTTAAAGTGAAATATCATCCAAATCAATGTAAAATCGGTATGAATTTCTCAATACATTTTTCTTTGGTCACTGAGATGGCGGAAAGCCATGGGCATCTTTACCAAGGAGGTTATTCCCAAAGAATGGGTTGGTACGCCCATTGAATTGTTTACAAGGTTTATGGTTTCATTTTTTATCTAGATAACTTTTCCCACCTGACACTATCCTTAGCTTAGGATTTCCAATCACTCTTGTCAGTAAAATCCAATATTCTTTTTCTATCTTTTGATCTCACCTAATCAGACCAAATTAAATAAAAATTTTCAAATCATTCTTATGTTTGGCCCCTTTCCCATGACATGTCCCATCCTTTTGAACTTAATTCTTCTAGTTTGGATCCCACGCTCCAATTTTAAAGACACAATCTTTAGCAATTCAAATTGTCATATTAATCGAGAGGTTTTCATTAGGGCTTATGGCTCTAAAGATGTAATCAACTATAAGAGATTGATCTTGTCGGGAAGAAGACCCCATAATTAAAATAAATCTTATTTTACACCTCTAACATAAGGGAAGAACATTAGTTTCGTAGACCCCAAAGATTTATCCTATCCCAATGCCTGAATCTATTCTAAGGTAATGTCTCTATCTTTCATGGTAGTACATTATTCTTCAAATCCCATATTGAACCATTTAGATTGGAGTCTTTCAAGAACTATGATGGTTCCAAAAAAAAATCTCCACCATAGGTTTTACCCTAAATCCCTCTGCCCTCCTACAATTATCTTCCTCCTCTCCTGCCAACAATCCACCTCTCCCAGTTATACTTCTCCTCCTCCATCGATGCTACTCATCTTTAGACTCATGAATTGTAACTCCGACTCTGACTGTCTGAGCTAGGAGATTGCAGCATATAAAGATTATTGAAACCCTCATCTATCTGCTCTGCCCCTACATGAATCATTGATTATGGTAAATTCTAAACCCTATCGTTCATTCCATTCATCCTCTTTGCTGATTCCTCAACTACCCCTTTTGTAAATGCCCTAATTTTTTTCTTCAGTCACCGTTCGAGCTAGATGGGAAAAAAACTATGGGTTCGTAGCTTACTGATACCACCATCTTTATCATATTTTTTGCTTTGCTTCTACCCAAAACCCATGAGCAAAGTGTAATCAAGAACACCAAAGTAGTAACCCATTTGAGCTAAGTGTTGCCATTTATTAAACGATTACAATAATTGCTTATTCTTCTCATGAAAATGCATATATAAGATTCAGATATAAATTTATAGAACAAAAGGAGATAGAAAAATTTTGTGATGATGATTTGGACATTTATTAAAGGATTAGAAAATTTTGTTTCATCTTCTTTTGTAACAAATATTTACCATTCTAAAGGAAAAACATAGTCTTGGATACAATTTATGTGGTGAAGATTTTAGTACAAGAAACATGAACTATCACAATAAGAGCATTAAAAAGTTTTCCATTCTTAAATGATCAGCAGACAATGCTTATACTTTTTAATATAACATTATATGATCTAATAACATAAATAGGTATAAATTTGCAATCTAACCCTAGGATTATCATAACTTGATCTATCAGCTAATCTTACTAATTATTTTAGATATTGAAAAGTCAATCTAGAAAAATAAAACAATAGTTGGGTGCACTATCAAGATTAAACATTGATACACCTAAAATATATAGTATTTTTATGCACATTTTTATACCTATTTTTAATGATATTTCACTTTAATGGAAGGTATTTTGTGTTTTTCTTACAAATATGATGAAAATGGATGGTCATGATGAAAGGACCAAAATTGGATCAAATTTGGAACAAAAAAAGATGAAAAATGAAAATTTGGGCACTGGCTGCTAAGCGCCGCTGGGCCGGTGCTTAGCCGCCACAGTTAAAAATTGAAATTCAAATGAATTTGGCGCCAATTTCAAAGGGAATGAGATGCAACTCTTGGTGGTAACTTCCATAACTTCCTTTGGGCGACAAGTTTCAAAGAAGGGGAGCATTCTTTGGTGGATACATTGAATCTGGACACATTTAAAGAGTCAGCATGACATCTTTTGGTTTACTATTTAAAGAGAGTCTTAGGAATGACTAAGAGCTCTTGAAGAGAGTTTTTATTAGGAGTACGAGTAGAGAGTAGAGAAGAGCTCTTCCTTTGCCTTTTGAAGGGTTCTTTCACTTAAAACTTTTACATTATTTTAGTTTTATTTTGCGAGAGTTTTTATTAAGAGTAGGAGTAGAGAGTAGAGAGTGGAAAGGAGAAAATGGTCGGAGTGAAGTCTTCTTCTTCCCACTTCTTTTCTTTCTTTTAGTTTAGTTTCTATTGAAGTCTGAAGTTTATTCTGAATCAGCGGAGTTGGGAGAGCCGCTCTGAGGAGTAGTTTAGTGAAGAGTTAAAGTTTTAGAGGAACTTCCTAAGTCTTGTGGAGAGAATCTTCAGATAAATGTTTACTTTTATTCTTACATTTAGTTTTTAAATTAATACTTGTTTTGGTTTGTTGTTTTTCATATGATTTTTAATTTTGAATCAATGTGTTTTTGTATTTTCTCAATCCATTCTGAGTAGTTTACTATATCTTTTTCTTTCTTAAATGGAGAAGTAATTAATTTATAGAGAATTGCTGTGGAAAGTATAAGTGTTTAAAAGTTGGAAGAAGTTGTGAAGATTGATTAAGAAAACTTTGTTTACTTCTTAATTTGGCTTGTTAAGTTGTAGAATTTCTAGAGATTATGTAAGAGCTAATGCGGTATTGTCTCATAAAAGTTAGTAAGAATCACATGCAATTATATGGGTGAGAATTGTAGTCCATATAATTGAATGTACAATTAGAAGATATTTTTATGGAAGGGAGTAAAATTAGAGGATTTTAGAGTGACAGGCTAAAACCCCCTAATTTGGTTTGAAGTTTTGAGTTTTGTTATGAGAAGTTAGCCCCCAGTTGGTGGGAATCGAGGGAACTCTAGAGTGAGAGATTGGTATCTTCCCTGCCTAACCATGTTTAAAATGATAAAAATTTCAAATTAACTTATGTTCTTTATAGAACCAAGTAAGGGTAAAGAATACATTTGTTTCTATCTGTCACAATAAATTTAAATACTTCCACAACAATACTTTAATAATTATTACTACTTCATAAAAGGAAAGAAAAAGATATTCTAGTTAATAGTATTTTACATACAGTGTTATTAGTTATTATAAATTTAATTTCTTGCTTAATATTTTATTAAGGAAATTTCAAAAGACATATCAACTTTCAAAACTTTTCAAAATCAAGACATACTTTCAAAAGCCATAAAAAAAGTAAAAAGTTAATTTTTCTGATTCCTTTAAAGATTTTCAAATTTTCCCTGTGGGTTCAATATCTTGGAGCTTAATCAGAAAGTCCTATATTACTTGATAAACGATACGTATACTTGCGTAGTATCTCATATTATAAAATCATAATTTTCATATCTAAATCATCAGGACATATATATATTTGGTGTGGAGTCAAGTTTTTGGCACACATATATTTATCGGGGATCAAGTACTTTGGCGCCATTGCCAGGAAAATAATTAAATTGCATTTTAATGAGAATTAAGAAATTTTAAATTTTTACTTTTCTTTGTTTTTGTTAGTGTGTAGTATTTTGTTTTATTTTATTGTTGTATGGGTAGTTTAGGTTCTTAGGGACATGTGCCTTACGATTTTGAATTTGAAAGAACTATAAAAAAAATAAAAAAATTAAAAATACAGAAAAAGATAAAAATATTCAAGAAATGACAAATCATCAAAATCAAAATGTAGGCATCCATTAAGAATTGAGACCTTCAAGAGATTATGTTAACCCTACAGTAGATGAATTTCGTGGCAGTATTCAAAACCCTGTTGTAACTACAAATTCTTTTGAGCTTAAACCTGCTATTATCCAAATGGTGTCTAATAATCAGTTTAAGGGAGCAGCAACTGAAGATCCTAATTTGCATCTTGCTAATTTTCTAAAGTTGTGTGTTACTTTTAAATTTGATGGTGTTTCGGATGATGCTATTAGACTTAGACTTTTTCCTTTCTCACTAAAGAATAATGCTAAAATATGGTTACATTCATTACCACCTGGATCAATAAGAACTTGGGGTGAACTGTCACAAAAGTTCCTTGCTAAGTATTTTCCACCATCTAAGACTGCTATGTTGAGAAATGATATAACATCTTTTTGTCAGTTTGAAGTGGAATCAATATATGAATCATGGGAAAAATTTAAAGATCTCCTCAAGAAATGTCCACATCATGCGATACCAGATTGGTTAATAATTCAAACTTTTTATGATGACTAAACCATTTTCTGATGCTTATGCTTTAATTGCAGAAATGGCTACTAATAATTTTCAATGGCCTTCTGAAAGGTTAAATCCTAAAAAGGTAGCCAGTGTTTATGAAAATGATGCTTTTATAATGTTAGCAAATTAAGTTGTTGATGTATCAAGGAAGATAGACCAATTTGGGATGAATTTTTCTCAGCCAAATCTCATGATTGTAGAAAATTCATTAGGCCAAATGGTTGTTTCTTATTCTTCACCGTAAACTGTGTATGCCATAAGTAAACCTGACAACCCATATTCCAATTATTATAACCCAGGTTGGAAGAATCATCCAAATTTTAACTGGAATAACAATAATCAGGGTGGTGTTAATCAACAATGTGGGAACCACCAAGTAAACCCATTGGGGAATTGAAAAAACCAAGGTAATAATAATAATAAATTAACTTATCCTTCTAATTATAATAATGCTTTACAAAAATAAAGAGAAGAAGTTGTCTATGGAAGAAGTAGTATCACATATGGGAAATCAATTACAAATTAAAGGAGCAACCATCAGAAATATTGAAAATCAATTAGGACAAATTGCAAATGCCTTAAGTAATAAATCCTAAGGAATGCTTCCAAGTAATACTGAAGTGCATCCAAGAGAAAAAAATAAAGAACAAGTAAAAGCAATTCAACTGAGAAGTGGAAAAGAATTGGAATGTAGAGTTCAAAAAGAAACTGAAGTAGAGAAAGAAGAGATTGAAAGACCTAAAGAGGACACTCCAAAAGGTTTTGAAATACCTATTTCTTCACCTAAGATTGATTTAGAAAAACCACCACCTCCATTTCCTCAGAGACTTTGTTAAAAAAAGTTGGATAAGCAATTTTCAAAATTCTTGGAGATATTAAAGAAGCTTACCATTAATATTCTATTTGCTGAAGCCCTAGAACAAATGCCAAGCTATGCGAAATTTATGAAGAATATTCTTAATAAAAAGAGGAATTTTGAAGAAAATGAGACTGTTGCACTTAGTGAGGAGTGTAGTGTGATAATTCAGAAAAAGCTTCCTGAAAAACTTAAAGATCCTGGTAGTTTCACAATGACACGTGCAATCGGAGAAAGATTCTGTGGAAAAGCTTTATGTGATTTGGGTGCAAGCATTAACCTTATGCCTCTATCAATATTCAAAAGAGTGGGACTAGGAGAAATAACCCCAACTACTGTAACTCTGCAATTAGCAGATCGTTCGATCACATATCCTAAAGGAGTTATAGAAGATGTTTTTGTAAAAGTGGATCAATTTATTTTTCTTGTGGATTTCATTGTATTAGATATGGAGGAAGATAAAGATATACCCATAATTTTGGGGAGACCTTTTCTAGCTACAGACAGAGCCATGATAGATGTGCAAAAAGGGGAATTAACGATGAGGGTTAATGATCAGACTCTTACATTTAATATTTCAAAATCAATGAAATATCCTGCTAGAGGTAAAGAAGATGAGTGTTATAGGATGGATGTTATTGAATATTAAAGTGAATGTCATTTCAAATCAACTTATGAAGAGAAAGCTGAAAGAGAAGAATTAGAATATAAGCAAGAAGAGGAGTTATTTGATTCTGAAGATTTTCAAGAGGAAGATTTAATGTATGTTCATGAAAGTTTTCAATTTTTGGATATGTCTGAAAAATATGAATCTTATGGTCCATTAATTGAAAACCTCCTGAACTTGAGCTAAAAATACTTCCTGATCATTTGAAATATGTTTTTCTAGGTGAATCCTCAACCTTGCCTGTTATAATTTCCTCTCATTTTACTAAAAAAAAAGAAGAGAGTTTGCTTGAAAATTTAAAGAAGCATAAGAAAGCCTTTGGATGGACAATTACTGATATTAAAGGAATCAGTCCTTCAATTTGTATGCACAGAATTCTTATGGAAGAAAATTGCAAACCGGCTGATCCCCAAAGGAGATTAAATCTTATCATGAAAGACATTGTTAAGAAAGAAATTTTAAAATGGTTGGATGCTGGAATTATCTACCCTATTTAGATAGTGCACGGGTTAGTTCTATTCACTGTGTTCCTAAGAAAGGAGGAGTAACTGTAACTGTTAATGAGAAAAATGAAATGATACCAATAAGACAAGTTACAGGGTGTGAATATGCATTGATTATAGAAAATTAAACCTTGCCACAAGGAAAGATAATTTTCCACTCCATTTTCTAGATCAAATGTTAGATAGATTGGCTGGGCATAAATACTTTTGTTTTCTTGATGGATATACTGGTTACCACAAAATTCAAATTGCTCCTGAGGATCAAGAGAAAACTACGTTTACCATTCCTTATGGTATGTTTGCTTTTAAAAGAATGCCCTTTGGTTTATGTAATGCCCCTGCTACATTTCAGAGTTGTATGATGACTATTTTTTGTGATTTGATAGAAAAAGGGAATAAAGTTT
The DNA here is from genome assembly GCA_022702705.1 of Papilionanthe hookeriana x Papilionanthe teres. Classification (NCBI taxonomy): domain Eukaryota; kingdom Viridiplantae; phylum Streptophyta; class Magnoliopsida; order Asparagales; family Orchidaceae; genus Papilionanthe; species Papilionanthe hookeriana x Papilionanthe teres. Next base: position 115,993,737 of record CM040431.1, read on the forward strand.
TTATGGATGACTTTTCAGTGTTTGGAATTTCATTTGAATCATGTTTAGAACATCTATCTAAAGTTCTAAAACACTGTGAAGAAACTAATTTGGTCCTTAATTAGGAAAAATGCCAATTTATGGTAGCAGGAGGAATTGTTTTGGGACATCGGAATTCAGAAAAAGGTTTGGAGGTAGATCCTGCAAAAGTTCAAGTTATATCTAATTTACCTTGCCCAACCAATGTAAGGGGAATTAGAAGTTTTTTAGGAAATGTTGGATTCTATAGTTGTTACATCAAAGACTTTTCAAAGATTACAAAACCTTTATGTCGTTTACTGGAATGGATGTAATTTTTAATTTTGATGATGATTGCCCCAAAGCCTTTGAAACATTAAAAGAAAAATTAATCACCGCACCTGTAATAATTTCACCAAATTGGGAAAATCCTTTTGAATTAATGTGTGATGCTAGTGATTATGCTATTGGTTCTATTTTAGATTAGAAATATGATAAATTTTTCAAAGTAATTTATTATGCCAGTAAAACTCTTAATGAAGCTCAAATTAATTATACTACTAAAGAGAAACAGTTATTAGCTATAGTATTTGCCTTTGATAAATTTTGATCATATTTAATTAGAACTAAATCTGTGGTGCATACTGATCATTCTATTATTAAATACTTAATGAAGAAAAATGATGCAAAACTGAGACTGATAAGATGGATTCTTCTTTTGCAAGAATTTAATTTTGAGATAGAGATATGAAGGGTTCTGATAATCAAATTGCTGATCATTTGTCCAGGCTTGAAATTGAAAAGTCTCTCAGTGATATTGAAGAAATTAATGAACATTTTCCTGATGAAAAACTGTTCACTGTTAAAGAATTGTATGTTCCGTGGTATGCAGACATAGTAAACATTATTGTTAGTAATATTATACCCTATGGTTTGACATACCAAGAAAAGAAAAAATTTCTGTCTGATGCTAAGACTTATTTTTTGGATAACCCATTTTTATTTAAACAAGGAAAGGATCTAATAATTCGATGATGTGTACCTTTGGAAGAGACTTATGAAATTATTTAAAAATGTCATGATTCTGATTATGAGGGAAATTTTGGAAGTGATAAAACTGCATATAGAATATTACAATTAGGATTTTATTAGCCAACAATTTTTAAGGATGTGAATGTTTATATTAAAAATTGTGATAGATGTCAGCGTGTAGGCAATATTTTTAGAAGAAATGAGATGCCCCTCAATTATATATTGGAAGTTGAAATATTTGATGTTTGGGGACTAGATTTTATGGGACCATTTACACCATTTTTCGGAAATCTTTATATTTTGATAGCAGTATACTATGTTTCCAAATAGATTGAAGCTATTGCTTTACCTCGATGTGATGTTCAAAGTGTTGCAAAGTTTTTAGAAAATAATATATTTTGCAGATTTAGAATACCAAGAGTAATCATAACTGATGGGGGAAGTCATTTTAAAAATGCGATTATTGGGAAGTTAGCAAAGAAATATCATATTAATCATCGTATTGCTGCTGCTTATCATCCGCAACAAGTGGTTTGGTTGAATTATCCAATAGTGAAACTAAAAGAATATTGGAAAGAACTGTTAATCCAAATTAAAAGGATTGGTCAATCAAACTGGATTATGCTTTGTGGGCTTATAGGACTGCTTACAGAACACCTATAGAAATGTCCCCATATAGGCTGATTTTTGGAAAAGCTTGTCATTTACCTTTTGAACTTGAGCATGAAGCATATTGGGCTATTAAAGAGTTCAATTATAAATTGAAAGATGCTGCTAAAAAGAGATTATTGCAATTGAATGAGCTTAAAGAAATAAGGAATGAATCTTATGAAAATGCTAAGATTTATAAGGAAAAGGTGAAGTTATGGCATGATTGAAAGATTTTTACTAAACATCTTGTACCAGGACAAAAATTTTTACTGTATAATGCTAGATTGAGAATATTTTCTAGAAAACTTAAGTCCAGGTGGATGGGTCCATTTATTGTGATAAAAGTTTATTCTTATGGAGCTTTAGATATTCAAGATCCTAAGAGTGGAAAAATATTTAAAGTTAACAGACATAGAATTAAACCATATTTTCAGTCAATAAATCTAAATCTGATAATAATTTGATGTTAGGTCACTCAGAATGAGTTCTAGGTATGCCAGGCTGATGACGTTAAAACAAGCGTTTTGTGGGAGGCAACCCATAATTATCAGTGTGCTTTGCTTTATGTTTATTTTGTGTGCTTTATTTGCTTTGTTTGGTTTATTTTTATGTTTTTAGTGGTAGTAATTTAGAGTTTTTAAACTATAGTAGAGTTTATTTGACCTTAATTGATGATTTAGAGAAGTCAGAATTAAAATTTGGACACTTAGCAGACCTGTGCTAAATTGAGCACTGGCGGCTAAGCGCCGACTAGTTGGCGCTTAGGTGCCGCGGTTATAAAAAACATAAAAAATGAGATTCTAGAAGCCTAGATCGTGGGGGAGTAGTTTTGGAAGTTATTTTGTAGTTTTAAAACGTCTTGGGGCAGATTTAGCACTTCCAAAGTCTATAAAAAGGACCTGATTTAAGAGAAACTCTTGCCCCAAGTCCTATTTTCATTTCTGAGTCTTAAGAAGAGAGTTTTGAGTGTATCATGTCTTCCTGAGAGAATGAGATGAAGAAGAAGCAAGATTCTGACAAGAGTAAGTTCATTAGTGATAGTGCTAAAGAATTATTTAATGGATTTCTTGTTGTTAGTATTCTAGGTATTGCAGAAATGATTGCAAATATTGAAGCCCGAGTGACTTCAATAGAAGCAAAGATCAATGAAACTAACATACAGTTGGAGCACATGGGATGGCAACTCAAGATGCAATTCAGTCATTCACGGTACGTGGAAGAAGCAGATAAGGCGATGTTTGTGAAGAATAAATGGATTGAAGAAGAAAATATAAGAATAAACAATTATCGCCTATTATATCAAATCTATATTCCAGAAGGGTCAAATGAGAATAATAGTGGTCCTGGATATAATCCGCCTAATGGAGAATGGAATTAAGAGTTCTTTATTCTTATTTGTTTAGTGTTCTTATGTGTTATGTTTAGTGTTGATGTGTGTTATGTTTGGTGTGTTTAGTAATTATATTTAAGTATTAACTAAGCCTGATGATGTTATGGTTACATACTAGAGATGTATACTTATCATTTTGAGATTAAAGTCTCTTGTATTTAGAGAATTTCATCCTTTATGTGTGGATAAAAATACTAGAATTGTATTAAGTGTTATGTTTGTTTTAATATAAGTTTGTATTTTTTGTGAAATTTGTGTGGAATCAATAGATATTAAATTTTGATTTAGAATATTGGAAGATTTATGTGGCGAGAAATAATTATTCTGGAGTAATTAAGGGTGATTAACCAAGTGATTTAGTGCATATACCTTAATTGTGAAAATCTAGGTATTGGCGATTAAGCGCCAAAGCGCCGGTGCTTAACCGCCAGATTTCGCGGCTAAGCATCGAGAGTTCACGCTTAGGCGCCAGTTCGTAAAAATTGGTTCCCAACAGTTAAAACCAAGAAAATTACCATTTTTAAACCACCCCATCGTCTTCAACCTTTGGTTTATCACGAAAGAGGAGCCTAGGGCATCATATTGTGGATCATTTAAGAGCCGATCTCAACAAAAATTGTTAGATTTGGATTCCTTAAGGTAAGAGCACCACTCCTAAGTAAAAGTTTTTTGATTTTCACCATGTATTTTGAGTACATTTTGGAAAATCTTTAAATCACTAGTCATGGTAAAATTTTGAGGAAAAACTTGAGAAATTGCTTGGATTTAGTGAAAATACCTTTTGGAAGATATTTTAGCAAGTTTAGTTTGATTTTGATATTTATGGTGAATTTATTTCGTGAATTTTTAGAAATGGCTCCAAAGTTAAAGCGTGCACGAGAAAAGACAAGATTTGATTCTGACAAATTTGTTAGTATGAGGGCCGAGGAACGATACGTCGATGCACTGCAGTCACGTAAGTTGATTCCTGAGCGTGTGTTTAGTAAACCAGGAGAGGTGATTGGAGATATGATTGCTAGAAGGAATTGGGAGAATTACTGTTGCTGCTCCGCTGTTGCTGTTATTTCTGTGGTTAGAGAATTTTATGCAAATTTGCCTGGTGCAGAAGAGAATCAAGTGATGGTTAGGAGGCATGAGGTCAACTTTTCTTCTGGGGCAATCAATACTTTTTATGGACTACCTCCTGACATGTTTTGTTTTTATTCTAACTATCATCCTACGGAAGGAGAATTAGATGAGATCATGGAATTTCTGACTGATGGAAGAGGATTATGGAAAATAACAAATGATAAAAGATTGAACTTTCCTGCTTCCAAATTGAATGTCATTTCTAAGGCATGACATTATTTTATCTCATCTAAGTTGTTACCTTCGAGTCATGCTAGTGAAGTAACGAGAGAAAGAGTTGTGTTGAACCATTGTATTCAGCAAGGGAAGCCTATTGACGTTGGAGGTATAATTTATGATTACGTTTTGAAATGTGTTAGATTAACCAGTACTGCAGGTATGTGATTTTTTTCCTTGATTTATCATTATGTGAATGATCTGGAGTGAAGTTTGAAACCTGGGAAGAGGTATTTCAGCCATTGAGACCAATTACCAGTGTAAACGTTGGTGCTTACACCGTACATTCGAATTTGGTCGGAGAGGAGGATTTGGTAGGGCTTCTATCGCTTCGCTTCGCCGCATCTACTTCTCGTGCTACTACTTCACGTGCTTCATCATCTACTGATTCACAGACTAGTTTATTAAGAAATTTTTTTAAAAAAGTGAGTCTTACTCAAGAGCATCTGAAAGATATAGATGGTAAGATGGATAATGTAGAAAGATATATTGTGAAACATGATGAGTATGAGGAGAGTTATCAGCAATATTTGGATAGACAGATTAGAGGTGATCAGAGTGCTGAGATGCCCCCTCTTCCATTCTACATTCCTTATGTGCCATCTAGGGATTGGAACGAGCAGGATGATGATGATGATGATGCAGATGATGAGTAGGTTAGTGTTATTTGTTTTAATTGTGGTGTTGTTGTTGATGTATGTGTGTTTTGTTTAGTATTTAGTTTGATCATTGTGTTGTGATATGAACCTTGATAGTATGTAAGACTGTATTTTGTATTATTTTTCTGTTATGCATATTCAGATGTATTGTTGTTGTTGTATTGATGTTTTATATGTTGCTTTGTGGTAGTGATGTGTAATAGTAAATGTTTTAATGTGTATGTTATGTCAGAATTTTTAGTAGTGTGTACTTTAATTCAAAAACTATTAGTAGATTATAAACCACTATTGGGAACTTCTACTTAGGAAAGTACATGTTTAAAAATTTTCAAATTCCACTATCATTTGTTATCTATATTAGTGTGTTATTTTAGTTGGTGTGTATTTGCTTTGAAAACCTCCACTACTGTAGAAGTCTTTTTGAAATGTTTACTTTTGTATGTATAACAAAATTGTTTTGAAAAACTAAATTTGATTTCATTTTACTCCTATTATTTTAATTGTTATACTTGCATATTAGGATATTAAAAATTCCTGCAAGCATGATATGTCAGTTTTTATTTCTCACCCATGTATCATTTCTTATGCTTAAATGTTTTATCTTAACTAAAAATTAAAGTTTTGGGGGGGATTTTTAAAACAAAGATTTTCAAAAACCTAAAATTTTATTTAATTCTTTAGAATACTTTAAAATAAATCTTATTTTTGATTGAGAACAATTATGTACATGATATTATATTAGGGAAACAAAAATTTTGATTATAGAAATGAGTAAAAGAATTTAGTTAAAATTTATAGTAATCATGAAAAACTTAAAGTTAAAATTTTCTTAATGAAGAGGTGTTAAATAAAGTTAAACTATCTTTAGTAAGAAGTTTTGTATTTTTGGATAAATAGAAGATTTGACTTTTATTCTTCAAAGCTTAAATTTCTTTTATTGAAGAGTAATTTTCAAATATTATTATTATGATTTTTAAGTGAAAGATATATATCTGACCTTTATTTTAAATGGAATGATGGAATTCAAAATCATTAAAGGGCTATCCAGATATAGTAATCCTTGCCTTATAAAAAAACAAAGAAAAAAAAGAAAAGATAAACTGAAAAATAGTATATGAAAAGGGAGGAGAAGCTTGAGGATTTAAGGGCCTAATCAAAAATTCGTTTCATACCTAAAGTTTAAGATATAAGTTCAGAGAAAATCTAAAGCTTAAGGTTATAATATAGTAAGTAAAATTATTTTCAAATAAAGATTTTTAAGTGAGAAAAATAAGTGTTTAAGTCCTATATTTTTGAAGAATCTACAAATATTTCTGAATTAGATAGAAACTTATATTTGTCATTTTCCTTTACTTAAGAACTTTCTAAACTTTATGTTGGTTTCAATTACTGAAATTTTTTCTAAATTGGATTATTCCACTTCTAGAACAAAATTTTGTTATCTTCCTAAGAAACTCATTACATAGTTTGCATGCTAAAATGTTCTATGAGATTAACTGTCACTTGAGGACAAGTAACATTTTAAGTTTAGGGAATTTTGATACACCTAAAGTATATAGTATTTTTATGCACATTTTTGTACCTATTTTTAATGATATTGCACTTTAATGAAAGGAATTTTGTGTTTTTCTTGCAGATATGATGAAAATGGATGGTCATGATGAAAGGAGCAAAATTGGATAAAATATGGAGCAAAAAAAGATGAAAAATGAAAATTTGGGCACTAGTGAATTTAGCGCTAATTTCAAAGTGAATGGGATGCAACTCTTGGTGGTAACATCCATAACTTCCTTTGGGCAGCAAGTTTGAATGAAGGGGTGCATTCTTTGGTGGATACATTGAATCTGGACACATTTGAAGAGACACCAAGGCACATTTTGGTTTACTATTTAAAAAGAGTCTTAGGAATAACTAAGAGCTCTTCCTTTGCATTTTGAAAAGAGTTTTTATAAGGAGTAGGAGTAGAGAGTAGAAAAGAGCTCTTCCTTTGCCTTTTGAAGGGTTCTTTCACTTGCAAGTTTTTACATTATTTTACTTTTATTTTGCGAGAGTTTTTATTAAGAGTAGGAGTAGAGAGTATAAAGGAGAAAAGGGTCGGAGTGAAGTCTTCTTCTTTCAACTTCTTTTCTTTCTTTTAGTTTAGTTTCTATTGAAGTCTGAAGTTTATTCTAAGTCATCGAAGTTGGGAGATCCGCTCTGAGGAGTAGTTTAGTGAAGGGTTAAAGTTTCAGAGGAACTTCCTGAGTCTTGTGGAGAGAATTTTCAGATAAGTGTTTACTTTTATTATTACATTTAGTTTTTTAATTAATACTTGTTTTTGTTTGTTGTTTTTCATATGGTTTTTAATTTCTAATCAATATGTTTTTGTATTTTCTCAATGCATTCTGAGTAGTTTACTTTATCTTTTTCTTTCTTAAATGGAGAAGTAATTAATTTATAGAGAATTGTTGTGGAAAGTATAAGTGTTTAAAAGTTGGAAGAAGTTGTGAAGATTGATTAAGAAAACCTTGTTTACTTCTTAATTTCGCATGTTAAGTTGTAGAATTTCTTGAGATTATGTAAAATCCAATGCGGTATTGTCTCATAAAAGTTAGTAAGAATCACATGCAATTAAATGGGTGAGAATTGTAGTCCATATAATTGAATGTAATATTTGAAGATATTTTTATGGAAGGGAGTAAAATTAGAGGATTTTAGAGTGACAGGATAAAACCCCCTAATTTGGTTTGAAGTTTTGAGTTTTTTTATGATAAGTTAGCCCCTAGTTGGTGGGAATCGAGGGAATGCTAGAGTGAGAGACTGGTATCTTCCCTGCCTAACCATGTTCAAAATGATAAAAATTTCAAATTAACTTATGTTCTTTATAGAACCAAGTAAGGGTAAAGAATACATTTGCTTCTATCTGTCACAAGAAATTTAAATACTTCCACAACAATACTTTAATAATTATTACTACTTCATAAAGGAAAGAAAAAGATATTCTAGTTAATAGTATTTTACATACAGTGTTATTAGTTATTATAATTTTAATTTCTTTCTTAGCATTTTATTAAGGAAATTTAAAAATACATATCAACTTCAAAACTTTTCAAAACCAAGACATACTTTCAAAAGCCATAAAAAAAGGTAAAAAGATAATTTTTCTAATTCCTTTAAAGATTTTCAAATTTTCCCTGTGGGTTCGATATCTCGTGGCTTAATCAGAAAGCCCTATATTACTTGATAAACAATACATATACTTGTTTAGTATCCCAAATTGTAAAATCATAATTTTCATGTTTAAATTATCAACACATATATATATATATATATATATTTAGTGTGGAGTCAAGTTTTTGGCGCACATATATTTATCGGGGATCAAACATCTTTATATTCTTCCTTAAGTTGGATCGAAATTTGGTGTGAATATTATAAAAATAAAAAGTCTCTTATAATGACCCATAAGTCTTCATTATTGACTATATCATGGTCTTTATGGAAGGATAATTAAAACATGAATAAACCATATAGAAGGATTAATAGATCATAGGTATGTTTATAAGAAGCGATAGAACTCAAGAAAGGAAGATGAGAAAACTCTAAGATATCCATAAAACACATCTTCATATAGAAAGCTAATGCCTTCCAATCAAATTAGAAAAAATGGATGCTCTAAAGAAGAGATACATAGGCACACCTCAATTGAAAAAAAAAAGGTTACATCTTAGAGTAAGATGCAACCTTGGGAAAGTTAATATTTGATTTGCTCCACCATTCTAGTTCTTTTCAATGCCTTTCATAAATTGAGTTTCTAATTTATACAGGAACATAGAAATTAAATAACATGCATGTAAATATTATAAATAAACTTTAATTTTTAGGTTATAGTTTGACATTCATGTTGACATGAAAGTTTAAGAAAATAACTTGTATTGAAAAGTATGATTTATTGCTCCCACATACCACTAAATTCCCATGTCTTTATATATCTAACACATAAACTTTACATTTGAATACAACTTTTCAAGCACATGTATGGTCGTATGTTTGTAAAAAATAGAAGCTTAGGTTTTAGATACGTAATTACACAAGAATTGTGAGTAGAATTTTTATTTTATAGTTAAGGTAAGAAAGTAAGGTATTTTAACCCATAGAATAAAAGACAAAGTTGAGTGGGTAGTAGTCATAGCTAATAAATCTATTGATCTACCAAAACTTACCTAAAAAAAAGTTAGCCGTACAACACAAAAACACATGTCAAGTAGTATACGGTTTAAGAGTCCGTGTATAGATCCCATGAGAAAAGTATAACAATTATTTATGCTGAAAAATTTCTAGCCTACTAATTCAGCAAACCTAGCTTGGTGAGATTGTAGAGATGTTTTAAGTCTTAAGGTTCTAGCAAAAATAGAGTGAATGATATGAAACAAAAAACATGAAACAGTGAAAAGGTTTTGTAAGTTATTTCAAGATTGACGAGGCTTGTGTCTCCGTGATTCGATGATCTTGGAATCGTGATGTTTGTGAGTGTTTTTCTATGTGATTGTTGTTAATTTAGGGTTATAGTACTTCTTATGCCATGTTCAGTCAAAAGTGTCCTAAAATCTATGAAGTCGGGGACTCCTCAATCCCCAAGGATTCCTGATAACTATTCTGATCCAATGGAATGATTACAAAATCCCAGAGGAATATGTCTATCCACTCAAAATGTTATGGTTAACCCTTCATTTCCATTATATAATGGTTAGAGTCCGTAGTTTCACAAATATTTTAATATTTACATTGGCCAAGCTAGGGTTAATATATGTTCATAGGTTAACCAACAACATAGGCCATGAAATCATAATAAAATGTTAATTGAAAAGAATTGCAAAAAAATCATAATAATCCACTACCCTTACATCATTGAGACACAAATAATGATTTTAGCCACCATCGTCAAGAAATCCACAGAAAGAAAAATTATTCATTCCATTGCAAGAAACATAAACATGTAAATCATATAATAACTTGTCTTCTCCACACATGTAGCAATCCCTACTCTTATACAAGTCTCTCACAACTCAAAAAATAGATAAAACTCTCACTCTACAAGATTTCTACAAATTGAGGAAGAAGACCATGAAATAATCTCTCAAATTCTCTCTGAATCTTGCCTCCAGTAGCCTCCCATGAATCCTTGATGCCAAACTCTCTCTAAGAATCCCTAAAAAGTCACCTCTATATCAATAATCACGGCTTGGTCCATCAAATTTCCTTCCTAAATTTTTTTTTCCAACTCATCTGCATGATCATTCCAAAAAACTTAGTGTGGTCACGTGAGTTGATGAAGGGGGTCAGTGTGGTCACACCTGATTACGGCGGGGTCATGTTGCCTCTCTACTAGACTTGACATGATTACAATTGAACTGGCATGGTCATGCCATCTTCAGGCATGGTCATGCCGTTGTGGGTCACACTTTCGCTGAATTTTCTCATCCAAATTGTTTGTATTCGATCCCTTCAACCTGCAAATCAATAATAGAAAATCTTTCTCAAGAATAACTTTGCGATAAATAGGTAAAACTAATAAGTACATTCCATGGAAAAATTCATTTAAAATCATGTAAAATTAATGCATGTCACCTACAATGACTATTGATCATCACAATTTAATTGAACCCGCACATCAAGAAATAAAAATTATAGATTCATACATTCCACCTGATATAATTGATGAAGAGGTAAATTTAGGGGATGTTATTAGCCAACACGAAAAAATTCATATCGATGAGCATGATTCTGATGATGGTTTGGATGATGTAATTTCAACTACATCCTGAAGTGACTTATCATAGAAGGTTAAATGAGATGTGTAATATAGTCCAAAAGCGTAATTTGGTCTTATTAGTTTTAATGGTGCATAAATTGTACTTTATAAATTTATTTTATTTTTTACTTTGCACTTCTATGTTTTCAGTTTCAATAGATTGTAGATTAAGCTTTATAATTATCCTTAATGTTTACTATATACTCTTGTGTTTTCAGTTTTAATAGTTTGAAGATTGCATGTGTTTATTGATGCCCATTCTTTATACTGTAGATTATTATTTTTTCATCTTCAGTAGTATGTAGATGCACTAATTAATTTACTTTCTTGATTGTAGATGGCTTCTGGAGGGAGGGGCAGTCTTCCCCCTATCGGGGATGTGACACTTTGCCAAAGTCTACTAGTGCATGAGGTCGTGAATGTGGTGTTAAAGAGCCAAGCCTTGCATTCAATGCTCCCTAACAAGACTCCACATCAACTTCCGCCAAACCAGCACCACCTCGGGTTATGACCACGATACCACTACCACCAGCTAGTCAAAGCACCAACTACCGTCGCTAGCCACAAGACCGCCATTATCACTAGCCGTGGCCATGACACTATCGCAACCACCTGCAATAATCATGATACCACCAGCACTATCACCATTGGCTGCTATTGATGTGTCACCTAGTTCGAGTAGAACGAGCAACCATCTTCAGCTCCAGACAATGGGGAAGACATAAGTTTCAATTTAATATTGACATTACAACGTTATGTTCTTTTTAATTTAATAGAGACCAATCATACGTTACTTTTTGATTTACTCCCTCCATACAGACCATCCATTCCATCATAGACATAATTCAAAGCAAGTACAATAAGATTTACTTATCCTAGAGGGAGATTAAAGTTTATTTAGTCAATAGATTTCATTAATCATATTATTTTGTAGGAGGCCTTCCAAAGGATCAAGAAGATCCGATCCCAGCAATTGGATTGTGGTTCGGGCACAACACATGATTCTTTCGAGTACAACCACTGGAGGGAGGCTGTCAGCGGCAACAAGAACGACAGGTTCTAACGATTGGCGTCCCATGAATTGGCCTATGATGTCTTCCTAACCTGTAACACATCTGATGCATTTATTTTCATTGGGAGGATTTGCGTCGCTAGGTTATTGTTTTGAGTTATTTCATAGATATGTCAGTTGTACAACCGACGGTCAAGCTACAGTTAGACATGAGATGTAGTTTGATCATCAACGACGGTTACGATACATTGAATAATTTTTTATTAAAATAAACCGTTGATAAATTTGTAGGTAAATTTATTGCTAACAAGTGTTTTTGCTGTCAATAAAACCGCTGTTAAACCGTTGGTAAAATTATTACCCAATGTTTATACATTATTACCAATGGAGTTAAATTCCTGTAGTTGATGAGGTTTTGGGGAACAGTTAAAATTCATCTAACTGATTCTCGATGATGTTCAAGGAGGCTATAAGATGCCTTCGATAGAATTGTAGGAATGAGGGTTAGCTTCCACCTTGGGTTAGTTTCACCATAGGCAATGGCTTAGATTCTTCTACACTTTGCTTCCGATCTAACCACTCAGGTTCGATTCACTCTGTTGCCTTGGTTAACATTGCTACTAATGCTTTTTCCTGGACAATTTGACTTCCGAGTCTCCTATCGACTGCTCTCCTTTAGCATTTCTTATCCTGTCTGCACCTCAGACTCCTCGAGATTCATGTGCACTCTTTTTCCATAGACAATATGAGAATACCTTAGAATTAATTAGTGGTATGTATGTAAATCTTGCTAAATATATTAAATATCAACATTCTCAATGGTTTCTAATAAACCTCATAAATGTTCTTCGACTATAATGAATTTGATGTGGGCTATTTGAAGCTTGTAAAATTTCATCGAAGATTTCTTATGGCTGAAACAACGAAAATATGCATAATTCCTTCGCTATTTCATTGGTTCTCCAACTTGTCTGACTACTTGTTGTGTCTTCATCTATAGAGTCTGTATTTTTTGAGTATTTATTTTGAAATTGAAAGCCTTTGCTGAATTAAAGAAGGAAGATTTACATACAAACCACTCATACTTACATATCTACACGTAAAGTTTAATTTTTACATACATACGGCCTTAACTATGCATTTAAATGTATATTTCACTTTTTTTAAACTAAATGGTTTTATTTTTATGTGATATGAAAGTTCAGTGGTATAAATGCAAAATGTAAAGTTTAAGTGTTAGATATGTAAATACATAAAAATTGGGTGGTATTCATGTAAAACCTTCATAAAATTAAAATAAAAGCTAAAAAAAATTATGTAGGGTAGTCGTTGTTTCTTCCACCATAAAAGTTTCAGTTTTCTTCGACCACCAAGTTCCACCGATTTAAATTTTTATTTTCAATTTTTTTAATAATATAAAATATTTAAAAAATTATTAAGCTATGAAATAAAGTAAATTGCATCTAGTTGGGTTATAATTTAATTTATAATACAAAAGAAATTTTAAAATATTGCAATAACAGAATTATTGTAATATTTTAATAATTATCAAACAGTTTTAGTGAAATCTTATTAAAAAACGACGAATTTGAGTTAAGAAGTTCACAACCCATACTTTAGAAAACTCTCGAAAAAATGTAAGAAATAGTTTCAGATCAATATTATAAAGAGAAATAAAACCATGGAAACTTAATAACATGAGCCCTAAGACATGTTCTCTTCGTCAGCAACCAACGGCTGCGAATCGCTAATTGAAAAGAAAAGAGTAAAATGCAATAAATATATGAGAAAACTACAGCTGCCTAGTCTGTGACCCATTTCAAATAAATTTTAGGAAGATTTACGTTCACACCACACAATTCTAACTTCTTTACATATCTAACAGTATCTAAAATTTGATATTTTTTTTAATAACACTTTGAGGCCATAAACTTAATTCATTTTTGAAAAATTAGCCATAGTGATGTAATGAGGTAATGTTAAAAAAAAGAATATTATATATATGAACATGAGGTCTAAATATTAGCAAGATGTATGAATGTAACTGGCATTGTCATTTCATTATTAGTTTTACATACTATATACCTAATTTACGGTTAAAATTAAAGGTTCCCGAGAGGCTATTCTTTTGAATGGGATGTATAAAAAAAGCAGCGATATGGGCAGAAAGTCAACTGCTTGCCTATTGTTACTTTCTTGCTTTAATGATTTTAATTTCCACTAACTTATCTAGATACTGTTTGGAATACAGTAGCGCTGACTGAGAATGAGCCAATAAACTCCAAATTGCTTCAGATCACTTTTCTGAAGCTAAGTGATAATTGGAGGTCTCTAAACCCAGCAATTAAAGTGGCCAAAAGAAAAAACAAGGAAAAGGAAAAGAGAATTGAATAAATATACTACACTCTCAATTTCTATATATTTACATATATATATGTATATCTTACATCTAAGCTATACTTTTTTATATTCATACCGCCGAAATCTTGCATATCACATCAAAAATTTCATTATTTTAACTATTTAAAACATTTATTCATATATATATTTATATTGTTAATATTTTGATGTCATGAAACTATGCATGAAAATAAAAAAAATGTTCATTTAACTTTAACAAAGTTAGCAATATATTATTTCTTTTATGCATTGTTAAAAATTTGATTGTTATTTATGCAAATATAAAATTTTAGTTGTTAGATAGGTAAATAACTAAAAGTTGTTAGATATGTTTGTAAATGACGAGAATATAAGCGTGACAAAACATAAGATCAGCGTAGGATTTGGTTAGCTAGCTTTATGTGTGCTTTTTTCCTGTTTATGGCGTGCGTTTTCTTCTCCACTTCGTGGTAGATCTACTTATCCTTTATTGATTCGAACTTCCACTTTGTTTCGCTATGCTGCTTCCACAGAGATTAATTTTTTTTCTTAGGTTTTTTGAGGAATATTTGAGAACGGAATTCTTCTGCTTAGAATTAATGGCAAACATCTGATGGCTGAGAATAACGCACAATAATTAGTAGAATTTTGTTGATTTTAATAGACTCCAATTCCTTTTCGGGAGGACTCAATTTTGCATCAAGACTCCAATTAAAGTTTGTCAGATGTACAGACAAGTCCCCAATTTAATACATCGGTGGGCTTGCATATATATTTGACAGACTTTGACTAAAAACTTGATGCAAAACTTGATAGGACTCATGATGCAATAATTTTTCATCTATCGAAGGCTTGAAAAACCATAGAACTATAGTTGTTTTTAATTATATTTAGCTTGATGAACATTCTACTTTCTAGAGTGTGTGAGCTGAATTCGATTAAATTTGGATTGAAATTTTTGTAATGCGATATATGACGCGATCAAATTTATTGGAAATTTTTTTGGAATGTAAGTGATGGTAGCCAGGCCCACCACTAAACCCTATAGTTATGAACCTTGTTATTATTCAATGGCGTCTATTTTTTTATACGAGTTGTGTGTCTTGAAGTATAACTTTTTTCCCGATATGGTGAATTTTCGTCTTTTATCATGCAAAACAATTTCCTATATATATATATATATATATATATATATATATATATATAATATATATATATATATTTATCATAAATCCTTTACTTGGCCTACTATTCCCTGGGGGGATACCATTTGGAATAAATTACTGTCTCCCTCAATGTCATTCTTCTGCTGGAGAACTTTTCATAGCCTCCTCCCCACTGATGATATAATGAAACTCAAAGGTCTCAAAGGCCCCTCTAAATGTCTGTTATGTCTAAACAGGATGAATCCATTTCTCATCTATTCTTCAACTGTACCTTCTCACATGCCTGTTGGAAGGAACTGATTCAACAATTAAATTTGGACAGTAGCAACCTTTCTTGGGATCATTTTCCTATTTACCGGGAAAGCTGGAAGAAGCATAAGTATGAAACTGTACCTTTTACTGTGGCTTGGTTCATCTGGATGGCTAGAAATAAACATAAATTTGAGCAAAAACCGGCAAATGTTGCACAAGTGGTGAGAAATTGCTAGTCCTACCTCCACAAACTGACCAGCTTTCACAAATTCCCCAATATTCTTAAGTCTTCATATCCTATAAATATGTCTCCCCCACTTGTCCACACTGTTATATGGAAGCCCCCACAGACCCACACCATCAAGATAAATACAGATGGTAGCTTTGCTGACCACAGTGCTGGAATGGGTGGTGTGTTCAGAACCCACTCTGGCCTCTGTCTCCTTTTCTTCCAGGCTCCTATAACAGCTAAGGATCCTCTTGAAGCTGAGCTGTCAGCTTTATATTGGGCTTTACATTTGGCTTTATCTGCCTCCTGGGTGAACATTTGGGTGGAGGTGGACTCCATTGTTCTGATAGACTTACTGAAACAGGATAGCCAAGTTACTTGGCACCACAGCTTTTGGATTCAGAAAACTAGAAGGCTCACTCTGCTGCTCACATTACAATTCTCTTTCATTTACAGGGAGGGGAATAAACCTGCAAACTGGCTAGCCAGAGTTGGTGCTACCTCTGAGAAAGTGATTGTTTCATCCAGTCCCCCCTCTGCCCTCCTTTTTTTTCTGGCTGGGGACAAACTGGAGGTCCCCCATCTCAGATTGGTGTCTCCCTAGTAGTCTCCCCGTCTGGTTGGTAATCTCTTAGATGTGCCTAACTGATTTTCTGAGATGCTGAAGATCTATGTTGGATGACCTATATCTACTGCTCTCTACCACTGTGGCCCCCTATCTTTGGACTTTATTGGCGTTCTGAACTAGTTTGGGTATATTTTTTTGGGTTTTCGTATACTAGGTATACAAAATTACTTGTACCTTTGGTTTCACTTCCTCTTTCTATTTTCTCTTCTTGTGTGGAGTTGTATGGCGGCAAGTGAAACGCCTTAGGACCAGTTCTTGTTGTTCTTTTGTTTTTTACATGGGGATCCACTCTTCCTCCTCTACACGTACCTTTTTTGCTTATATTAACATCTAGGGAGCCTTAACCTGCTCCTTCCCATATATATATATATATAAGGAAAAATTCATTATATTGATGTTCAATCAGTTACAGCTCTAAGATGAGGTGCCTCTAAGAGGTCAGCCTCCAAAAAAAACATCAGTTGAGTTGGGGGGGAAGAAGAGACTACAACCTTATTGGAGGAAAGGCCTTTCCTAGCAAGACAGTTTGCAGGCCTATTGCCTTCTCTAAAAATGAAAGAAAAAATTACATCTATGTGATGTTTCAAGGTGTTAATCTTTTGGATCCAGTAGGAATGGTGCCAAGGGAGGTCTACCTCCTCATTCAGATAATGCAGTAGAGTGGTGGAGTCTCCCTCAACCAAAAGATGCCTCCAATTGTTCATAAAAGCAAGATTTATAGCCCAGAAAGTAGGAATTAATTCATTTTCCATTGGATCAGTAACCACAGTAGGAGCATAGAAGAAGAAAAGGATGTGTCCCTTGTGATCCTTGAAAACCACTAAAACCTGCTCTCAAATCTGAGAATCCACCATCAGCGTTTACTTTGACATAGAGGTAGGGGGGCTTCTAATACACCTTTATAATCTTGGTCTTCACAGCCTTATCCATAAGAAGGTTATACATAATATAAGGGAACTTCTTATATCTAATAAGTTTTGCCACAAAAGAATTGTAGTTACCCACCACTTTGCATATTGAAATAACCTTCCCCTCAATTTTAACACTATTTTTGGCCATCCACAAAAACCATGCCACAATAAAAGGAATGGCTCCAATTTTGTCAGCAGTCCAACCTCTCCAGTAGGTTAACAAGTCTTGCCACTCTAAATTGATATTATTGACAGTGATCAGCTTGATGAAATCAGTCCATACCTCTTGGGAGAAGATGCAACTAAAGAAGACATGCTAAACAAATTCTTCCTCAACACCACACATGTAACATTTTGAAGGCCACCTCAATCCTTTTACCTTCAGGATGTCATCAGTGGGGATGCATACATGAAAAATTCTCTAATTGAAAAATGACATTGATGGAGTCAGAAATCTATTCCATAATGAGTTCGCCCACTCTATAGGGTCCTAGTGGTTAATTTTGCTATAAATTTGTCTAGTTAAGCTCTGAGTAGTTCCTGTTTGCCAAACAATCCGGCCAGGTCTAGTTATACCAATTTGCAGCTTTTTAACTTGCTCTACAGAAGATTCATGTAGTAAGGTTCTTAATATGGGTATAAACCAACTGTCACCACACCAACAATCTGCCACTTTGATTTGAGTACGATATATATATATATATATATATATATATATATATATATATATATATATATATATATATATATATAACTATGTTGTACTTCTTATACTAGTTATGCCTTAACTCAAATTAACTTGCCTGAATTTCTTGTTAGGGTAAATTTCTCTATAATATTTTGTCTACCCAACCTGAACATCAACAGCAGCCACTCACGTAAATTACGTGACAAAGAAACTGCTGCCAAAATAGCTCTTTTTAATATGTCGTTATAATAGTAATTGATAGTTTTCAATCAGAAATGTTATCTATAACTGATAGTTCCTTTAGTAATGATAAGTTGTATTAGGGATAAAGTTATGAATAATTATATAAGAAGTGGTATTAATGGAAGAAGTTGTCATTGTGGGGGGTTATAATTTTTAATGTATAACAAAAAGGCACTTGAAAGAATCCTCCATTGATCCGAAGATGCAAAGCAACCCACATGTCAAAAAGATGGCTTCACGAAAGGGATGCAGGACCATTCAAAGCAATGTAATCACACACAAAAAGAAAAAAATCTGATCAATCAGAGGACAATCAATTAAAGAATAATGAACCGAATAGAAACCTAACATTGACACCAACCGATTAAAGGCTAACAATCCAACATTCAAAGCTCAATTACAGTAATCTTGCCCATCATCAATAAATTTAGTGCTAGAAAAATAACCCATCCCTTGGTGGACTATGCTCAATACCCCAAATAACGGCCAAATCAATAGGAATAAGGGACACCTTCGACCCATAAATCTCCTCAAACAAATTTTTTAAGATCCTCGATGGTGAAGAAGATGGAGGTCATTAAAAAAGATACCCCCAATGAAAGCTTATGGCTCTCAAGCAATTTTTTTGATCTATAAAAAATACCTATTTCTTTATGTCTTAATTCTTAATAATTTCTAAGGATATTATGCTTTAATGAAAGGTATTTTTTGTGTTTTTGGATGTAGGTGATGTAAAAAGGTCTAAAAAGAAAAAAGGAGCAAAAATGGAGCAAAATACAAAAAGTATAAAAAAAATATGGCCTGGCTCCTAGGCACCAGAAGTTGGCGCCTAAGCGCCAGACTCGATACAGAAACTGTCAAGTTTTTTACAACGGTTGATGGGTTATTTTGACGGAGTGAGCGGTTATTGGACATTCTAGAAGACTTGCAGTTGTTCCTTGATAATAGGACATGTGATACATTGCATTTGGACGCTCCAAAAAGGTTTTAATCGTGAAGAGGTGCGAGCCAAAGTGAAGTGGTGCGAAGAACTGGATGCGGTGTCCAGCGCCTAGGCGCCAGACAGACCTTCTAGAAAATTCAATGAATGTGGACATGTTTTGAAGAGGAGCTTCAAGGCAACCCTTGAAGCCTATAAATAGGGGTCCATTTCTTCAGAAAACTTGCCCCTCCCATTGTAACCCTTTCTCTTATCCACTTTAGGATCTCTCATCCTTAGAGAGAGAAATCGAGAGAGAAATATAGGGCCACTTTTGTTTAGTTTAGTGAGTTTATTTTCAAGTAGTTGCATCTGGAGTTCATTACACTGTGGAGTCAGTAGGAATCAGAAGATCTGTAGAAGAAATATTTGAGATAAATATTTTATATTTGATTCAAAGTTTATTTATTATATTTTGCTGTTTATTTTCAATGTGTTATGAGTAGTTAGTTTACTTTCTTCCTTCAATTATGAAGAGATAGATAAGCTAATATAAAGATTCAATGAAAAATTGAAATTCAAAATATTTTCAAAACATTGTGATGACATTAATACCTGATCTTACTTTACTTTTTAAATTGGCCATTTAAATTGTTAAAACGTGTTGAAGAGTTTTGAGACCTTGAAGGAGAAGTACTCTTAACTTGTAAATGTCACATGAATCCTTGGATAATCGAAGGCCATGTGCGGGCTATTCAAAGTGAAGTGCAAACAAATAGGAAGATAAGATTTAAAGGGCGTAGAAATGATAAGTTTCTAGAGTGACAGACTAAATTCTTATAATTTGATTTATAGATTAGGAAAGGGTCACTAGTAGGGCCGACCATAGCCACCCTTGGACATCTAGAAGTGCGAGTCTAGATTAACCCATTCTACTAACAATACATCCGGACCTAATCTGTAAATTAGCCAATGTTCTTTACGCCTAGATCAAAGGGTAAAGAATAGGAATGCTTCTATTTGGCACAATAACATAAATCAAATTCTCCAATGAATATTAAATTATCTTAAAAATCTTAATTGAAGGGAAGAATGTTGTTTATTTTATAGTTTTCATAAATCATTTTCTTATTATAGTTTTCTTTATTTGCATCTAGTAAGTTAATAGTAATTTATAGTTAAAATAAAAGATAAAAAGATATTTTTTATAATATTTAGAAAATTTATCACTATAATTCTTCCCTGTGGGATCGATACTGGGGTCTTTGTTTCAAAACCCTATATTACTTGAAACGAAACATATACTTGCGTAGTACCCCTAGTGTGTAAAAATATTTTCTAAATTTACAACATTTTTATTTTATACACTAGCCGCTATTTATAAATTGAGTCAAGTTTTTGGCCATCTTTTGAAGCGAATATTACTCGCATTATTGCGGGTCGGGTCAAGTTTTTAGCGCCGTTGCCGAGGATCGAAAGAAATAGAATAGTATAAATTTTCTTATAAAAATAAAAAAATATATATATATTATTATAAAAAAAAGATATATTTATTTTTTCCTTGTTTTATGCGAAGATTTGGTTCTGAAGGATTAATACCTTTAGATTCTGAATTAGAAAAAACAATTAGAAAAATTAAAAAGGGAAAACAAATTAAAAAATTTCAAGAAATGGCTACTTTACAAAATCCAATTGAACTTAATGATCAAAATGTTTATAAACCATTAAGGGATTATTCTAACCCTACAGTAGATGAACTTCATAGTAGTATTCAAATACCCACTGTAGATGCTAATTCTTTTGAACTTAAACCGTCTATTATTCAAATGGTGCAAAACAATCAATTTGGTGGATCACCAAATGAGGATCCAAATTTACATCTTGTTAGTTTATTAGAACTTTGTGCTACCTTTAAATATAACAATGTTTCGATGATGCTTATTAGACTTAGACTCTTTCCTTTTTCTTTAAGAGATAAAGCAAAGATGTGGTTAAACTCATTAGCGATTGGTTCTATTAAAACATGGGCTGAAATGACACAAAAATTTCTTGCTAAATATTTTCGTCCTTCTAAAATTGCTAAATTAAGAAATGATGTTACTTCGTTTAGTCAATTTGACGGGGAGACAATATATGAAACTTAGGAAAGATTTAAAGAACTATTAAGAAAATGTCCTCATCATACTTTGCCTGATTGGTTAATTATTCAAACATTTTATAAAGGATTAATTGGATCTTTAAAATCAATTATTGATGCTGCTGCTGGAGGTTCTTTAATGTCTAAATCATTTGAAGAAGCTTACACTTTAATTGAAGAAATGACTAATAACAATTTTTAATGGCCTTCCGAAAGGATTAATCCTAAAAAGATGAAAAGTATTCACGATAATGAAGCCTTTTCTATTTTAGCTTCAGAAGTTGCAGCAATATCTAAGAAATTAGATACTTTTGCAATTAATATTTCGCATAATAACTCTGCTAATATTGAAGATTCTCAAACTATTGAAACTTTACAAGCTATTGCAAGTAAAAATATTCCTTATTCAAATTATTATAATCCTCGGTGGAAAAATCATCCTAATTTTAACTGGAATAATTCACAACAACAATGGGATAATAATTAATCTTATCCCACCGGAAATTGGAATAATCAAGTTAATTCAAATTATAAACCTCCTGGATTTAATAATCAACAAAAAAAGTTATCATTAGAAGAATTAATTATACAAATGAATAATCAATTACAAAATCAAAATACTGCTATTCGTAACATTGAAAATCAAATGGGGCAAATTGCTACTTTAATTAATAAAAACTAGAAAAGAACATGAACAAGTTAAAGCTGTGCAACTTAGAAGTGGAAAGGAATTAAAAGAAAGAATGCGGAATGAAATTGAAAAGAGATTGAAAAACCTAAAGAAACTCTCTCTTAGTCATGATCAGACTGTTATACCTATTAATGTGGAAATTGAAAAACCACCACCACCTTTTCCTCAAAGACATAAACAACAAAAATTAGATCATCAATTTTCTAAGTTCTTTGAAATTTTTAAGAAACATACTATTAACATACCTTTTGCTGAAGCTTTGGAACAAATGCCAACTTACATAAAATTTATGAAGGATATTTTAAGAAAAAAATGAAAATTTGAAGCTTTTGAAACTGTTGCATTAAGTAAAGAAGTGCAATAATTCAAAAGAAACTACCTGAAAAGCTTAAGGATCCTGAAAGTTTCACTATACCCTGTGCTATTGGAGAAAAATTTTGTGGAAAAGCTTTATGTGATTTAGGAGCAAGTATTAATCTCATGCCATTTTCTATCTTTCAAAGATTGGATTTAGGAGATATTACTTCCACCACTGTAACCCTTCAGTTAGCTGATAGATCTATCACTTATCCTAGAGGAGTTATAGAGGATGTCATTGTTAAAGTGGATAAATTTATCTTCCCTGTAGATTTCATAGTACTTGATATGGAAGAAGATAAAGAGATACCTATTATTTTAGGGAGACCTTTTCTAGCTACCGGACGAGTTATGATTGATGTTCAAAAGGGAGAACTAACCATGAGAGTTAATGATCAAGAAATTAAATTCAATGTTCTTAAATCAATGAAGTACCCTGATAAAGAGAAATGTTATCGAATGGATATAATTGATTATTTAATTGAAAAGCATTATCAAGAAAAATATAAAGTCATTTCTGAAGAAAAATTTGAATTTTTAACAGATGAAAATGAAGTAGTAGAAGAAGAAGAGACTCATTTTATTAAAGATAATTGGGAAACTTTAGACATAACTCAAAATGATATACTTTTACCATCAATTAAAAAAGCCCCTGAGCTGGAATTAAAAATGTTACCTTCCCATTTAAAATATGTGTTTCTTGGAAATTAGTTAACTTTACCTGTTATTATTTCTTCTGAACTGAGTAAAGATCAAGAAGAAAAACAACTAGGTGTGTTAAAGAGTTATAAGAAAGCTTTTGGTTGGACTATTGCTGATATAAGAGGAATAAGCCCTTCCATTTGCATGCATAGAATCTTAATGGAAGAAAATTTTAATCCTACTATAGAATCGCAAAGAAGATTAAATCCTATCATGAAAGAGGTTGTTAAAAAAGAAATTATTAAGTGGTTAGATGCTAGTATTATTTATCCTATTCCGGATAGTCAATGGGTAAGTCCTATTCATTGTGTTTCGAAGAAAGGAGGTGTAACCGTCATTCTTAATGATAAAAAAGAACTTATTCCTACAAGACAAGTTACTGGATGACGAATTTGTATTGACTATAGGAAATTAAATAAAGCCACTAGAAAGGATCATTTTCCTTTACCTTTCTTGGATCAAATGCTCGATAAATTAGCTGGACACTCATATTTCTGTTTTCTGGAAGGATATTCTGGTTATCATTAATTACTTATTACTCCTGAGGACCAAGAAAATACAACATTTGCAAGTCCTTATGGAACATTTGCTTTTAGAAGAATGCATTTTTATTTATGTAATGTACCTGCAACTTTTCAAAGATGTATGATGTCAATATTTTGTGATTTGATTGACAAAGGAATTGAAATATTCATGGACGATTTTTCAGTCTTTGGAACTTCTTTTGAATCTTATTTGGAAAACATAGCCAAAGTTCTGAAAAGATGTGAAGAAACAAATTTAGTTCTTAACTGGGAAAAATGTCAATTCATGGTCATAGAAGGCATTGTACTTGGTCACAAAGTATCACAAAAAGGGATGGAAGTAGATCAAGCAAAAGTGAAAATTATTGCTGAATTGCAACCACCTACTACTGTTACTGATGTGAGAAGTTTTCTAGGTCATGCTGGATTTTATAGAAGATACATAAAGGATTTTTCTAAAATTGCTAAACTCTTTGTCATTTATTGGAAAAAAGATGCAAAATTTGAATTTAATAAAGAATGTATTAATGCTTTTAATATTCTAAAAGAAAAATTAATAACTGCACCTATCATTGTTGCACCTAATTGGAATAAATCTTTTGAATTAATGTGTGATGCAAGTGATTTTGCAATTGGAGCTGTATTATGAAAAAAATATGAGAAAATTTTCAAAATTGTATATTATGCTAGTAAAACTCTCACTGAAACACAAAGAAATTACACTACCACTGAGAAAGAGCTTCTAGCTATAGTATATGCCTTTGATAAATTTAGACCTTATCTTCTTGGTACTAAATGCATAGTTCATACTGATCATTCTGCTAATAAATATCTATTATCTAAGAAAGATTCTAAACTTAGACTTATAAGATGGGTTTTACTTCTACAAGAATTTGATTTTCAAATAGTAGATAGAAAAGGAACTGAAAAACAAATTGTTGATCATTTGTCTAGAATTAAAAATGAAATTATTTCAGAAGAAAACATAAATGAGAAATTTCCGGATGAATCTTTATATGCTATTCAAGAATACAAAACACCTTGGTATGCTGATAATGTTAATTATTTAGTTAGCAATATTTTACCTTATGACTTGGATTACAAATTTATTAAGAAATTTAAATATGATCCTAAATCTTATATTTGGGAAGAACCTCATTTATTTAAAATTGGTAAAGATTCTATGATTCGAAGATGTGTACCTTACGAGGAAACTTTTGCTATTATTCAAAAATGTCATGATTCCGATTTTGGAGGACACTTTGGCATAGATAAAACTGCATTTAAAATTTTAAATTCTGGATTTTATTGGCCTACCTTATTTAAAGATGTGAGACAATATGTGAAAACTTGTGAACGATGTCAAAGGATGGGAAATATATCTAGGAAGGATGAAATGCCTTTAAACTATATATTGGAAGTTGAAATTTTTGATATATGAGGTTTAGACTTTATGGGACCATTTGTTTCATCATCTGGAAAAATTTATATTTTATTAGCAGTTGATTATGTTTCAAAGTGGATTGATGCTGTTGCTTTACCAAACTGTGATTCCAAAAGTGTTTCTAAATTTTTAAAGAAAATGATATTTTCAAGATTTGGAATGCCTAAGGTAATTACTACTGATGGTGGAAGTCATTTCAGGAATATAAGAATTCAATCATTACTACAAAAATTTGGAATCAAACATGGAATTGCAACAGCTTATCACCCACAAACAAGTGGAATGGCTGAAGTATCAAACAGAGAAATTAAAAGAATTTTAGAGAAGACTGTTAATCCTAAAAGAACTAATTGGGTTGATAGACTTGATTCCGCATTATGGGCTTATAGAACAGTCTTATAAGACACCAATCAGAATGTCACCTTACCGGTTAATTTATGGTAAACATTGTAACTTACCTGTAGAACTTGAACATAAAGCTTATTGGCCGATAAAGGAGTTTAATTTTAATTTGAATAAAGCAGGAGAAAAACAATTACTGCAATTAAATGAGATGGAAGAAATAAGAAATGAAGCATATGAAAATGCGAGGATTTATAAAGAGAAAATGAAAATGTTGCATGATAAGAAAATTTCAGGAAAAATTTTTGAGCCTGGACAAGAATTATTACTGTTTAACTCTCGTTTAAGATTTTTTTTCCTGGAAAATTAAGATCTAAATGGATTGGACCCTATTTAGTTGAGAAAGTATACCATTATGGAGCTGTGGATATTAAAGATCCCAAAACATGAAAAATTTTTAAAGTAAATGGAGTAAGATTGAAGCCTTATTTGGGAGATATTAAAAAATTTTATAAAGAGGCTTATGAATTGAGTCAACCTGATTAAAGATTTACTTAAGTCAGGATGATGACGTTAAACCAAGCGCTCTGTGGGAGGCAACCCATAATTATCTTTTGTTATGAGTGTTTTTGTGTAAGGTTATGCCTTGATCTTGATTAATTTTATATTACTTTAGAAAAATTTGATGCTTATAAGTCTTAGATGACTTAGGCTGAAAATTATTTTGAAGTATGTAAGATTTAAAAATTGGATCACTCTATTTTGAATATGAGTAAAAAGGAGATCAAGTTAACCTTCATTTTGATTGTATACAATGTGAGTTATTGAGTCTATATTACTCAAACCAGTATAATTTACCTATCTTGGAGAACGAAATTTTGAAATTTGACGATTAGGCAAAATGGAGTTGAACATAGTTCCGGCGCCTAGGCGCCAGAATTCGGCGCCTAAGCGCTAGAATCAACTGTGTATCAATTGGTCCGGCGCCTAGGTGCCAGATTCTGCGCCTAAGCGCCACAGTTACTGGGTCGTGCAAAAATTGAAAATTTTTCAGTTTTTCATACGATTTTCCCCTTTAAATCAACCTATCTTCTTCCCAACCATCAAGCAATCAAAATTACGTCCCTTGCACTTCATTCTTGAGAGATTTGAGAAATTTTGAAGAAATGGAAGGAAGAAATCATGGAGAAGAAGCTAGGGACAAGGTCTCAAAGGATCCTCAACCCTAGTTCAATGGTTTCATCGCAGTATGTTTAGAAAACATTTCTAGTGGTTTGGAGAAGTTTGAAACGGAGTTTAAAAGCATTGGAGATCGCCTTCATGAGATGTTTCATCAAGTTGAACATCTTGAATGGAAAATGAAACTTCAATTTAATCATTTTGTGGCTTATCAAGATGCTCAAGTTGAAATGTATGCGAAGAACAAGTGGATTGACGAAAAGACGGCTACGGATTTCCTGAGAGCGTTAGTGTTCTTTCCAAGTGGAATACACAATTTCCCTTGTGAAGATTTGAATATTCTGGTAATGAGATAGTTATTATATGGTTTGTTGAGTCATTGTATCGATTTAGAGAATCGATTGTGTTTGTTTGTGTATTTGCTTTCATGTTTAATGTGTGTTGTTTTTGCTTAGAAATTGTTGTGTTTGAGTGTGTATTAGGAACATGAATCAAATATAATACTTATCTGGAATGTATTGAGTCAATATTGAAGATTATAAATGGAATTTAGTGAGTTTGATTGAAACCTTATGTTTGATTGGTGGATTAAAAATTTAATTTTTATAAATTTTTGAAAAATGTTATGGAAGTTAGAAATTGAAGCCCTACTCTGATATGAGTAATTGGAAGTTGAATTTATGAATTTTGGTGGAAAATTAAATTTAAAAATAATTTTTTGTGAAAGGCGAGTCTGGCGCCTAAGCGCCAGTTCGGCCTGTACCCGAAAAATTATTTAAATAACCCCCAAAAGCCATTTTTGACGCCTAAGCTTCATCTTGTTCTCCATTTTCGTGAAAATACATCCTCTAAATCCATTTTGAAGTCAAAATATCAAGGATTTGAGCACGAAACCACTCGATTTCATCGTCTCAAGGTCAGATCTACACTTTAAAGCATTTATTTTAGATTTTCACTATAGATTTACCTAGGTTTTGCTAAGAACCGAAAATTTAAAAAAAAAATTTGATTTAGTGATTTCTTTGGATTGTTAAACTTATTTTATGTTTTATAAACTTAAAAAGAGTTTAAATCTTTGATTCCTAAATTTGTTCTTGTTTTCATTCACGTTTAGATGGCTCTAAAATCTAAACGCGGGAAGGCACGAGATAACTTTGATAGCAGCAAATTTTCTACTGCGGTTGCACATCTTTCATGAATTTGCGACTTCCAGAAAGTTCATTTCTGAACGAAGTTTCTATCATCCTGGAGAAATGATCGAAAACACTATCGTTGCACACAATTGGCAACAATTCTGTTATTTCACTGTTGTTATTATTATCCCGATTGTTCGAGAATTTTATGCAAATTTTCTGGATGCCGAAGATTATGAAGTCTTTGTCAGAGGTATCGAAGTAGGATTTAGTCCAAAAAGAATCAATGTATTTTATGGCCTGCCACCGACTATAGAGTGCTATTATTCTGGATTATCACCATCTGAGGGAGATTTGGATATGATCATTGCTTATTTGATCGACGGTACTCGGATCTTGGAAGATCGAAACGTGAAAAAGGGTAAACTTCAAATCCTCTAAATTAAATGGTATTTCTAAAGCATGGCACTATTTTATTTCGCAAGATTGTTACCTTCCAACCACCCGAGTGAAGTGACTAGAGATCGAGCGATCTTAAACTACCGCATTCGGGAGAGGAAGCCTATTGATGTCGGGAGTATTATTTATGATTCTCGTGGATTTTACTGCGAGATCCAGCACTTCTGTTGGATTGGGATTCCCATCTCTGATTTATTCACTATGTGTTAGTAATGGAGTCACTGCTTATATTTCTGAGGAGAAGTTAAAGTCTACCATGCCAATTGGTCAGGAGAGTATTAGTATCTATGATCTTCTTCGAGGGAAGAGATCGACCGCTCCTTCTACTTCTGCACATACTCCAGGTAGACCTTCTACTTCTTGACCCTCTACTTCTGTTGAGCCACCATCAGATTTATGGGAATCAATGCATGATTAGTTTTTAGAGCAACAACACGAGTTATTTCAAACTCACTACAGGATTGATACTATT
Organism: Papilionanthe hookeriana x Papilionanthe teres; assembly: GCA_022702705.1. NCBI lineage: Eukaryota > Viridiplantae > Streptophyta > Magnoliopsida > Asparagales > Orchidaceae > Papilionanthe > Papilionanthe hookeriana x Papilionanthe teres. The sequence continues at coordinate 116,022,468 of CM040431.1, forward strand.
GATAGGAAACTAGATCATTCATCTGATTATACCCCGAGCAAGAGTAGTTATGATGCTGAGTATGATGATTCCCTAGTCAGATTTCTGAAGGGTGAACATGATGTTAGTTTCCCTACTTTTCCTAGTTTCACACATTTGTTGATCCTAAGGACGTAGAATTTTCCTTTGGTGATGATGATGATGATGAGGCTACAACTAGTGACTAGTAGTTATAGATCTTTATGATGAGCTGCTCTGTTAGTTTGTTTTGTTTGGATTGTTTGTTTAGTTTTGTGTTTGATGTATGTTGATTTGTTTAAATATCTGTGTGGATTGATTAGTGTTAAGATTATGTTGTTAAAATATTCTTAGTATATTGTGTTGAGACTGAAGTTAGAGTTAATTTATATGTTTGTTTTAGTCTACTGTTTAGTACTTAGTAATTTTGCTCTGCTTTAATTTTGTTTCAAATTTAGTAACATCATAAAATTAGCCTGCTTACTTTTTATATATGCTTCAATTTTATCTTAATTATTCATAAAAGCATGATAGAAGTTAATTTTTCTTTTTAAGATTGTTTTTACATACTTATAAAAATTTTTATGATTTTCTTTCTCTCATACTTTTAAATTATCATAGTATACCAAAACTTAAGTTTGGAGGAAGGGAAAATCCATTCAAATTTAAATTTTATTTGTCCTTAAAGAGCTAATATTTTCTTAAAAATAAAAACTTTTTAACATAACTTAAGGAATGAAGAATTTATTTGAGATCACTTTTATTTTTGAAATTATAAACAATTTAGTGAAATTAACCAAAAAAATTACTAACTTTGATTGATTTTAAGAATAGAATTCTTTAACTTAAAGAAGAATAAGATAAAGAATTTTTCTATTCATGATAGAAATAATAGAATTTTAGAAATATTAAGTAATAAAAAATTATCACTTGTAAAAGAAATGATTGGAAATCTTTTTGAATTCTTATTTATGTTATAATAATTAAGTGCAAATGTATAAGTTTTGAAAATATTAGTTAATGATAGTGAAGTTCAAAACCATTATTAGGTTATCCAGATATAGTAATCCTCTCTATATATTAAAAAAAAAAAAGTAGAAGAGAGGAGAAGCTTGAGGAAATGCCTAATAAAAAACTGGCTTCACTTGAATTATCTTATAAGAAGAAAACCAGTTACATATTCTACTTAATTTTTATACATAAATATTTATTTAGAAAAGATTTTTCAAGATCTTTTTCTTGTAAATAATCTATGAAAGCTTAACATAATAGACTTCTATTATTTTCAAAATGGATGAAAAGTTTGAAATCTTATGATTTGGTAGTTAAATATTCTTTAAATTCTTAAAATTAAACTTAGTTAGTGAAATTGGGTTAATAATTTACTAAAGACTTTATAAAAAAAAAAAATATAAGGAATCTTAAATATTTATTTTTTATTCCAAAGGTTATATATTTTATATAGTAGAAAGAGTTACTTGAGGACAAGTAACATTTAAGTTTGAGGGATTTTGATCTATAAAAAATACCTATTTCTTTATGTCTTAATTCTTAATAATTTCTAAGGATATTATGCTTTAATGAAAGATATTTTTTGTGTTTTTGGATGTAGGTGATGTAAAAAGGTCTAAAAAGGAAAAAGGAGCAAAAATGGAGCAAAATACAAAAAGTATAAAAAAATATGGCCTGGCGCCTAGGCGCCAGAAGTTGGCGCCTAAGCGCCAGACTCGATATAGAAACTGTCAAGTTTTTGACAACGTTTGATCGGTTATTTTGACAGAGTGAGCGGTTATTGGACATTCTAGAAGACTGACAGTTGTTCCTTGATAATAAGACATGTGATACATTGCATTTGGACGCTCGAAAACAGTTTTAATCTCGAAGAGGTGCGAGCCAAAGTGAAGAGGTGCGAAGAACTGGACGCGGTGTCTGGCGCCTAGGCGCCAGTCTCCGACACCTAGGCGCCAGAGAGACCTTCTAGAAAATTCATTGAATGTGGACATGTTTTGAAGAGGTGCCTCAAGGCAACCCTTGAAGCCTATAAATAGGGGTCCATTTCTTCAGAAAACATACCCCTCCCATTATAACCCTTTCTCTTATCCACTTTAGGATCTCTCATCCTTAGAGAGAGAAATAGAGAGAGAAATTTAGGGCCACTTTTGTTTAGTTTAGTGAGTTTATTTTCAAATTGTTGCATTTAGAGTTCATTACACTGTGGAGTCAGTAGGGATCAGAAGATCTGTAGACGAAATATTTGAGATAAGTATTTTATATTTGATTCAAAGTTTATTTATTATATTTTGCTGTTTATTTTCAATGTGTTCTGAGTAGTTAGTTTACTTTCTTCCTTCAATTATGAAGAGATAGATAAGATAATATAAATATTCGATGGAGAATTGAAATTCAAAATATTTTCAAAACATTGTGATGACATTGATACCTGATCTTACTTTACTTTTTAAATTGGCCATTTAAATTGTTAAAACCTATTGAAGAGTTTTGAGACCTTGAAGGCGAAGAACTCTTAACTTGTAAATGTCACATGAATCCTTGGATAGTCGAAGGCCATGTGCGGGCTATTTAAGGTGAAGTGCAAATAAATAGGAAGATAAGATTTAAAGGGTGTAGAATTGATAAGTTTTTAGAGTGACAGACTAAATTCTTATAATTTGATTTATAGATTAGGAAAGGGTCACTAGTAGGGCCGACCATAGCCACCCTTGGACATCTAGAAGTGTGAGTCTAGATTAACCCATTCTACTAACAATACATCCGGACCTGATCTTTAAATTAGCCAATGTTCTTTGCGCCTGGACAAAGGGTAAAGAATATGAATGCTTCTATTTGGCACAATATCATAAATCAAATTATCCAACGAATATTAAATTATCTTAAAAATCTTAAATTAATTGAAGGGAAGAATGTTGTTTATTTTATAGTTTTCATAAATCATTTTCTTATTATTGTTTTCTTTATTTACATCTAGTAAATTAATAGTAATTTATAGTTAAAATAAAAGATAAAAAGATATTTTTTTATAATATTTAGAAAATTTATCACTATAATTCTTCCCTGTGGGATCGATACTGGGGTCTTTGTTTCAAAGCCCTTTATTACTTGAAAAGATACGTATACTTGCGTAGTACCCCTAGTGTGTAAAAATATTTTCTAAATTTACAACATTTTGATTTTATACACTAGCCGCTATTTATAAATTGAATCAAGTTTTTGGCCATCTTTTGGAAGCGAATATTGCTGCATTATTGTGGGTCGGGTCAATTGTGATCTCCATCGAGACCAAATATACGACACATAGAAATGTAGACACCTCTTTAATTTAATCGAAGAAAAAAAAAGTCAAGTAACAAAAGAAGTTTGTACTAGAGACGGTTACCTAGTGGAAAGAAAATGCTCCGATGGAGAAAACTTTCAATGAACCTGCTCGAGCAAATGCTATTCACATTGCTGGTGTCATTTTTGAAATCTTTGAAGATAAGAATGAGGCCACCAAGAAAGCAAGCTTGAAGAGGCTTTGCTTGCAAGAACTATGCATGACTGCTTCACTCTAATGACACACCACACACACCTGCCAATCTACTTCACCAGAGAAGATATGCTATTCAAGAACAATCCTTATAACAACACTGCTGTCGTCACTACCCTGTTCACTAACATTTAAGCCGAGATTATACTCATAAACAAAAAGCAATTTAATGAATATCATCTTCAAGTAAATGTTTGAAGAGATGAGCATGAAGACCACTTCATCTCTTGGCCATGTCAGAGCCACTATATGGCTTCTCTACGAAAAGGAATGAAACCATTGGAACTAACACCTTTAATCATGTGTGGGTAAGAGGCTCAAAAGTTAACAACCATGGTAGATTTCATCATTGTCAACTCATCAACAACCTAAAACACCATTTTTTATCTCCCTCTGCTCAATAAATTCAGAGAAATTGTATCAATTTATAATGTTGTGGTGAAGTTCCTAGGTGATGAGGAAATAGTCACAGTACAAGGCAACCTTAAGTTGTCACTCACCTCTTATCTGTGAGCCAATGGTAGGTTGCATCAAGGATTTAGACACCCAATGAGAGAATGGTCTTGAGAATAAAGAAATCGTTGGGATTTGCCTAACATGATGGAAAAATTGGTTCTTTTGATTAATCAAAACATTTAACATAAGTCATATGAGAGAGCTTGTTAGCCTAATATAGAAGAATCATGATATATTCATTTGTTGGACCATAAAAATGTTAGGGGTAACAACTGATGTCGTCTGCCACCACCTCAACATCAATCCAGTGGCTCAACTGCTGAACCAAAAGAAGATAACAAAAATAATGCACTGATGGAATTGATCCATGAGAAGGAATATAAGATGTTGGAGACCAGCTACATATAGGATATGTAGTACTCAAACTAGATAGCCAAAATGGTTTTGAACCAAAATGTGAATCACAAACGACAGATGTGTATCAACTTCATGAACGTAAATGCAGCTTCTTAAAAAGATAGCTACTTTACTAAAGATTGATATGCTCATAATTATTGTGGTCAATCACTCAGTCATGAGCTTTCTTGATTGTTTCTCAGGTAACCATCAAAGAAAGATGCACCTGACCAATGTAGAGAAAACATCTTTCATCTAAAGAGAGTTTGTGTTATTTTATAATGTAGTTCCTTTTGGGATTAAGAATGAGGGTACAACTTTCCAATGAATGATGGATTTAATATTTTGTTAAGAAAAAAGGAAAAAAAATTTAAGTGTAATTTAATGATACCTTAGTAAAAAGTATAAATCCCAAATGAAATAAATAAGCCAACAAAAACTATTGAAACTCTAAGAAAATATAACTTGAATCTTAATCTACTTAAGTGCATGTTTAGATTGAGAACGAGGATGTTCCTAGAGTACTTACTGATGCATAAAGTAACCAAAATTAATCTAGAAATATTCCATGCATTAGTGGGTATAATCCCAACCAACATCAAGGAATTGTAGAGGGTGACTGACTGATGTGCGGGACTCAATTGATTCATCTCAAAGTAGGGCGATAAGTGCACTGCGTTCTTAAAAACCCTAAAGTGTCCCAAAATCTTTATGTATTCAGATGAGTGTGGGTGAGCCTTACAATAGTTAAAGATTTTTTTGGCCTCTCTACTTCTTTGGTAAACCACAAAGTTGAATGCAAAACTTTCACTCTACCCTGGTGTTGACCCAGAAGCCATAAGTTTAGTCCTAATCTAAGATAAAAAAAATCAGTAATTCTCTATCTACTACATTAGCCAAGTCATTAGGGGAGTAGAATTAAGGTATCCCATTCTAAAAGAAAAAAATAAACATTGTTCTTATTACTTCAGTGTGCAAGCTCCAACCATATTTACACATACATCTAATTCAGGTGATCACCAATCACCCTCTTAGGTCAATTATCACCAAAACATAATATTTTGGCTAACCTATTAATTTAGCAGTTGAGCTTAGGGAGTTTGACCTATGCTACCTACCAAGAAACAAAATCAAAGCCTTATAAGTGGCAAACTTCTTGGAGAACTTTTCAGAGATTGGCAACCCCAACACTGAAATAAGTACTTAAGACCCAACCTAGGTTTTAGACATCAATAAAGCATCAAATTGTTTTTTTGTGGAGGACATGAACTTCCCTTAACAAGTCTGATAAAAAATCATCAATAACACTTGGGTAGAGGTGGGGTTCAAGAACATTAACAACTAGGCTGAGTATAAGGGTCTCATAGTTGGAATGTTATTCATCTATATAGTAGGCACGTGACACCTTCTAGTGAGGTTAGATTCACAGTTGGTTGTTAATCAAGTGGAGGGAAAATCGAAAGTCGCGAAAGTGTAATAGCAAGTTACCTTTTAAAAGTAAGGGTGAATATATGAACGTTCTTGTCTATCTCACAAAGACTATCCAACTATTGAACAAATCAAAGCATTAGATGAAAGAAGCAAATGCGTAAAGAGTTTGGTGGATCCATAAGTAAACATTCTCAAAACTAATGAAGTTTTTTGAGAAAGTGAGTGACCCAAGATGTTTTACGTTTAGCAGCTCCAAATATCTCAAGCTAGATAGTCAAATAGTCCAAATGATGACCATTTTCATATATGTATGGTGCATGTGAGAAATTGAAGTTGAGGGAAAAACTCTAATAAGGGAGCCACACTGGAGAGAACATATTTTCCAGTCTAAAAGATCTTAAAGAATTCTTGTTAAGATATAAATAATATAAAATATTACATCGTTGTAGCTTAAGCCATCCCACAATTAGCAATAATTATCATCAATGGTCGATCATCGTCTAGGTACTTGAGATTCTCATGCCTATTCCCTCTTTAGTGGAGGTATAAATTAGTATTATCAATTATTTTCTAAAGTGGATTGATGTAAAAGCACTCAACATGTTATTGTCGATGTTGTTCACAACTTCTACTAGACGAACATCATCTACAAATATAAGGACTCCTATCAAAACAAATGAATCGGCTTAAAGTCTGCCTCTTTCCATCAACCACAGTCAAACAGGCATGTCGATGTCACTAACAAGATCACGCTAAACTTTCTTAGAAAAAATGATAAGGGAATTGAAAGAAAAGGACAGACCTCCTCTAATCCATCCATTGGAAAATTTGGACCACACTCTTTATGGTAATAAAAAAAAACCATTTATAATGCCACAAAGACCTAACTCCATGCTACGTGTAAAATATAATATTCACACCCAAAGAGTGGTTATAGCCTCCACATTTGATGAAGAGAACATAACCAAGTGGCAAAACATCAACAAGGAGTGATGAAATTCATGCTCAATATAGATGGCATCCTAGTGTTGTCAGGCTGTTTGTTGCCATCATTTCTCTTTGTTTGAGTGTCTTTAATGTCGTTGTCAATGAGTGACCACTCTATTATCTATTGCATTGCCCCATTCTCAGAATAGCTTTTTCTCTTAGATCATTTTAATGATCTTAAGATACTTAAGAAACTCATAAAAGAAGGAAGGGAAAATTGGAATGGAAAAACAGAGAAAAAAAAGTAGGGAGAATTTCATTGTGGTAAACTTTGTAGAGAAAACTCAAGGGTGTTTAATTTTTAAGGTACTTGTGTAAAGAAGAATCACATGAAAACCCTGATAAACAGAGATTTTAGGTATGATACCTATTCTGAGTTCATTATTCTCCTATAGAATCAAGCTTATATAGATAATTACATCTTAAACAACCAGGACTACCTAAGAAAACTCCTGATTAACGTTAACATTTGTTCTCTAAGAAATTCTAAGTATCAAGATAAAGGAAAAAAATTTCTACTATTTCATCCCAAAGGTAATATGTTCCTAAGTGTTATGTATTACCTTAAAGGTTTGGTTTAGTTTTTTATTTTTGTTTTGTTTTGATATTGTTTTGTTGTCATGTTATCTTGTTGATCCCCGATAAATATATGTGCGCCAAAAACTTGGTCGGCCATTAAATATATGTGCTGATGATTTAGATATGAAAATTATGATTTTATAATATGGGATACTACGCAAGTATACGTATCGTTTATCAAGTAATATAGGACTTTCTGATTAAGCCCCGAGATATCGAACCCATAGGGAAAGTGATATAACTTTAAAGAAATAAGAAAATTATCTTTTTACTTTTTTAATTGGATTTTGAAAGTATGTTTTGATTTTTAAAAATTTGATAGTTGATTTCGCTCTTTAAATTTTCTTATAAAAGTCAGACAAGAAATTAAAATGATAATAACTGTAAACATGTTATGAAAAACACTATTAACTAGAACTGGTATAAAAACACCATTAACTAGAATATCTTTTTTTTCCTTTATAAAGTAGTAATAATTATGAATGTATTGGTGTGGAAGTATTTAAATTTGTTGTGAAAAATATAAGCAAATGTATTCTTTACCCTTACTTGGTTCTATAAAGAACATTGGTTAATTTAAAATTTTATGATTTTGAATATGGTTAGGTAGGGAAGATACCAGCTCTCACTCTAGAGTTCCCTCGATTCCCTCCACTTGGGGGGCTAACTTCTCATAAAAAATTCAAATCTTCAAACTAAATTAGGGGCTTTTAGCCTGTCACACTAAAATCCTCTAATTTTACTCCCCTTTTTAAAACATCTTCTAATATATTACATTCAATTATATGAACTACATTTTTTACCCATATAATTGCATGTGATTCTTACTAACTTTCATGAGACAATACCGCATTGGATCTTACATAATCTCACCACAAATTTTACATCTTAACAGGCCAAATTAAGAAGTAAATAAAATTTATAGAATCAATTTTCACAACTTCTTCCAACTTTAAACACATATACTTTCCTCAACAATTCTTCATGAATTACTTACATCTTCATTTAAGAAAGTAAAAGATAAAGTAAACTACTCAGAATGCATTAAGAAAATACAAAAACACATTGATTTGAAATAGAAAATCATAAGAAAAACAACAAATAAAAACAAGTATTAATTAAAAACTAAATGTAAGAATAAAAGTAAACATTTATCTGAAAATCCTCTTCACAAGACTCAGGAAGCTCCTCTGAAACTTTGACTATTCACTAAACTACTTCTCAGAGCAAATCTCCAAACTCTGATGACTCAGAATACAAACTTCAGACTTCAATAAAAACTAAACTAAACTAAAGGAAACAAAAGTAGTGGAAAGAAGAAGGCTTCAATCCTACCATTTTCTCTTTTCTACTCTCTACTCCTACTGCTTATTAAAACTGAAATAAAAACTCTATAAAAATAAAATGGAAGAACCCTTCAAAATGTAAAGGAAGAGCTACTTTTTTTTTCTAAGACTCTCTTTAAATATAAAACCAAAATGTGCCTTGGTATCTCTTTAAAATATGTCCAGATTCGATGTATCCACCAAAGAATGCAGCCCTTCATTCAAACTTGCCGCCCAAAAGGAAGTTATGGAAGTTATCACCAAGAGTTGCATCCCATCCCCCTTGAAAATGGTGCCAAATTTAAATTAAACTCTATTTTTAACTGTGGCGGTTAAGCGCCGGCCCAGCGGCTCTTAGCCGCCAGTGCCCAAATTTCATTTTTCATTTTTTTTGCTCTAAATTTGATCCAATTTTGCTTCTTTCATCATAATTACTCATTTTGATCATACCTACAAGAAAAACACAAAATACATTTCATTAAAGTGCAATATCATCAAAAATAGGTATAAAAATGTGCATAAAAATATTATATATTTTAGGTGTACCAAAATCCCCCAAACATAAAATGTTACTTGTCCTCAAGTGACAGTTAATCTCATAGAAAAAATTTTAACATGCAAATTATGTAATGAGTTTCTTAGGAAGATAACAAAATTTTGTTCTAGAAATGGAATAGTCCAATTTAGAAAACGTTTTAGTAATTAGGACCAACTTAAAGTTTTAAAAGTTCTTAAGGAAAAAAAATGACAAATATAAGTCTCTATCTAATTCAATAATATTTGTAGATTCTTCAAAATATAGGATTCAAACATCTTATTTTTCTCACATAAAAATATTTATTTGAAAATAATTTTGCTTACTATATTATAACCTTAAGCTTTAGATTTTCTCTGAACTTATATGTTAAACTTTAGTATTGGAACTAATTTTTAATTAGGCCCTTAAATCCTCAAGCTTCTCATCCCTTTTTACATACTATTTTTCACTTTTTCTTTTTTTTTCTTTTCTTTTTCTTTTTTTTCCTTTTCTCTTTTTTTTCTAATGTAAGGATTACTGTATCTGGATAGGTCTTTAATGACTTTGAATTCCACCCTTCCATTTAATTTAAAGGTCAGATATATATCTTGCACTGAAAAATCATAATAATAGTATTTGAAAATTATTCCTCAATAAAAGAAATTTCAACTTTGAAGAATAAAAGTCAAATCTTCTATTTATCCAAAAATATAAAATTTCTTACTAAAGATAGATAGCTATATTTAACATCTCTTCACTAAGAAAATTTTAACTTCAAAATTTTCATGATTACTATAAATTTTCAACTAAATTCTTTTATTCATTTCTATATTCAAAATTTTTGTTCCCCTAATATAACTTCATATACATAATTGTTCTTAATCAAGAAATAAGATTTATTTTAAGTATTCTTGAGAATAAATAAAATTTTAGGTTTTTTTTTAAAAATTGTTTTTAAAATTCCCCCCCAAACTTTAATTTTTAGTTAGGATAAAACATTTAAGCATAAGAAATGATACACGGGTGAGATTTAAAGACTAACTTAACATGCTTGCATGAATTTAAATATCCGAAATATGCAAGTATAACAATTTAAACAACGGGAGTAAAATGAAATCAAATTTAGTTTTTCAAAACATTTTCTTTTTATAACAAGAAAATTAAAAGTTTCAAAAGACTTCTACAGTAGTGAAGGATTTCAAAGCAAATACACACTAACTGAAATCACACTGATACTAGATAGCAAATGATAGTGGTAGATTTTTTAAAAGTTTTTAAGCATGCAATTTCCTAAATAGTTGTTTCTATAGTGTTCTCTAATCTCCTAATAGTTTTAGAATTAAAGTACACAAAAAAAAAACTCTAGTACAACATACACATTAAAACATTTACTACCACACACACTACACTCAAAGCAACATATAAAACATCAATCCAACAACAGTACACCTGAATATGCATAACAGATAAATAGAACAACTACAATCTTCATACTATCAGAGTTCATATCACAACACAATAAAAAAAATACTAGACAAAGTACACAATAACACAGCACAACAACACAATAACTAAAACAAACAAAATACATCTACTCTTCATCCTCATCATCATTATCTTGCTCGTTCCAATCCCTGGATGGCACATAAGGTATGTAGAATGGATGAGGGGACATCTCAGCACTCTGATCACCTCTAATCAGTCTATCCAAATAATGCTGATAATTTTCCTCATATTCATCATGTTTAACAATATATCTCTCCACATTATCCATCTTACCATCCATATCTTTCAGATGCTCTCGAGTTAGACTCACTTTCTCCAAAATTTTTCTTAATAAACCAGTCTGTGAATAAGTAGATGATGAAACACGTGAAGTAGTAGCATGAAAAGTAGATGCAGCAGAAGCAGAAGCAGAAGCAGTAGAAGCTTTACCAAATCCTCCTCTACAGCTAAATTATGAATGTACAGTGTAAGCTCCTATGTTTACACTGGAGATAGGTTTCAAAGGCTGAATTACCTCTTCCTAGGTTTCAAACTTCACTTCAGACCTTTCACATATTGAATGAATCAGGGAAGGAAATCCCATACCAGCAGTAGTGGTAGATCTGACACAATTCACAATATAATCATAAATGATCACTCCAATATTTATAGGCTTCCCTTGCTGAATGCAATGGTTCAAAAGAGCTCTTTCCCTCGTCACTTCACCTGTATGACTTGAAGGTAACAGTTTAGAAGAGATAAAATAATGCCATGCTTTAGAAGTGGCATTTAATTTGGAAGCAGGAAAATTCACTCTTCTATCATTTGTTATTTTCCATAATCCTCTTCCATCCGTCAAAATCCCATTTATCTCATCTAACTCTTCCTCCGTAGGATGAAAATTAGAATAAAAACAAAACATAGCAGGAGGCAATTGATAGAAAGTGTTAATTACCCCAGAAGAAAAGTTCACATCTTTCCCACTAACGATGACTAAATTCTCTTCTGATGCAGGAAAATTCACATAGAATTCTTTAAGAACAGAAACAACAGCAACAACGGAGAAGCAACAGTAGTTCTCCTAGTTACTCCTAGCAATCATATCTTCAATCATTTCTCCTGGCTCACTAAACACTCTTTCAGGAATCAATTTACGTGACTGCAATGCATCAACGTATCGTTCCTCAGCCCTCGCACTAACAAATTTGTAGGAATCAAACTTCTTCTTTCCTCTCGCGCTCTTTGACTTTGGAGCCATCTCTAAAAATTCACGAAAAATTTACCATAAATTCCAAAATCAAACTAAACTTGCTAAACTATCTTCCAAAAGATGTTTCCACTAAATCCAAGCAATTTCTTAAGTTTTTCCTCAAATTTTCTACAAGAATAGTGATTTTAATATTTTCCAAAATGTTCTCAAAATATATGGTGAAAATCAAGAAAATTTACTTAGGAGTAGTGCTCTTACCTCAAGGAATCCAAATCTACAAATTTTTGTTGAGATCGGCTCTTAAATGGTCCAAATCAAGGATGCCCTAGACTCTCTAGTGCAAAAACAATGGATTAAAGATGAACAGAGAGTTAAAAATGGCGATTCAAGGTTTTTTAGGGTTGGAACCAATTTTTGCGAACTGGGGCCTAAGTGCGAACGCTTCGGAGCTTAGCCTTGAAATCTGGCGCTTAAGCACCGACACTCTGGCGCTTAGCCGCCAATACCCAAATTTTCACAATTAAGGTATAAGCTTTAAACCACTTCGTTAATCACCCTTAATCTCTTCAAAATAATTATCTCTTCCCCATAAATCTTCCAATATTCCAATTCAAATGTTAAATATTCATCGATTCCAAATAAATTTCACACAAACACTAACTTATATTCATTAAATCAAACATTACCTTTAATACAATCCTAAAATTTCTATCCACATACATAAGATGAAATTCTCTAAATACAAGAGACTTAATCTCAAATTGATAAGTTTACATCTCTAGGATGTAACTATCAAATCATAAGGCATAATTAAAAACTTAAACATAAACACTAAACACACCAAACAAAACACGTAAGAATACAAAACATATTAAACAAAACAAAGAAGAACACTAAACATATAAAAATAAAGCATACTTAATTCCACTTTTCATTAGGTGGATTTTATCCAGGACCACTATTAATCTCATTTGACGCTTTTGGAATATAAAACTGATAGAACGAGCAATAATTGTTCATTCTTACATCTTCTTCTTCAATCCATTTGTTCTTCAAAAAGATCGCCTTATCCGCTTCTTCCAGATATCTTAAATGACTGAATTGCATCTTGAGTTGCCATCCCATGTGCTCCAACTGTAAGTTAGTTTCATTGAACATTGCTTCCATTGAAGTCACTTGGGCTTCAATATTTGCAATCATTTCTGCAATCCCTTAAATACTAACAGTGAGAAATCCATTGAATAACTCTTTAACACTATAACTAATGAACTTACTCTTTTCAGAATCTTGCTTCTTCTTCATCTCATTCTCCTAGGAAGACATGATGCACTCAAAATACTCTTCTTAAGACTCAGGAATGAAAATAGGACTTGGGGCAAGTGTTTCTCGTAACTCAGGTTCTTTTTATAGACTTGAGAAGTGCTAAAACCACCCCAAGTCGTCTTAAAACTCCAAAATAACTTCCAAAACCTCTCCCCCACAATCTAGGCTTCCAGAATCTCATTTTTAACATTTTTTGTAACTCCAGTGCCTAAGCGCCAACTAGGGGGCGCTTAACCGCCAGTGCTTAATTTAGCACAGGTCTGCCAAATGTCTAAATTTTTCATTCTGACTCCTCTAAGTCATCAAATAAGGTCAAATAAACTCTATTTAGTTTAAAAACTCCAAATAACTTCCGCTAAAAACATAAAAACAAACCAAACAAAGCAAACAAAGCACACAAAACAAATATAAAGCAAAGCGCACCGATAAATATGGGTTGCCTCCCACAAAGTGCTTGGTGTAACTTCTTCAGCCTGACAAACCCAGATCTTATTCTGAGTGACCCAACATTAGATTCTCATCAGATTTAGATTGCTCGACTAAAAAATATGATTTAAGTCTATTTCCATTAACTTTAAATATTTTTCCAGTCTTAGGATCCTGAATATCCACAGCTCCATAGGAATAAATTTTCATCACAATAAAAAGACCCATCCACCTGGACTTAAGGTTTCATGAAAAAATTCTCAATCTGGCATTATATAGCAAAACTTTTTGTTCTGGCACAAGATTTTTAGTAATAATCTTCCGATCATGCCATAACTTTATCTTTCCTTATAAATCTTAGCACTTTGATAAGATTCATTCCTTATCACTTCAAGCTCATTTAATTGCAATAGTCTCTTCTCAGCAGCATCTTTCAAATTATAATTGAACTCTTTAAGAGCCCAAAATGCTTTATGCTCAATTTCAATAGGTAAATGACAAGCTTTTCCAAAAATCAGCCAATATGGGGACATTCCTATAGGGGTTCTGTAGGCTGTCCTATAGGCCCATAAAGCATAATCCAGTTTGATTGATCAATCCTTTCTAATTGGATTAATAATATTTTTCAATATTCTTTTAATTTCACAATTGGATAATTCAACCAAGCCACTTATCTGCGGATGATAAGCAGTAGCAATGCGATGATTAATATGATACTTCTTTGCTAACTTTCCAATAATCGCATTTCTAAAATGACTTCCCCCATCAGTTATGATTACTCTTGGTAATCCAAATCTACTAAATATATTCTTCATCAAAAACTTTGCAACACTTTGAGCATCACATCGAGGTAAAGCAATAGCTTTAATCCATTTGGAAACATAGTCTACTGCCATCAAAATATAAATATTTTTGAAAGATGGTGTAAATGGTCCCATAAAATCTAATCCCTAAATATCAAATATTTCAACTTCCAATATATAATTGAGGGGCATCTAATTTCTCCTAGAAATATTGTCTACACGCTGACATCTATCACAATTTTTAATATAAGCATTCACATCCTTAAAAATTGTAGGCCAATAAAATCCGGTTTGTAAGATTTTATATGCAGTTTTATCACTTCCAAAATGTCCCCCATAATCAGAGTCATGACATTTTTGAATAATTTCATAAGTCTCTTCTAAAGGTACACATCTTCAATTTATAAGATCCTTTCCTTATTTATATAAAAATGGGTCATCTCAAAAATAAGTCTTAGCATTAGAGAAAAATTTCTTCTTTTCCTGATATGTCAAACCATAGGGTATAATATCACTGACAATAAAATTTTCTATGTCTGCATACCACAGAACACGCCACTCATTAACAATGAACAATTTTTCATCAGGAAAATATTCATTAATTTCTTGAACATCATAGAGAGATTTTTCAATTTCAAGCCTGGACATATGATCAACAATTTGATTTTCAGAACCCTTTTTATCTACTATCTCAAAGTCAAATTCTTGTAAAAGAAGAACCCATCTTATTAGTCTCAATTTTGCATCTTTTTTCTTCATTAAGTATTTGATAGCAGAATGATCAGTATGCACAACACATTTAGTTCCAATTAAATATGATTGAAATTTATCAAAGGAAAATACTATAGCTAATAACTCTTTCTCAGTAGTGGTATAATTAATTTGAGCTTCATTAAGAGTTTTACTAGCATAATAAATAACTTTGAAAATCTTATCATATTTCTGACCCAAAATAGCACCAATAGCATAATCACTAGAATCACACATTAATTCAACAGGTTTTTCCCAATTTTGTGAAATTATTACAGGTGCAGTGATTAATTTTTCTTTTAATGTTTCAAAGGCTTTGAGGCAATCATCATCAAAATTAAAAATTGCATCTTTTTCAAGTAAATGACATAAAAGTTTTGTAATGTTTGAAAAGTCTTTGATTTAATGCCTGTAGAATCCATCATATCCTAAAAAGCTTCTAATTCCCATGCTTCATATATTGATTCCCCTTCAAATTGACAAAAAGATGTAATATCATTTCTCAACTTAGCAGTCTTAGATGGTGGAAAATATTTAGACAGAAATTTTTGTGATAGTTCACCACAAGTTCTAATTGATCCAGGTGCTAACGAATGTAACTATATTTTAGCATTATCCCTTAGTGAGAAGAGAAAAATTCTAAGTCTAATAGCATCATCTGAAACACCATCATATTTAAAAGTAGCACACAACTCTAAAAAATTAGCATGATGCAAATTAGGATCTTCAGTTCTTGCTCCCCCAAACTGATTAATAGACACCATTTGGACAATAACAGGTTTAGGCTCAAACGAATTAGAAGCTACAGCAGGGTTTTGAATACTACAACGAAGTTCATCCACTGTAGGGTTAACATAATCTCTTAAAGGTCTTAATTCTTAATGAATGCCAACATTTTGATCTTGAAGATTTGCCATTTCTTGAATATTTTTATCTTTTTCTGTATTTTTAATTTTTTTTATTTTTCTGATAGTTCTTTCTCATTCAGAATTGTAAGGCACAAGTCCCTCAGAACCTGAACTACGCATATAATAAAACAAAACAAAACACAACACACTAGCAAAAACAAAGAAAAGAAAAAAATTAAAATTTCTTAATTTTCTTTAATATGTAATTTTAAATAATTTCTTTCCCCGGCAACGACGCCATGTTGACCTCATTTTTGATGAGGTCTTCTCTTCTTCTTTTTAATACTTAGGATCTAGCCTTAGGCTTTTCCTTTGACTATCTTAGAGGACTAGAATTGGGATCCACCATCTAGAATTTCAAACCACTTCTTAACTCCCTGCAAACTCCACAAACTTAACTATAGACCCCTAATCACCTAGAGGGTTGAAATCAAATGTGGAAGTTTAAAGGATGAGTTCCTGTAGGACTCTTTAGCCTTAGGACTGCCCTGGGTGGCCTGGTCTGATGAAGGGGCTGACTTACACACACACTAAACTTATACACTACACTTTCACACACTTCCTAAAACCACACCCATACCGATTCATGTAGGTGATTCACATGGATGGTCCTTAACCCCTAAGCCCTTGGTTAAGAGGGTTAGGAACAACATAGTGGGTGCCTCAAATGAGTCCCTTCATGGCTCATGTGGGCTTGATATGGCTTCATGGCTCAACCAAAATGATTTCATTCCACTTATATTCACCCAATCTTCAATTTCCCAAATTTTCAGTTTTTGACCCTCGGGACCCTACACCCGCCTAACCTACCCAGAGCCCTTGAAATTACCCAAATTTTTCAAAATTTCCAAATTGCCCAAAATTCCCCAAAATCAATCCTAAACATTTCCACATCACTCAAATTGATCATCCATACCCAAAAATACCAAAAATTCCAAAAATACCTCCAAATACCCTCCAAATACCCAAAATACCCCTCTTGACCCAAAAATCCAAAAATTCAGAAAATTCTCAGAAAATTCCAGAAAATCCCAAATTCTCCCAATTTCATTTTGTTCAACTACACCATGGGCCAATTTTGTCAATTTACCCTACTTTTGTCAAAACCCCTAATTTGACCCATTTTAACCCTAAGTGAACCCAATGTCAAACCAAACCTACCCAATTGACCCAAATTCTGGTCCAATTCAATTCTAAACTTCAATTCAACATTCACAACACCAATCTAGACCAAATCCAAGTCCAATTTGATTGACATTTGAATCCAATTTCACTTTTGGCCTTAAAGCCCAATTTGGACCCATGACCCAAACCTAACCCAAACTCACCCAATTCAACTCCAATTAACCCCAAATCTTTTCTAAATCTTCCTTAGCATCCCCACAAGCAAAACACTAGCATGATTTGCCCAAAATTTAGACCCAAACCCCACTCAAATTCAACCCAAAGCTAGAAGGCCCAATTTTGACCTAAACCCAAACCTAACCCAAATGAGCCCAAACCCCAAAATCAAAGCCCAAACAAAGTCAAAACCTCTTCGAAACACTCCCATAAACATTTCTCAACATTAATTCTACATCAATTTCAACCCTAGCCCAACATTGGCCCAACTTGGCCCACTTGGACCTATATTGGCCCATTCACCAAAAGAGCCCAAATTCAACCCAATTCAAACCCAAATCACCCCCAATTTGCTTCAAGTCACACATGACACATCAATGAGCTAAACCCAACAATTATTTGGCCCAACCTCTTTACAAAATTCCCATCCATAAATTCATTTTTAAACTTAAAGGCCCATTCCTTAAACCATTTTAAAAGCCCATCTTTTACCAAATCCAAAGGCCCAAAATTGGTCACAAAGCCCATATGACATTTCCCCTCATAATACTTTCAATTAAACTCAATACCTAAGTCCTAAATTCATCATCAAACCATTCCAAATCAAGTTTCATACAAATTTCCATCAAATTACCAAAAAATTCCTAAAATCCATTTTCATGAAATTGACCAAGCTTTCCCCAAGCCAAAGACAAGCCATGCAAGCCATGGAAAAGCCACATGAAGCCATGGAGAGTTTGACATGTGATCAAGCCATTAATGAAAAAAGGAGGACCCCTTTTCATAATCCTTCTTAAGCCTTTTTTTACCTTAAGCATGTCACACTTTAAACCATGCTTTGCCACCTAATCCTTGATGGAGACTCCACCACACATGGGAGATTGACCCACCTGACCTCCTCTGCCCAAAACCAGGTCTTGGGGAGGTGCACCCAACCCATTTGCATGGGTTGACCAAAATAAGCTAAAATGACCCCTTCCCCTTTCTACTTTGATTCAACCACTTTACACATGTCAAACCTCAATTGAATGCACCAAACCCCAGCCCTAACCCACCTGAACAAGATGATGACCAATGCCTGGCCGGCCAGCCACCAGGTCCCCGGAAAACACCATGGCCGAGAGCTCACATGTGAGCCAACTTTGGGATTCTACCTTGCTGAGCTGCCCCAAGCCCAATGGCCACCATGGGTCGTTCCGCCCTCGACCTAAGCAGCCGATCCCAAGCCCTAACTCTCCCCGGGAGGCCCTCCACCCTCTCCTATTTAGACACCACCCCTCTCGGCCACGAGAGGTGCCGGAAACAAACCTTAAGGAAACTCGCCAAAATTGTTCCGCACTACTCCCCATACACAGAGCATTTGATCCCCACCGAAATCCCCTTGCCATTTCCTCTCTCGCGAGCTCAATTTCGCAGTCGAAATCTAAGCCCAAAACCAGGACACTTCTCTACAGTGAGCCAATCCCCAAATTGATTGGTTCTACAGCCTTTATCGACCAAGAGAAGGTGTCCACCACAGAAAGCCCCATCTCCAGTGCCACCCAATTGCTCCAGCCTCCAAGCTTTGTGATCGGTTGTGGTCGAAATCCTACCTAGGCAATTCACTGCACCGGGAGACTTCATCCGGAGCTTGCCGGGATCCAATCGAAGGTGAAACAACCCTCGCATCGAAGCCACACTTCTCCGAGCAAAGGTATGGCCTCACTCTTCTTCCCGAGCTTCGAACATTCTCCATTTTTATTGCGTAAATTTCATCCCACATAAACCGTATGGATGTGTTCGCCTTCTCAAGACGAATCCATAGCAGCATAAGAACACGAAAATCCATCGAGTATCGAGTGAGATATTAGGGATTTAGTGTGGACGGCTCTCGGGTGAGGACGCTCGGGGACGATGAACGGATGCCGTCCATTTAATACACGCGCGGACGGACGGCTCGGATGGCGTCGGACTAGGAGATGGTACGTGAACCGTGGGACCCGGAGCGCTGAGTCAGATGGCGGCGTCGAATGGGGGCGCGACACGCGGCGTTTCGGAGCTGCCGAGGTTGACGCGGCGCCGCATGGATAAATAGAAAATTAGGGTTTTTTTTCTATTTATTTAATTCCCTAAACTTGGAAAATTCATAACTTTGTGTAGGAAAATCATAAAAATAAAATAAAAATACCCTCTTGCTCAGTGAACAGAGGAGAATAATGTGGAAAAGAAATCATTTAATTTCATCAAGTATTTTATTTTTAATAATTTATTTACTCTATGCACATTTTTAATTCTCCATGCATGTATACAATTCACCATGGCATGAGACCATAGGGCTTTTAAGCCTCCGAATTTGGGAACATTCCCTGAATTTTCCAAAGTCAGAGGCCACCCCTATGAAAAGTTATTGATTTTTCAAATTCATGTTACTGTTTTGAGTATTTTAATTCCAATAATTAGCATGTTGTGAAATAAATTCTAGAAAAATTTGGTGATATTCCTTATGACTAGAGGACCCTAGGAAAAATAGGTTTTGAGTTAGTTCATTTAAAATAACCCTAATTGGCTTAAACACCTAAAATGGATCCCTAATTAATTAGAGCTAACCATACATCAAATTGACTTGAAATCAATTCTCCATTGACTTTTATGATCAGAGGAACCCACCATAAAAATTTGAGGTCAATTGGACTTGGTTAGCCCTACTAAATGGGTTGATTAAGTCATTTAGTCAATTTGAACTTTAAAAATTTATAACTTTCAAAATATCTTTCAAAAATTCACCAAATTGGTTTTGGAGCCTCTCTGATATTAGGGGAATTTAAGAAAATTAAAATTTCAATTTTCTAAAAAAGTTGATTTTTAATATTATTTTAATATTTTTAATAATAAAAAAATAATAAAAATCACAAAAATAATACAATTCACCAAAATGTCACATTTTGAATTTTAATCACTTAGGAATAAACCCCATATTTTTCTTAGGTCTATTTAATGAGATATTAAATTTTAAAGCTCTAGGGTAATTTTAAAATTAAAAAAATGTATTTTCTAGTATTTTCATTAGAATAATTATAATAAATCATAGAAAAATCAGAAAATTGCAAAAATTGATCTCTGGTTTCCCTGTTATCAGAGAGATTTTCAAAAAATATAAAATTCATTTTTCAACATTTATTTTATTTTTAAATTAATTAACACTCCAAAACTTAAAATAATTATAATAAAAATAATATAATTCAAAAAATCACCAAAATTGGTCCAAGTGGTCCTCTGGTCATTAGGAATGTCCCCTAATTTTCTTAAGGACAGAAACCTTCCCTCGGTCATGTTATTAAATTTTCCTTGGAAATCTCTATTTTCTACCAAAAATAATTATATAAATAAATTAAATACAGAAAAATCACATTTTCTCCTCTCATGTCTTTATTGACATATGAGTGAAGTCACATAAAAAATTTCAAATTCATTTGAGCTCAATTTAGTGAGTTATGAAATTATTAAGCTTAAAGGGCAAAGTGGTAATTAAAATTTTAATCCTTAATTAAAACTATAGGTTTAATAAAATTAACAAGTAAAATATTTGATCTTAATCTGATTTGGATGATTTAAATTTAAATAATTAAAGGGTAGAAACCCATTAAGCAATTTAAAATAATTAAACCTTAATTAAATAATTGATTAAATTTGGGAAGAATAATAAAATTAGAATTATTAAAATAGGGATATTGTTGGGAAGAGATTTATTCTTTAATTTAAAAATCCCTAAATTAATCATCTCATTAATATTTAATTCTTAATTAAAATGATAACTCAAATTTAAAATATTAAAAGACTTAATCATTAAACTAAAGTTAAATTATTAAACTCTTTTAAAATTTCAATTAAAATTAAAAATAAAATTAAATTAAAAATTAAATTAAATTAAATAAATTAAATTAAATTAAATTAAATCAAGTTAAATTAAATTAAAGATTAATTAAATTAAATTAAATTAAATTAAAATTAAATCAAATTTAAATTAAATTAAATCAAATAAATTAAATTAAAATAAATTAAATTAAATTAAAATTAAAAGTAAAATTAAATTAAAGATTAAATAAAATTAAATTAAATAAACAAATTAAATTAAATGAATAAATTAATTAAATTAAATTAAATAAATTAATTAAATTAAATTAAATTAGACTAAATTAAATTAAAACAAATTAAATTAAATTAAATTAAATTAAATTAAATTAAATTAAATCAAATTAAATCAAATTAAATTAGAATTAAATCAAATCAAATTAAATTAATTTAACATCAAATCAAACTAAATTGAATTAAATTAAATGAAAATCAAAATTAAATTAAATTAAATTAAATTAAATTGAATTAAATATAACATCACCAAAGACATAAAGAATTCAAAATAAATCTAAAGCAACTTGAACACTATTCCAAACTTAAACCCATTAATTGAAATTAAATTAAATCACGAACTATTCAACACCAATTTGCCCTCGAAAACTTTAATTATCATAACTCCTAAACGGAATATTAAATGAAATGTTACTTCACTTATAGGACATTCAAACATCCTAGTTCACTGAGTAAGATAATAACAAAACTTAACTAAACCACGGACGATTAATTCATTTGTGTAATTGAATTCATTTGGACTTAAAACAATCCTAGAAATATTGAAAAGATGTTTAAGATTTGCCTTAAGCACTTCCTCGATATGATAGGATGTCCATAAGAACAATTGAACTTAATTGTTCTTTGATGAAGAAAATCGTCTTCAAACAAAAAACACAAGGAACCTAGACGTCATAGGAAATGACTAGCTACATGATTAGGAACTTGGTAGAAAACCATAACCCTTCCCTTAGCTTTACCTAGGAACTTGCTTAAATATTCTAATTGTGTCTTAAGTGCAGCTTGGGATGACGGGAAGACCCTCCAGGTACGCTTTTATTTTATTGCAATTTACTTTCTTGCAATTTACATTATTGCAATTTCTTTAACCGCATTGCACTTACTTTTCCTGCATGATAAACAACTGTTGCATGAAAACCCACACCTTTAGGATAGTCCCTAAAACTGAAACCAAAACTAAATTAAAAGTCATTGCAAGATAAAATTCACCACCACAACATTTCAAAATATAAAACAACTCAAAATTTAATCACAAACAGAATACAAAACTACAATTACAACTAAATTAAAACGTCCCGTTGGATGATCGGGAATACCTCGGATGATGTAACCTACGTGTTGCTAACGGGATTTCCCACGGTCTAAATGAAAGTGTGGAACTCATTTAGTTGAGTTTAGCAAATTCATCTGGACTAAGTGAATCCGATAAAAATAATGATGCCGGAAGGATTGAACCGTGGGATCTTAACCGGTGTCGTTATAATCAACTTTAAGATTTGTTTAAAACACAAAAAAACACTTGGAAATTAAGATTTTCTCTAAACCAAAACACTTTTCTCATCTCCTGATTTATGACTTCTAAAACTAAACCTCTGCAACAACAAGGAGCTCGGAGCATGGTAGGCAGCACGGCCATCGTCATCGAAGAAACTCGAATCTACATCAACGAAAACTTTCCTAGAATTAAATAACAAAGCCATAGGATTTCGAGGTAGTTTGCCTAGTGCAACATAAATCCTCAACTCTTCGTTAGGCATTTGCATTGCAAATTAAGCCCTAACCGGTCTTAGGATTCCGAGGTAGTCGTCTGATACGACATAAACCCTCACATCTTTGAGGCTATTTCGTATGATTCTATCATATAAATATAAGCCCTAATTAATTAAAATTGACAAAATCAAAACATTAAATAAACATTAGGACTTTCCTAAATCCAAGCCAAACAATAGGATAGTCGGGAAAATACCGAAGTTCACTTCGAATCCGTAATTTCTCCTACCTTTCTTCCTTTGAGTTCTCAAAACAAAATGTTCCAAACTTGATCCATTCCCTATTGAACTTCCAAAATTCAACCTTTGAAAACTTAAACTTTGAAATTCTTGAGAGCAGAATTATTGATTATTATCGAGAGTTTTCTTAGGTGATTCCCGTCACTTAAGATGTAATTAACTATAGGGGCTTGCCCTTATAGGGAATTTTAAAGAACCCAGGTAATATAAACCCTGTTTAATACTTTCATATTAAGAAGGGGAATTTGTCGGCTTATAAAATTGGTTCGCACACCAAACGGATGTCACAAATCTTTTAGTTTATTTAATCGAGCCCCACCATCAAGCAGTGTGTCTATCCTTAGGGATAGATACACGATTTGTGGTGTGGTGCTCGTTTATATAAACTATTTAGGATGTGAGATCAGTTTGATTTCATATCTTAAAATTTTTTCAAACTCAAAATTATTTTCAAAATCAAATACTACTTTTCAAATTATTTATGTAAATTAATTAAAAAAAATTCGCTGACAACTTCTGTTAGGCGACCCCCTTTTCAAAATAAAACAACAAACCGAAAATAAGCCGTACAATTTCTGGCGACTCTGCTGGGGAAAATTCCTCTCTCCATTTTAATCAAAAAATTCTGCTTTCAAAAATCGGTAGTGTATCCATGTCCTTAATGGGTCAAACTACCCTTCTTTCCGTGGGAATACTATGTTCATTTCTACCTTGAACAAGTATAGCCAACATTCTCTCGGATTTAGGAGCCACTGTTTAGACACCCCTAAACAGAGAGGTTCTGAGATCCTTTTACCTCATTTCTGAGGTGGGGTGGATCCCCAATAGGTATTAGTTTAAGAGTGATACTTCGAGTCGAGAAGTCTTGCATACGACTTTCTTTTCCTTTCCAACTCTGAATCGAATTCCTTACCTTCTCTACACCTTTGAACATTCCATTCTAAATAAACAAAACCTTCTAATGAATGATTCTTTTAACACATAATTCCTTCTTATAAATACATGAACAAGAATGTGTTCGGACTCTTTTCAATTCCCTTCTTTTCGTCCTAAAGAAAAGAAGCATAACTCGGGACCGACAAACCGTAATCTACCCCGTAAATGGAAGCCCCAAAGCTAATTTTCTCCTTCACCAATGGACTGAACTTCGCTGTTTATAAGGATGAGCTGCCCGACAATGGGATCATCCGGTTTGGACAAGGATTTGAGAACAAGAATGTCAAGATCACCGACGTTTCCCTTTTTGCACTGACAAACAAAGTATCTGAAGCTAATAAGCCGCTGATCGATTTCAACCTTAGGTCAACCCAAGAGTTTACTCCCCTGCAAAAGATCCCGACTAAGAGGAGTACTGCTGTCCGCAGGAGGACTGTTCTTGCTACCCCCACCGGTCTAGTTGTTTCGCACCTACCCCGGCTTCGCCAAATTAAAGGGGAAGGAAATCCAAAATTATGGTGAACCTGTTACCGTGGAGGGTACAGACTTTCCTGTGAGACCTTCTATTTTTGAAATCGGGTCCAGCTCAAGAATTCCATCACTAACAAGGACCCAAAGAAGGAACAGAAGTAGGAAGATTTCCGAGAAGGCCGTAGCCGCCGAAGTCGCTTTCCGGAGGAAATCCCGTAAATCCCCGAGTACACACCACTACCCGAATATATACCGTTGCTCGAAGATACACCCTTTTTGGAAGGAAGCAAATTCCATCCCCTTTCCGCCGCAGACTCGACGAGGAAAATGTCCGCAGATTGCTTCTATATTACCTCGACCAAGCATACTACGATGACAAAGCGAAAGAAAAGGGCTAGGATCACACCATTTGCCCGACTACGGACCGTGATCGAGAAACTAGCAAAGAAAGAGAAATGCCCCGTATCGGAGATTCTACGAAGGATAGGGCGGGTGCCAGTCAAATCCCGTCTTGGGCCCCGAGTAGAACCTGCCATCGTTGCGTAAAAGCCAAGTAAAAGGATGAAGGCTAGTCCGCCCGTCATCGTTTCAGGATTACAGATTAGGGAGGATACCACCTTCCAAAGCATTTGGCCGACGTGCACCATCCGGTCCTAGACCTTCCGCCGCTAGAAGGATGGTATTGCGTCCCACTACCGGACAACCGAGATTGAAACAACAACTCGAGAAGGAAAGTCTCGTCAGAGACTCGAATCAAGAAAGTGCTACCGCAAGAAAGGTGACTCGCGAGAAGGGAACCCGGCAACTATCACACGACAACCGTGAAGATGCACAGAAAAGACCGCTAGAGGACGCTATGGAAAAGTTGAGGACTGATATTCGACGACTAGCAAAAGAAAGAGAAGAGAAATTCGGAGACGAGGTTGATTCATCGGAATTCATGAACGACGAGTATGCAGAAATCAACATGGTCGAAACACGAGCTTCATCAGCTTCACAAGGTGCTCCTGCAGCCGCAGAAAGAGAGGAGCCAGAAGTGATGAGAAGACAGCTTCAAGAGAAAGATGACACGATCGCCCAAATGGCGAAGAGGATGGAAGAGATGGCTGTAGCTCTAGCCACTCTCCAGAGTCAAGTGCAACCCCAAAGAGAGACACCCCCAGAGGTCATTCACATCGTGGACGGAGGAAAGGAGATTACATCCGTCAACGGGGATGATCACCTAAAGAAAGATACAACACAAAGTATGATTCCAGAAAAGGATATCAAGAGCTTGGTGGAACAAGCAAAGTGCAGAAGCCTTAGCACAATCAAAGAGCGGGACATCCATTCGGACGGGTAGACCTTACCCGAAGAATTCGACGCCGTCCAATACCCAAAAGGCTTCGTACCACCTCTCGTTCAAGACCTTCGATGGAACCGGAACCCCCGACAAGATGTTGCACACTTTCGTGCCGCTTGTTGCAATGCCGGCGGGAGCGATGCATTACTCTTCCGAAAGTTCATCGCCGACTCGTCGTGGATCGCCTTTGATTGGTATGCGAATTACCAAATGGTTCAGTTGAAGACATTCTCGAACTAGAAAACCTTTTCATCAAGCGATTCGCCGGAGCTCCGCACCACATCACTATAGGTGATTTAGTGGTAGAGAAACGAAGCCGAACGAAACTTTGGTGGATTACATACTTCGATGGTGGAACTTAAGCATGAAGTGTGAACCACAACTACAAGAACAACATGCGACCGACATCTTACTTAAAAGCATTCACGGCCCGATAGCACTTCTCCTCAAAGGAATCACTATTAAGACTTTCGAGAAGTTGTTAAGCAAGGCCGGAGCTTGAAAGAGGAGGCAAAGCAATTAAGTTTCGCCGACAAGACGTACAAGCAAAATCCCGTGAAGTCTTTTGAAAAGAAATCCGGATCGTTGTAGTAGCCGACAAAGGCAAGCAACCGATACAAATATCGTCCGAACGGCCACAACAACCTCAACAGTAATTATCAACAACCTCGACCCAGCCTATCAGTCATCTCCATAAGTATGAACAACCGCCTCGTCCGCAACGTACATTAAGGGAGCTTCGAGCGTGGAATATCCATTCAAGAATGAAGCAAGTGCCGAAAATGTTCCGCAGTCCGATGAACACTCCGCATTTCCAGCCGCCGCAGCCTAAGAGACCGCAGGAAGTCAACAAGAAAAGTGATCCCAACTTTTGCCCTTATCACCAGATGCTCGGACACAAGATAGAAGATTGCATTACCTTCAAAAGTTGGCTCAATGACAACCTTCAGAAAGAAAACATAACAATCCCGAAGGAGTACATGAAGGAACCCCAGAAAGGAGGTTCCGTCAATGTTATCTCAACTGATCCCATCATCCCGATAGATCCCTATACGACTGACGATGGATGGACTACTGCTTGGACAAGGTCTTAGAAAAAGATTTTAGACAGCATCCAAACCTCTTCGGTGCAAGCTTCAATTCGTAGTTCGAAACCTCGCCAAGTCGGCACTATCACTCGCGATAGAAGCACCACCTCAACAGGAGACGATCGAAGAGAAGAGGAAAATCGACGAAGAAGAGAGGACCGAGGCTCCTAAGGCTGGACTAGGGGCCGCTTATCGTAGGATAGTTGTTTCCGATTCGGGGAGAAATCCCTCGAACCTCTCGACTCTATATGATTATCTCGCTCACTTCGGTGGGATCATATAATGATAAGGGTGATGGCGTTGGCTACGTTTTGACTGTTTCTAACGATTACGTAACTAGCGACAATCCGGACATCGATTTCGATACCAACGACAATTCTCAAATCATACACAATCTCGACGATCAAAATAACAAAGAAGACATCCATCAAGGAGGCTACGAGAGTTCAACAAGCAAC
Organism: Papilionanthe hookeriana x Papilionanthe teres; assembly: GCA_022702705.1. Classification (NCBI taxonomy): domain Eukaryota; kingdom Viridiplantae; phylum Streptophyta; class Magnoliopsida; order Asparagales; family Orchidaceae; genus Papilionanthe; species Papilionanthe hookeriana x Papilionanthe teres. Next base: position 116,050,153 of record CM040431.1, read on the forward strand.
GAATCTATCTGCGAGTTTCGAGGAGCTCCAACTACAATAGAGTTAGAGCCTTCGTACTCGAAGCTAATCCGGAAGAGCCCGTCATTCCGATTCAAGAAGAAACACCAAGCAAGCTCAACACTAGATTCGAAGAAATTACGTAAGTCAACTTAAGAAGTGGAAGAGTTCTACCTCCGAGAATGGGTCCAAAGGACAAAGGAATGCGTGTGGTTGCTCAAGAAGGACCAACCCCACAGAAGAAATACCCATTCGAGAAGAAGCCGAGACACATGAAAATAAAGTGGACTACAACGTGCTAGCCCATCTTAGGAAACTACCAGCCAAACTAAGCATTTACGATGCTCTCATCTTATCAAAGGAGATGAGAGAAGCTCTGATCAAGGCCTTACTTGATCCAGAAATTTGCTTAGCTCAAATGGTCGGAGATTCCTTAGATGAGGTTTGCTCGTTAAAGGAACAGCGAGGTGTTACCTTCACGGAAAATGACCTACTACTTGGGACAGCAGACCACAACCAACCGTTGTACATTTCAGCTTACAATCGGGAAGTTTACGCTCTCCGCAGTATTGGTGGATCCAGGAGCATCAATCAATATAATGAGTCTTCGAACACTAAGCATATTTGGAAATTGATGCTCGCGAGCTCGAGGCGTACAAAATGCTATTAAGAGGATTCAACCGTAAAGGAGAAAGAGCCCTCGGTCAATAATGCTACTAATGAAGACCGGTGACTTAGCAAAGACAACCGCAAAATTTCACATAATTGATTCGAAATGTCGTTCAACGCTCTACTCGGGCCGACCATGGATATATGAAAACCGGATGGTACCATCATCTCTACATCAGTTGCATCAAATACTACGATGGAGGGGAACAAGTGCATCAAAGGTGACTTACAACCATTCTCCATACATGAAATTGGAATCCATGAAGACGCAAATTATTATGCACCACCGAAGAAAACAATCTTCTCCAGAGATACCATAACGAATGAAGCAAAGGAAGTTCGGGACGACGAAGAACCCGAAGTTCTAGTCCAACAGCCACTCACCACTCCCTTACGGCGAGATGGTGAAGGTTTCTCCACAACTCGCATCCGAGGTCGAGGCCGGGACGAGGTCGTGGTAGAGACGTTAGGAGAGTTGGACAGAGGAAACCAACCATCAATGTTGATTGGGAAGATAGTTCTGAAGAAGAAAAAGAAATCAAGCAAGAAGCAGCAACGATAAGTCGGAAGAAGCCGCAATTCAAGATCTCCCTCGAAGACGAAAAGAATGAAGAATACAAATCAATGTACGAGAAGATTAACCACTACGTACATACTATGACCCTAACCCCGATCCATTCTAACAAGATCGAGGGTATGGTGGTCAAAGAGGTACGTAGCGACGGTGCAAAGCCAATCAAATTCTACCGTGGTGCTTCTTCCTCCAAAATTGAAAATAATGTACAATTTGAAGATGTCACTTCATCAGAATTAATGGAATTACTTTTTGAGTGGTACTCTCCCCGTGTTCAAAATTTAATTCAACGTTGTTTCTTACCTCGACAATGGACAAAAGGTCAATCACAACATTTTGAAAAATTATGGAATAACTCCGGTCATCCACCCAATTCAAAGCATGGTCTCGGATTCGGCACGTAGGATCGCCGACGATACCGAATTTTGCTTGGTTGTCACTTGCGAGTCTAATGAAAACCGCATGGAAACTACGGACGAACTCGAAGATTTACAAATTGGAGACGCTCCACCGTAATTCGAAGAAGAGATTAAATCTACAATAGATGAACTAACTGAAGTTAACTTAGGTACTAGCGAAGAGCCTAGACCTACCTTTGTTAGCTCCTTACTCAATAAAGAAGACTCCGACGAAATAATCAAGTTATTAATGGAATTTAAAGATCGTTTTGCTTGGAACTACGATGAAATGCCGGGATTAGCTCCCGAGGTCACAGATCCATAAGCTAGGAGTGGATCCTACTTCGTCCCGCCGACAAGGTCCTAGAAGAATGCGTCTAGAAATCGAACAACAAGTCATAGCCGAAGTTAAAAAGCTAATAGACGCAAAATTTGTCCGTGAAGAACAATACCCGACCCGGTTAGCCAATGTGGTGCCGCCGTAAAGAAGAATGGTCGATCGTAATTTGTGTGGACTTCGAGATTTAAACAAGGCATGTCGAAAGGATGAATTCCCTCTACCGATCCCGGAACTAATGATCGACATTGCTTCAACGCATGAGATATTCTCATTCATGGATGGATCTTCAGGATACAACCAGATAAAAATGGCTCCAGAAGATGAAAAGCTTACAGCATTCAGAACGCCGATCGGAGTATATTGCTACACAGTGATGCCATTCGGACTGAAGAACGCAAGAGCAACATACCAGAGAGCGATGACAAGAATTTTTGATGATCTCATCCACAATCAAGTCGAATGCTACGTGGACTATGTGGTCATCAAAAGCAAAGTAAAGGAAAACCACTCGTATGATTTGAGAATTGTTTTCGAACGATTAAGGCAATTTAACCTTAAGATGAATCCCTTAAAATGAGCCTTCGGCGTCACCTCCGGGAAATTCTTAGGATTCGTTGTCCGACATCGTGGAATTGAAATCGACCCGGAAAAGATTAAAGCTATCTTAGAAATGCCGCCTCCCAAAACCTTAAAACAACTACGATCTTTTCATGGGAAGTTGGCATATCTTCGACGCTTTATCTCAAACTTGTCATGTAGGTGTCAGCCTTTCTCGGCACTAGTTAAAAAGGACGCCAAATTTATTTGGGAAGTGAAATGCCGTAAGGTCTTCGAGGACATTAAACAATATTTAATGACACCTCCTGTCTTAGCAGCCCCGGCCTCGGTAGACCGCTGATACTTTACACCGCGGCTTTAGAAGACTCTCTCGGAGCCCCGTTAGCCTGATGTCAATGATGAGGGTAAAGAAAATGCTCTTTACTACTTAAGCCGTCGTTTACCTCCGACGGAAATAAGGTATCCCGCAATTGAAAAGCATTGTTTGGCCCTGATCTTCGCCGCTCAAAAGCTCAGGCACTACATGCTTTCTCATAAGGTCAACCTGATCTCGAAATTTAATCCATTGCAATACTTGATGACTCATCCAACGCTTTCCGGCAGACTTGCTAGATGATCAATGATATTATTGCAATTCGATATAACTTTCGTGCCTCTTCGTGCCGTAAAGGGACAAGTCTTAGCAGACTTTCTCGCAAGACACCCTTTGCCGGCAGAATCTCCTCTCAATGACGATTTGCCGGATGAACAAATAATGAGCCTAGAAGACCCCGATGATCGACGTTGGGAATTATATTTCGACGGAGCATCTTCAAGACACAAAGACGAAGAATCGCAAGTGATAGTGTCTCGTAAGGCGGGAATCGAGCTAATCTTTATAACACCGGAGCGGGGATGTTAAGATACTCCTACCACTTAACGTAACCATGTACAAACAACGAAGCAGAATACGAAGCCCTCATAACGGATCGGAATTGACCATTCGGATGGAAATAACGGACATCAACATCTACTGGGATTCACGATTAATCATTCAACGGATCACTGGACAAGTACAAAATTTTAAAGCCAAGACTCGAGCAATACTTCCAAGATGCCATACAGCTTGTTGGAACAAATTCCAAATGTGACGATCTACAAAATCCCCGTAAAAGAAAATTCTTTAAGCGATGCTTTAGCCCGTCTCGCAAAAGAATTTGCCTGTTTGCAAGATGAATCGGTGGAAGTGTCGGCTCACGGACGTCGTGTCCTATCACAACTCGACATAGACACGATACACAAATCGAGCAAAAGAAAAGAATCAGCTGCAACGGTGATGTAAAACACGTAAGATCGGCGACAACCATTAGAGACTACCCGCAAACGGAAAGCTACCGCACGATAGGTCGTTGGCCCATCGCATCAAGAAAAGAACTCCGTCTTACGCATTAATAAACAACACGTTATACGTAAGGTCTTTCGATCAAATGTGGCTAAGGTGCCTAAGCGGGTCCGAGGCCCATGAAATCGTTAAAGAGGTGCATTCAGGACTCCGTGGCGCTCATCGATCGGGTCCGAAGATGAAAATGAAAATTAAAAGACTAGGGTACTACCGGCCCTCGATGATGACCGACCGCATGAAAATCGCCAAGAGCCGTCATCAATGCCAAGTGCACGGAGTGGTTCTACTCCAACCTCCAAATGTGCTACATCCGACAATTGCGTCATGGCCATTCTGAATGTTGGGGCACGGATATAATGGGTCCGATAGAACCACCATCTTCAAAAGGACATCGCTTCATTCTTGCGGCTAAAGATTACTTTTCCAAGCTGGGCAGGCAGCTCCGCTTAGAGAAGTGAAAGCACACCACATGCTACAGTTTTTCAAGAACCAAGTTGTCTACCGTTTCGGAGTGCCGCGCAGATCATCTTGGATAATGGGTCAGCATTCGGAAGCACGCAAATCAACAATTTTGTCGTGAGACACGGAATCGACCGACGATACTCAACAATTTACTACCCAAGAGCAAACGGCCTCGCTGAGGCTTTTAATAAAACTCTCGTTCAAATTTTAAAGAAAACTTTGGACGATAATAAGAGAAATTGGCACGAGAAGTTGTTAGAAGCCTTATGGGCCTACCGGACAACCGTCAGAACTCCTACTCAAGCTACACCTTACGCTCTGGTGTATGGGTCCGAGGGAGTGTTACCTTTAGAGGTTCAGCTTCCTTCACTCAGAATTGCAGTTGCAAACAAGATCACGACGAAGAGAACGCCAAATTATGACTAGAAGAATTAGAAAGCCCGGAAGGGAAAAGACTTGCAGCCGCAATGTAATTTAGAACTATACCAAGCTAAGATGGTTCAAGCCCATGACAACCGGTCCGCCCAAGAACCTTCAAAGTTGGTGACTTAGTTCTCGTTCTCAAGAGACCTATTCTTGCACACCGCAAGATAGGAGGAAAATTTGAACCCACTGGGAAGGACCGTTTCGTGGTTGAAGCAAGTATACTCGGGAGGTTCCTACCGGCTAGTGAATTGCTGGGAGAACGACATATGCTTCCGATCAATGGACGATACTTGAAAAAGTATTACGCTACCTGATGTTTCGAAGGAATGAATTCTTCATCCCTAAGAAACACAGGCGAAGTAATTACCTATGATTGGGTCCGAACCCAAAAATAATAAAATGTGCTAAAATAAATAAAATCATGATAATAAAGTTTTCCTTGTTTTCTTTTCCAAATCAAAATCTCTTCCCTGATCTTATCCTACTTCATTCCTGTTAAATTTGAAAATACAAAAAAAATATAATATAAAAAAATGTGTGTCTTTAATAAACATTTTCTTAATGTTCTTGTTCTTAGTACGTACCCCGATCCTTTTCCTTGTCTTTTCACAGGGAAATGTCGAACGAGCGGTTGGTCCCGAACTTTAGAAATGGCGTAAGCCTTGCACTCGATGAAAAGAGGGTGAAAGATGGAGCGATAATCGAGATTGACTCGGATTTCGCACCGCGAGCCTACGAGTACAAGGAAAGTGACCGGGTCCCGGTTGACCGAGAAGAACCGCCCGGGCGACAGGTGATGAAAGTGGGTGGCCCAAGCCACCAGTCCGACAGAAAAAAGAAAGGCAAACACTGAAGAAGATAAGAAAATGAAGTCTGTAGTCGCTACAGCAGAGGGCAGGCTTGTCAGCGCCGCGCCCACAGAGATTTAAGAAGTTCAAAGAGCTACTCTCACAGCAACGCAACGAAGAAATAATAATCACTGTATCCGTAAGATGTTAACAAAACTAGCTGCGGACCATCGCGACGAGACAAGTTGCTAATGCCAGTACGTACACTTCAAGGACACCGGTTCACCAGGAACCTGAAGAAAGGAGGCCAGCTCCTAGGATAACAGAAAGGACCAGGGAAATCTCATAAAGACTAGAAGAAAGAAGGCTACCACGCCACCGGATAGAACCACCAGTAATACATGACCTTGTTGCAGAAGCAATCCCGGGGGATGTCCCGACAGACATCATCCCCGAGGAGCCGAGGTATGCATGAGAACGTGAAGAGATTGAACCATATATCCCACAATATGTCACCAGGCCTCGCCATCTGTAGATTATTCCTGAATATGAGCTGGAGAGAATGTAGAATGTCGAAAAGAAAACCTTTGAATACTTCGAGAGAATTAGAGACAGAAGGATCAACATACTAGAGGGCCTCGAGCTACATACAGACGTATTCTCAGAGTATGAACAACAACAAATCGTGGATTGCATCCGGGATTTGAAAAGAATGGGTCGAGCAGGCCACCTAAGGGAAAACACATACTCAGAACCCCGGAGATGGATGCCGGTGGAAGGGAAGGATTACAATACAATGTGGATGTCGTTACAACTTTGCGGAGGACAGGAAGGGAAACCCACCGGGAATACTCCGTCATGGGCAAGTGGATCCGATGCCACTAGTCATCAAGAGAATGGTAAAGAGATTGGTAACATGGAGGGTACTGCCAGCAGATTACATACCCAATAGTTGCATTATTAACATCTACAAGCAGGGTGGTGATCGCATACCCCCACACATAGATCACCACGACTTTGTCGGACCTTTCGCACGATCTCTTTCCCGAACGAGTGTAACATCATGTTCGGATCCGACCTCCCGATAGCAGAGCCCGGGTGAGTTCCGAGGGCCGGTGAAGATACCATTACCGGTAGGTTCCGTCATGATACCGAAGGGCAATGGAGCAGATATCGCTAAGCATTGCATACCGGGAGTACCGATGAAGCGGATCTCGGTTACTTTCGAAGAATGGACGACAGGAAGACACCTTACCACTTCCGGCCCGTACCGGAGCTAGAGAGCCTCCGGCCTTACGAGCTGTGAGTTACATGGAAAATATCACACCTCCAATGTACATCTATATGGCATCCTTGCCAAGGATGGCTTGGAAGGTGATGTTATTGACCATGTACCCCACTATTCAGACATGGATCTTTGACAGATGCTTCTTTGGATGGATCGACGAAGATCAGACATAGTCCGTTTTGAGTCTACATGGATTGTATGAAATATATTCCGTATCGAGTTGTATGATGTATCTTCGACATGATTGGAATGAAAGTGACCATGTCACATTTTTTTTGGCCTTCACCTCTTTTGTGCAAATTGATCGGGAAACGCCATTAAAGTTAAAAGAACTTCGAACAAAGAAAGAAAAGAAACAAAAAGAATAAAAGAAAACTTTTCTTAAAAAATCTAAAAATGTCAAATACCAAATCCACATGAACACCAAATAAACAACAAAAAACGGGATAGTTAAAGGACAAACAAAACAAATTTAAAGCCCAAATTGAATTCCAGTTTAAACCCATCTTCTCAAACCCTCCAATCCTTCTTCAAATCAAGATCTATTCTAGACCTCCCTTGAAACCCTCTCTCGGGATGATTTCAGAATCACGAAGAATTTTCAATTTGATCCGGATGGAATGGGTTTGTACCCTTCGCCAAGTAATCAGACCTTGATTGATTCTCATGGGATATGAAACACTTTCATATCTCATTTCGATCTCCCGCTAAATCCAAATGTCCACATAAATTTCAATTCAAAATTTCCGAGACTGGTACCTAAATTCCAGTTCTCATTCCAAGATCGATACCTAAATTTAGATTCTCATCCGAATTGATACATAAATTTCAATTCAAAATTTCCAAGACTGGTACCTAAATTCCAGTTCTCATTCCGAGATCGATACCTAAATTTCGATTCTCATCCGAATTGATACCTAAATTTCAATTCTAAACTTTCGAGACTGGTACCTAAATTCCAGCTCTCATTTCGAGACTAGTACCTAAATTCTAGTTCTCATTCCGAGATCAGTACCTAAATTCTAATTCTCATCATTTTCGAGATCGATACCTAAATTTCGATTCTCTTTCGAATTGATACCTAAATTTCAATTCAAAATTTCCGAGGCTGGTACCTAAATTCCAGTCCTCTTCCTTCGAGGTCAGTACTTAAATTTCGACTCTCATTCGAGATCGATACCTAAATTTCAATTCTTATCTGAATTGATACCTAAATTTCAATTCAAAATTTTCGAGACTGGTACCTAAATTCCAGTTCTCATTCCGAGATCGATACCTAAATTTCGATTCTCATCTGAATTGATACATAAATTTCAATTCAAAATTTCCGAGACGGTACCTAAATTCCAGTTCTCATTCCGAGATCGATACCTAAATTTCGATTCTCATCCGAATTGATACCTAAATTTCAATTCTAAACTTTCGAGACTGGTACCTAAATTCCAGCTCTCATTTCGAGACTAGTACCTAAATTCTAGTTCTCATTCCGAGATCGATACCTAAATTTCGATTCTCATCTGAATTGATACCTAAATTTCAATTCAAAATTTTCGAGACTAGTACCTAAATTCTAGTTCTCATTCGAGATCGATACCTAAATTTCGATTCTCATCTGAATTGATACCTAAATTTCAATTCAAAATTTCCGTATCGGTACCTAAATTCCGAGTTCTCATTCCGAGATCGATACCTAAATTTCGATTCTCATCCGAATTGATACATAAATTTGAATTCAAAATTTCCGAGACTGGTACCTAAATTCCAGTTCTCATTCCGAGATCGATACCTAAATTTCGATTCTCATCCAAATTGATACCTAAATTTCAATTTAAAATTTTCGGGACTAGTACCTAAATTCTAGTTCTCATTCCGAGATCGATACCAAAATTTTGATTCTCATCTGAATTGATACCTAAATTTCAATTCAAAATTTTCGAGACTAGTACCTAAATTCTAGTTCTCATTCGAGATCGATACCTAAATTTCGATTCTCATCTGAATTGATACCTAAATTTCAATTCAAAATTTCCGAGACTGGTACCTAAATTCCAGTTCTCATTCCGAGATCGATACCTAAATTTCGATTCTCATCCGAATTGATACATAAATTTCAATTCAAAATTTCCGAGACTGGTACCTAAATTCCAGTTCTCATTCCGAGATCGATACCTAAATTTCGATTCTCATCCGAATTGATACCTAAATTTCAATTCAAAATTTTCGAGACTAGTACCTAAATTCTAGTTCTCATTCCGAGATCAGTACCTAAATTCTGATTCTCATCATTTTCGAGATCGATACCTAAATTTCGATTCTCATCTGAATTGATACCTAAATTTCAATTCAAAATTTCCGAGGCTGGTACCTAAATTCCAGTCCTCTTCTTTCGAGGTCGGTACTTAAATTCCGACTCTCATTCGAGATCGATACTTAAATTTCGATTCTCTTTTGAATTGATACCTAAATTTCAATTCTAAATTTTCGAGACTGGTACCTAAATTCCAACTCTCATTTCGAGACTAGTACCTAAATTCTAGTTCTCATTCCGAGATCAGTACCTAAATTCTGATTCTCATCATTTTCGAGATTGATACCTAAATTTTGATTCTCATCTGAATTGATACCTAAATTTCGATTCTCATCTGAATTGATACCTAAATTTCAATTCAAAATTTCCGAGGCTGGTACCTAAATTCTAGTCCTCTTCCTTCGAGGTCAGTACTTAAATTCCGACTCTCATTCGAGATCGATACTTAAATTTTGATTCTCTTTTGAATTGATACCTAAATTCCAATTCTAAATTTTCGAGACTGGTACCTAAATTCCAGCTCTCATTTCGAGACTAGTACCTAAATTCTAGTTCTCATTCCGAGATCAGTACCTAAATTCTGATTCTCATCATTTTCGAAGTCGATACCTAAATTTCGACTCTCTTTCGAGATTGATACTTAAATTTCAATTCTCATCCCTTTCGAGATCGATACCTAAATTCGATTCTCACCCTTTTCAATCGACACTTAAACTCCGATTCCCACTCCGAGGCTGGTACCTAAATTCCAGTTTTCTTTGCAATCCCGAGATTGGAACCTAGGTTTCAATTATCGTTTCAAATCTAAATTTTCTCAAATTAATTTTAAATCAAACTTCAATCTAAAATAAAAAAATCAAAATCTAAAGTTACACATCCGAAATTAAACTGAAACAAACTGAAATCTAAATCGAAATTCCCCCAGATCATGTGATTTGGAATTCACCTCCTTTTCCATTCCCCAGCAAGAGTTCAGGGATCTCCAGTTTCAGAGATATGCTTGACACTCCCCAACGGAAACTTTTCCACTTCGTCCTAACTTTGTCACTTGGACATATGTGTTGGTTTTGCTGATCGCTTCGGTCAACACCAATACGCGCGGTGTGCTCCGTCAGCTCACCACACCTATTGGGGGTCCATTTGTTGACCTCATTTTTGATGAGGTCTTCTCTTCTTCTTTTTAGTACTTAGGATATAGCCTTAGGCTTTTCCTTTGACTATCTTAGAGGACTAGAATTGGGATCCACCATCTAGAATTTCAAACCACTTCTTAACTCCCTGTAAACTCCACAAACTTGACCGTAGACCCCTAATCACCTAGAGGGTTGAAATCAAATGTGGAAGTTTAAAGGATGAGTTCCTATAGGACTCTTTGGCCTTAGGACTCACCACAGGTGGCCTGGTCTGATGAAGGGGCTGACTTACACACACACTACACTTATACACTACACTTTCACACACTTCCTAAAACCACACCCATACCCAACTTGACCTCCTGATTCATGTAGGTGATTCACATGGATGGTCCTTAACCCCTAAGCCCTTGGCTAAGAGGGTTAGGAACAACATAGTGAGTGCCTCAAATGAGTCCCTTCATGGCTCATGTGGGCTTGATATGGCTTCATGGCTCAACCAAAATGATTTCATTCCACTTATATTCACCCAATCTTCAATTTCCCAAATTTTCAATTTTTGACCCTCGGGACCCTACACCCGCCTAACCTACCCAGAGCCATTGAAATTATCCAAATTTTTCAAAATTTCCAAATTGCCCAAAATTCCCCAAAATCAATCCTAAACATTTCCACATCACTCAAATTGATCATCCATACCCAAAAATACCAAAAATTCCAAAAATACCTCCCAATACCCTCCAAATACCCAAAATAACCCTCTTAACCCAAAAATCCAAAAAATCAGAAAATTCTCAGAAAATTTCAAAAAATCCCAAATAATCCCAATTTCATTTTGTTCAACTACACCATGGGCGAATTTTGTCAATTTACCCTACTTTTGTCAAAACCCCCAATTTAACCCATTTTAACCCTAAGTGAACCCAATGTCAAACCAAACCTACCCAATTAACCCAAATTCTGGTCCAATTCAATTCTAAAGTTCAATTCAACATTCCCAACACCAATATAGACCAAATCCAAGTCCAATTTGATTGACATTTGGATCCAATTTCACTTTTGGCCTTAAAGTCCGATTTGGACCCATGACCCAAACCTAACCCAAACTCACCCAATTCAACTCCAATTAACCCCAAATCTTTTCTAAATCTTCCTTAGCATCCCCACAAGCAAAACACTAGCATGATTTGCCCAAAATTTAGACCCAAACCCCACTCAAATTCAACCCAAAGCTAGATGGCCCAATTTTGACCTAAACCCAAACCTAACCTAAATGAGCCCAAACCCCAAAATCAAAGCCCAAACAAAGTCAAAACCTCTTTGAAACACTCCCATAAACATTTCTCAACATTAATTTTACATCAATTTCAACCCTAGCCCACCATTGGCCCAACTTGGCCCACTTGGACCTATATTGGCCCATTCACCAAAAGAGCCCAAATTCAACCCAATTCAAACCGAAATCACCCCCAATTTGCTTCAAGTCACTCATGACACATCCATGAGCTAAACCCAACAATTATTTGGCCCAACCTCTTTACAAAATTTCCATCCATAATTTCATTTTTAAACTTAAAGGCCCATTCCTTAAACCATTTTAAAAGCCCATCTTTTACCACATCCAAAGGCCCAAAATTGGTCTCAAAGCCCATATGACATTTCCCCTCATCATACTTTCAATTAAACTCAATACCTAAGTCCTAAATTCATCATCAAACCATTCCAAATCAAGTTTCATACAAATTTCCATCAAATTACCAAAAAATTCCTAAAATCCATTTTCATGAAATTGACCAAGCTTTCCCCAAGCCAAAGACAAGCCATGCAAGCCATGGAAAAGCCACATGAAGCCATGGAGAGTTTGACATGTGATCAAGCCATTAATGGAAAAAGGAGGATCCCCTTTCATAATCCTTCTTAAGCCTTTTTTTACCTTAAGCATGTCACACTTTAAACCATGCTTTGCCACCTAATCCTTGATGGAGACTCCACCACACATGGGAGATTGACCCACCTGACCTCCTCAGCCCAAAACCAAGTCTTGGGGAGGTGCACCCAACCCATTTGCATGGGTTGACCAAAATAAGCTAAAATGACCCCTTCCCCTTTCTACTTTGATTCAACCACTTTACACATGTCAAACCTCAATTGAATGCACCAAACCCCAGCCCTGACCCACCTGAACAAGATGGTGACCAATGCTCGGCCGGCCAGCCACTGAGTCGCCGGAAAACACCATGGTCGAGAGCTCACATGTGAGCCAACTTTGGGATTCTACCTTACCGAGTCGCCCCATGCCCAATGGCCACCATGGCCGTTCGCCCTTGACCTAAGCAGTCGATCCCAAGCCCTAACTCTCCCTGGGAGGCCCTCCACCCTCTCCTATTTAAACACCACCCCTCTCGGCCATGAGAGGTGCTGGAAACAAACCTTAAGGAAACTCTGCCAAAATTGTTCCAGACTACTCCCCATACACAGAGCATTTGATCCCCACTGAAATCCCCCTGCCATTTCCTCTCTGTGAGCTCAATTTCAGAGTTGAAATCCAAGCCCAAAACCAGGACACTTCTCTACAGTGAGCCAATCCCCAAATTGATTGGTTCTACACCTTCATCAGACCAAGAGAAGGTGTCAACCAGCAAAAGCCCCATCTCCAGGCCACCCGATTGCTCCGGCCTCCAAGCTTTGTGATCGAGCCGTGGTCGAAATCCTACCTAGGCAATTCACCGGACCGGGAGACTTCATCCGGAGCTTGTCGGGATCCAATCGAAGGTGAAACAACCCTCGGATCGAAGCCACACTTCTCTGAGCAAAGGTATGGCCTCACTCTTCTTCCCGAGCTTCTGAACATTCTCCTTTTTTATTGCGTAAATTTCATCTCACATAAACCGTATGGATGTGTTCGTCTTCTCAAGACGAATCCATAGAGCATAAGAACACGAAAATCCATCGAGTATCGAGTGAGATATTAGGGATTTAGTGTGGACGGCTCTCGGGTGAGGACGCTCGGGGACGATGAACGGATGCCGTCCATTTAATACACGCGCGGACGGACGGCTCGGATGGCGTCGGACCAGGAGATGGTACGTGAACCGCGGGACCGGAGCGCCGAGTCGGATGGCGGCGTCGAATGGGGGCGCGTCACGCGGCGTTTCGGAGCTGCCGAGGTTGACGCGGCGCCGCGTGGATAAATAGAAAATTAGGGTTTTTTTTCTATTTATTTAATTCCCTAAACTTGGAAAATTCATAACTTTGTGTAGGAAAATCATAAAAATAAAATAAAAATACCCTCTTGCTCAGTGAACAGAGGAGAATAATGTGGAAAAGAAATCATTTAATTTCATCAAGTATTTTATTTTTAATAATTTATTTACTCTATGCACATTTTTAATTCTCCATGCATGTATACAATTCACCATGGCATGAGACCATAGGGCTTTTGAAGCCTCTGAATTTGGGAACATTCCCTGAATTCTCCAAAGTCAGAGGCCACCCCTATGAAAAGTTATTGATTTTTCAAATTCATGTTACTGTTTTGAGTATTTTAATTCCAATAATTAGCATGTTGTGAAATAAATTCTAGGAAAATTTGGTGATGTTCCTTATGGCCAGAGGACCCTAGGAAAAATAGGTTTTGAGTTAGTTCATTTAAAATAACCCTAATTGGCTTAAACACCCAAAATGGATCCCTAATTAATTAGAGCTAACCATACATCAAATTGACTTGAAATCAATTCTCCATTGACCTTTATGATCAGAGGAACCCACCATAAAAATTTGAGGTCAATTGGACTTGGTTAGCCCTACTAAATGGGTTGATTAAGCCATTTAGTCAATTTGAACTTTAAAAATTCATAACTTTCAAAATATCTTTCAAAAATTCACCAAATTGGTTTTGGAGCCTCTCTGATATTAGGGGAATTTAAGAAAATTAAAATTTCAATTTTCTAAAAAAGTTGATTTTTAATATTATTTTAATATTTTTAATAATAAAAAAATAATAAAAAACACAAAAATAATAAAATTCACCAAAATGTCACTTTTTGAATTTTAATCACTTAGGAACAAACCCCATATTTTTCTTAGGTCTATTTAATGAGATATTAAATTTTAAAGCTCTAGGGTAATTTTAAAATTTAAAAAATGTATTTTCTAGTATTTTCATTAGAATAATTATAATAAATCATAGAAAAATCAGAAAATTGCAAAAATTAATCTCTGGTTTTCCTGATATCAGAGAGATTTTCAAAAAATATAAAATTCATTTTTCAACATTTATTTTATTTTTAAATTAATTAACACTCCAAAACTTAAAATAATTATAATAAAAATAATATAATTCAAAAAATCACCAAAATTGGTCCAAGTGGTCCTATGGTCATTAGGAATGTCCCCTAATTTTCTTAAGGACAGAAACTTTCCCTCGGTCATGTTATTAAATTTTTCTTGGAAATCTCTATTTTCTACCAAAAATAATTATATAAATAAATTAAATACAGAAAAATCACATTTTCTCCTCTCATGTCTTTATTGACATATGAGTGAAGTCACATAAAAATTTCAAATTCATTTGAGCTCAATTTAGTGAGTTATGAAATTATTAAGCTTAAAGGGCAAAGTGGTAATTAAAATTTTAATCCTTAATTAAAACTTTAGGTTTAATAAAATTAACAAGTAAAATATTTGATCTTAATTAAAGGGTAGAAACCCATTAAGCAATTTAAAATAATTAAACCTTAATTAAATAATTGATTAAATTTGGGAAGAATAATAAAATTAGAATTATTAAAATAGGGATATTGTTGGGAAGAGATTTATTCTTTAATTTAAAAATCCCTAAATTAATCATCTCATTAATATTTAATTCTTAATTAAAATGATAACTCAAATTTAAAATATTAAAAGACTTAATCATTAAACTAAAGTTAAATTATTAAACTCTTTTAAAATTTCAATTAAAATTAAAAATAAAATTAAATTAAAAATTAAATTAAATTAAATAAATTAAACTAAATTAAATTAAATCAAGTTAAATTAAATTAAAGATTAATTAAATTAAATTAAATTAAATTAAAATTAAATCAAATTTAAATTAAATTAAATCAAATAAATTAAATTAAATTAAATTAAATTAAATTAAAATTAAAAGTAAAATTAAATTAAAGATTAAATTAAATTAAATTAAATAAACAAATTAAATTAAATGAATAAATTAATTAAATTAAATTAAATAAATAAATTAAATTAAATTAAATTAGACTAAATTAAATTAAAACAAATTAAATTAAATTAAATTAAATTAAATCAAATTAAATTAGAATTAAATCAAATCAAATTAAATTAATTTAACATCAAATCAAACTAAATTGAATTAAATTGAATTAAATTAAATTAAAATCAAAATTAAATTAAATTAAATTAAATTAAATTGAATTAAATATAACATCACCAAAGACATAAAGAATTCAAAATAAATCTAAAGCAACTTGAACACTATTCCAAACTTAAACCCATTAATTGAAATTAAATTAAATCACGTAACCATTTGAACACCAATTTTCCCTCGAAAACTTTAATTATCATAACTCCTGAACGGAACATTAAATGAAATGTTACTTCACTTATAGGACATTCAAACATCCCAGTTCACTGAGTAAGATAATAACAAAACATAACTAAACCACGGACGATTAATTCATTTGTGTAATTGAATTCATTTGGACTTAAAACAATCCTAGAAATATTGAAAAGATGTTTAAGATTTGCCTTAAGCACTTCCTCGATATGATAGGATGTCCATAAGAACAATTGAACTTAATTGTTCTTTGATGAAGAAAATCGTCTTCAAACAAAAAACACAAGGAACCTAGACGTCATAGGAAATGACTAGCTACAGGATTAGGAACTTGGTAGAAAACCATAACCCTTCCCTTAGCTTTACCTAGGAACTTGCTTAAATATTCTAATTGTGTCTTAAGTGCAGCTTGGGATGACGGGAAGACCCTCCAGGTATGCTTTTATTTTATTGCAATTTACTTTCTTGCACTTTACATTATTGCAATTTCTTTAACCGCATTGCACTTACTTTTTCTGCATGATAAACAACTATTGCATGAAAACCCACACCTTTAGGATAGTCCCTAAAACTGAAACCAAAACTAAATTAAAAGTCATTGCAAGATAAAATTCACCGCCACAACATTTCAAAATATAAAACAACTCAAAATTTAATCACAAACGAGAATACAAAACTACAATTACAACTAAATTAAAACGTCCCGTTGGATGATCGGGAATACCTCGGATGATGTAACCTACGTGTTGCTAACGGGATTTCCCACGGTCTAAATGAAAGTGTGGAACTCATTTAGTTGAGTTTAGCAAATTCATCTGGACTAAGTGAATCCGATAAAAATAATGATGCCGGAAGGATGGAACCGTGGGATCTTAACCGTTGTCGTTATAATCAACTTTAAGATTTGTTTAAAACACAAAAAAAACACTTGGAAATTAAGATTTTCTCTAAACCAAAACACTTTTCTCATCTCCTGATTTATGACTTCTAAAACTAAACCTCTGCAACAACAAGGAGCTCGGAGCAGGGTGGGCAGCACGGCCATCGTCATCGCAGAAACTCGAATCTACATCGGCAAAACTTTCCTATAATTAAATAACAAAGCCATAGGATTTCGAGGTAGTTTGCCTAGTGCAACATAAATCCTCAACTCTTCGTTAGGCATTTGCATTGCAAATTAAGCCCTAATCGGTCTTAGGATTCCGAGATAGTCGTCTGATACGACATAAACCCTCGCATCTTCAAGGCTAAATGTATGATTCTATCATATAAATATAAGCCCTAATTAATTAAAATTGACAAAATCAAAACATTAAATAAACATTAGGACTTTCCTAAATCCAAGCCAAACAATAGGATAGTCGAGAAATTACCGAAGTTCACTTCGAATCCGTAATTTCTCCTACCTTTCTTCCTTTGAGTTCTTAAAACAAAATGTTCCAAACTTGATCCATTCCCTATTGAACTTCCAAAATTCAATCCTTTGAAAACTTAAACTTTGAAATTCTTGAGAGCAGAATTATTGATTATTATCGAGAGTTTTCTTAGGTGATTCCCGTCACTTAAGATGTAATTAACTATAGGGGCTTGCCCTTATAGGGAATTTTAAAGAACCTGGGTAATATAAACCCCGTTTAATACTTTCATATTAAGCAGGGGAATTTGTCGGCTTATAAAATTGGTTCGCAGACCAAACGGATGTCACAAATCTTTTAGTTTATTTAATCGAGCCCCACCATCAAGCAGTGTGTCTATCCTTAGGGATAGATACACGATTTGTGGTGTGGTGCTCGTTTATATAAACTATTTGGGATGTGAGATCAGTTTGATTTCATATCTTAAAATTTTTTCAAACTCAAAATTATTTTCAAAATCAAATACTACTTTTCAAATTATTTATTTAAATTAATTAAAAAAAATTCGCCGACAACTTCTGTTAGGCGACCCCCTTTTCAAAATAATACAACAAACCGAAAATAAGCCGTACACGCCAATAACTTGATCCCTGATAAATTTATGTACGCCAAAAACTTGGTCGGCCATTAAATATATGTGTTGATGATTTAGATATGAAAATTATGATTTTATAATAAGAGATACTACGTAAGTATACATATCATTTATCAAGTACTATAGGACTTTCTGATTAAGTCCCGAGATATCAAACCCACAGGGAAAGTGATATATCTTTAAAGAAATAAGAAAATTATATTTTTACTTTTTTAATTGGCTATTGAAAGTATGTTTTGATTATGAAAAGTTTGATAGTTGATTTCGCTCTTTAAATTTTCTTATAAAAGTCAAACAAGAAATTAAAATGATAATAACTGTAAACACGGTATAAAAAACACTATTAACTAGAATTGGAATGAAAAACACTATTAACTAGAATATCTTTTTCTTTCTTTTATAAAGTTGTAATAATTATGAAAGTATTTTTGTGGAAGTATTTAAATTTTTTGCAAAAAATAGAAGCAAATGTATTCTTTACCCTTACTTGGTTCTATAAAGAACATTGGTTAATTTGAAATTTTATCATTTTGAACATGGTTAGGCATAGAAGATACCAGCTCTCACTCTAGAGTTCCCTCGATTCCCTCCACATGGGGGCTAACTTCTCATAACAAAATTCAAAACTTCAAACCAAATTAGGGGCTTTTAGCCTGTCACACTAAAAATCCTCTAATTTTACTCCCCTTTTTAAAACATCTTCTAATATATTACATTCAATTATATGAACTACAATTTTCACCCATATAATTGCATGTGATTCTTACTAGCTTTTATGAGACAATACCACTTTGGATCTTAAATAATCTCACCACAAATTTTACATCTTAAGAGGCCAAATTAAGAAGTAAATAAAGTTTATAAAATAAATTTTCACAACTTCTTTAAACTTTAAACACATATACATTCCACAACAATTCTTCATGAATTACTTCTTCATTTAAGAAAGAAAAAGATAAAGTAAACTACTTAGAATGCATTGAGAAAATAAAAAAACACATTAATTTGAAATTAAAAACCATAAGAAAAACAACAAACAAAAATAAGTATTGATTTAAAACTAAATGTAAGAATAAAAGTAAACACATATCTGAAAATTCTCTTCACAAGACTCAGGAAGTTCCTCTGAAACTTTTACTCTTCACTAAACTATTCCTCAGAGCAAGTCTCCAAACTCCGATGACTCAGAATACAGACTTCAGACTTCAATAAAAACTAAAGTAAACTAAAGGAAAGAAAAGTAGTGGAAAGAAGAAGGCTTCAATCCTACCCTTTTCTCTTTTCTAGTCTCTACTCCTACTCCTAATTAAAACTAAAATAAAAACTCTATAAAAATGCAATGGAAGAACCCTTCAAAAAGTAAAGGAAGAGTTCATTTTTTTTCTAAGACTCTTTTTAAATATAAAACCAAAAGGTTCCTTGGTGTCTCTTCAAAATGTGTCCAGATTCGATGTATCCACCAAAGAATGCACCCCTTCTTTGAAACTTGCCGCCCAAAGGAAGTTATGGAAGTTGTTGATCCCCGATAAATGCAACGGCGCCAAAATCTTGGTACGTCCGGTAAATGCAACGACACCAAAAACTTGACTCCGCTGGATAAATGCATTGATGATTTTAGATATGAAAATTATGATTTTATAATATGGGATACTACGGAAGTATACGTATTGTTTATCAAGTAATATAGGACTTTCTGATTAAGCCCCGAGATATCGAACCTACAGGGAAAATGTAAAATCTTTAAAGAAATCAGAAAAATTATCTTTTTAATTTTTGTTATGGCTTTTGAAATTATGTGTTGATTTTGAAAGGTTTTGAAAGTAGATTTGTCTTTTGAAAATTCTTTAATAAAATGTTAAGCAAGAAATTAAAATGATAATTACTAAAAAAACTGGATGTAAAATTCTATTAACTAGAATATATTTTTCTTTCCTTTTATGAAGTAGTAATAATTCTTAAAGCATTCTTGTGGAAGTATTTAAATTTGTTGTGACAAATATAAGCAAATGTGTTCTTTACCCATACTTGGTTCTATAGAGAACATAGGTTAATTTGAAATTTTTATTATTTTGAACATGGTTAGGCAGGGAAGATACCAGTCTCTCAATCTAGAGTTCGCTCGATTCCCACCACCTAGGGTCTAACTTCTAATAAAAAAACTTCAAACTTCAAACCAAATTAAGGGGTTTTAGCCTGTCACTCTAAAATCCTCTAATTTTACTCCCTTCCATAAAAATATCTTATAATATTACATTCAATTATATGGATTACAATTCTCACCCATATAATTACATGTGATTCTTACTAACTTTTATGAGACAATACAGCATTGGATCTTACATAATCTCAAGAAATTTTACAACTTAATAGGCAAAATTAAGAAGTAAACAAAGTTTTTAGAATCAATCTTCACAACTTCTTCGAACTTTTAAACACTTATACTTTCCACAACAATTCTTTATAAATTAATTACTTCTCCATTTAAGAAAGAAAAAGATAAAGTACACTACTCAGAATGCATTGAGAAAATACAAAATCACATTGATTTGAAATTAAAAATAATAAGAAAAATAACAAATGAAAGCAAGTATTAATAAAAAGATTAAAAGTAAACACTTATATGAAAATCCTCTCGACAAGACTAAGGAAGTTCCTCTGAAATGTTGACTCTTCGCTAAACTACTCCTCAGAGAAAGTCTCCAAACTCCGATGACTCAGAATACAGACTTCAGACTTCAATAAAAACTAAACTAAAAGAAAGAAAAGAAGTGGGAAGAAGAAGACTTCACTCCGACCCTTTTCTCCTTTCTACTCTCTACACATACTCTTAATAAAAACTCTCACAAAATAAAAGTAAAATACTGAAAAAAACTCTCTTCAAAATGCAAGTGGAAGAGCAGTGGAAGAACAGTAAAAAGACATTTCAAAATGCAGTGGAAGAGCAGTGAAAAGACCCTTCAAAATGCAGTTGAAGAGCAGTGGAAGAACAATAAAAGACCCTTCAAAATGCAGTGGAAGAACAGTAAAAAGACCCTTGAAAATGTTGTGGAAGAGCACTTAGTGATTCCTAAGACTCTCTTTAAATAGTAAACCAAAAGATGCCTGGTGTCTCTTCAAAATGTGTCCAGATTCGATGTATCTACCAAGGAACGCACCCCTTCATTCAAACTTGCCGCCCAAAGAAAGTTATGGTAGTTACCACCAAAAGTTGCATCCCATGCCCTTTGAAATTGGCTTCAAATACATAAAGATTTTGATTTTTAACTGTGGCGGCTAAGCACCGGCCCAGCGGCACTTAACTGCTAGTGCCAAAATTTTGATTTTTCATTATTTTTGCTCCAAATTTGATCCAATTTTTCTCCTTTCATCATAACCATCCATTTACATCATATCTGCAAGAAAAACACAAAATATCTTCCCTTAAAGTGCAATATCATTAAAAATAGGTATAAAAATATGCATAAAAATACTATATACTTTAGGTGTATCAAAATCCCTCAAACATAAAATGTTACTTGTCTTCAAGTGACAGTTAATCTCATAGAACATTTTGCATGCAAATTATGTTATGAGTTCCTTAGGAAGATAACAAAATTTTGTTCTAGAAATGGAATAGTCCAATTTAGAAAAAAATTTCAGTAATTAAAACCAACATAAAGTTTAGAAACTTCTTAAGTAAATGAAAATGAAAAATTTAAGTTTCTATCTAATTCAGAAATAT
The DNA here is from genome assembly GCA_022702705.1 of Papilionanthe hookeriana x Papilionanthe teres. NCBI lineage: Eukaryota > Viridiplantae > Streptophyta > Magnoliopsida > Asparagales > Orchidaceae > Papilionanthe > Papilionanthe hookeriana x Papilionanthe teres. The sequence goes on from CM040431.1 coordinate 116,071,781, forward strand.
TTGTAGATTCTTCAAAATATAGGACTCAAACACTTATTTTTCTCACTTAAAAATCCTTATTTGAAAAATAATTTTACTTACTATATTATAACCTTAAGCTTTAGATTTTCTCTGAACTTATATCTTAAACTTTAGGTATGAAACCAATTTTTGATTAGGCCCTTAAATTCTCGAGCTTCTCCTCCCATTTTATATACTATTTTTCACTCTTTTTTTTATAAGGACAAGGATTACTATATCTGGATAAACCTTTAATGATTTTGAATTTCACCCTTCCATTTAAAATAAAGGTCAGATATACATCTTTCACTTAAAAATCATAATAATAATATTTGAAAATTATTCTTCAATAAAAGAAATTTAAGCTTTGAAGAATAAAAGTCAAAACTTCTATTTATCTAAAAATACAAAACTTCTTACTAAAGATAGTTTAACTTTATTTAACACTTCTTCATTAAGAAATTTTAACTTTAAGTTTTTCATTATTACTATAAATTTTAACTAAATTCTTTTATTCATTTCTATAATCAAAATTTTGTTCCCCTAATATAACTTCATGTACATAATTCTTGAGAATCAAATAAAATTTTAGGTTTTTGAAAAATTTTTATTTTTAAAATTCCCCCCCCCCCTAAACTTTAATTTTTTTTAATTAAGATAAAACATTTAAGCAGAAGAAATGATATATGGGTGAGAAATAAAAACTAACATATCATGCTTGCAAGAATTTTTAACATCCTAATATGCAAGTATAACAATTTAAATAACAGGAGTAAAATGAAATCAAATTTAGTATTTTAGTTTTTTTTAATAAGAAAAGTAAAAATTTCAGAAGACTTCTACAGTAGTGGAGGTTTTTAAAGCAAATACACACCAACTAAAATAACACACTGATACAAATAACAGATGATAGTGGAATTTAAAATTTTTTAAACATTTAGTTTCCTAAGTAGAAGTTCCCAATAGTGGTTTATATCTCTTAATAGTTTTTGAATTAAGGTACACACTATTAAAAACTCTGACATAACATACACATTAAAACATTTACTAATACACACTATCACAAAACAACATATAAATCCACAATAAAACAACAACAAAACCTGAATATGCATAACAGATAAATAATATAACTACAATCTGCATATTATCAAGGTTCACATCATAACACAATCATCAAACAAAACACTAGACAAAATAAACATCAATAACAACAACATCATAATAAAAACAAATAATACAAATCTACTCATCATCCTCATCATCATCATCATCCTGCTCGTTCCAATCCCTTAATGGCACTTAAGGTATGTAGAATGGATGAGGTGGCATCTCAGCAGTCTGATCACCTCTAATCAGTCTATCCAAATATTGCTGATAACTCTCCTCATACTCATCATGTTTCACAATATATCTTTCTACATTGTCCAGCTTACCATCCATATCTTTCATATGCTCTCGAGTAAGACTTACTTTTTTCAAAAATTTTCTTAATAAACCAGTTTGTGAATTAGTAAATGATGATGCACGTGATGTAGAAGCACGAGAAGTAGATGCAGCAGAAGCAGAAGCAGTAGAAGCCCTACCAAACCCTCCTCTCCAACCAAACTCTAAATGTACAGTGTAAGCACCAACGTTTACACTGGTAATAGGTCTTAATGGCTGAATTACCTCTTCCCAAGTTTCAAACTTCACTCCAGATCGTTCACATAGTGAATGAATTAAGGACAGAAATCCCATACCTGCAGTAGTGGTGAATCTAGCACTGTTCAAAACATAATCATAAATTATTCCTCCAATGTCAATAGGCTTCCCTTGTTGAATACAATGGTTCAACACAGCTCCTTCTCTCGTTACTTCACTAGTATGGCTCGAAGGTAACAACATAGATGAGATAAAATAATGTCATGCCTTAGAAATGGCAGTCAATTTGGAAGCAGGAAAGTTCACTCTTCTATCATTTGTTATTTTCCATAACCCTCTTCCATCAGTCAAAAATTCCATGATCTCATCTAACTCTCCTTCCGAAGGATGATAGTTAGAATAAAAACAAAACATGTCAGGAGGTAGTCCATAAAAAGTATTGATTGCCCTAGAAGAAAAGTTAACTTCATTCTTCCTAACCATCACTTGATTTTCTTCTGCAACAGGCAAATTTGCATAAAATTTTCGAACCACAGAAACAACAACAACAGCGAAGAAGCAACAGTAATTTTCCCAGTTCCTTCTATCAATCATTTCTTCAATCACCTCTGTTGGCTTGCTAAACACTCACTCAGGAATCAACTTACATGGCTGCAATGCATCGACGTATCGTTCCTCAGCCCTCAAACTAACAACTTTATCAGAATCAAACTTCGTCTTTTCTCGTGAACACATTGACATTGGAGCCATCTCTAAAAATTCATAAAAAATTCACCATAAATTCTAAAATCAAACTAAACTTGCTAAATTATCTTCCAAAAGATATTTTCACTAAATCCAAGCAATTTCTCAAGTTTTTCCTCAAATTTTCACCATGAATAGTGATTTTAAGATTTTCCATAATGTACTCAAAATACATGGTTAAAATAAAAAATTTTTACTTAGGAGTAGTGCTCTTACCTCAAGAAATCCAAATCTAACAATTTTTGTTGAGATCGGCTCTTAAATGATCCACAATATGATGCCTTAGGCTCCTCTTTCGCTGTAAACCGAAGGTTGAAGATGATGGGGTGGTTTAAAAAAAATGGCATTTTTGGGTTTTTAACTGTTGGGAACCAATTTTCGCGAACTGGCACCTAAGCGCGAACTATCGGCGCTTAGCAGCAAAATATGGCGCTTAAGCACCGGCACTTTGGCGCTTAGCCGCCAATACCGAAATTTTCATAATAATGGTATATGCACTAAATCACTTAGTTAATCTTCCTTAATTACTCCAAAATAATTATTTCTCCCCACATTGATCTTCATTATTCCAAATCAAAATTTAATAACAATTGATTCCACACAAATTTCATTAAAACACAAAATTATATTAAAATAAACATAACACTTAATACAATACTAGAATTTTCATCCACATATAGAGGATGAAATTCTCTAAATACAAGAGACATTAATCTCAAACTGATAAGTATACATCTTTAGGATGTAACCATCACATCATCAGGCTCAGTTAATATATAAGCACTAAACACACTAAACATAACACATAAGAACACTAAAAAAATAAAAATAAAACATTCTTAATTCCATTCTCCATTAGGCAGAATATATCCAGGACCATTATTATTCTAATTTGACCCTTCTGGAATATAAATTTGATGGAACGGGCGATAATTGTTCATTCATACATCATCTTCTTTAATCCATTTGTTCTTCATAAACATCATCTTATCAATTTCTTCCACGTACCTTGAATGATTGAATTGCATCTTGAGTTGCCATCCCATGTGTTCCAAATTTAAGTTAGTATCATAGATCTTTACTTCCATTGAAGTCACTCGGGCTTCAATTTTTGCAATCATTTCTGCAATACCCTGAATACTAACAGCAAGATAACCATTAAATAACTCTTTAGAACTATCACTAATGAACTTACTTTTATCAGAATCTTGCTTCTTCTTCATCTCATTCTCCCAGGAAGACATGATGCACTCAAAATTCTCTTCTTAAGACTCAGAAATGAAAATAGGACTTGGGGCAAGTGTTTCTCTTAAGTCAGGTCCTTTTTATAGACTTGGGAAGGGTTAAATCTGTCCCAAGATGTTTAGAAACTCCAAAATAACTCCCAAAACTTCTCCCCCACGATCTAGGCTTCTAGATCCACATTTTTCACATAATTTATAACTCCGGCGCCTAAGCGCCAACTAGTCAGCGCTTAGCCGCCATTGCATAATTTATCACAGGTCTACAAAGTTTCCAAATTTTCATTCTGACTTCTCTAAATCATCAATTAAGGTCAAATAAACTCAACTTAAGTTTAAAAACTATAAATTACTATAACAAAAAACATAAAAACAAACCAAACAAAGCAAACGAAGCAAACAAAACACATTAAACAAAGATAAATCAAAGCACACTGATAAATATGGGTTGCCTCCCACATAACGCTTATTTTAATGTCTTCAGTCTGACATATCCAAACTCATTCTGAGTGACCCAACATCAAATTATCATCAGATTTAGATTTATTGACTGAAAAATATGGTTTAAGTTTATGTTCGTTAACTTTAAATATTTTTCCAGTCTTAGGATCTTGAATATCTATAGCTCCATAAGAATAAACTTTTATCACAATAAGTGGACCCATCCACCTGGACTTAAGTTTTCTAGAAAATATTCCCAATCTAGCATTATACAACAAAACTTGTTGTCCTGATACAAGATTTTTGGTAAGAATCTTTCGATCATGCCATAACTTCATCTTTTCCTTATAAATCATAGCACTTTCATAAGATTCATTCCTTATTTCTTCACGCTCATTCAATTGCAATAATCTTTTTTCAGTAGCATCTTTCAAATTATAATTGAACTCTTTAATAGCCCAATATGCTTTATGCTCAAGTTCAAAAGGTAAATGACAAGTATTTCTAAAAATCAACCTATATGAGGACATTCTTATAGATGTTTTGTAAGCAGCCCTATAGGCCCACAAAGCATAATCCAGTTTGATTGACCAATCTTTTCTATTTGGATTAACAATTTTTTCCAATATTCTTTTAATTTCACGATTGGATAATTCGACCAAATCACTTGTTTGCGGATGATAAGCAGTAGCAATGTGATGATTACTATGATATTTCTTTGTTAACTTCGCAATAATCGCAATTTTAAAATGACTTCCCCCATCAGTTATGATTACTCTTGGAATTCCAAATCTGCAAAATATGTTCTTTTCTAAAAACTTTGCAACACTTTGAGCATCACATCGAGGTAAGGCAATAGGTTCAATCCAGTTGGAAACAGAGTCTATTGCTATAAAAATATAAACATTTCTGAAAGATGGTGTAAATGGTCCCATAAAATCTAGTCCGCAAACATCAAATATTTCATCTTCCAATATATAATTGAGGGGCATCTCATTTCTTCTAGAAATATTGCCTACACAATGACATCTATCACAATTTTTAATATAAGCATTCACATTCTTAAAAATTGTAGGCCAATAAAATCCTGATAGTAATATTTTATATGCAGTTTTATCACTTCCAAAATGTCCCCCATAATCAGAATCATGATATTTTTGAATAATTTCATAAGTCTCTTCCAAAGGTACACATCTTCGAACTAAAAGATCATTTCCTTGTTTATATAAAACTGGGTCATCCCAAAAATAAGTCTTAGCATCAGACAAAAATTTCTTCTTTTCATTGTATGTCAAACCACATGTTATAATATTACTAAAAACAAAGTTTATTATGTCTGCAAACCACGGAACACATAATTCTTTAACAGTGAATAGTTTTTCATCAGGAAAATGTTCATTAATTTCTTCAATACCACAGAGAGATTTTTCAATTTCAAGCCTAAAAAACTGATCATCAATTTGATAATCAGAACCCTTCCTATCTACTATCTCAAAATCAAATTCTTACAAAAGAAGAATCCATCTTATCAGTCTTGGTTTTACATCATTTTTCTTCATTAGGTTTATAATAGCAGAATGATCAGTATGCTCCACACATTTAGTTCCAATTAAATATGGTCGAAATTTATCAAAGGAAAATACTATAGCTAATAACTCTTTCTCAGTAGTGGTATAATTAATTTGAGCTTCATTTAGAGTTTTACTAGCATAATAAATTAGTTTGAAAATTTTATCATATTTGTGACCTAAAACAACACCAATAGTATAATCAATAGCATCACACATTAATTCAAAATGTTTTACCCAATTTGGTCTAATTATTACGAGTGCAGTGATTAATTATTCTTTTATTGTTTCAAAGGCTTTGAGGCAATCATCATCAAAATTAAAATTTGCATCCTTTTCCAGTAAACGACATAAAGGTTTTGTAATCTTTGAAAAATCTTTGATGTAACTCCTGTAGAATCCAGCATGTCATAAAAAACTTCAAATTCCCCTTACATTGGTTAGACAAGGTAAATTAGATATAACTTGAATTTTTACAGGATCTACCTCCAAACCTTTTTCTGAAATCCGATGTCCCAAAACAATTCCTCTTGCTACCATAAATTGGTATTTTTCCCAATTAAAGACCAAATTAGTTTCTTCACAACATTTTAGAACTTTAGATAGATGTTCTAAACATGACTCGAACGAAATCCGAAACACTGAAAAGTCATCCATAAAAACTTGAATCCCTTTTTCAATAAAATCACAAAAAATAGCTATCATACATCTCTGAAATGTAGCAGGGGCATTACATAAACCAAAGGGTTCTTCTAAGAGCAAACGTACCATAAGGACTGGTAAACATAGCTTTCTTTTGATCCTCAGGAGCAATTTGAATTTGGTGGTAACCGGTATATCCATCCAGAAAACAAAAGTATTTATGCCCAGACAGTCTATCCAACATTTGATCCAGAAAAGGGAGTGAAAAATGATCTTTTCTTGTGGCAAGGTTTAATTTTCTATAGTCAATGCATATTCACAACCCTGTAACTTATCTTGTTGTTATCATTTCATTTTTCACATTAACGGTCACAGTGACTCCTCCATTCTGAGGAACACAGTGAATATGACTAACCCATGCACTATCTGAAATAGTGTAGATAATTGTAGCATCCAACCATTTTAAAATTTCTTTCTTAACAATGTCTTTCATGATAGGATTTAATCTCCGTTGGGGATCAGCCCGCGGTTTGCATTTTATCTTCCATAAAAATTCTGTGCATAGAAATTGAAGGACAGATTGCAATAATATCAGTAATTGTCCATACAAAAGCTTTTTTGTGCTTCTTTAAAATTTCAAGCAAACTCTCTTCTTCTTTTTTAGTTAATTGAGAGGAAATTATAACAGGTAAGGTTGAGGATTCTCCTAGAAAAACATATTTCAAATGATCAGGAAACATTTTTAACTCAAGTTCAGGAGTTTTTTTAATTGATGGACCATAAGATTTATCTTTCTCAGTCATATCCAACAATTCAAAACTTTCACGAACAAACTTTAAATATTCCTCTTGAAAATCTTCAGAATCAAGTAACTCCTCTTCTTGCTTACATTCCAATTCTTCTCTTTCAACTTTCTCTTCATAAGTTGATTTGAAATGACATTCACTTAAATATTCAATATCATTCATCCTATAACACTCATCTTATTTACCTACAGCAGGATATTTCAACGATCTTGAAATATTAAATGTAACAGTCTGATCATTAACCCTCATCATTAATTCCCCTTTTTGCACGTCTAATATGGCTCTACCTGTAGCTAGAAAAGGTCTCCCTAAAATTATGGGTATCTCTTTATCTTCCTCTATATCTAACACAATGAAATCTACAGGAAAAATAAATTATCCTCTTTTACCAAAACATCTTCTATAACTCCTTTAGGATATGTGATCGAACGATCTGCTAATTGTAGAGTTACAGTAGTTGGGATTATTTCTCCAAGTCCTAGTCTTTTGAATATTATTAGAGGCATAAGGTTAATGCTTGCACCCAAATCACATAAAGCTTTTCCACAGAATCTTTCTCCGATTGCACATGGAATTGTGAAACTACCAGGATCTTTCAGTTTTTAAGAAGCTTTTTCTCAATTATAACACTGCACTCCTCACTAAGAGCAACAGTCTCATTTCTTCAAACTTCCTCTTTTTATTAAGAATATCCTTCATAAATTTTACATAGCTTGGCATTTTTTCTAAGGCTTCAGCAAATGGAATATTAATGGTTAGCTTCTTTAATATCTCCAAGAATTTTGAAAATTACTTATCCAACTTTTGTTGACGATGTCTCTGAGGAAATGGAGGTGGTGGTTTTTCTAAATCGACCTTAGGTGGAGAAATAGGTCTTTCCAAACCTTTTGGAGCGTCCTCTTTAGGTCGTTCAATCTCTTCTTTCTCTACTTCAGTTTCCTTTTGAACTCTACCTTCCAATTCTTTTCCACTTCTCAATTGAACTGCTTTTACTTGTTCTTTCTTCTTTTCTCTTGGATTCACTTTAGTATTACTTGGAAGCATTCCTTGGGGTCTATTACTTAAGGCATTTGCAATTTGTCCCAATTGATTTTCAATATTTCTGATGGTTGCTCCTTAAATTTTTAATTGATTTCCCATATGTGATACTACTTCTTCCATAGACAACTTCTCCTTATTTTGTAAAGCATTGTTATAACCTGAAGGATATGTTAATCTATGATTATTATTACCTTGGTTGTTCCAATTCACCAATGGGTTTACTTGGGTGTTCTCCCATTGTTGATTAATACCACCCTGATTATTGTTATTCTAGTTAAAAATTTGGATGATTCTTCCAACCTGGGTTATAATAATTGGAATATGGGTTGTTAGGTTTGATTATAGTATTCACAGTTTCTGGTGAAGAATAAGAATCAACCATTTGGCCTAATGAATTTTCTTCAATCATGAGATTTGGCTGAGAAAAATTCATCCCAATTGGTCTATCTTCCTTGTTACAGCAGCAACTTGATTTGCTAACATTGTAAAAGCTTCATTCTCATAAACACTGGCTACCTTTTAAGGATTTAAACTTTCAGAAGGCCATTGAAAATTATTAGCAGCCATTTCTTCAATTAAAGCATAGGCATCAGAAAATGGTTTAGACATTAATAATCCACCAGCAGGAGCATCGATGATTAATCTAAGAGATCCAACTAATCCATTATAAAAAGTTTGAATTACTAACCAATCTCGTATCGCATGATTTGGACATTTCCTGAGGAGATCTTTATATCTTTCCCATGATTCATATATTGATTCCCCTTCAAACTGATAAAAAGATGTTACATCATTTCTCAACTTAGAAGTCTTAGATGGTGGAAAATAATTAGCAAGGAACATTTGTGACAGTTCACCCTAAGTTCTAATTGATCCAGGTTGTAACGAGTGTAACCATATTTTATCATTATCCCTTAGTGAGAAAGGAAAAAGTCTAAGTCTAATAGCATCATCTGAAACACCATCATATTTAAAAGTAGCACACAACTCCAGAAAATTAGCAAGATGCAAATTAGGATCTTCAGTTGTTGCTCCCCAAACTGATTATTAGACACCATTTGGATAATAAGCAGGTTTAAGCTCAAAAGAATTAGCTACAACAGGGTTTTGAATACTACCATGAAATTCATCTACTGTAGGGTTAACATAATCTCTTAAAGGTCTTAATTCTTGATGGATGCCTACATTTTGATCTTGATGATTTGCCATTTCTTGAATATTTTTATCTTTTTCTGTATTTTTAATTTTTTTTATTTTTCTGATAGTTCTTTCTAATTCAGAATCGTAAGGCACAAGTCCGTCAGAACCTGAACTATGCATACAACAATAAAACAAAACAAAACACAACACACTAACAAAAACAAAGAAAAGTAAAAATTTTAAATTTTTTAATCCTCTTTAAAATGCAATTTAATTGTTTTCCCCGGCAACGACGGCAAAAACTTGATCCCCGATAAATGCAACGGCCCAAAACTTGGTACCGTCTGATAAATGTAACAACACCAAAAACTTGACTCCGCTGGATAAATGTGCTGATGATTTTAGATATGAAAATTATGATTTTATAATATGGGATACTACGAAAGTATGCGTATCGTTTATCAAGTAATATAGGACTTTCTTATTAAGCCCCGAGATATCGAACCCACAGGGAAAATGTAAAATATTTAAAGAAATCAGAAAATTATCTTTTTACTTTTTGTTATGGCTTTTGAAAGTATGTCTTGATTTTGAAAGGTTTTGAAAGTTGATTTGTCTTTTGAACTTTCCTTAATAAAATGTTAAGCAAGAAATTAAAATTTTAATAACTAAAAAACACTGGATGTAAAATACTACTAACTAGAATATCTTTTTCTTTCCTTTTATGAAGTAGTAATAATTCTTAAAGTATTGTTGTGGAAGTATTTAAATTTGTTGTGACAGAAGAAGCAAATGTGTTCTTTACCCTTACTTGGTTCTATACAGAACATAGGTTAATTTGAAATTTTAATTATTTTGAACATGGTTAAGCAGGAAGATACCAGTCTCTCAATCTAGAGTTCCCTCGATTCCCACCACCTAGGGGCTAACTTCTCATAAGAAAACTCAAAACTTCAAACCAAATTAGGGGGTTTTAGCCTGTCACTCTAAAATCATCTAATTTTACTCCATTCCATAAAAATATCTTCTAATATTACATTCAATTATATGGACTACAATTCTCACCCATATAATTGCATGTGATTCTTACTAACTTTTATGAGACAATATCGCATTGGATATTACATAATCTCAAGAAATTTAATAACTTAACAAGCCAAATTAAGAAGTAGACAAAGTTTTTAGAATCAATCTCCACAACTTCTTCCAACTTTTAAACACTTATACTTTCCACAACAACTCTTTATAAATTAATTACTTCTCCATTTAAGAAAGAAAAAAATAAATTAAACTACTCAAAATGCATTGAGAAAATACAAAAACACATTGATTTGAAATTAAAAACAATAAGAAAAATAACAAACAAAAGCAAGTATTAATAAAAAGATTAAAAGTAAACACTTATCTGAAAATCCTCTCCACAAGACTAAGGAAGTTCCTCTGAAACTTTGACTCTTCGCTAAGCTACTCCTCAGAGCAAGTCTCGCAACTCCAATGACTCAGAATACAGACTTCAAACTTCAATAAAAACTAAACTAAAAGAAAGAAAAGAAGTGGGAAGAAGAAGACTTCACTCCGACCCTTTTCTCCTTTCTACTCTCTACTCCCACTCTTAATAAAAACTCTCACAAAATAAAAGTAAAATACTGTAAAAAACTATCTTCAAAATGTAAGTGGAAGAGTAGTGGAAGAACAGTAAAAAGACCCTTCAAAATGCAGTGGAAGAGCAGTGAAAAGACCCTTCAAAATGCAGCAGAAGAGCAGTGGAAGAACAGTAAAAGGACCCTTCAAAATGCTGTGGAAGAGCACTTAGTCGTTCCTAAGACTCTCTTTAAATAGTAAACCAAAAGGTGCCTTGGTGTCTCTTCAAAATGTGTCCAGATTCGATGTATCTACCAAGGAATGCCCCCCTTCATTCAAACTTGCCGCCCAAAAAAAGTTATGGTAGTTACCACTAAGAGTTGTATCCCATGCCCTTTGAAATTGGTGCAAATACATGAAGATTTCGATTTTTAACTGTGGCGGCTAAGCGCCGGCCCAGTGGCGCTTAGCCGCCAGTGCTAAAATTTTGATTTTCCATTATTTTTGCTCCAAATTTGATCCAATTTTTTTACTTTCATCATGATCATCCATTTTCAACATACCTGCAAGAAAAACACAAAATACCTTCCCTTAAAGTACAATATCATTAAAAATAGGTATAAAAATGTGCATAAAAATACTATATATTTTATGTGTATAAGTTATCACCAAGAGTTGCATCCCATTCCCTTTGAAAATGGTGCCAAATTCAAACTAAACTCGATTTTTAACTGTGGAGTCTAAGCGCCGGCCCAGCGGCGCTTAGCCGCTAGTGCCAAAATTTTCATTTTTCATTTTTTTTTGCTCCAAATTTGATCTAATTTTGCTCCTTTCATCATAATTACTCATTTTCATCGTACCTACACGAAAAAAAATACCTTCCATTAAAGTGAAATATCATAAAGAATAGGTATAAAATGGGCATAAAAAATACTATATATTTTAGGTCTATCACTTGTCATGTTGACATTATCATGTTGTCGTTGTTTGATGTTAGTTTGATTTTGATTTTATTTTTTTTAATGTCAATGGTTTATTTTGTAGTTTCTATGGTTTTGGTTTTGATTTTATTGTTATTGTTTTGTTTTGTAGTTGATTGTCCCGTCTTTAGAATGTCGCCTTGCAAAACAGAGTTAGCACACCCTAATAACATGCAAGGTAAATCTAAAATGAAACTTATCTTCAACCTACAATAAAAATAGTGTTAGATTTATTTTAAAGTTATTCTTGCAAAAGAAATAATGTCGATTTATTTCATAAAATATTGATTTAGTTGGTTAAATTTTAGTTTTTTGATTACTCGGTCAAAATGTCCATAGCTCCTTTGTCGAAGGGTCATCAGATGTCTTCATCTACTTAGTCCGAAAAGAGTTTAAACCATGATCAAAATATGCTTATCAACAGCAACAAATTGCATCATCCAAGAAATCTTCGTAGATTAAAACATAGTGTGTTTGAAGTTGAGTTTAGTGATCTTTACTGATTAAGGTTTCATTTTATATTTTAATGTTTTTCGAATTTTAAAGGTTGGAAAATTTTAGATTATTTATGATTTATTAACCGATTTTGTAGATTTTGTCATTAATTTTTATTTTGTTTGACCCGATCATGATCCCAATGTTCTGTCATGCCAGATTAATAAGTTTGTAGTCTGATTAGTCGCAAATGACCGAAAGATATTTTGTTAGTATCCATGGGTTACTTCCTCCAAAATATCTTATCAAACTTGGTTGCATCTTTAAGTTCAAGTTTAAGTTTTAATGTTTTATAAAGTGAATTTTTTTTTATATTTTTTCATAAATTGGTAGGTCAAGTTTGAATTACCAATTTTATCATTCATGTGGATTTAATTCTGCTTGAATTAAACTAAATGTTTAGGTTCAATTTAGATAGAACCTAAGGTATGAAGTTTAAATAGAATCTAAAAAATGAGGTGGTGTAGGTAGAACTTTAGATTCAATTTAGTTAGACTCTAAAATATGGTATTACATAGGTTTAATTGGGGTTGAACCTTAAGTTTATAGTGATTTAGGTAAAATCCTAAAGTTAGTTAGATTCAATTGTGGTAGAATCTAAGATATGATTTATTTATTTTTAATTTAGGTATAACATAAAATTTTGTATGCTTAGATTCAATTTACGTAGAATCTAAAGTATGGTTTATTTAGATTCAATTTAAGTAGAACTATGGCTATGGAGTTGTATATCTTAAATTTATGTGGCATCTTTATAGTTTAAAGTTACTTAGGTTCAATTTAGGTAGAATCTAAAGTTTTAGTTTTATTTAGATTCAATGTTTCTTAGATTTAGTGTTACTTAGATTCAATGTTACATATAATCAATTTAGGTAGAATCTAAGGTATAATTTATTTGGGTTCAATTTAGATAAAACACGAAGTATGATGTTATTTAGATTGAATTTAGGTAGAATCTAAGGTACAACATTACTTTGGTTCAATTTAAGTAGAACCTTAGTGATTTAGGTGAGAACTAAAGTTTGATATTTTGATTTAGATTTTAAGATATGATTTATTTAGGTTCAATTAAGGAAGAACCTTTGGTTTTAGTTTTTCCAAGGTGTGATTTAGGCTCAATTTTGATTGAACCTATGCTTTGAGTTGATTTAGGTTCAGTTTGAGTTAAACATAAATTATGGTTAACTTAGGTTTAATTTTGATTAACTTGAAGGTTTCAATTTAGTTAGTTTCAATTTGGGTCTAACCTAAGGTTTAAGTTGACTTAGGGTACAGTTTGACTTAAGTTAAATTTAGGTTGAACCTAATGTTTAAGTTGACTTAGGCTCAACCTGGGTTAACCTAAAGTATAAGTTGAATTAGGTTTAATTTTGGTTGAACCTAAGGTTTAGGTTGACTTAGGGTATAGTTACACTTAGGTTCAATTTGTCTAAGTTGACTGAGGCTCAAATTGGATTGAACCTAAAGTATAAGTTGACTTAGGTTCAAATTAGGTTGAACCAAATGTTTAGGTTCACTTAGGGTATAGTTTGACTTAAGTTAGAGTGTTGTGCGAGCCTAAGATTTAGACTAACTTAGGTTAAGTGTGTCTTGAATCAATGGTTTGGGTTGAATTAGGTTCAATTTAGATTGAATCTATGGTTTAATTTGACTTGGGATCAATTTGGATTGAACCTAAGTTTTAGGTTGACTTAGGTTCAATTTGGGTTGAACCTAAAATTTAGATTGACTTAGGTTCAATTTGGTTGAACACATAGTTTGAGTTGACTTAGGTTCAATGTATGTTGAACCTATGGTTTGAGTAAATGGGTATTTATCTTATTTTTAGTAAGATAAATTGGTATTTAAGTCTAATTTTGGTTAAAATTAAATAAGGTTTAAAGTTAATTAGGCCTAATATAAGTAAGACTTAATTCGGTTAATAGGTTTTAATTAGAATTAAATCTAATTGTAGTTTAAGGTAAATTAACCCTAATATAAGTAATACTTAATTAGATTATTTAGGTCTAATTAGAGTTAGACCTAATGTATGTAAGGTTTAATTAAACCTAAAGTAAGTAAGGTTTAATTAAATTAATTAGGCTTAATTAGGTTTGAGCTAATTATGGTTTAGGATTAGATAAAGCTAATGTAAGTAAGGTGTAATTAGATTAATTAGGTCCAAATGGGGTTAGACCTAATTTGGTTTTAGAATTAATCAAACCTAATGTATGTAAGGTTTAATTAGATTAATTAGGTCTTATTAGGGTTATACCTAATTATGGTTAAAGTTTAATTAAACCTAATGTAAGTAAGGTTTAATTAGATTAATTAGACTTAATTATGTTAGGACTAATTAAGGTTTAGATTTAATTAAACCTAATTTCAGTAAGGTTTATTTAGTTAGGCTTAATTAGGGTTAGATAATTATGGTTTAGAATTAATTAAACCTAATGTAAGTTTTAATCAAACTAATCAGGTCTAATTATGGTTAGACCTAATTAGGTTTTCAGATTAATTAAACCTAATGTAATTAAGTTTTGATTAGATTAATAAGGTCTAATTAGGGTTAGACCTAATTAGGGTTTAATTTTAATTAAACCTAATGTAAATAAGGTTTAAATAGATTTATTAGGCTTAATTAGGTTAGACCTTATTACAGTTTAGGGTTAATTAAATCTAATGTAAGTAAGGTTTAATTAAATTAATTAAATCTAATTAGGGTTAGACCTAAGTAGGGTCTAGGATTAATTAAACCTATGGTAAGCAACGTTTAATTAGATTAGATAGGTCTAGTTAGGTTTTACGTTTAATTAAACCTAATGTAAGTAAGATTTCATTAGATTAATTACGTTTAATTAGGGTTAGACCTAATTATGGTTTAGGATTAATTAGGCCTAATATGGATTAAACATAATTTGGGTTTTTATTTAACTTAAAACCTAATGTAATTAAGGTTTAAGGAGGTTAATTAGACCTAGTTAGGGTTTAATTTGACTTAAACCTAATGTAATTAAGGTTTAAGAGAATTAATAGTATGTTTAAGCTTAATTAATAATTAAAGGTTTATGTTGTGTTTAAACATAAATTAACTAAGACTTAGGTGTTTATCTTAAGTATAAGAAGAATTAAACATAGCTATTAGGATTTGATTAATCCTAATAATCCTTTTAAAGTGATGAAATTTTTTAGGGTTTAAAATGTACTTTTTTTTAATTTTACCATTTTTACCCTAAAGATCTAAATTGTCAATTCATATTTTCAAAATGCTAATTGTCATTTTAGATTTAATTTTGTTCACCCTAAAGTTTCTAACCATTTTTAGATTTAATTTTCAATATTACTGATTTTTATAATTATTTTTCAAAATAATTATAAATTTTAATGAGAATAGATAAATTTAACTTTATAGATTTTTCTTTACCTTGAAAAAATCACAATATGTCCTCTAGGGTGAAAAGACCAATCTCTGAAAAATTAATGATTTTTATGTTTATAAATAATTTTAAATAATTAAATTACTCCATAGATTAATTTATTAGTTAAAAATTTATCAATTTGAATTTAAAATTTCACTTTTAGCTTATTCAACTTGTTTTTTTTGAATTTAAGCATTTTTTATAGTATTTTTATGATTTTTTCTTGTCAAGATATGCATTTTTAAAGATTTTTATATTTATTTAAATAAGAAAATCCTTATTTTCTTATTTATCTGATGTGGTAGCCGACTGGATCATCAAATTCATTGATCTCACAAGCGATGCCATTCAATTATAGGGGATTTCCATGCGGGGAGCCACATGGCCCGGGGTTTCTTCTATTTTGTATGAATGAAACATCGGTCCAGCAAGATCACCACCTTCCATTTCTAAAATATAAAATTGATAGCATCTGTTCTTCTTCTCTAAATTGTGATAACCCATATCTCGTTCGTTCTTAGGGCATAAAATCTCCCTCATATCTCCATGAAACTAATGTGGATTGTTCCAAATGCTTCATCACATCAAAATGAACACATTTATATGTATATGTTGGTATGATGTGATGATCTTTTGCATAACGGTCCAAACCCGAGCAAAATTTAGTTTTAATTGTCCCTACCTGGTTTTGATGAGGTGAAGCCTCCATCTAGTTTGATGGAAACGGTCATTAGTTCATGACGAAGCTTCTCCTGAGTTCAATTTGTAGTGAATTTGTATCGGGCTATATCCAAGAAAAAATGGCCTAACGGTTTCACCTAACTATGGGTTAGAGCTCATAGGAAGATCTAATTTTGATTTGAAACTTCTTTGTTGGGTTAGTGATGGTGTTGTAGTGGTTAATTTAAATTTTGGAAGAGTTTCATGTATAAAAGAAAACTTGTCCTTGTTTTCGAATGAGAAATTGAGCTTCTATAATGAATTATAAAGGCTGAAATAGCGAGGGATCAAATTCTTAGGAGATGAGGAATAAGTTTGGTATTGAAGGTTTTTGGAATTGGGGACTATATGTGGACTCTCCTCTACTTGGGGGGATCTTGAGTTAGCTTATTTATAGTCATTGATGAGCCATGGCTAAGCTTGGATAAGTAGAAATTACTTAGGGAAGAAGGTAAACAATTTCATGATGGCTAGGGATAAGTTTCCTGGCTGGAGATATCCATTGATGAGCTTTCCTATGTTTTCTAGGATGAACTCACATTAAGACAAGGCTTTGGTTATAGCATTGGCTACCTTCTGTTAAGGAGAAGATGAGGTGGAGAGGGGCCCATGGATGAGTTGGCTTGAACACATCCACATCAGCTCAAATCATTAGATAGATATTTGGGGAAGAATGATACATATCCTACCTCATAATGGATTCATGATTATCTTTCATTTAGGTCAAAATATTGTAGGCTTGTGGGCTCTAAGAAGGTCATTCATGTCATGGTGGGTATTAATGGGTTATGTATGACCCAATATTAATAAAGCATGAATTAGTTTTAGGATTTAAGCGTAAAGCATGGGTTTAGAGTTGCCATGGGTTTTCTTGCCATGGGCTTAAACGATTTTGGACTTAAATCCTAGGTCTAATGATCTTTAATTTCACTTTATTTAATCTATTAAATAATTAATTAATCAAGATCATAAAATAATTTGATTAAAAGACCAAATTTTATCAAAAATGGTGAAGTTGACCAAGTTTGACCAAATTCGACCATGATTAACCATTGTTTACCAACTTTGGTTCAAAGTTGACCAATGTGACTTACTTGACCATATCATGGTTGAGTGAGTCATGGGATCATTAGATTTTATTGTATGGTTTAATTTGACCATGTAAAATAAAAGGTTGACCATAGCGGTCAAATTGACCATATAATGATGTCTTGAGGATTGAGTCAATCATGAGATCTATGGTTGAATTTATGTTCATTGGGATAATCATATGGTTTTATGTTAGCCAAGAGTTCAAGTTTGATCAATTTTGTGTCTGGTTTGACCAAATAGCCAAGTTTGACCAATTTAGTGTTTGGGTTGACCAAATGGTCAAGGAGGTGGTTTTTAGGTCCATATGTGACCATTTTGACCAGCTTTAACCAAATGGGCCTTAAAGTTAAGCTAATGGTCAATGTGGTGTTCTTTAGGTCCATAATTGACCATTTCGAACAGGTTTGACTAAGTGGGCCTACGGTTGACCAAATGTTTCATAAGGTGGTCAATGTGTACAAAATTAACCATCTTGACCAAAGTTTCACCAATTAGGTCTATGGTTAATCAAATGGTCCTTAGGGTGGTCATTAGGTTCAAAATTAACCATTTTGACCAAAGTTTGACCAATTAGCTCTATGGTTGAGTAAATTGTCCATGGGGTGGTCTTTGGGTCAAGGGTTAACCAAATCAGGGTTTCTCATTACTGATCTGATCAGTTTTGGATGCCATCATGGTTTGACCCAAAAAAGGGTGTTTTAGGGTCAATCCAATTTTTAGGGTTTTAGGGAACCCCAGATGAGTTCAAATGGGTCAATATTGGTAGACTTTGTCATAGGATGAATTTAATGATCATAGTGATAATTAGGTTTTTTAAGATGTTTTTGCGGATCATGAGCCAGTGTACATGGCTCATGACATGTATTATATGTGGGTGTTAATTTTGGTCCTCATAAAATTTAGGTCAACATATATGATAGAAGAAGAACACACTATGTCAAAACTTAAGTAGAGCAAGATCAATAAAAGAATTGGTTGGTACTACAACAATATATATAACAGATGGAGGTTTTGTTGCGGGGTTGATGTGCGTACGACCTTTACTGATGTAAAAATTTATGAATTCATATTTAAATATTTATATTAATTATTTTAAAAGTAACATTTTCAAACTTAAGTATTCATATCGTTTCAAGTAATACAGGGCTCTATTGGAGTCCTGGTAATCGATCCCACAGGGAAGATTTTGAGAAAATTAAGAAATATTTTAGATTTTTCAAATTAAAAGTAATTATTATTTTTATTTCTTTTCAAAATTCAAATTTTAAATTTAATAAAATATTTACTAAATGTAAGTAAGCAGTAATTAAATAAAGATTAATGCAGGTATAATTAAAACAACTTTCTCCTTTTCAACTAATCCAAGATTTTTAGAATAATTATCATTTATGGAGAATTTAGATTATGGTATTGTGCCAAATAGAAGCATTCATATTTTTTACCTTCGCTCGATAGTATAAAGAACATTGGCTAATCTATAGATCGGTTCAGGATATTTTATTAGTAGAATGGGTTAATCTAGGCTCACACTACTAGTTTTCTAATGGTGGTTATGGTCGGCCCTACGAGTGACTCGTTCCCTTTCTATAGATCAAATTATTAGAATTTAGTCTGTCACTCTAAAAACTAATTAATTCTACACCCAATAAATCATATCCTCCTATTTATTTGCACTTCACCTTGAATAACCCGCATAAAGCCTTCGATTACCCAAGGATTCATGTGATATCTATTAGTTAAGAACTCATCTCCAGATAGGTCTGATACACCTTAAATATATAGTATTTTTATGCACATTTTTATACCTATTTTTAATGATATTGTACTTTAATGGAAGGTATTTTATGTTTTTCTTGCAGGTATGATGAAAATGGATGGTCATGTTGAAAGGAGCAAAATTGGATCAAATTTGGAGCAAAAAAATGAAAAAACAAAAATTTTCCATTGGCAGCTAAGCGTCGCTGGGCCGGCTCTTAGCCGCCACAGCTAAAAATTGAGATTCAAATGGATTTGGCTCCAATTTAAAAAGGGGATGGGATGCAACTCTTGGTGATAACGTCCATAACTTCCTTTGGGCGGCAAGTTTGAATGAAGGGGTGTGTTCCTTGGTAGATACATCAAATTTGGACACATTTTGAAGAGACACCAAGGAACCTTTTGGTTTACTATTTAAAGAGAGTCTTAGGAAAGATTTAGAGGAGGCAATTCGAGGAGACTCTTCCACTACATTTTGAAGAGTACTTCCATTGTTCTTCCATTGCATTTTAAAAGTTTGTATTTAGAGTAAGAGTAGAGAGTAGAAAGGAGAAAAGGGTCGGAGTGAAGTATTCTTCTTCCCACTTCTTTTCTTTCTTTTAGTTTAGTTTTTATTGAAGTCTAACGTCTGTATTCTAAGTTAGTGGAGTTGGGATACTTGCTCTAAGAGTTAGTTTAGCGAAGTGTCAAATTTTCAGAGGAGCTTCCTTAGTCTTGTGGAAAGGATTTTCAGTTAAGTGTTTACTTTTATTTAGTTTATTAATACTTATTTTTGTTTATTATTTTTCTTATCGTTGTTCTTAATTTCAAATCAATGTGTTTTTATATTTTCTCAATGCATTCTGAGTAGTTTACTTTATCTTTTTCTTTCTTAAATGGAGAAGTAATTAATTTAAAGAGAATTGTTGTGAAAAGTATAAGTGTTTAAAAGTTGGAAGAAGTTGTGAAGATTGATTCTAAAAACATTGTTTACTTCTTAATTTGGCTTATTAATTTGTAAAATTTATTGAGATTATGTAAGATCCAATGTTGTATTGTCTCATAAAAGTTAGTAAGAATCACATGAAATTATATGGGTGAGAACTGTAGTCCATATAATTGAATATAATATTAGAAAATATTTTTATAAAATGGAGTAAAATTAGAGGATTTTAGAGTGACAGGCTAAAACCCCTTAATTTGGTTTGAAGTTTTGAGTTTTGTTATGAGAAGTTAGCCACCAGGTGGTGGGAATCGAGGGAACTCTAGAGTGAGAGACTGGTATCTTCCCTACCTAACCATGTTCAAAATAATATAAATTTGAATTTAACCTATGTTCTTTATAGAACCAAGTAAGGGTAAAGAACACATTTGGTTCTATCTGTCACAACAAAAATTTGAATACTTCCACAACAATACTTTAAGAATTATTACTACTTCATGAAAGGAAAGAAAAAGATATTCTAGTTAATAGTATTTTATATCCAGGGTTATTATTATTATAATTTTAATTTCTTGTTTAGCATTTTGTTAAGAAAATTTCAAAAGACATATCAACCTTCAAAAAATTTCAAAATCAAGACATACTTTTTTGAAAACAATTAAAGAAAATAAAAAGATAATTTCTCTTATTCCTTTAAAGATTTCACATTTTCCCTGTGGGTTCGATATCTCGGGACTTAATGAGAAAGTCCTATATTACTTGATAAATGATACGTATACTTGCGTAGTATCCCGTATTATAAAATCATAATTTTCATATCTAAAATCATCAGCGCACTTATATCTGAGGGTACCAAGTTTTTGGCGCTGTTGCATTTATATCCATCGGGGATTAAGTTTTTGGCACCGTTGCTCGGGAAATTAATTTAAATTGCATTTTAAAGAGAATTAAGAAATTATAAATTTTTTACTTTATTTTGTTTTTGTTAGTGTGTTGCATTTTGTTTTGTTTTATTATTGTATGTGTAGTTCAGGTTCTGAAGGACTTATGTCTTATGATTCTGAATTAGAAAGAACTATCAGAAAAATCAAAAAAATTAAAAATACAGAAAAGGAAAAGAAAAAAATATTCAAGAAATGGAAAATCGTCAAAATCAAAATGTTGGCATCCATCAAGAATTAAGACCTTTAAGAGATTATGTTAACCCTACAGTAGATGAATTTTGTGGTAGTATTCAAAACCCTGCTGTAGCTGCTAATTTTTTTGAGCTTAAACCTGCTATTATCCAAACAGTATCAAATAATCAGTTTGGAGGAGCAACAACTGAAGATCCTAATTTGCATCTTGCTAGTTTTCTAGAGTTGTGTGCTACTTTTAAAAATGATGGTGTTTCGAAAGATGCTATTAGACTTAGACTTTTTCCTTTCTCACTAAGGGATAAAGCTAAAATCTGGTTACATTCGTTAGCACCTGGATCAATTAGAACTTAGGGTGAACTGTCACAAAAATCCCTTGCTAAATATTTTCCACCATCTAAGACTGCTAAGTTAAGAAATGATATAACATCTTTTAGTCAGTTTGAAGGAGAATCAATATATGAAGCATGGGAAAGATTTAAAGATCTCCTCAAGAAATGTCCACATCATGCGATACCAGATTGGTTAATAATTCAAACTTTTTATAATGGAGTAGTTGGATCTCTTATATCAATCATCGATGCTTTGCTTTGGTGGATCATTAATGTCTAAACCATTTTCTGATGCTTATGCTTTAATTGAAGAAATGGCTACTAATAATTTTCAATGGCCTTTTGAAAGGTTAAATCCTAAAAAGGTAGCTAGTGTTTATGAAAATGATGCTTTTACAATGTTAGCAAATCAAGTTGCTGCTGTATCAAGGAAGATAGACCAATTTGGGATGAATTTTTCTTAGTCAAATCTCTTGATTGAAGAAAATTCATTAGGCCAAATGGTTGATTCTTATTTTTCACAAGAAACTTTGAATGCTATAATCAAACCTAACAACCCATATTCCAATTATTATAACCCAGGTTGGAAGAATCATCCAAATTTTAACTGGAATAACAATAATTAGGGTGGTGTTAATCAATAATGAGGGAAAACCCAAGTAAACCCTTTGGGGAATTGGAATAACCAAGGTAATAATAATAATAATAATAGATTTACTTATCCTTCAGGTTATAACAATGCTTTACAAAATAAGGAGAAGAAGTTGTCTATGGAAGAAGTAGTATCACATATGGGAAATCAATGAAAAATTCAAGGAGCAACCATCAGAAATATTGAAAATCAATTGAGACAAATTGCAAATGACTTAAATTAATAGATCCCAAGGAATGCTTCCGAGTAATACTGAAGCAAATCTAAGAGAAAAGAATAAAGAACAAGTGAAAGCAATTCAACTGAGAAGTGGAAAAGAATTGGAAGGTAGAGTTCAAAAAGAAACTGAAGTAGAGAAAGAAGTGATTGAAAGACCTAAAGAGGACACTCCAAAAGGTTTTGAAAGACCTATTTCTCCACCTAAGATTGATTTAGAAAAACCACCACCTTCATTTCCTCAGAGACTTCGTCAACAAAAGTTGTATAAGCAATTTTCAAAATTCTCGGAGATATTAAAGAAGTTTACCATCAATATTCCATTTGTTGAAGCCCTAGAATAAATGCCAAGCTATGCGAAATTTATGAAGGATGTTCTTAATAAAAAGAAGATGTTTGAAGAAAATGAGACTGTTGCTCTTAGTGAGGAGTGTAGTGCGATAATTGAGAAAAAGCTTCCTGAAAAACTTAAAGATCCTGAAAGTTTCACAATTCCATGTGCAGTCGGAGAAAGATTCTGGGGAAAAGCTTTATGTGATTTGGGTGCAAGCATTAACCTTATGCCTCTATCAATATTCAAAAGACTGGGACTGGGAGAAATAACCCCGACTACTGTAACTCTGCAATTAGCAGATCGTTCGATCAAATATCCTAAAGGAGTTATAGAAGATGTTTTGGTAAAAGTGGATCAATTTACTTTTCATGTGGATTTCATTGTGTTAGATATGGAGGAAGATAAAGAGATACCCATAATTTTGGGGAGACCTTTTCTAGCTACAGACAGAGCCATGATAGATGTGCAAAATGGGGAATTAACGATGAGGGTTAATGATCAGACTGTTACATTTAATATTTCAAAATCGATGAAATATCCTGCAAGAGGTAAAGAAGATGAGTGTTTTAGGATGGATGTTATTGAGTACTTAAGTGAATGTCATTTCAAATCAACTTATGAAGAGAAAGCAGATAGAAGAATTTTAACATAAGCAAGAAGAGGAGTTATTTCATTCTGAAGATTTTCAAGAGGAAGATTTAAAGTTTGTTCGTGAAAGTTTTGAATTGTTCGATATGACTGAAAGAAATAGATCTTATGGTCCATCAATTGAAAAACCTCCTGAACTTGAGTTAAAAATGCTTTCTGATCGTTTGAAGTATGTTTTTCTAGGTGAATCATCAACCTTGCTTGTTATAATTTGCTCTCAATTAACTGAAGAAGAAGAAGAGAGTGTGCTTGAAATTCTGAAGAAGCACAAGAAAGCCTTTGGATGGACAATTACTGATATTAAAGGAATCAGTCCATCAATTTGTATGCACAAAATTATTATGGAAGATCATTGCAAAGCGCAGGCTAATCCCCAACGGAGATTAAATCCTATCATGAAAGAAGTTGCTAAGAAAGAAATTTTAAAGTGGTTGGATGCTGGAATTATCTACCCTATTTCAAATAGTGCATGAGTTAGTCCTATTCACTGTGTTCCTAAGAAAGGAGGAGTAACTGTGACTGTTAATGAAGAGAATGTAGTGAAACCAACAAGACAAATTGCAGGGTGGTGAATATGCATTGATTATAGAAAATTAAACCTTGCCATAAGGAAAGATCATTTTTAACTCCCTTTTCTAAATCAAATGTTGGATAGACTGGTTGGGCATAAATACTTTTATTTTCTGGATGGATATACTGGTTACCACCAAATTCAAATTGCTCCCGAGGATCAAGAGAAAACTACATTTACTAGTCCTTATGGTACGTTTGCTTTTAGAAGAATGCCGTTTGGTTTATGTAATGCCCCTACTACATGTCAGAGATGTATGATCGCTATTTTTTGTGATTTAATTGAAAAAGGGATTGAAGTTTTTATGGTTGACTTTTCAGTGTATGGAATTTCATTTGAATCATGTTTAGAACATCTATCTAAAGTTCTAAAATGCTGTGAAGAAACTAATTTGGTCCTTAACTGGGAAAAATACCAATTTATGGTAGTAGGAGGAATTGTTTTGGGACATCGGATTTCGGAAAAAGGTTTGGAGCTAGATCCTGCAAAAATTCAAGTTATATCTAATTTACTTTGCCCGACCAATGTAGGGGGAATTAGAAGTTTTTTAGGACATGCTGTATTCTACAGGAGTTACATCAAAGATTTTTCAAAGATTACAAAACCTTTATGCCGTTTACTGAAAAAGGATGCAATTTTTAATTTTGATGATGATTTCCATAAAGCCTTTGAACCATTAAAAGAAAAATTAATCACTGTACCTGTAATAATTTCACCAAATTGGGAAAAACCTTTTGAATTAATGTGTGATGCTACCGATTATGCTATTGGTGCTCGTTTTGGGTCGAAATATGATAAAATTTTCAAAGTAATTTATTATGCTAGTAAAACTCTTAATGAAGCTCAAAATAATTATACCACTACTGAGAAAGAGTTATTAGCTATAGTATTTGCTTTTAATAAATTTTGATCACATTTAATTGGAACTAAATGTGTTGTGCATACTGATCATTCTGCTATCAAATACTTAATGAAGAAAAATGATGTAAAACCGAGACTTATAAGATGGATTCTTATTTTGCAAGAATTTGATTTTGTGATAGTAGATAGGAAGAGTTATGATAATCAAATTGCTGATCATTTGTCTAGGCTTGAAATTGAAAAATCTTTCTGTGATATTGAAGAAATTAATGAACATTTTCCTGATGAAAAATTGTTCACTGTTAAAGAATGGAGTGTTCCGTGGTATGCAGACATAGTAAACTTTATTGTTAGTAATATTATTCCCTATGGTTTGACATATCATAAAAAGAAGAAATTTTTGTCTGATGCTAAGACTTATTTTTGGGATGCCCATTTTTAAATAAACAAGGAAGAGATCTTATAATTCGAAGATGTGTACCTTTGGAAGAGACTTATTAAATTATTCAAAAATGACATGATTCTGATTATGGTGGACATTTTGGAAGTGATAAAACTACATAAAAAATATTACAATCAGGATTTTACTGGCCTAAAATTTTTAAGGATGTGAATGTTTATATTAAAAATTGTGATAGATGTCAGCGTGTAGGCAATTTTTCTAGAAGAAATGAGATGCCCCTCAATTATATGTTGGAAGTTGAAATATTTGATGTTTGGGGATTAGATTTTATGGGACCATTTACACCATCTTTCGGAAATGTTTATAGTTTGATAGCAATAGACTATGTTTCCAAATGGATTGAAGCTATTACTTTACCTCGATGTGATGCTCAAAGTGTTTCAAAGTTTTTAGAAAAGAATATATTTTGCAAATTTGGAATACCAAGAGTAATAATAACTGATGGAGGAAGTCATTTTAGAAATGCGATTATTGGGAAGTTAGCAAAGAAATATCACATTAATCATCACATTGCCACTGCTTATCATCCGCAGACAAGTGGTTTGGTTGAATTATCCAATCATGAAATTAAAAGAATATTAGAAAAACTATTAATCTAAATTGAAAGGATTAGTCAATTAAACTGGATTGTGCTTTGTGGGCCTTGTTGACCTCATTTTTGATGAGGTCTTCCCTTCTTCTTGTTAGTGCTTAGGATCTAGCCTTAGGCTTTTTCTTTTGACTATCTTAGAGGACTAGAATTGGGACCCGCCTTTTTAGAAATTCAAACCACTTCTAAACTCCCTGCAAACTCCACAAACTTGACCATAGACCCCTAATCACCTAGAGGGTTGAAATCAAATGTGGAAGTTTAAAGGATGAGTTCCTATAGGACTCTTTGGCCTTAGGATCGCCTCCGGTGGCCCGGTCCGGTGAGGGGGCCGACTTACACTACACTTACACACTACATTTCCACACACTTCCCAAAACCACACCCATACCCAACTTAACCTCCCGACTCATGTGGGTGATTCACATGGATGGTCCTTAACCCCTAAGCCCTTGGCAAGAGGGTTAGGAACAACATAATGAATGCCTCAAATGAGTCCTTTCATGGCTCATATGAGCTTGAAATGGCTTCATGGCTCAACCAAAATGATTTCTTCCCACTTGAATTCACCCAATCTTCAATTTCCCAAATTTTCAATTTTTGACCCCCGAGACCCTACACCTACTAAACCTACCCAAAACCCTTGAAATTACCCAAATTTTTGCAAAATTTCCAAATTACCCAAAATTTTCCAAAATCAATCCCAAACATCTCCACATCACTCAAATTGATCATCCATACCCAAAAATACCAAAGATTCCAAAAATACCTCTCAATACCCTCCAAATACCCAAAATACCCTTCTTGGCCTAAAAATCCAAAAATTCAGAAAATTCCCAGAAAATTCCAGAAAATCCTAAATATTCCCAATTTCATTTTGTCCAACTACACCATGGGCCAATTTTGTCAATTTACCCTACTTTTGTCAAAACCCCCAAATTGACCCATTTTAACCCAAAGTGAACCCAATGTTAAACCAAACCTATCCAATTGACCCAAATTCTGGTCCAATTCAATTCTAAACTTCAATTCAATATCCTCAATACAAATCTAGACCAAATCCAAGTCCAATTTGGTTGACATTTGGATCCAATTTCACTTTGGGCCTTAAAGCCCAAATTTGGACCCATGACCCAAACTTAGCCCAAACTAACCCAATTCAACTCCAATTAACCTCAAATCTTTTCTAAATCATCCTTAACATTTCCACAAACAAAACCCTAACATGATTTGCCCAAAATTTGAACCCAAACCCCACTCAAACTCAACCCAAAGCTAAAAGGCCTATTTTTGACCTAAACCCAAACCTAACCCAAATGAACCCAAACCCCAAAATCAAAACCCAACCAAAGTCAAAACTCCTTTGAAACACTCCCATAAACATTTCTCAACATTAATTTTACATCAATTTCAACCCTAGCTCAACATTGGCCCAACTTGGCCCACTTAGACCTATATTGGCCCATTCACCAAAAGAACCCAAATTCAACCCAATTCAAATCCAAATCACCCCCAATTTGTTTCAAATCACTCATGACACATCCATGAGCTAAACCCAACAATTATTTGGCCCAACCTCTTTACAAAATTCCCATCCATAAATTCATTTTCAAAACTTAAGGGCCCATTCCTTAAACCATTTTAAAAGCCCACTTCCACCAAATCCAAAACCCCAAAAAAATTCTTCCAAAGCCCATATGACATTTCCCCTCATCATATTTTCAATTAAAATCATCCCTAAGTCCTAAACCAACCATCAAATAATTCTAAATGAAGCTTCATCCAAATTTCCACCAAATTATCCAAAATCCCTAAAATCCTTTTTTATGAAATTGACCAAACCTTTTCCCAAGCCAAATGGAGCCATGGAGCCATGCACAAGCCATATGCAAGCCATGAGAGCCTCTTTACATGTCACCATGCCATTTTGGGCAAAAGGAGGAGGCTCTTTCCTTAATTCCTAAAGGTGATTAACCACTTCCATGATTCCACTAAACCATGCTTAAGCCTAATTGTGCTTGGATGGTGACTTGACCCTACTGATTATGCTGAGCCAAATCACTTTTCCCTCAGCCTAAACCAGGCCTTGGGTGGTGCACCTAGCCCAAATGGGTGGGTTGACCCATTTAGGTCCAAATCTAGCCATGCCCCATTCCACTTTGGATCAAAGCCTTTACACATGTCCATGGCCAATTGACTGCACAAACCTCCAGCCCTGACCCACCTGACCTTGAGGGTGACCCATGCCTGGCCGGCCGGCCACCGTGCCGCCGGAAAACACCATGGCCGAGAGCTCACATGTGAGCCAACATTGAAATTCTCACTTGCCGAGCCGCCCCATGCCTAGTGGTCACCATGGCCGATCTTCTCCTCACCGTAGCAGACTCGATCCCAAGCCCTAACTCCCCCGGGAGGCCCCCCGACTAGCTCTATTTAAACTCCACCCCTCTCGGCCATGAAAAGAGCGAAGCAAAAACCTTGCCAAAACTCTGCCAAAATTGTTCCAGACCCTTCTCCACTCTTAGAGCACTTGATCCCCAGTGAGATCCCCTTGCCATTTCTCCTCCGTAAGCTCAATTTCGCAGTCGAAATTCCACCCAAAACCGGGACACTTCTCCACAGTGAGCCAATTCCCAAATTGATTGGCTCTACACCTTCACCGTACCAAGGGAAGGTGTCCACCATCAAAAGCCCCATCTCCAGAGCCACCCGGTTGCTCCAGCCTCCAAGCTTTGTGATCGGGCTTGGTCGAAATCATATCCGGACAATTCCCCAGTACCAAGAGACTTCATCCGGAGCTTCGTCGGGACCCAATCGAAGGTGCAACAACTCTCAGATTGAAGCCACACTTCTCTGAGCTAAGGTATGAGCTAACTCTTCATCCCGAGCTTCTGAAGATTCTCTATTTCAAATGCCTTAGTTTCAATGCATGTTAGCCGTATAGATGTGTTCGTCTCTTCAAGACGAATCCATAGAGTATAAGAACGTAAAAATCCATCGAGAATCGAGTGAGATCTTAGGGATTTAGTGTGGACGGCTCTCGAGTGAGAACACTTGGGGACGATGAACGGATGCCGTCCATTCGATACACGCGCGGACGAACGGCTCGGATGGCGTCGGACCGAGAAACGGTGCGAGAACCGCGGGCCCGGGACGGATGACTCGGATGGCGGCGCCCAATCACGCGCGCGACACGTACCCCTTCGGAGCCGCCGATGTTTCGCCGGCGCCGCGTGGATAAATAGATAAATAGGGTATTTAATGTATTTATTAAATATCGAAACTTTAAAAATCCATATCTTTGTGTAGAAAAATCACAAAAATAAAATAAAAATACCCTCTTGCTCAGCTGAACGGAGGAGAATAATGTGGAAAAGAAATCATTTAATTTCATCAAGTATTTTATTTTTTATAATTTATTTACTCTCTCGCATACATTTAATTCTCCATGCATGTATACAATTCACCATGGCATGAGACCATAGGGCTTTGAAGCCTCCGAACTCGGGAACATTCCCCGAATTTTCCAAGGTCGAGGCCATCTCTCGTGAAAAGTTATTTATTTTTCAAATGCATGTTGCTGTTTTGAGTATTTTAATTCCAAAAAATAGCATGTTGTGAAATAAATTCTAGGAAAATTTGGTGATGTTCCTTATGACCAGAGAACCCTAGGAAAAATAGGTTTTGGCTTAGTTCATTCAAAACAACCCTAATCGGCTTAAACACTCAAAGTAGGTCTTTAATTAATTAGAGTTAACCAGGCATCAAATTGACTTGAAATCAATTCTCCACTGACCTTTAGGATCAGAGGAATCCACCATAAAAATTTGAGGTCAATTGGACTTCGTTAACCCCACTAATCGGGTCGATTAAGCCACTTAGCCATTTTAAACTTTAAAAATTCATAACTTTTAAAATACTTTTCAAAAATTCACCAAATTGGTTTTGGAGCCTCTCTGATATTAGGGAAACCTAGGAAAATTAAAATTTCAATTTTCTAAAAAAGTTGATTTTTAATAATATTTTAATATTTTAATAATTAAAAAATAATAAAAATCACAAAAATAATAAAATTCACCAAAATGTCATATTTTGAATTTTAATCACTTAGGAACAAACCCCATATTTTTCCTAAGTCTATTTAGTGAGATATTAAATTTTAAAGCCCTAGGGTAATTTTAAAATTAAAAAATGTATTTTCTAGCATTTTCACTAAAATAATTACAATAAATCATAAAAAAAAATTAAAAAACTGCAAAATTTGCTTCTCTGGTTTCCTTGATATCAGAGAGATTTTTGAAAAATATAAAATCCATTTTTCAACATTTATTTTATTTTTAAATTAATTAACACTCCAAAACTTAAAATAATTATAATAAAAATAATATAATTCAAAAAATCACCAAAATTGGTCCAAGTGCTTCTCTGGTCATTAGGAATGTCCCCTAATTTTCTTAAGGACAGAAACTTTCCCTTGGTCATATTATTAAATTTTCCTTAAAAATCTCTATTTTCCACCAAAAATAATTATATAAATAAATTAAATACAGAAAAATCACATTTTCTCCTCTCATGTCTTTATTGACATATGAGTGAAGTTACATAAAAATTTCAAGTTCATTTGAGTTCAATTTAGTGAGTTATGAAATTATTAAGCTAAAGGGGTAAAATGGTAATTAAACTTTTAACCCTTAATTAAAACTTTAGGTTTAATAAAAAATCAACAAGTAAAATATTTGATTTTAATCTGATTTGGATGATTGAAATTTAAATAATTAAAGGGTAGAAACCCATTAAATAATTTTAAAATGATTAAACTTTAATTAAATAATAGATTAAATTTGGAGGAATAATAAATTGGAATTATTAAAATAAGGGATATTTATCGGGAAGAGATTTATTCTTTAATTTAAAAATCCCTAAACTAATTATATCATTAATACTCAATTTTTAATTAAAATGATAACTCAAATTTAAAATATTAAAAGACTTAATTAAATTATTAAACTCTTTTAAAATTTTAATTAAAATTAAAAATAAAGTAAATTAAAGATAAATTAAATTAAAATTAAATTAAAATTTAACAATTAAATTAAATTAAATTAAATTAATAATTAAATTAAATTAGATTAAATAATTAAATTAAATTAAATTAAACAATTAAATTAGATTAAATTAATTTTAAATTAAATTAAATAAAATTGAATTAAATCAAATTAAATTAAATTAAATGAATTAAATTAAATAATTGAATTAAATTAAATTAAATAATCAAATTAAAATTAAATCAAATCAAATTAATTAAACATCAAATCAAATTAAATCAAATTCAATCAAATTAAATTAAATTAAAACTCAATTAAAATTAAATTAAATTGAATTAAATATAACATCACCTAAAACGAAAGAAAATAAATTTAAAAGCAACTTGAACACTATTCCAAATTTAAATTCTTTAACTTAAACCAAATCATTTGAATACTAACTAACCCTCGAAAGCTTTAGTTATTATAACTCCTAAATAAAACATTAAATGAAGTGTCGCTTCACTCATGGGATATTCAAATGTCCTAGTTCACTCGAGCAAGTTAACAAAACTTGAAATTCTTGGACGATTAATTCATTTCAGTATAATTAAATTCATTTGGA
Organism: Papilionanthe hookeriana x Papilionanthe teres; assembly: GCA_022702705.1. Taxonomy (NCBI): domain Eukaryota; kingdom Viridiplantae; phylum Streptophyta; class Magnoliopsida; order Asparagales; family Orchidaceae; genus Papilionanthe; species Papilionanthe hookeriana x Papilionanthe teres. The sequence continues at coordinate 116,103,442 of CM040431.1, forward strand.
CTTAAAACAATCCTAGAAATATTGAAAAGATGTTTAAGATCCTTCTTAAGCACTTCCTCAATATGATAGGACATTTATAAGAACAATTGAATTCGAATATTCTTTGATGAAGAAAATCGTCCTTAAACAAAAAACACAAAGAACCTAGACGTCATAGGAAATGACTAGCTATAGGATTAGGAATTTGGTAGAAAACCATAACCTTTCCCTTAGCCTTACCTAGGAACTTGCTTAAGTATGCTAATCGTGTTTTAAGTGCAACTTGAAATGACGGGAAGACCCTCCAGTGTACGCATTTGTATTATTGCAATTTACTTTCCTGCAATTTATTTCCCAGCAATTTACATTATTGCAATTTACTTTATTGCAACTGCGTTTATTTTTCTTGCATGATAAAACAACTGTTGCATGAAAACCCACACCTTTAGGATAGTCCCTAAAACTGAAACCAAAACTAAGTTAAAAGTCATTGCAAGATAAAATTCACCGCCACGACATTTCAAAATATAAAACAACTCAAAATTTAATCACAAACAGTAACACAAAACTACAATTACAACTAAATTAAAACGTCCCGTTGGATGATCGGGAATACCTCGGATGATGTAACCTACGTGTTGCTAACGGGATTTCCCACGGTCTAAATGAAAGTGTGGAACTCATTCAGCTGAGTTTAGCAAATTCATCCGGACTAAGTGAATCCGATAAAAATAATGATGCCGAAGGATGGAACCGTGGGATCTTAACCGGTGTCGTTATAATCAACTTTAAGATTTGTTTTAAATAAAACATAAAAAACACCCGGAAATTAAGATTTTCTCTAAACCAAAACACTTTTCTCATCTCCCGATTTATGACTTCTAAAACTAAACCTCCGCAACAACAAGGAGCTCGGAGCATGGTGGGCAAGCACAACCATCGTCATCAAGAAAACTTCGAGTCCACTTCAAGAAAACTTTCCTAGAATTAAATAACCAAGCCATAGGACTTCGAGGTAGCTCGCCTAGTGCACATAAATCCTCAACTCTTCGTTAGGCATTTGCATTGTAAATTAAGTCCTAATCCGGTCTTAGGATTCCGAGGTAGTCGTCCGATACGACAATAAACCCTCACATCTTCTAGGCTATTTGTTTGATTTTATCATACAAATATAAGTCCTAATTAATTAAAATTGGCAAACAATAGGATAGTCGGGAAATTACCGAAGTTCACTTCGAATCAGTGATTTCTCCTACCTCTCTTCCTTTGGATTCATAAAACAAAATGTTCCAAAAATTTGATCCATTCCCTATTGAAATTCCAAAATTCAATCTTTGAAAACCTTAAACTTTGAAATTCTTGAGAGCAGAATTATTGGTTATTATCGAGAGTTTTCTTAGGTGATTCCCGTCACTTAAGATGTAATTAACTATAGTGGGCTTGCCCTTATAGGGAATTTAAAGAACCCGAGTAATATAAACCCCGTTTAATGTTTTCATATTAAGCAGGGGAAACTTGTCGGCTTATAAAATTGGTTCGCGAACCAAACGGATGTCACTAATCTTCTAGTTTATTTAATCAAGCCCCACCATCAAGCGAGTGTGTCTATTCTTAGGGATGGATACACGGTTTGTGGTGCGGTGCTCGTTTATATAAACTATTTGGGATGTGAGATCGGCTTAATCTCATATCTTAAAACCCTCAAATTTAAAATTATTTTCAAAATCAAATACTACTTTTCAAATTATTTATTTTAATTAAATTAAAAATTCGCCGACAGATTTCTGTTAGGCGACCCCTCTTCAAAATAAAACACGACCTAAAAATATGCCGACAGGATTTCTGGCGACTCCGCTGGGGAATATTCCTCTCTCCATTATAATCAAATAATTCTGCTTTCAAAAATCGGTAGTGTATCCATGTCCCTAATGGATCAAACTACCCTTCTTTCCGTTGGAATACTATGTTCATTTCTATCTTGAACGAGTATAGCCAACATTCTCTTGGATTTAGGAGCCACTGTTTAGACACCCCTAAACAGAGAGGTTCCGAGATCCTTTTACCTCATTTCTGAGGTGGGGTGGACCCCCGATAGGTGTTAGTTTAGGAGTGATCCTTCGAGTCGGGAAGTCTTGCTTAAGACTTTCTTTTCCTTTTGAATCGGATTCCTTACCTTCTCTACACCTTTGAACGTTCCGTTCTAAATAAACAAACCCTCTAATAAGTGATTCTTTTAACAAATGATTCTTTTTTATAAATACATGAACAAAGAATGAGTTCGGACTCTTTTCAATTCCTTTCTTTTCGTCCCGAAGAAAAGAAGCATAACTCGGGACCGACAACCGAATCTACCTCCGTAAATGGAAGCCCCGAGACCGATTTTCTCCTTCACCAACGGATCGGACTTCGCCGTCTATAAGGATGAGCCGCCCGATAATGGGGTCATCCGATTTGGACGAGGATTCGAAAACACGAACGTCAAGGTCACCGACGTCTCCCTCTTTGCACCGACGAACAAGGTATCCGAAGCCGAGGAACCACCGCTCGAGTTCAACCTCAGGTCGACCCAAGAGTTTCCTCCCCCGCAAAGGGTCCCGACTAGGAGGAGTACTGCCGTCCGCGAGAGGACCGTTCTTACTACCCCCACTCGGTCTAGTTGTTTCCGCACCCACCCCGACTTCTGCCAAATCAAAGGGGAAAGAAATCCAGAACTATGGTAAACCTGTTACCGTGGAGGGTACGGATCTTCCTGTAAGACCTTCTGTCTTCGAAATCGGGTCCAGTTCGAAGATTCCGTCGCTGACAAAAACCCAAAGAAGAAATAGAAATAGAAGGATCGCCAGGGAAGCCAGAGCTGCTGAGATTGCCTTCCTGGAGGAAATTCCGCAGTTGCCGGAATATACACCGCTACCGGAATATACACCATCGCCCGACTACATACCACTTTTGGGAGGAAGCAGGTTCCATCCCTCTCCGCCGCGAGAGGATGAGGAGAATGTTCGAAAGATTGCCGCCGCATTACCACAGCCCCGCATACTACAACGATAGCCGCAAGAAAAGAACTAGAACTACGCCGTTTGCTCGACTGCAAACTTTGGTAGAAAAGCTAGCAAAGAAGGAAAATTGCCCCGTGTCGGAAATTCTACGAAGGATAGGACGGGTGCCAGTCAAATCCCGTCTTGGGCCCCGAGTAGAACCCGCCGTCATGATAGAAAAGCCAAGCAAGAGAATGAAGGCTAGCCCGCCCGTCGTAGTATCGTGGTTACGGATTAGGAGGATACCACCTTCCAGACATTTGGCCGATGAGACCATCCGGTCCTAGACCTTCCGCCGCTAGAAGGATGGTATGGCGTCCCACTACGGGGCGATTGAGATCGAAACGAGCGGCCGAGAGAGAAAGTCTCGCCGGGAGGCTTGAATCCGAAGAAAGCGCTACCGCGATGAAGGGGACTCGTGAAAAAGGACCCGGCAACCATCGCATGACAACCACAAAGATACACGAAAGCTCCGCTAGAAGATGCCATGGAAAAGTCGAGAACCGACATCCGACGGTTGGCAAAAGAAAGAGAAGAAAAGTTCGGAGATGAGATCGACTCATCGGAATTCATGGACAATGAATATGCGGAAATCAACATGGTTGAGACACGAGCTTCATCGGCTTCTCAAGGTGCTCCCTGCAACTGCAGAAGAGAGGAGCCGGAACCGATGAAGAGACGACTTCGAGAAAAGGACGACAAGATCGCTCAAATGGCGAAGAGGATGGAAGAGATGGCCATAGCTCTAGCCACTCTCCAAAGTCAAGTACAACCACATGAGAGACACCCCCGGAGGTCATTCACATCGTAGACGGAGGAAAGGAGATTACATCCGTCAATGGGGATGACCAGCTGAAAAGGACACAACACAAAGTATGATCCCCGAAAAGGATATCAAGAACTTGGTAGAGCAGCGAGAGTGCGAGAAGCCCTAGCACAATCGAAGAACGGGACATCCATTCGGACGGGCAGACCTTACCCGAAAGAATTCGACGCCGTCCAATACCCGAAAGGCTTCGTACCACCTCCGTTTAAGACCTTCGACGGAACCGGGAACCCCCGACGAGCATGTTGCACACTTTCGTGCCGCTTGTTGCAATGCCGGCGGAAGCGATGCGCTACTCTTCCGACGGTTCGTTAGCGATCCGTCGGGGATCGCCTTCGACCGGTATGCGAGTTACCCAACGGTTCCGTGAAGACATTCTCGTAGCTAGAGAGCCTCTTCATTAAGCGATTTGTCGGAGCTCGGCACCACATCACTATAGGTGATTTAGTGGTAGAGAAACAAAGGCCGAATGAAACTCTAGTGGATTACATACTTCGATGGAGAAATTTAAGCATGAAGTGTGAACCACAACCGCAAGAACAACATGCAGTCGGCATCTTGCTTAAAAGCATTCACGGCCCGATAGCACTTCTCCTCAAGGGATTCACTATTAAGACTTTTGAGAAGTTGTTAAGCAAGGCCGGAAGCTAGCAAGAAGAGGCGAAGCAATTAAGTTTTACCGACAAAACAGACAAGGCGAGCCGGTGAAGACCTTCGAGAAGAAATCCGGGATCGTTGCAGCGAGCTGACAAAGGCAAACAACCGATGCAAATACCACCGTAACGGCCGCAAGCAACCACAACAAAATTACCGAGCAACCCCGGTCCAGCTATCGGTCGTCTCCGCAGTATGAACAACCGTCTCGTCCGCAACGTACATTGAGGGAGCTTCGAGCGAGAGAATATCCGTTCAAAAATGAAGCGATGCACCGAAGATGTTCCGTAGCTTAATGAAAACTCCGGATTTCCACTGCCGGAGCCCAAAAGACCGGAGGAAGTCAACAAGAAAGGTGATCCCAACTTTTGCCCCTACCATCGGATGCTTGGGCACAAGATAGAAGACTCGCATTACCTTTAAAAGTTGGCTCAACGACAACCTTCGGAAAGGAAATATAACAATCCCGAAGGAGTACATGAAGGAACCCCGCAAAGGAGGTTCCGTCAATGTTATCTCAACCGATCCCGTCATCCCGATAGATCCCTATGCAATCGACGATGGATGGACTACCGCTCGGACGAGATCTTCGAAGAAGATTTTAGACAACATCCGAACCGCTTCGGTGCGAGCTTCAATTCGTAGTTCGAGACTCGTTAAGCCGGTACTATCACTTGCGATAGAAGAACCACCTCGACAGGAGAAAATTGAAGAGAAGAAGAAAATCGACGAAGAAGAGGGGACCGAGATTCCTAAGGCTAGACTAGGGGCCGCTTATCCTAGGATAGTTGTTTCGATTCGGGGAGAAATCCCTCGAACCTCCGATTTTGTATGATTATCCGCTCACTTCGGTGGGATCATATAATGATAAGGGTGATGGCGTTGGCTACGTTTTGATCGTTTCTAACGATTACGTAACTAGCGACAATCCGGGCGTCGATTTCGATACCAACAACAGTTCTCAAATCATACAAGATCTCGACGATCAAAATGACGAAGAAGACATCCATCAAGGAGGCTACGAGAGTTCAACAAGCAACGGCTCTATCCGCGAGTTTCGAGGAGCTCCGGTTACGATGAGAGTTAGAGCCTTCGCATTTGGAAGATAATCCAGAAGAGCCAGTCATTCCGATTCAGGAGGAGACACCGACAAACTCAACACTAGATTCAGAAGAAATTACAGAAGTCAACCTAAGAAGTGGAAAAGTTCTACCTCCAAGAATGGGTCCAAAAGACAAAGGAAAGCGTGTGGTTGTTCAAGAAGAACCAACCCCGACGGAAGACATGCTCGTTCGAGAAGAAGCCGAGACGCATGGAAACAAAGTGGACTACAACGTGCTGGCCCATCTTAGGAAACTACCGGCCAAACTGAGCATTTACGATGCTCTCATCTTATCAAAGGAGATGAGGGAAGGGCCTTACTTGATCCGGAAATTTGCTTAGCTCAAATGGCCGGAGATTCCTTAGATGAGGTTTGCTCGTTAAAGGAACGACGAGGTGTTACCTTCACGGACAATGACCTACTACTTGGGACGACGAGATCACAACCGACCGTTGTACATTTCGAGTTACAATTGGGAAGTTTACGCTCTCCGAGTATTGGTGGATCCAGGACCATCAATCAATATAATGAGTCTTCGAACGCTAAGCATACTTGGAAATTGATGCTCGCGAGCTCGAAGCGAAAAAATGTTATTAAGGGGATTCAACCGGAAAGGAGAAAGAGCCCTCGGGTCAATAACGCTATCGATGAAGACCGGTGACTTAGCAAAGACAACCGCAAAATTTCACATAATCGATTCGAAACGTCGTTCAACGCTTTGCTGGGCCGACCATGGATACATGAAAACAGGATGGTACCATCATCTCTACACCAGTGCATCAAGTACTACGATGGAGGGGAACAGTGCATCAAAGGTGACTTGCAACCATTCTCCGTACATGAGATTGGAATCCATGAAGATGCAGCTTATTATGCACCGCCAAAGAAAACAATCTTCTCCGAGAGATACCGTAACAAATGAAGCAAAGAAAGTTCGAGACAACGAAGAACCCGAAGTTCTAGTCCAACGAGTCACTCACCACTCCCTTCCGGAGAGATGGTGAAGGTTTCTCCACAACTCGCATCCGAGGTCGAGGCCGGGGACGAGGTCGTGGTAGAGACGCTAGGACAATCGGGACAGAGGAAACCAACCATCAATGTTGATTGGGATGATAGTTACGAAGAAGAAAAAGAAATCAAGCGAGAAGCAGCGACAATAAGTCGAAAGAAGCCGCAATACAAGATCCCCTCGAAGATGAAAAGAACGAAGAATACAAATCAATGTACGAGAAGATTAACCACTACGTACATACTATGACCCTAACTCCGATCCATTCTAATAAGATCGAGGGTATGGAGGTCAAAGAGGTACGTAGTGACGGTGCAAAGCCGATCAAATTCTACCGTGGTGCTTCTTCCTCCAAAACTGAAAATAATGTACAATTCGAAGATGTCACTTCATCGAATTAATGGAATTACCTTTTGGGTGGTACTCTCCCCGTGTTCAAAATTTAATTCAACGTGGTTTCTTACCTCGACAATGGACAAAAGGCCAATCACAACATTTTGAAAAGTTATGGAATAACTCCGGTCGTCCACCCAATTCAAAGTATGGACTCGATTCGGCACGGTAGGGTCGGCTGACGATGCTGAATTTTGCTTGGTTGTCACTTGCAAGTCCAATGAAAACTGCATGGAAACTACAGACGAACTCGAAGATTTACAAATTTGAGACGCTCCACCAGAATTCGAAGAAGAAATTAAATCCACAATAGATGAGTTAACAAAAGTTAACTTAGGTACTAGCGAAGAGCCTAGACCTACCTTTGTTAGCTCTTTACTCAATAAAGAAGACTCCGAAGAAATAATCAAGTTATTAATGGAATTTAAAGACTGTTTTGCTTGGAGCTACGATGAAATGCAAGGATTAGCCCCGAAGGTTGCAGTCCATAAGCTAGGAGTGGATCCTACTTCGTTCCGATCGGACAAGGTCCCGGAAGAATGCGTCTAGAAATCGAACAACAAGTCATAGCCGAAGTTAAAAAGCTAATAGATGCTAAATTTGTCCGTGAAGAACAATACCCGACACAGTTAGCCAATGTGGTGCCAGTCGAAAGAAGAATTGTCGGATCGAATTTGTGTGGACTTCGGAGATTTAAACAAGGCATGTCCAAAAGATGAATTCCCTCTACCGATTCCAGAACCGATGATCGATATTGCTTCGACACATGAAATATTCTCATTCATGGATGGATCTTCGGGATACAACCGGATAAAAATGGCTCCAGGAGATGAAAAGCTTACGACATTCGTAACGCCGATCGGAGTATTTTGCTACACGATGATGCCATTCGGATCGAAGAACGCAGGAGCAACCTACCAAAGAGCAATGACAAGAATTTTTGATGATCTCATCCACAATCAAGTCGAATGCTACGTGGACGATGTCGTCATCAAAAGCAAAGTAAAGGAAAACCACTCGTATGATTTGAGAATTGTTTTCCAACGATTAAGACAATTTAACCTTAAGATGAATCCCTTAAAATGCGCCTTCGGCGTCACCTCCAGGAAATTCTTAGGATTCGTTGTCCGACATCGTGGAATTGAAATCGACCCGGAGAAGATTAAAGCCATCTTAGAAATGCCGCCTCCCAAAACCTTAAAACAACTACGATCTTTTCAAGGGAAGTTGGCATATCTTCGACGCTTTATCTCAAACCTCGTCGGGTAGGTGTCAGCCTTTCTCGGCACTAGTTAAAAAGGACGCCAAATTTATTTGGGAAGAGAAATGCCGGAAGGCCTTCGAAGACATTAAACAATATTTAATGACACCTCCCGTCTTAGCGAGCCCTGGCCTCGGGTAGACCGTCGATACTTTACACCGCGGCTCTAGACGACTCCTCGGAGCCCTGTTAGCCTGAGTCAATGATGAGGGTAAAGAAAATGCTCTTTACTACTTAAGCCATCGTTTACTTCCGACGGAGGTAAGGTATCCCGCAATTGAAAAACATTGTTTGGCCCTGATCTTCGCCGCTCAAAAGCTCAGGCACTACATGCTTTCTCATAAGGTCAACTTGATTTCGAAGTTTAATCCATTGCAATACTTGATGACTCGTCCAACACTTTCCGGCAGACTTGCCAGATGGTCAATGATATTATTGCAATTCGATATAACTTTCGTGCCTCCGCGTGCCGTAAAGGGACAAGTCTTAGCGGACTTCCTCGCGAGCACACCCTTTGCCGCCGAATCTCCTCTCAATGACGATCCGCCGGATGAACAAATAATGAACTTAGAAGACCTTGACGATCGACGTTGGGAATTATATTTTGACGGAGCATCTTCGACACACAAAGACGAAGAATCGCAAGTGATAGTGCCCGGTAAGGCGGGAATCGGGCTAATCTTTATAACACCGGAGCGAGGGATGTTAAGATACTCCTACCACTTGACGTAACCGTGTACAAACAACGAAGCGTAATACGAAGCCCTCATAACGGGATTGGAATTAACCATTCAAATGGGGATAACGGACATCAACGTCTACGGGGATTCACGGTTAATCATTCAACGGATCGCCGGACAAGTACGGAATTCTAAAGCCAAGACTCGAACAATACTTCCAAGTATGCCATACAATACTGTTGGAACGGATTCCAAATGTGACAATCTACAAAATTCCTAGAAAAGAGAATGCTTTAGCAGATGCTTTAGCCCATCTCGCAAAAGAATTTGCCTGTTTGCAAGATGAATCGATGGAAGTGTCGGTTCACGAACGTCGAGTCCTATCACGACTCGACATGATGACACAATACACAAATCGCAAAAGAAAAGAATCGATTGCAGAGAATGACGGAAAACACGGAAGATTGGCGACGACCATTAATAGATTACTCGCAAACAGGAAAGCTACCGGACGATAGGTCGCTAGCCCATCGGATCAAGAAAAGAACTCGTCCTACGCATTAATAAACAACACATTATACGAAGGTCTTTTGATCAAATGTGGCTAAGGTGCCTAAGCGGGTCCGAGGTCCGTGAAATTGTTAAAGAGGTGCATTCGGGACTCGTGGCGCTCACCGATCGGGTCCAAAGATGAAAATGAAAATTAAAAGACTAGGGTACTACCGGCCCTCGATGATGACCGATCGCATTAAAATCGCCAAGAGCCGTCACCAATGCCAAGTGCACGGAGTGGTTCTACACCAACCTCCAAATGTGCCTGCACCCGACAATTGCGTCGTGGCCATTCGAATGTTGGGGCACGGATATAGTGGGTCCGATAGAACCACCATCTTCAAAAGGACATCGCTTCATTCTTGCGGCTACGGATTACTTTTCCAAGTGGGCGTAGCGGTTCCACTTAGAGAAGTGAAAGCACACCACGTGCTACGCTTTTTAAGAACCAAGTTGTCTACCGTTTCGGAGTGCCGCGCGAGATCATCTCGGATAATGGATCAGCATTCGAAGCACACAAATCAACAATTTTGTCGTGAGACACGGAATCGACTGGCGATACTCGACAATTTACTACCCAAGAGCAAACGGTCTCGCTGAGGCTTTTAATAAAACTCTCGTTCAAATCTTAAAGAAAACCCTGGATGATAATAAGAGAAATTGGCACGAGAAATTATTAGAGGCCTTATGGGCCTACCGGACAACCTTCAGAACTCCTACTCAAGCTACACCTTACGCTCCGGTGTATGGGTCCGAGGCGAGTGTTACCTTTAGAGGTTCAGCTTCCTTCACTCAGAATTGCAGTTGCAAACAAAATCACGACAGAAGAAAACGCCAAATTATGACTTGAAGAATTAGAAAGCCTGGAAGGGAAAAGACTTGCAGCGCAACAGAATTTAGAACTATACCAAGCTAAAATGGTTCAAGCCCATGACAAACTGGTCCGCCCAAGAACCTTCAAAGTTGGTGACTTAGTTCTCGTTCTCAAGAGACCTATTCTTGCACACCGCAAGATAGGAGGAAAATTTGAACCCACTTGGGAAGGACCGTTTCGTGGTCGAAGCAAGTATACTCGGGAGGTTCCTACCGGCTAGTGAATCGCCGGGAGAACGACATATGCTTCCGATCAACGGACGATACTTGAAAAAGTATTACGCTACCTGATGTTTCGAAGGAATGAATTCTTCATCCCTAAGAAACACGGGCGAAGTAATTACTTATGATTGGGTCCGAACCTAAAAAAAAAAAAATAATAAAATGTGCTAAAATAAATAAATAAATGATAATTAAGTTTTCCTTGTTTTCTTTTTCAAATCAAAATCTCTTCCCTCATCTTATCCTACTTCATTCCTGTTAAATTTCAAAATATAAGAATAATAAAAAATGTATCTTTAATAAACATTTTCTTAATGTTCTTGTTCTTAGTACAACCCCTGATCCTTTTCCTTGTCTTTTCGCAGGGAAATGTCGAACGGGCGGTTGGTCTTGAACTTTAAGAATGGCGTAAGCCTTGCACTCGATGAAAAGAGGGTGAAAGATGGAGCGATAATCGAGATTGACTCAGATTTCGCACCAGCAAGCCTACGATACGAGGAAAGTGACCGGGTCCCGATTAACCGAGAAGAACTGCCGGACGGACAAGTGATGAAAGTGGGTGGCCCAAGCCACCAATCCAACAACAAGAAAAGAAAAGCAAACACCGAAGAAGACAAGAAAATGAAGTCCGTAGTCGCTACGGCGGAGGGCGAGCTTGTCGGCGCCGCGCCGCGCGAGATTCAAGAAGTTCGGAGAGCTACTCTCACGACCACGCAACGAAGGAATAAGAATCGCCGTATCCGTAAGATGTTAACAAAACTAGCCGCGGACCGGCGCGACGAGACAGATTGCTAATGCCGAGCACATACACTTCAAGGACACCGGTTCACCGGAACTCGAAGAAAGGAGGCCAGCTCCTAGAATAACGGAAAGAACCGGGGAAATCTCCGGAAGATCGGAAGAAAGAAGGCTACCACGCCACCGGATAGAACCACCGAGCGGTGCATGACCTTGTTGCGAAGCAACCCCGGGGATGTCCCGACGTGCATCATCCCTGAGGAGCCGAGGTACGCAGGGGAACGTGAAGGGATTGAACCATATATCCCACAATATGTCACAAGGCCTCGCCATCTGCAGATCATTCCGGAATACGAGCTGGAGAGGATGCAAAATGTTGAAAAGAAAACTTTCGAATACTTCGAGAGAATTAAAGGAAGAAGAATGAACATACTAGAAGGCCTCGAGCTACACACCGACGTATTCTCGGAGTATGAACAACGACAGAATCGTGGATCGTATCCGGGATCCGAAAAGAATGGGTCGAGCGAGCCGCCCGAGGGAAAACACATACTCGGAACCCCGGAGATGGATGCCGGGGAAAGGAAGAATCACAATACAATGCGGATGTTGCTACAACTTTGTCGAAGACGAAAGGAAACCCACCGGGATACTCCGTCATGGGCAAGTGGATCCGATGCCATTAGTTATCAAGAGAATGGTAAAAAGATTGATAACATGGAGGGTACGCCAGCAGATTGCATACCCAATAGCCGCATCATCATCATCTACAAACAGGGTGATCGCATACCCCCACATATTGATCACCACGACTTCGTCGGACCTTTCGCACGGTCTCTTTCTTGAATGAGTGTAACATCATGTTCGGATCTGACCTCCGGATAGCAGGCCCGGGTGAGTTCCGAGGGCCAGTGAAGATACCTCTACCGGTGGGTTCCGTCATGATACTGCAGGGTAACGGAGCGGATATCGCAAAGCATTGCATACCGAGAGTGCCGATGGAGCGAATCTCGGTTACTTTCGGGAGGATGGACGACGAGCAAAATACCTTACCATTTCCAACCGGACCCGAGCTAGAGAACCTCCGGCCTTACGAGCCGTGAGTTACATGGGAAATATCACACCTCCAACGTACATCCAGCCGGCATCCTTGCCGAGGATGGCTTGGAAGGTGATGTTATTGACCATGTACCTCACTATTCGGACATGGATTTTTTTTGACGGATGATTCTTTTCGATGGATCAACAAAGATCATATACGATCCGTTTTGAGTCTACATGGATTGTATGAAATATATTCCGGATCGAGTTGTATGATGTATTTTCAACATGATTGGAATGAAAGTGACCATGTCACGTTTTTGGCCTTCACCTCTTTTGTGCAAATTGATTAGGAAACGCCATTAAAGTTAAATGAACTTCGAACAAAGAACAGAAAAGAAATAAAATAAAAAAAAAGAATAAAAGAAAACTTTCTAAAAAAAAAAATTTGAAAAATGACAAATACCAAATTCACATGAACATTAAATAAACAATAAAATAAAATTTGAACCATTAAAAGATAAACGAAATCAACACAAATCTCAAATTCCATCCTTCCAAACTTCAAAATCAAATTCCATCCTTACAAATTTCAAATCAAATCCTCAATCAAATTCCAAATCCGATCTCGATCAAGTTTCAAACTTGATCTTCCAAATTTCAAATCAAATCTTAAATCAAATTTCAATCGAGTTCAAACTCATCCTTCCAAATTTCCAAAATTCCGAATTCAATCTTTCCAGGCTTCAAGTCTCAATCAAATTTAAATTCAATTTCTTCCAGATCTCGAATCAAATATCAATCACATAAAAATCAAACTCTTTTGGGTCGAGGATTTTACATCCAAGACTGCACTGCTTTAGGATTCTTTCCCTATTGCACTGAAATACATCAAAATTCAAACTTTTGGGTCGAGGATTTTACATCCAAGACTGCACTCGCTTTAGGATCCTTTTCCTATTGCACTGAAATACATCAAATTCAAACTTTTGGGTCGAGGATTTTACATCCAAGACTGCACTGCTTTAGGATCCTTTTCCTATTGCACTGAAATACATCAAAAAATCAAACCTTTTGGGTCAAGGATTTTACATCCAAGACTGCACTGCTTTAGGATTCTTTCCCTACTGCACTGAAATACATCAAATTCAAACTTTTGGGTCGAGGATTTTATATCCAAGACTGCATTGCTTTAGGATCCTTTTCCTATTGCACTGAAATACATCAAATTCAAACCTTTTGGGTCGAGGATTTTACATCCAAGACCTGCATCGCTTTAGGATTCTTTTCCTATTGCATCGAAATACATCAAATTCAAACTTTTGGGTCGAGGATTTTATATCCAAGACCGCATCGCTTTAGGATTCTTTCCTATCGCACTCGAAGTACATCAAAATTCAAACTTTTGGGTCGAGGATTTTACATCCAAGACCGCATCGCTTTAGGATCCTTTTCCTATCGCACTGAAATACATCAAAATTCAAACCTTTTGGGTCGAGGATTTTACATCCAAGACCGCATCGCTTAGGATTCTTTCCTATTGCACTCGAAGTACATCAAATTCAACCTTTTGGGTCGAGGATTTTACATCCAAGACTGCACTCGCTTTAGGATTCTTTCCTATTGCACTCGAAGTACATCAAATTCAACCTTTTGGGTCGAGGATTTTACATCCAAGATCTGCATTGCTTTAGGATTCTTTTCCTATTGCACTCGAAATACATCAAATCGAATTCCGGGGTTAAGGATTTTACATCCGAGACTGCATTGCTTTAGGATCATTTCCCTATCGCAATGAAATACATCAAAATCAAACTCTTAAGGTTAAGGATTTTTATCCAACACCACTTTGCTCTGAGATATCTTCTCATTGCAACGATTCAATCCAATCAATTCAATTTTCTTTCGAGGTTGGAGATGTTACATCTAAAACCTCAGAACTCCAATTTTAATTTCAAATCAAATCCCTCAAATTAATCTTGACAAAACTTCAATCTAAATTGAAATTCCAAACTAAAATCCAAGCTCACACATCAAAACTTAAATTGAAACAAAATAAAATCTAAATCGAAATTCTCCCAGGTCATGTGATTTGGGATTCACCTCCTTTTCCTTTCCCCAGCGAGAGTTCAGGTATCTCCAGTTTTGGGAACATACCCGATACTCCCCAGCGGAAATTCTTTTGCTTTGTCCTAAGTTTGTCACTTGGACGTTTGTGTTGGTTTTGTTGATCGCTTCGGTCAACACCAATACGCGCGGTGTGCTCCGTCGACTCACCACACCTATTGGGGGTCCATTTGTTGACCTCATTTTTGATGAGGTCTTCCCTTCTTCTTGTTAGTGCTTAGGATCTAGCCTTAGGCTTTTTCTTTTGACTATCTTAGAGGACTAGAATTGGGACCCGCCTTTTTAGAAATTCAAACCACTTCTAAACTCCCTGCAAACTCCACAAACTTGACTATAGACCCCTAATCACCTAGAGGGTTGAAATCAAATGTGGAAGTTTAAAGGATGAGTTCCTATAGGACTCTTTGGCCTTAGGACTGCCCTGGGTGGCCTGGTCTGGTGAGGGGGCTGACTTACACTACACTTACACACTACATTTCCACACACTTCCCAAAACCACACCCATACCCAACTTAACCTCCTGACTCATGTGGGTGATTCACATGGATGGTCCTTAACCCCTAAGCCCTTGCTAAGAGGGTTAGTGAACAACATAGTGAATGCCTCAAATGAGTTCTTTCATGGCTCATATGAGCTTGAAATGGCTTCATGGCTCAACCAAAATGATTTCTTCCCACTTGAATTCACCCAATCTTCAATTTCCCAAATTTTCAATTTTTGACCCCCGAGACCCTACACCTACTAAACCTACCCAAAACCCTTGAAATTACCCAAATTTTTGCAAAATTTCCAAATTACCCAAAATTTTCCAAAATCAATCCCAAACATCTCCACATCACTCAAATTGATCATCCATACCCAAAAATACCAAAGATTCCAAAAATACCTCTCAATACCCTCTAAATACCCAAAATACCCTTCTTGGCCTAAAAATCCAAAAATTCAGAAAATTCCCAGAAAATTCCAGAAAATCCTAAATATTCCCAATTTCATTTTGTCCAACTACACCATGGGCCAATTTTGTCAATTTACCCTACTTTTGTCAAAACCCCCAAATTGACCCATTTTAACCCAAAGTGAACCCAATGTTAAACCAAACCTATCCAATTGACCCAAATTCTGGTCCAATTCAATTCTAAACTTCAATTCAATATCCCCAATACCAATCTAGACCAAATCCAAGTCCAATTTGGTTGACATTTGGATCCAATTTCACTTTGGGCCTTAAAGCCCAAATTTGGACCCATGACCCAAACTTAGCCCAAACTAACCCAATTCAACTCCAATTAACCTCAAATCTTTTCTAAATCATCCTTAACATTTCCACAAACAAAACCCTAACATGATTTGCCCAAAATTTGAACCCAAACCCCACTCAAACTCAACCCAAAGCTAAAAGGCCTATTTTTGACCTAAACCCAAACCTAACCCAAATGAACCCAAACCCCAAAATCAAAACCCAACCAAAGTCAAAACTCCTTTGAAACACTCCCATAAACATTTCTCAACATTAATTTTACATCAATTTCAACCCTAGCTCAACATTGGCCCAACTTGGCCCACTTAGACCTATATTGGCCCATTCACCAAAAGAACCCAAATTCAACCCAATTCAAATCCAAATCACCCCCAATTTGTTTCAAATCACTCATGACACATCCATGAGCTAAACCCAACAATTATTTGGCCCAACCTCTTTACAAAATTCCCATCCATAAATTCATTTTCAAAACTTAAGGGCCCATTCCTTAAACCATTTTAAAAGCCCACTTCCACCAAATCCAAAACCCCAAAAAAATTCTTCCAAAGCCCATATGACATTTCCCCTCATCATATTTTCAATTAAAATCATCCCTAAGTCCTAAACCAACCATCAAATAATTCTAAATGAAGCTTCATCCAAATTTCCACCAAATTATCCAAAATCCCTAAAATCTTTTTTTATGAAATTGACCAAACCTTTTCCCAAGCCAAATGAAGCCATGGAGCCATGCACAAGCCATATGCAAGCCATGAGAGCCTCTTTACATGTCACCATGCCATTTTTGGCAAAAGGAGGAGGCTCTTTCCTTAATTCCTAAAGGTGATAAACCACTTCCATGATTCCACTAAACCATGCTTAAGCCTAATTGTGCTTGGATGGTGACTTGACCCTACCGATTATGCTCGAGCCAAATCACTTTTCCCTCAGCCTAAACCAGGCCTTGGGTGGTGCACCTAGCCCAAATGGGTGGGTTGACCCATTTAGGTCCAAATCTAGCCATGTCCCATTCCACTTTGGATCAAAGCCTTTACACATGTCCATGGCCAATTGATTGCACAAACCTCCAGCCCGACCCACCCGACCTCGAGGGTGACCCATGCTCGGCCGGCCGGCCACCGAGCCGCCGGAAAACACCATGGCCGAGAGCTCACATGTGAGCCAACATTGAAATTCTCACTTCGCTGAGCCGCCCCATGCCTAGTGGTCACCATGGCTGATCTTCTCCTCACCAGAGCAGCTGATCCCAAGCCCTAACTCCCCCTGGGAGGCCCCCCAGCTAGCTCTATTTAAACTCCACCCCTCTCGGCCATGAAAAGAGCGAAGCAAAAACCTTGCCAAAACTCTGCCAAAATTGTTCCAGACCCTTCTCCACTCTTAGAGCACTTGATCCCAGTGAGATCCCCTTGCCATTTCTCCTCTCGTAAGCTCGATTTCGAGTTGAAATTCCACCCAAAACCAGGACACTTCTCCACGGTGAGCCAATTCCCAAATTGATTGGCTCTACACCTTCACCGGACCAAGGGAAGGTGTCCACCATCAAAAGCCCCATCTCCGAGCCACCCGGTTGCTCCGGCCTCCAAGCTTTGTGATCGGGCTTGGTCGAAATCATATCCGGACAATTCCCCGGACCAAGAGACTTCATCCGGAGCTTGTCGGGACCCAATCGAAGGTGCAACAACTCTCAGATTGAAGCCACACTTCTCTGAGCTAAGGTATGAGCTAACTCTTCATCCCGAGCTTCTGAAGATTCTCTATTTCAAATGCCTTAGTTTCAATGCATGTTAACCATATAGATGTGTTCGTCTCTTCAAGACGAATCCATAGAGTATAAGAACGTAAAAATCCATCGAGAATCGAGTGAGATCTTAGGGATTTAGTGTGGACGGCTCTCGGGTGAGAACACTTGGGGACGATGAACGGATGCCGTCCATTCGATACACGCGCGGACGAACGGCTCAGATGGCGTCGGACCAAGAAACGGTGCGAGAACCGCGGGGCCCGGGACGGATGACTCAGATGGCGGCGCCCAATCACAGCGCGACACGTACCCCTTCGGAGCTGCCGATGTTTCGCTGGCGCCGCGTGGATAAATAGATAAATAGGGTATTTAATGTATTTATTAAATATCAGAAACTTTAAAAATCCATATCTTTGTGTAGAAAAATCACAAAAATAAAATAAAAATACCCTCTTGCTCGAGTGAACGGAGGAGAATAATGTGGAAAAGAAATCATTTAATTTCATCAAGTATTTTATTTTTTATAATTTATTTACTCTCTGCATACATTTAATTCTCCATGCATGTATACAATTCACCATGGCATGAGACCATAGTGGCTTTTGAAGCCTCCGAACTTGGGAACATTCCCCGAATTTTCCAAGGTCGGAGGCCATCTCTGTGAAAAGTTATTTATTTTTCAAATGCATGTTGTTGTTTTGAGTATTTTAATTTCAAAAAATAGCATGTTGTGAAATAAATTCTAGGAAAATTTGATGATGTTCCTTATGACCGCAGAACCCTAGGAAAAATAGGTTTTGGCTTAGTTCATTCAAAACAACCCTAATTGGCTTAAACACTCAAAATAGGTCTTTAATTAATTAGAGTTAACCAGGCATCAAATTGACTTGAAATCAATTCTCCACTGACCTTTAGGATAAGAGGAATCCACCATAAAAATTTGAGGTCAATTGGACTTGGTTAACCCCACTAATTGGGTTGATTAAGCCACTTAGCCATTTTAAACTTTAAAAATTCATAACTTTTAAAATACTTTTCAAAAATTCACCAAATTGGTTTTGGAGCCTCTCTGATATTAGGGAAACCTAGGAAAATTAAAATTTCAATTTTCTAAAAAAGTTGATTTTTAATAATATTTTAATATTTTAATAATTAAAAAATAATAAAAATCACAAAAATAATAAAATTCACCAAAATGTCATATTTTGAATTTTAATCACTTAGGAACAAACCCCATATTTTTCCTAAGTCTATTTAGTGAGATATTAAATTTTAAAGCCCTAGGGTAATTTTAAAATTAAAAAATGTATTTTCTAGCATTTTCACTAAAATAATTACAATAAATCATAAAAAAAAATCAAAAAACTGCAAAATTTGCTTCTCTGGTTTCCTTGATATCAGAGAGATTTTTGAAAAATATAAAATCCATTTTTCAACATTTATTTTATTTTTAAATTAATTAACACTCCAAAACTCAAAATAATTATAATAAAAATAATATAATTCAAAAAATCACCAAAATTGGTCCAAGTGCTTCTCTGGTCACTAGGAATGTCCCCTAATTTTCTTAAGGACAGAAACTTTCCCTTGGTCATATTATTAAATTTTCCTTAAAAATCTCTATTTTCCACCAAAAATAATTATATAAATAAATTAAATACAGAAAAATCACATTTTCTCCTCTCATGTCTTTATTGACATATGAGTGAAGTTACATAAAAATTTCAAGTTCATTTGAGTTCAATTTAGTGAGTTATGAAATTATTAAGCTAAAGGGGTAAAATGGTAATTAAACTTTTAACCCTTAATTAAAACTTTAGGTTTAATAAAAAATCAACAAGTAAAATATTTGATTTTAATCTGATTTGGATGATTGAAATTTAAATAATTAAAGGGTAGAAACCCATTAAATAATTTTAAAATGATTAAACTTTAATTAAATAATAGATTAAATTTGGAGGAATAATAAATTGGAATTATTAAAATAAGGGATATTTATTGGGAAGAGATTTATTCTTTAATTTAAAAATCCCTAAACTAATTATATCATTAATACTCAATTTTTAATTAAAATGATAACTCAAATTTAAAATATTAAAAGACTTAATTAAATTATTAAACTCTTTTAAAATTTTAATTAAAATTAAAAATAAAGTAAATTAAAGATAAATTAAATTAAAATTAAATTAAAATTTAACAATTAAATTAAATTAAATTAAATTAATAATTAAATTAAATTAGATTAAATAATTAAATTAAATTAAATTAAACAATTAAATTAGATTAAATTAATTTTAAATTAAATTAAATAAAATTGAATTAAATCAAATTAAATTAAATTAAATGAATTAAATTAAATAATTGAATTAAATTAAATTAAATAATCAAATTAAAATTAAATCAAATCAAATTAATTATACATCAAATCAAATTAAATCAAATTCAATCAAATTAAATTAAATTAAAACTCAATTAAAATTAAATTAAATTGAATTAAATATAACATCACTCTAAAACGGAAAGAAAATAAATTTAAAAGCAACTTGAACACTATTCCAAATTTAAATTCTTTAACTTAAACCAAATCATTTGAATACTAACTAACCCTCGAAAGCTTTAGTTATTATAACTCCTAAATAAAACATTAAATGAAGTGTCGCTTCACTCATAGGATATTCAAATGTCCTAGTTCATCGAGCAAGTTAACAAAACTTGAAATTCTTGGACGATTAATTCATTTGTATAATTAAATTCATTTGGACTTAAAACAATCCTAGAAATATTGAAAAGATGTTTAAGATCCTTCTTAAGCACTTCCTCAATATGATAGGACATTTATAAGAACAATCGAATTTGAATATTCTTTGATGAAGAAAATCGTCCTTAAACAAAAACACAAAGAACCTAGACGTCATAGGAAATGACTAGCTATAGGATTAGGAATTTGGTAGAAAACCATAACCTTTCCCTTAGCCTTACCTAGGAACTTGCTTAAGTATGCTAATTGTGTTTTAAGTGCAGCTTGGAATGACGGGAAGACCCTCTAGGTACGCATTTGTATTATTGCAATTTACTTTCCCGCAATTTATTTCCCAAGCAATTTACATTATCGCAATTTACTTTATTACGAATCGCGTTTATTTTTCTTGCATGATAAAACAACCGTTGCATGAAAACCCACACCTTTAGGATAGTCCTAAAACCGAAACCAAAACTAAGTTAAAAGTCATTGCAAGATAAAATTCACCGCCACGACATTTCAAAATATAAAACAACTCAAAATTTAATCACAAACAGAACACAAAACTACAATTACAACTAAATTAAAACGTCCTGTTGGATGATCGGGAATACCTCGGATGATGTAACCTACGTGTTGCTTAACGGGATTTCCACGGTCTAAATGAAAGTGTGGAACTCATTCAGTTGAGTTTAGCAAATTCATCCGGACTAAGTGAATCCGATAAAAATAATGATGCCGGAAGGATGGAACCGTGGGATCTTAACCGGTGTCGTTATAATCAACTTTAAGATTTGTTTTAAATAAAACATAAAAAACACCTGGAAATTAAGATTTTCTCTAAACCAAAACACTTTTCTCATCTCCTGATTTATGACTTCTAAAACTAAACCTCTGCAACAACAAGGAGCTCGGAGCATGGTGGGCAGCACAACCATCGTCATCAGCAAAACTTGAGTCCACTTCAGCAAAACTTTCCTAGAATTAAATAACCAAGCCATAGGACTTCGAGGTAGCTTGCCTAGTGCACATAAATCCTCAACTCTTCGTTAGGCATTTGCATTGCAAATTAAGTCCTAATCCGGTCTTAGGATTCCGAGGTAGTCGTCCAATACGACAATAA
Organism: Papilionanthe hookeriana x Papilionanthe teres; assembly: GCA_022702705.1. Classification (NCBI taxonomy): domain Eukaryota; kingdom Viridiplantae; phylum Streptophyta; class Magnoliopsida; order Asparagales; family Orchidaceae; genus Papilionanthe; species Papilionanthe hookeriana x Papilionanthe teres. The sequence continues at coordinate 116,124,799 of CM040431.1, forward strand.
ACCCTCACATCTTCTAGGCTATTTGTTTGATTTTATCATACAAATATAAGTCCTAATTAATTAAAATTGGCAAGATTGAAATATCATATAATATTAGGATTTTCTTAAATTCAAGCCAAACAATAGGATAGTCGGGAAATTACCGAAGTTCACTTCGAATCAGTGATTTCTCCTACCTCTCTTCCTTTGGATTCATAAAACAAAATGTTCCAAAAATTTGATCCATTCCCTATTGAAATTCCAAAATTCAATCTTTGAAAACCTTAAACTTTGAAATTCTTGAGAGCGTGAATTATTGGTTATTATCGAGAGTTTTCTTAGGTGATTCCCGTCACTTAAGATGTAATTAACTATAGGGGCTTGCCCTTATAGGAATTTAAAGAACCTGTGTAATATAAACCCCGTTTAATGTTTTCATATTAAGCGGGGAAACTTGTCGGCTTATAAAATTGGTTCGCAGACCAAACGGATGTCACTAATCTTCTAGTTTATTTAATCAAGCCCCACCATCAAGCGATGTGTCTATTCTTAGGGATGGATACACGGTTTGTGGTGCAGTGCTCGTTTATATAAACTATTTGGGATGTGAGATCAGTTTAATCTCATATCTTAAAACCCTCAAATTTAAAATTATTTTCAAAATCAAATACTACTTTTCAAATTATTTATTTTAATTAAATTAAAAATTCGCCGACAGATTTCGTTAGGCGACCCCTCTTCAAAATAAAACACGACCTAAAAATATGCCGACAGGCCTATAGGACTGCTTTCAGAACATCTATAGGAATGTCCCCATATAGGCTGATTTTTGGAAAAGCTTGTCATTTACCTTTTGAACTTGAGCATAAGGCATATTGGGCTATTAAAGAGTTCAATTATAATTTGAAAGATGCTGCTGAAAAATGTGTCGGCGAATTTTAATTTAATTTAAATAAATAATTTGAAATGTAGTATTTGATTTTGAAAATAATTTTAAATTTGAAAATTTTAAGATATGAAATCAAACTGATCTCACGTCCCGAATAGTTTATATAAACGAGCACCGCACCACAAACTGTGTATCTATCCCGAAGAATAGACACACTGCTTGATAATGGGGCTCAATTAAATAAACTGGAAGATTTGTGACATCTGTTTGATCTGCAAACAAATTTTATAAGCCGACAAGTTCCCCTACTTAATATAAACGAATTAAGCAGGGTTTATATTACCTGGGTTCTTAAAGTTCCCTATAAGGGCAAGCCCCTATAGCTAATTACATTTTAAATGACGGGAATCATTTAAGAAAACTCTCGATAATGATCAGTGGTTTTGCTCTCAAGAATTTCAAAGTTTAGGGTTTTCAAAGGATTAAATTTTGGAATTTCAAAAGGGGTGGATCAAATTTGGAACAGTTATTTTTAGGAGTCAAAAGAAAGATAAGTAGGAGAAGCTGAGGATCCAAGAAGAATCTTGGCAACTTCCTAAACTATCCTATTGTTTGGCTCAGATTTAAGAAAATCTTAATATTATCTGATATTTCAATCTTGCCAATTTTAAATAATTTGGACTTATATTTGTATGATAAAATCATACAAATAGCCTCGAAGATGTGAGGGTTTATGTCGTACCAAACGACTACCTCGGAGTCCTAAGACCGGTTAGGACTTAATTTACATGACATGATCATGCAAATGCCTAACGAAGAGTTGAGGATTTATGTTGCACTAGGCAAACTACCTCGAAGTCCTATGGCTTGGTTATTTAATTCTAGGAATGTTTAGCTGATGTAGAGTTGTTTTGCTGACGAAGATGGCCATGCTGCCCAACGTGCTCCAAGCTCCTTGTTATTGCAGAGGTTTAGTTTTAGAAGTCATAAATCAGGAGATGAGAGAAGTGTTTTGGTTTAGAGAAAATCTTAAAATCCAAGTGTTTTTAATGTTTTAATTAAAACAAATCTTAAAGTTGTTTAAACAGAACTGATTAAGATCCTACGTTTCCGTCATCCCGGCACCGTTATTTTCATCGAATTCACTTAGTCCAGATGATTTTGCAAAACTCAACTGAATGAGTTCCACACTTTCATTTAGACCGTGGGAAATCCCGTTAGCAACACGTGGGTTATATCATCCGAGGTATTCCCGATCATTCATCGAGACATTTTAATTTAGTTGCACTTGTAGTTTTGTTGTTTTATTTGTGATTAAATTTTGAATTGTTATATATTTTGAAATGTTGTGGCGGTGATTTGTATCTTGTAATGACTTTTAATTTAGTTTTGGTTTCAGTTCAGGGACTATCCTGAAGGTTTTGGTTTTCATGCAAAAGTTGTTTATCATGTAAGAAAAGAAAAATACAGTGCATGAAAGTAAATTGCAATAAAGTAAAATGCAATAAAATAAAAGCGTACCTGGAGGGTCTTCCCGTCATCCCAAGCTGCACTTAAAACATATGTTAAGGCATTTAAATATTTCAACAAGTACCTAGGTAAAGCTAAGGGAAAGGTTTTGGTTATCTACCAAAGTCCTAATCCTATAGCTAATCATCTCCTATGACGTCTAGGTTCTTGTGTTTTGGTTTAAGGATGACTTTCTTCACCCAAGAATAATTAAATCCAGTTGTTCTTATAAACATCCTATTGTATTGAGGAAGTGCTTAAGACGAGTCTTTAAACATCTTTTCGATACCTCTAGGATTGTTTTAAGTCGAAGAGAATTTAATTATACAAGTGAATTAATCATCCAAGAGTTTAATTTTTGTTCTCTTGCTCATTGAACTAGGACATTTGAATATCCTATAAGTGAAGTAACACTTCACTTGGTGCCCCATTTAAGAGTTATAATAATAAGAGCTTTAAAAGGGCAAATAAAATTATTAAGTATTTTAATGATTTAAACTTAATGATTTAATTTTAATTTTGACTTGATTATAAAAAAAAAATTGGTTTAAGTTTGGAATATTGTTCAAGTTATTTTAGATTTAATTCTTAATGATTTCATTTAGGTTTGTTGTTAAATGATTTTAATTTAATTTAATTTAATTTTAATTTAACTTTAATTCAATTTAATTTAATTTTAATTTAATTTGATTTGATTTAATTTTAATTTAATTTAATTTAACTTGATTTGATTTAATTTTAATTTAATTTAATTTAACTTAATTTAATTTAATTTAATTTTAATTTAATTTCAATTTAATTTTAATTTAATTTAGTTTTTATTTAATTTTAATTTTAATTTAATTTTAGTTTAGTTTAATTTAATTTTAATTTAATTTTAATTTAATTTAGTTTTAATTTAATTTTAATTTTAATTTAATTTAATTTTAGTTTAATTTTAATTTGGATTGTTATTTTAATTAATTTTTTTAATTAAGAATTAAGTATTATTGAAGTGATTTATTTAGGGATTTTTAAATTAAAGAATAAATATCCTCTTAAATAATTTCCCTACTTTAATAATTCCAATTTCTTTTATTCTCCCAAAATTTCAATTAATTAATTAATTAAAGTTGTATTTTAATTATTTTTTGAAATGGTTAGTAGGTTTCTACCCTCAATCATTTAAGTTTCAATCATCCCAAATCAGCTTAGAATCAAATATTTTACCCTCCCATTTTTAATTAATCCTAAAATTTTAATTAAAGGTTGAAATTTCTAATTACCCTTTTGCCCTTCAAGCTTAATAATTCTATAACTCACTAAATTAAGCTCAAATGAACTTGAAATTTTTATGTAACCTCACTCACATCTCAATTAAGACATTAAAGGAGAAAATGTGATTTTTCTGTATTTAATTTATTTATGTAATTATTTTTAATGGAAAATAGGGGTTTTCAAGGAAAATTTAATAAAATGACCAAGGAAATGTTTCTGTCATTAAGAAAATTATGAGATGTTCCTAATGACCAGAGGACCATGTGGACCAATTTCAGTGATTGTTTAAATTATATTTTATTTATTAGAATTATTTTGAGTTTTGGAGTATTAATTAATTTTAAAATAAAATTAAAGTTGAAAAATTGATTTTATATTTTTTGTAAATCTCTCTAACCTCAAGGAGTTCAGAGAAACAAATTTTGTATTTTTTTTTATTTTTCTTTGATTTATTAGAATTATTTTAGTGAAATGGTTGGAAAATACATTTTTTTAATATTAAAAATTACATTAAGCCTTTAAAATTCAATATCTTGTCCTAGGGACTTAAGAAAAATATTTGGTTTGTTCCTAAATAATTAGAATTCAAAATGTGACATTTTGGTGATTTTTAATATTTTTATGATTTTTATTATTTTTTAATTATTAAAAATATTAAAATAATGATAAAAATGAACTTTTTTAGAAAATTATAATTTTAATTTACCTAAGTTCATCTGATATCAGAGAAGCTCCAAAACTATTTTTGTGAATTTTTGAAAAGTATTTTGTGAGTTATGAATTTTTAAAGTTTAATTTTACCCATTTTGCTTAAGAGGCTTAATCAACCCATTTGGTGGGGTTAATCAGGTCCAATTGATTTCAAATTTTTATGAGAAGTTCTTCTAATCCCAACGATCAGTGAAGAATTGTTTTTAAGTTAATTTAATGTGTAGTTAACCCTAATTAATTAAAATTCAATTTTGAGTATTTAGACCAATTAGGGTTATTCCAAGTGAATTAACCCAAAACTTATTTTTCCTAGGTTCCTCTGGTCATAAGAAATATCACCAAATTTTCCTAGAATTTATTTCTCAATATGCTAATTATTGGAATTAAAATATTCAAAACAGTAACATGCAATTGAAAGATCAATAACTTCTCATAGCGATGGCCTCTGACTTTGGAAAATTCAGGGAATGTTCCCAAGTTCAGAGACTTTAAAAGCCCTATGGTCTCATGCTATGATGAATTGTCTATGTGCATGGAGAATTAAAATAGTGCAGAGAGTAAATAAATTATTAAAAATAAAATACTTGATTAAATTAATTAATTTTTTTTCCACATTATTCTCCTCTGTTCGCTGAGCAAGAGGATATTTTTATTTTATTTTTAGGATTTTTCTACATAAAGTTATGGATTTTCTAAGTTCTGGGTATTTAATAAATAAGAAAAAATCCCTATTTATCTACTTATCCATGCGGCGCCACGCAATCCTCGGTAGCTCCGAACGCCTACACGGCGCATTCCTATTCAACGTCGCCATTCAACTCAGTGCTCCAGGGGCCCGCGGTTCATGCACCATTGCGCTGTCCGGCTCGATCTTGACTGTCCGCTCGATACACGCTCGATCCGACGGCTCCTAGTTATCGTCTACGACTGGTGTGCACCCATGACCGTCCACACTAAAACCCTAAGAACTCACTCGATTCTCAACTGATTTTTGTGTTCTTATGCTCTATGGATTCGTCTTGAAGAGATGAACACATCCATCTGGTACACATGCATTGAAATCGATTCATATCAAATGGAGAATCTCCAAAATCTTGGGAAGAAGAGAGAGTTCATACCTTTGCTCAGAGAAGTGAAGCTTCGATCTGAGAGTTGTGTCACGTTCGATTGGGTCCAAGCAAGCTTCAGATGAAGTCCCTTGGCCTGGTGAATTGCCTAGGTACAAAAGTGACCACAACCGATCACAAAGCTTGGTAGCTGGAAGCAATGGCTGGCCTGGTGAAGGGGCTTTTACTGGGAAACTTCTCCTCTTGGTCTGGTGAAGGTGTAGAGCCAATCAATTTGGGGATTGACTCACTGTGTTGAAGTGTCCTGGTTTTAGGCTTGGATTTTAACTCTGAAATTGAGCTCACAGAGAGGAAATGGCAGGGGGATTTTAGTGGGGATCAAGTGCTCTAGGTGTGGGGGAGAGTCTGGAGTGATTGTGGCAGAGTTTCCTCAAGGTTTTTTTTTCAGCCTCTCTCATGGCCGAGAGAGGTGGGGTTTAAATAGGAGAGGCTAGAGGGCCTCCCAGGGGGGTTTGAAGGCTTAGATCAGCTGCTCAGGGGAAGAGAAGAACAACAATGGTAGCCATTGGGCATGGGGCAGCTCAGCAGGGGAGAATTTGAATGTTAGGCTCACATGGTGCTTTCGGGTGTGGTGTTTTTCGGCGATCCAGGCAGCTGGCCGGAAGGCATGGTTCACCCTCAGGTTCAGGTGAGTCAGGGCTGGGGTTTTATGTATTCAATTGGCAGTTGCAAAGTGTAAAGTGGTTGGATCAAAATGGAATGGGGGCATGGCTAATTTTGGCTCAATTTGGTCAACTCATGCATTTGGGTTGGGTTCACCTTCCCATGACTTGGTTTTATGCTGAGGGAATGAGTTGGGTTAGCAGGTCAAAGGTGGTGAGGTCCCTTTCTAAGAATATTTAAACTAAATTTGGGTTTAAGGGAGACATGATTAAGGCTAATGAATTTTAGGAATTATGGAAAGAGCCTCCCTCCTTTCCTATCTTGGGTATGGTGAGGTGCCCAAAGCCCTCATGGCTCCAATGTGGCTCATGCATGGCTTCATGGCTCACCTTTGGCTTAGAAGAAGTTAAGTCAACTTTCATGAAAGAGGATTTTAGGAATTTTGGTAATTTTGGGGTGATTTGATAGGATTTGGCATATGGCTTAATTTAGAAAAATTTGATGGCTCAATTAGAACTTACGGATGATTTCAATTAAGGGTATGATGAGAAGAATTTGTCATATGGGCTTTAGCATGAAGTTTGGGCTTTTGGAATCATTTTGGAGTGGGCTTTAGGTTTTAAAATAAATTTATGGATAGGAATTTTGTAAAAGGTTGGGCCAAATAATTGTTGGGTTTGGTTTAGAGATGTGTCATGAGTAATTTGAAATAAATTTGAGGTGGTTTGGGTTTGAATTGGGTTGGATTTGGGCTTCTTTGGTAAAGGTGCCAATATAGGTCAAATTAGGCTAATTTGGGCCAATGTTGGGCTAGGGTTGAAATTGATGCAAAATTAATGTTCGGAAATGTTTATGGGGGTATTACAAAGAGTTTTCAACTTTGGTTAGGCTTTAATTTTGGGATTTGGGCCCATTTGGGTTATGTTTGGGTTTAGGTCAAAAGTGGGAATTTTCGCTTTGGGTTGGATTTGGGTGGAGTTTAGGTTCAAATTTTGGGCAAATCATGTTAGTGTTTTGTTTGTGAGGATGTTAGGGAATGTTTAGAAAGGGTTTGGTGTCAATTGGAGTTAAATTGGGTTAGTTTGGGCTAAGTTTGGGTCATGGGTCCAAATTGGGCTTTAAGGTCAAAAGTGAAATTGGATTCAAATGTCAATCAAATTGGGCTTGGATTTGGTCTAGATTGACATTAGGAATATTTAATTGAAGTTTAGAATTGTATTGGACCAAAATTGGGGTCAATTGGGTTGATTTGGTTTGACATTGGGCTCACTTTAGGTTAAAAATGGGTCAAATTGGGGGTTTTGGTAAAAGTGGGGTAAATTGGTAAAATTGGCCCATGGTGTAGTTGAACAAAATGAAATTGAGAATATTTAAAATTTTTTGGAATTTTCTGGGAATTTTTGGAATTTATAAAAGTTTGGCCAAAAGTGTATTTTTAGTGTATTTGGAGTGTATTTTTGGAAATTTTGGTATATTTGGCTATGGATGATTAATTTGAGTGATGTGGAAATATTTGGGATTGGTTTTAAGGAATTTTGGGTGATTTGGAGATTTTGGAGGATTTGGGCAATTTCAAGGGCTTTTGGTAGGTTTGATGGGTGTGGGTCCCTGGGGTCAAAAATTGAAATTTTGGAAGAATGAAGATTGATCAAATGTGAGTGAAATGGAATTACTTTGGTTGAGCCAAGAAGCCATATTAAGCCCATATGAGCCATGAGAGGACTCATTGGAGGCATTCACTATGTTGTTTCTAACCCTCTTAGCTAGGGGCTTAGGGGTTAAGGTCCATCCATATGAATTACCTACATGAGTCAGGGAGTCAAGTTGGGTATAGGTGTGGTTTTAGGATTTGGATTGTGTGTGTGAGAGTGTAGAGTGTGAGTGTAGTGAGTGTGTAAGTCAAACCTCACCGGACCAGTGCCACCTGGGGTAGTCATAAGGCCAAAGAGTCCCATGAGGAACTCATCCTTTAAACCTCCACATTTGATCTCAACCCTCTAGGTGATTAGGGGTCTACAATCAAGCTTGTGGGGTTTGCGGGGAGACAAGAAGTGGTTTAAATTTCTAAGGGATGGGTCCCAATTCTAGTCCTCTAAGATAGTCAAAGGAAAAGCCTAAGGCTAGATCCTAAACACTAAAGAGGGAAGAGAAGACCTCATCAAAAATGAGGTCAACAAATGGACCCCCAATAGGTGTGGTGTACTGATGGAGCACACCGCGCGTATTGGCGTTAACCGAAGAGATCAACAAAACCATCACAGATTCCAAAATGATAAACTTGGGACAAAGTAGAAGAACTTCCTCTGGGGAGTATCAGGTATATCTCCAAGACTAGAGGTTCCTGAACTCTCGCTGGGGAATGGAAAAGGAGGTGAACTCCAAATCACATGATCTGGGGAATTCGATTTAGATTTCATTTCATTTCATGTTCAAGCTTTGATGTGTGAGTTTAGATTTTAGTTTGAGTTTTAATTTAGATTGAAGTTTGGTTTAAAATCTATTTGAGGAATTTTTGAATTTGAATTTTGGATTTGAAATGGGAATTGAAACCTAGGTTTCAACCTCGGGATTATGAAGAAAACTGGAATTTAGGTACCAGCCGTGGAGTGAGAATCAGAGTTTAAGTGTCGATTGAAAAGATAAGAATCAGAATTTAGGTACTGATCCGAAAGAGCGAGAATTGAAATTTAAATATCAATCCTGGAAGAGAATCAAAATTTAGGTATCGATCTCGAAAGGAGAGTCGGAATTTAGGTACCGACCTCGAAATGAGAACTGGAATTTAGGTACCAGTCTCGGAAGTTTAGAATTGAAATTTAGATATCAATTCGAAAGACAATCAAAATTTAGGTATCGATCTCGAAAGGAGAGTCAGAATTTTGGTACCGACCTCGAAATGAGAACTGAAATTTAGGTACCAGTCTCAGAAGTTTAGAATTGAAATTTAGGTATCAATTCGAAAGAGAATCGAAATTTAGGTTTCGATCTCGAAAGGAGAGTCAGAATTTAGGTACCGACCTCGAAGTGAGAACTGGAATTTAGGTACCAGTCTCGGAAGTTGTAATGTATGAAGAAGGACCCAGTCTCATGCCATCAGAACCAAACCGAACCAAGTTCGTGGCTCCTTGTCAATAGAACTGGTCAATCTCTGTACAAGAGGGAAAGGAGATCACAGAAAATCAAAAGGATCTCGATGTGACAAAAAAGGTGTAGGGTTTTTGAAATTTGAAGTGTGAGTTTTCCGTGAGGAAGAACCATCCCGAAAGAGGGTTTCAAAGTAGTATGAAGTAGATTTTGATCTGAGGAAGAATTGAAGGATTTGAAAGAGATAGATTGAGATTGTAATTCCATTTGAGATTCAGTTTTCATTTTGTTTGTCCTTTAATGATCCAATTTTATTTTTGTTGTTTATTTGATGTTCACGTGAATTTTATTCGGTATTCATGTGGATTTGAAGTTCTTTTGAATATTTGGATTTTTAAGAAAGGTTCTTATTTATTTATCTTTTCTTTTCTGTTCTTTGTTCAAAGTTCATTTAACTCTAATGGCGTTTCCCAGTCAATTTGCACAAAAAGAGGTGAAGGCAAAATGTGACATGGTCACTTTCATTCCAATATTGTTGAAGATACATCATACAACTCGATCTGAAATATTTCTCATAAAATCCATGACTCAAAACGGACTATGTATGATTCTTGTTGATCCATCCAAAAAGTATGTGTTAAAAATCCATGTCTAAATAATGAGATACACAGTCAATAACATCACCTTCCAAGCCATCCTTGGCAGGAAAGCCGCATGGATGTGCATTGGAGGTGTGCTATTTCTCGTGTAACTCACAGCTCGTAGGGCTGGAGACTCTCCAATTCTGGATCTGGCTGGAAGTGGTAAGGTTCCTTTCTGTCGTCCATCCTTCTAAAAGTGATGGAGATCCGCTCCACTGGTACTCCTGGTATACAATGTTTTGTGATGTCTGCTACATTTCCTTGGTAATATCATGACGGAACCTACCGGAAGTGGTATCTCCACCGGCCCTCGGAACTTACCCGGGCCTGCTATCCGGAGGTCAGATCCGAACATGATATTGCATTGGTTGACGAACGAAACTGTGCAGAAAGGTCTGACAAAGTTATGGTGGTCTATGTGTGGAGGTATGCAGTCGCCTTTTTGATAAATGTTGATGACGCAACTGTTGGGTATGCAGTCTGCTGGCAGTACCCTCCATGTTATCATTCTTTTCACCAATCTTTTAATTATCCTCAGCATTGGATCCAACTCACCGTAATGGAGTATCCCTGGTGGATTTCCTTTTCTATCCTCCGCGAAGTTATAGCAACAACCACATTGTATTGTGACTCTTCCTTTCCCTGGCATCCATTTTCGTGGTTCGAATAAGTCTTTTCTCTCAGACGGCCTGCTCAACCCATTTTCTGAAGTTCTAAGATGCAATCCACAATTTGCTGTTGCTCGTACGCTGAGAATACACCTGTGTGTAACTCGAGGCCTTCCAAAATGTTGATTCTTTTGCCTCTAATCCTTTCAAAGTATTCGAAAGTCTTCTTCTCAACATTTTGCATTCTTTCTAGTTCATATTTTGGGATGATCTGTAAGTGACAAGGCCTAGTAACGTATTGCGGGATGTATGGCTCAATCCCGTCACCTTCTCTTGCATACCTTGGCTCCTCGGGGATTGTGTCTGTCGGGACATCCTCCGGGGTTGCTTCCGCAACAAGGTTCTTCAGATATGGCATCTTTGTCCGGCGTCGACGCACTGATTCTATTTCTGATCTTCTTAGAGTTCCCCTTATCTTTTCTGTTGTTCTCGGAGTTTGTTCCCTCTTTTCAGGTTCCTGATGAACCGGTATCTTTGAAATGTGTGTATTGGCGAAGGTGGCTGTTTCCTCATGTTGATCTGCTGCTAGTTTAGTTAACATCTTGCGGATACGGTGATTCTTATTCCTTCTTTGGGTAGCAGTGAGAGTAGCTCTCCTTACCCCTTGAACTTCTGCGGGCGCGGCGCTGACAAGCCTGCCCTCTATCGTGGCAACTACAGACTTGATTTTCTTGCTTTCCTCGATGTTTGTCTTTCTTTTCTTGTTGCTGGATTGGTGGCTTGGGCCACCCATCTTCATCACTGTCTGGCTATGAAGCTATTCTCGGTCCACTGGGACCCAATCATTTTCTTCATACTGTAGGCCGGCCGTTGTGAAGTCGAATCAATTTCTATCATCGCTCCATCCTTCACCCTCTTTTCATCGAGTGTGAGACTCACGTCATTTTTAAAGTTTAGGACCAACCGCCCGTTCGACATTTCCCTGCGAAGAAGACAAGGAAAGGATCAAGGGCTGTACTAAGAACAAGAACATTAAGAAAATATTTATCACTGAAGATTCATATTCACTTATTTTAATTTTAATTTTTAAGGAAAGTAGGCAATGATGAAGAAAGATCAGAAACAAGATTTGATTTGAAAGGAAGGGTAAAACTTATTATGATTTCACATATTTCATTTTTAGCACATATATTTTTTTTTTGAGATTTTTTTTATCCATTTTTATGTTTTTTGGGTTCAGACCCAGTCACAAAGTGATTGCTTCACCCGTGTTTCTAGGGATAAGACTCTATTTTAGAGGCCACCCTTCGAAACATCAGGTTGCGTAATACTTCTTTAAATACCTTCCATTGATTGGAAGCATTTGTCGTTCTCCTTGGCAATCCACAAGTTGGTAGGAGCCTCCTGAGTAGACTGCCTCGACCACAAACGACCCTTCCCAAGTCGGTTCAAATTTGCCTCCTATCTTGCGATGTGCAAGAATAGGTCTTCTGAGAACAAGAACTAAGTCACCAACTTTGAAAGTTCTTGGGCGGACTAGTTTATCATGGGCCTGGATCATCTTAGCTTGGTACAGTTCTAAATTTTGTTGCGCTGCAAGTCTTTTCCCTTCCAAGTTTTCTAGTTTTTCCAGTCGTAATCCGGCATTTTCTTCCGTAGTAATTTTATTTGCAACTCGTAATCCTGAGTGATGGAAGTCGAACCTCCAAAGGTAAAACTGCCTCGGACCCGTACACTAAAGTGTAAGGCGTAGACTGAGTAGGAGTCTTGAAAGTTGTCCTGTAGGCCCATAAGGCTTCTAACAACTTCTCGTGCCAATTTCTCTTGTTGTCGTCCAAAGTTTTCTTTAAAATCTGAATGAGAGTTTTATTAAAAGCCTCGGCCAAGCCGTTTGCTCTTGGGGAGTATATTGTTGAGTATCGCCAATCAATTCCATGTCTTCTGACAAAATTGTTGATTTTTGTGCTTCTGAATGCGGACCCATTATTCGAAATGATTCTGCGTGGTACTCCGAAACGAAGAGACAACTTGATTTTTGAAAAACTGTAGCACGTGGTGTGCCTTTACTTCTCTGAGTGGAACTGCTTCTGCCCATTTAGAAAAGTAGTCTGTAGCTGCAAGGATGAAGTGATATCCTCTTGAAGAAGGCGGTTCTATCGGACCCACTATATCTGTGCCCCAACACTCAAATGGCCACGACGCAATTGTCGGATGTAGCACATTTGGAGGTTGGTGTAGAACCACTCCGTGCACTTGGCACTGGTGATAGCTCTTGGCGTCTTTCATACAGTCAGTCATCATTGAGGGCCAGTAGTACCCTAGTCTTTTAATTTTCATTTTCATTTTCAGACCTGGCTGATGAGCGCCACAAAGCCCTGAGTGTACCTCTTTGACAATTTCACGAGCTTCGGACTCGCTCAGGCACCTTAGCCACATCTGGTCAAAAGACCTTCTGTATAACATATTGTTTATTAATGCGTAAGACATAGTTCTTTTCTTGATTTGATGGGCTAATGACTTATCATCCGGTAATTTACCTGTTTGCAGGTAGTCTATTAGCGATTGACGCCAATCTCCTGTGTTTTCTGTCACTGCTGCAACTGATTCCTCTGCTTTTTCTGATTTCTGTATTATATCCATGTCGAGCTGTGATAGGACCTGTCATCCTTGAACTGACACTTCAACTGACTCATCTTGTAAGCAAGAAAATTCTTTTGCAAGGCGAGCTAGCGCATCCGCGAGAGCATTTTCTCTTCTGGGGATCTTGTAGATTGTTACATTCAGAATTTGTTCCAACAGTTTCATGGCATACTGAAAATATTGCTCGAGTCTTGGCTTTAAAATTGTGTATTGTCCGGCGACCTGTTGAATGATCAACTGAGAATCTCCGTAAATGTTGATATCCGTTATTCCCATTTGAACGGTCAGTTCTAGTCCTGTTATGAGAGTTCATATTTTGCCTCGTAGTTCTTGCATGGCTCTCTTAAGTGGTAGGAGTATCTTAACATCCCCCACTCCGGTGTTATAAAGATTAGTCTGATTCCTGCCTTACCGGGCACTATCGTTTCTGATTCTTTGTCTTTCTATGCTGAGGACGCTCCGTCGAAGTATAGTTCCCAACATCGATCATCGGTGTCTTCTAAACTCATTATTTGTTCGTCTGGCAAGTCATCATTGAGAGGTGAATCTGCCGATAAAGGATGTGCTGCAAGGAAGTCAGCTAGTACTTGTCCCTTTACGGTGTGAAGAGGAACGAATGTTATGTCAAATTGCAATAGTATCATCGTCCACCTGGCAAGTCTGCCAGAAAGTGTCGGTCGGATCATCAAATAATGCAACGGGTTAACTTTCGAAATGAGGTTGACCTTATGAGAAAGAATGTAATGCCTGAGTTTCTGTGCGGCGAAGATCAAGGCCAAACAATGCTTCTCAATTGGAGGATACTTTACTTCCGTCGGGATTAGACGACAGCTTAAGTAATAATGAGCATTTTCTTTTCCCTCGTCATTGACCTGGGCTAGCAGGGCTCCGAGAGAGTCGTCTAAAGCCGCGGTATAAAGTATTAACGGTCTACCCGAGACTGGGGCTGCTAAGACAGGAGGTGTCATTAAATATTGCTTAATGTCCTCGAAGGCCCGTTGGCATTTCTCTTCCTAAATGAATTTGGCGTCCTTTTTAACTAATGCCGAGAAGGGCTGACACCTACCTGACAAGTTCGAGATAAAGCGTCGAAGATATGCCAGCTTCCCTTGAAAGGATCGTAGCTATTTTAAGGTTTTGGGTGGCGGCATCTCTAAGATAGCTTTAATCTTTTCCGGATCAATTTCGATCCCGCGATGTCGGACAACAAATCCTAAGAATTTCTCGGAGGTGACGCCGAAGGCGCATTTTAATGGATTCATCTTAAGGTTGTATTGCCTTAGTCGCTCGAAAACAATTCTCAAATCATACAGGTGATCTTCCTTCAGTTTGCTTTTGATGACCACATCGTTCACGTAGCACTCGACTTGGTTGTGAATGAGATCATCAAAAATGTTTGTCATTGCTCTTTGATATGTCGCTCCTGCGTTCTTTAGTCCGAATGGCATTACTGTGTAGCAATACACTCCGATCGGCGTTCTGAAAGCTGTGAGCTTTTCGTCTTCTCGGTGCCATCTTTATCTCGGTTGTATCCCGATGATCCATCCATGAATGAAAATATTTCATGTGTTGAAGCAATGTCGATCCTCAGTTCTAGGATTGGCAGTGGAAATTCATCCTTTGGACATGCTTTATTTAAATCCCTGAAGTCTACGCAGATTCTGATCTGACCATTTTTCTTTCTAACTGGTACCACGTTGGCTAACCAAGTAGGGTATTGTTCTTCGCGTACAAATTTAGCGTCGATTAGCTTCTTAACTTCGGCTATTACTTGTTTTTCAATTTCTAGACGCATTCTTCCGGGAGCTTGTCGACTAGAACGTAAGTAGGATCTACTCCTAACTTGTGAACTCGCGACTTCGGAGCTAATCCCGGCATTTCGTCGTAACTCCAAGCAAAACAGATCCTTGAATTCCATTAATAGCTTGATCATTTCCTCGGAATCTTCTTTATTGAGTAAGGAGCTAACACAGGTTGGTCTAGGCTTTTCACTAGTACCTAAGTTAACTTCCATTAACTAGTCTATTATAGATTTGATTTCTTCTTCGAATTCTGGTGGAGCATCTCCGATTGGTAGATCTTAGAGGTCCTCTGAAGCTTCCAAGCAGTCTTTATTAGGCTTGCAAGTGACAACCAAGCAAAATTCTGTATCATCAACTGAACCTACTGTGCCGAATCCGAGATCATGTTTTGAATTGGGAGGCTGACCGGCATTGTTCCATAGTCTTTCAAAATGTTGTGATTGACCCTTTGTCCATTGTCGAGGTAAGACACCACGTTGAATTAAATTTTGAAAACAGGGAGAGTACCACTCACATGGTAATTCCATTAATTCAGAAGAAGTGACATCTTTAAACTGTACATCCTTTTCATTATTGGAAGAAGAAGTACAACGGTAAAATTTGATTGGTTTAGCACCACCACCTTGCACTTCCTTGACAACCATACCCTCGATCTTATTAGAATGGATCGGGGTCAGGGCCACAGTGTGTACATGGTAGTTAATCTTCTCGTACATTGATCTATATTCTTAATTCTTTTCATCTTCGAGGGAGATCTTGAATTGTGGTTTCTTCTGGTTTATTGTAGTCGCTTCTTTCTTGATTTCTTCTTCTTCTTCAGAGTTGTTCTCCCAATTCAAGTTGATTACCGGCTTTTTCTGTCCAACTGTCCCAACATTTCTGCCACGGCCTCGTCCCCGGCCTCGACCACGGGTGCAAGTTGTGAAGAAACCTTCACCATCTCACCGTAAGGGAGTGGTGAGTGACTGTTGGACTAGAACTTCAGGCTCTTCGTCGTCTTGAATTTCTTTTGCTTCATTTAGCATGGTATTTCTGGAGAAGATTGTTTTCTTTGGAGGCGCGTAGTAGGCTGCATCTTCATGAATTCCAATTTCATGTATGGAGAAAGGTTGCAAGTCACCTTTAATGCATTGTTCTCCTCAATCGTAGTATTTTATGCACTGATGCAGAGATGACGGTACCATCTGGTTCTCATGTATCCACGGTTAGCCCAGTAATGCGTTGAAGGATGTTTCAGAATCAATTATATGGAATTTTGCGGTTGTCTTTGCTAAATCACCGATCTTCATCAACATCGTTATTGATCCGAGGGCTCTTTCTCCTTTCTGGTTGAATCCTCTTAGTAACATCTTGTCCGCTTCAAGCTCGCGAGCATCAATTTCTAAGTATGCTAACGTCCGAAGATTCATTATGTTGATTGACGCTCCTGGATCCACCAATACTCTGGAGAGCGTAAACTTTCCGATTGTGACTGAAATGTACAACGGTCGGTTGTGATCGAGTCGTCCCAAGTAGTAGTTCATCGTCCGTGAAGGTAACACCCGTCGTTCCTTTAACGAGCAAACCTCGTCTAAGAAATCTCCGGCCATCCGAGCTAAACAAATCTCTCGGATCAAGTAAGGCCTTGATCGAGCTTCCCTCATCTCTTTTGATAAGATGAGAGCGTCGTAGATGCTCAGTTTGGCTGGTAGTTTCCTAAGATGGGCTAGCACATTATAGTCCACTTTGTTACCATGTGTTTCAATTTCTTCCCGAATGGGCAATTCTTCTGCTGGGGTTGATTCTTCCTGAACAACCACCTGCTTTCCTTTGTCTTTTAGACCCATTCTCGGAGGTAGAACCCTTCCGTTCCTTAAGTTGACTTCTGTGATTTTTCCGAATGCGATGCGAGTTTATCGGTGTCTCCTTTTGAATCAGCATGACGAGTTCTTCCGGAGTCGCTTCGAATCCGAAAGCTCTAACTCTATTGTGATTGGAGCTCCTCGAAATTCACAAATAGATTCATTGCTTGTTGAACTTTCATAGCCTTCTTGGTGAATGTCTTCTTTGTCATCGTGATTGATGAGGTTGTGTATGATTTGAGAATTGTTATTTGTATCGGAATCGAGATTTGGATTAGGTTTGTTGTCGTTAGTTGCGTAATCGTTAGAAACAGTCAAAACGTAGCCAACGCCATAACTCTTATCATTATAAGATCCCGCCGAAGCGAGCAAATAATCATACAGAGTCAGAGGTTCGAGTACTTTTTCCCTCGAATCGGAAACAACCATCCTAGGATAAGCAGCCCCTAGTCTAGCCTTAAGAGCCTCGGTATTTTCTTCTTCTACGATCTCCTTCTTTTCTACGATCTTTTGTTCCTGGGGTGGTTCTTCAATCGCAAGCGATAGCACCGGCTTGACAGGTTTCGAACATTGAATCGAAGCATGCACCGAAGCGGTTTGAATGCGAACCAAAATTTTCTTCGATGATTTCATCCAAGCGGTAATCCATCCATCATTCGTCATGTAGGGATCTTTAGGAACAATAGGATCCGTTGAAATAACATTGACGGAACCGCCTTTCTGGGATTCCTTCATGTATTCCTTCAGAATCGTTATGTTCCCTTTTCGGAGATTGTCGTAGAGCCAAGTCTTGAAGGTAATGCAATCCTTTATCTTGTGCCCAAGCATCCAGTGGTAAGGGCAATAGATGGGATGGTCTTTCTTATTGACTTCTTCTGGCTTCCTAGGTTTTGGCAGTTGAAAATCCGGAGTCTTCATCAAACTGCAGAACATCTTTGGCACTGCCTCATTCTTGAATGGATATTCTCTATTTATAAGATCCTTTAACGTAGGCTGCGGGCGAGGCTGTTGCTCATATTGTTGAGTTGGCTGATAACCGGGTCGAGGTTGTTGGTAGTTCTGCTGTGGTTGTTGATAGCTAGGCTGCGGCAGCTCTAACTGTATTTGCATTGGCTGCTTGCCCTTATCGACTGCAGCGATGATCCCAGATTTCTTTTCAAATGTCTTCACAGGCTTCTATTTGTTTGTCTTGTCGATGAAACTTAGTTGTTTCACTTCCTCTTGCAAGCTTTCGACCTTGCTTAACAACTTCTTGAAAGTCTTAATCGTAAATCCCTTAAGGAGAAGTGCTATCGGGCCGTGAATGCTTTTAAGCAAGATACCGACTGCATGCTGCTCTTGTAGCTGTGGCTCACACTTCATGCGTAGATTCCTCCATCGAAGTATGTAGTCCACTAAAGTTTCGTTCGGTTTCTGTTTCTCCACCACTAGATCACTGATGGTGATATGGTGTTGAGCTCTGGCAAACCGTTTCATGAAGAGGTTCTCTAATTCTGAAAATGTATTTTCCAAACCATTCAGTAACTCTGCGTACCAATCGAAGGCGATCTCTGACAGGCTGCTGACGAACTATCAGAAGAGTAAGGCGTCACTTCCACAGGCGCTGCAACAACTAGCGCAAAAATGTGCTACATGCTGTCGAGGGTTTCCGGTACCATCAAAAGTCTTGAACAGAGGTGGTACGAAGTCTTTTGGGTATTGTACTGCATCAAATTCTTCGGGGTAAGGTCTACCCGTCCGAATAGATGTTTCGCTCTTAGACCGTGCTAAGGCTTCTCGCACCTGCCGTTCTACCATGCTCTTGATGTCTTTCTCTCGGAATCATATTCGGGTAGAATCTTTCTTCGACTGATCGTCTCCATTAACGGATGTAATCTCTTTTCCTCTCGTCCGTAATATGAATAACTTCCGGAGGCGTTTCTCTTGGGGTCGAACCCGACTCTAAAGAGTGGCTATGGCCGTGCACCATATCTTCCATCCTTTTCGCCATTCGAGAGATCGCATCATCTTTTTCTCGAAGTTGTGCTCTTAACATTTCTGGTTCATCTCTTTCCGCAGCTGCCGGAGCACCTTGCGAAGCTGACGATGCTAGTGTCTCAACCATGTTGATCTCCACATATTCTTCATCCATAAATTTCGACGAGTCGACTTCATCTCCAAACTTTTCTTCTCTTTCTCTTGCTAATCATTAAATGTTGGTTCTTAGCTTTCCCATAGCGTCCTCCAATGGTCTTTTTCGTACGGTTTCACAGTTATCATGTGATGGCTGTTGGATTTCCTTCTTGGGAGTCCCCTTCATCGCAGTGGCGCTCTCTTCGGACTCGAGTCTTCTGACGAGACTTTCCTTTTCAGGTCATTGTTTCGGTCTTAATTGGCCAGTAGTAGGACGCCATACCATCCTTCTAGCAGCGCAAGGCCTAGGACTCGGATGGTCCGTCTACCGAATCGTCGGAAGGTGGTATCCTCCCTGATCTGTAAACCTAAAACAACAACAGGTGGACTAGCTTTCATCTTCTTATTCTGTTTTTCTGTGGCGCTAACAGGTTCTACTAGCGGCCCAAGACGAGATTTGGCTGGCACCCGCCCTATCCTTCTTAAAATCTCTGATACAGGACATTTATCTTTCTTTGCTAACTTCTCATCACGATCTGCAATCGAGCAAATGGTGTAATCCTAGCCCTTTTCTTTTGGTCGTTGCTATAAGTATGCGGGTCGAGGTAATGTAAAAGCAATATTGCGGACATTTTCCTCGTCGACCGCGGCGGAGAGGGGATGGAATCTACTTCCTTCCAAAAGCAAGTGTATACTCGAGCAATGGTATGTACTCGAGCAATGGTGTGTACCCGTGGATCTCTTCTAAGAAAGCGACTTCGGCAGCTCCGGCCTTCTACGGCAATCTTTCTACTTCTGTTTCTCCTCTGAGTCCGTGTTAGGGGTGGAACCCTTGAGCTGGACCCAATTTCAAAAACAGAAGGTCTCGCAGGGAGATCTGTACCCTCCACGGTAACAAGCTTATTACAAACTTGGATTTCCTTCCCCTTTAATTTAGCGGGAGCCGGGGTAGGTGCAGAGACGACTAGACCGGTGGGGTAGAGACAACAGTCCTCCTATAAACAGTAGTATTCCTCTCAGCTGGAACTCTTTGCAGGGGAGGGAACTCTTGGGTTGACTTCAGGTTGAATTCGATCACGAGCTCTTCAGTTTCTGACGTTTTGTCCATTAGTGTGAAGAGAGTGACGTCAGCGATCTTGACATCTGTGTTGCCAAATCCTTGTCCAAAATGGATGATCCCATTGTCGGGCAGCTCATCCTTGTAAACAGCGAAGTCCATTCCATTGGTGAAGGAGAAGATTAACTTTGGTGCATCCATTTTCTGCAGGGCAGATTCCGAATGTCAGTCCCGAATTATACTTCCTTTCGTCGTAAAGTTTAAGACGAAAAAGAAAGAGTCTGAACACATTTTCTTTTATGTTAGTGCATTTGTGATTTATAAAAGAGGTTGTTTATTAGGTAGTTCATTTGTTAGAAACAAAACGATTAAAGGAAAAAAAGTTATAGAAAAGGTAAAGAGCCTGATTTAGAATTGAGAAGGAAGAGAAAGTCTTATGCAAGACTTCTCAACCCGAAGGACCGCTCCTAAGCTAACACTTATTGGGGGTCCATCCCACCTCAGAAAAGAGGTAAAAGGATCTTGGAACCTCTCTGTTTAGGGGTGTCTAAACAGTGGCTCCTAAATCTGAGATGTGTTGGCTATACTCGTTCAAGACAAAAATGAACTGGGTATCCCAACGGAAGAATGATAGTTTGGTCCACTAGGGGCATGGACTCACTACCGATTTATGAAAGCAAAACCATCTGATCAAAATGGAGAGAGGAACTAGTCCCCAGTGGAGTCGCCAGAAGTTTTCGGCAAATTTTTAATTTAATTTAAATAAATAATTTGAAAAGTAGTATTTGATTTTGAAAATAATTTTAAATTTGAAAATTTTAAGATATGAAATCAAACTGATCTCACATCCCGAATAGTTTATATAAACGAGCACCGCACCTTAAACCGTGTATCTATCCCGAAGAATAGACACACTGCTAGATAATGGGGCTCAATTAAATAAACTAGAAGATTTGTGACATCCGTTTGGTCTGCGAACCAATTTTATAAGCCGACAAGTTCCCCTGCTTAATATAAATGAATTAAGCAGGGTTTATATTACCTGGGTTCTTAAAGTTCCCTATAAGGGCAAGCCCCTATAGTTAATAACATCTTAAATGATGAGAATCATTTAAGAAAACTCTTGATAATGATCAGTGGTTTTGCTCTCAAGAATTTCAAAGTTTAGGGTTTTCAAAGGATTAAATTTTGGAATTTCAAAAGAGGGTGGATCAAATTTGGAACAGTTATTTTCAGGAGTCCAAAGAAAGATAAGTAGGAGAAGCTGAGGATCCAAGAAGAATCTTGGCAACTTCTCAAACTATCCTATTGTTTTGCTCGGGTTTAAGAAAATCCTAATATTATCTGATATTTCAATCTTGCCAATTTCAATTAATTTGGACTTATATTTGTATGATAAAATCATACAAATAGCCTCGAAGATGTGAGGGTTTATGTCGTACCAAACGACTACCTCGGAGTCCTAAGACCGGTTAGGGCTTAATTTACATGACATGATCATGCAAATGCCTAATGAAGAGTTGAGGATTTATGTTGCACTAGGCAAACTACCTCGAAGTCCTATGGCTTGGTTATTTAATTCTAGGAATATTTAGCTGATGTAGAGTTGTTTTGCTGACGAAGATGGCCATGCTGCCCACCGTGCTCCAAGCTCCTTGTTGTTGCAGAGGTTTAGTCTTAGAAGTCATAAATCAGGAGATGAGAGAAGTGATTTGGTTTAGAGAAAATTTTAAAATCCAAGTGTTTTTAAAGTTTTAATTAAAATAAATCTTAAAGGTGTTTAAACAGAACCGATTAAGATCCCACGGTTCCGTCATCCCGGCACCGTTATTTTCATTGAATTCACTTAGCCCAGATGAATTTGCTAAACTCAATAGAATGAGTTCCACACTTTCATTTAGACCATGGGAAATCCCGTTAGCAACACGTGTGTTACATCATCTGAGGTATTCCCGATCATTCAACGAGACGTTTTAATTTAGTTGCAATTGTACTTTTGTTGTTCTGTTTGTGATTAAATTTTGTGTTGTTTTATATTTTGAAATGTTGTGGCGGTGATTTTTATCTTGTAATGACTTTTAATTTAGTTTTGGTTTCAGTTCAGGGACTATCCTGAAGGTTTTGGTTTTCATGCAACAGTTGTTTATGATGCAAGAAAAGTAAAATACAGTGCATGAAAGTAAATTGCAATAAAGTAAATTGCAATAAAATAAAAGCGTACCTGGAGGGTCTTCCCATCATCCCAAGATGCACTTAAAACACATGATAAGGCATTTAAATATTTCAACAAGTACCTAGGTAAAGCTAAGGGAAAGGTTTTAGTTATCTACCAAAGTCCTAATCCTATAGCTAATCATCTCCTATGACGTCTAGGTTCTTGTGTTTTGGTTTAAGGATGACTTTCTTCAACCAAGAATAATTAAATCCAGTTGTTCTTATAAACATCCTATTGTATTGAGGAAGTGCTTAAGACGAGTCTTTAAACATGTTTTCGATACCTCTAGGATTGTTTTAAGTAGAAGAGAATTTAATTATACAAGTGAATTAATCATCCAAGAGTTTAAGTTTTGTTCTCTTGCTTAGTGAACTAAGACATTTGAATATCCTATAAGTGATGTAACACTTCACTTGGTGCCTCATTTAAGAGTTATAATAATAAGAGCTTTAAAAGGGCAAATCAAATTATTAAGTATTTTAATGATTTAAACTTAATGATTTAATTTTAATTTCGACTTGATTATAAAAAAAAATCAGTTTAAGTTTGGAATAGTGTTCGAGTTATTTTAGATTTAATTCTTAATGATTTCATTTAGGTTTGTTATTAAATGATTTTAATTTAATTTAATTTTAATTTAATTAAATTTGATTTAATTTTAATTTAATTTAATTTAACTTGATTTGATTTAATTTTAATTTAATTTAATTTAATTTAATTTTAATTTAACTTCAATTTAATTTTAATTTAATTTAGTTTTAATTTAATTTTAATTTTAATTTAATTTAATTTGATTTTAATTTAATTTTAATTTAATTTTAATTTAATTTAGTTTTAATTTAATTTTAATTTTAATGTAATTTAATTTTAGTTTAATTTTAATTTGGATTCTTATTTTAATTAATTTTTTTAATTAAGAATTAAGTATTATTGAAGTGATTTATTTAGGGATTTTTAAATTAAAGAATAAATATCCTCTTAAATAATATCCCTACTTTAATAATTCCAATTTCTATTATTCTCCCAAAATTTCAATTAATTAATTAATTAAAGTTGTATTTTAATTATTTTTTGAAATGGTTAGTAGGTTTCTACCCTCAATCATTTAAGTTTCAATCATCCAAAATCAGCTTAGAATCAAATATTTTACCCTCCCTTTTTTAATTAATCCTAAAATTTTAATTAACGGTTGAAATTTTTAATTACCCTTTTGCCCTTCAAGCTTAATAATTCTATAACTCACTAAATTAAGCTCAAATGAACTTGAAATTTTTATGTAACCTCACTCACATGTCAATTAAGACATTATGGGAGAAAATATGATTTGTCTGTATTTAATTTATTTATGAAATTATTTTTAATGGAAAATAGAGGTTTTCATGGAAAATTTAATAACATGACCAAGGAAATGTTTCTGTTCTTAAGAAAATTATGGGATATTCCTAATGACCAGAGGACTATTTGGACAAATGTTGGTGATTTTTTGAATTATATTCTATTTATTAGAATTATTTTTAATTTTGGAGTATTAATTAATTTTAAAATAAAATTAAAGTTGAAAAATGGATTTTATATTTTTCTTAAATCTCTCTAACCTCAAGGAGTTCAGAGAAAGAAATTTTGCATTTTTCTGATTTTTCTTTGATTTATTAGAATTATTTTAGTGAAAAGGTTGGAAAATAATTTTTTTTAATATTAAAAATTACATTAAGCCTTTAAAATTCAATATCTTATCCTAGGGACTTAAGAAAAATATTTGGTTTGTTCCTAAGTAATTAGAATTCAAAATGTGACATTTTAGTGATTTTTAATATTTTTATGATTTTTATTATTTTTTAATTATTAAAAATATTAAAATAATGATAAAACTCAACTTTTTTTAAAAAATTACAACTTTAATTTTCCTAAGTTCCTCTGATATCAGAGAAGCTCCAAAAACATTTTGTGAATTTTGAAAAGTATTTTGTGAGTTATGAATTTTTAAAGTTTAATTTTACCCATTTTGCTTAAGAGGCTTAATCAACCCATTTGGTGGGGTTAATCAAGTCCAATTGATTTCAATTTTTTATGAGATGTTCCTCTAATCCCAAAGATCAGTTGAGAATTATTTTTAAGTTAATTTGATGTGTAGTTAACCCTAATTAATTAAAATTCAATTTTGGGCATTTAGACCAATTAGGGTTATTCCAAGTGAATTAACTTAAAACTTACTTTTCCTAGGTTCCTTTGGTCATAAGAAACATCACCAAATTTTTCTAGAATTTATTTCTCAATATGCTAATTATTGGAATTAAAATATTCAAAACAGTAACATGCAATTGAAAAATCAATAACTTCTCATAGGAATGGTCTCTAACTTTGGAAAATTCATGGAATGTTCCCAAGTTTAGAGGCTTTAAAATCCCTATGGTCTCATGCTATGATGAATTGTTTATGTGCATGGAGAATTAAAATAGTGCAGAGAGTAAATAAATTATTAAAAATAAAATACTTGATTAAATTAATTGATTTCTTTTCCACATTATTCTCCTCTGTTAACTGAGCAAGAGGGTATTTTTATTTTATTTTTAGGATTTTTCTACACAAAGTTATGGATTTTCTAAGTTCTGGGTATTTAATAAATAAGAAAAAATCCCTATTTATCTACTTATCCACGCGGCGCCACGCAATCCTCGGCAGCTCCAAACGCCCACGTGGCACATTCTTATTCAACGCCGCCATCAGACTCAGTGCTCCAGGGGCCCGCGGTTCATGTACCATTGCGTTGTCCGGCTCAATCTCGACCGTCCGCTCGATCCACGCTCGATCCGACGGCTCCTGGTCATCGTCTACGACTGGTGTGCACCCTTGACCGTCCACACTAAAACCCTAAGAACTCACTCGATTCTCAACGGCTTTTTGTGTTCTTATGCTCTATGGATTCGTCTTGAAGAGACGAACACATCCATATGGTACACATGCATTGAAATTGATTCATATCAAATGGAGAATCTCCAGAAGTTTGGGAAGAAGAGAGAGTTCATACCTTTGCTCAGAGAAGTGAAGCTTCGATCTGAGAGTTGTGTCACGTTTGATTGGGTCCAAGCAAGCTCCAGATGAAGTCCCTTGCTTGGTGAATTGCCTAGGTACAAAAGTGACCACAGCCGATCACAAAGCTTAGAGGCTGGAAGCAATGGCTGGCCTGGTGAAGGGGCTTTTACTGGGATACTTCTCCTCTTGGTCTGGTGAAGGTGTAGAGCCAATCAATTTGGGTATTGACTCACTGTGGTGAAGTGTCCTGGTTTTAGGCTTGGATTTTAACTCTGAAATTGAGCTAACAGAGAGGAAATGGCATGGGGATTTCAGTGGGGATCAAGTGCTCTAGGTGTGTCTGGAGTGATTTTGGCAGAGTTTCCTCAAGATTTTTTTTTTCATTCTCTCTCATGGCCGAGAGAGGTGGGGTTTAAATAGGAGAGGCTGGAGGGCCTCCCATGGGGTTTTGAAGGCTTGGATCAGCTGCTCAGGGGAAGAGAAGAACATCCATTGTGGCCATTGGGCATGGGGTAGCTCAGCAGGGGAGAATTTCAATGTTAGGATCACATGGTGCTTTCGGGTGTGGTGTTTTCCGGCGATCCACGCGGCTGGCTGGCAGGCATGGGTCACCCTCAGGTTCAGGTGAGTCAGGGCTGGGGTTTTGTGTATTCAATTGGTAGTTGCCAAGCGTAAAGTGGTTGGATCAAAATGGAATGGGGGCATGGCTAATTTTGGCTCAATTTGGTCAACTCATGCATTTGCGTTGGGTTCACCTTCCCATGACTTGGTTTTAGGCGGAGGGAATGAGTTGGGTTAGCAGGTCAAAGGTGGTGAGGTCCCTTTCTAAGAATATTTAAATTAAATTTGGGTTTAAGGGAGACATGATTAAGGCTAATGACTTTAGGAATTATGGAAAGAGACTCCCTCCTTTCCTATCTTGGGTATGGTGAGGTGCCTAAAGCCCTCATGGCTCCCATGTGGCTCATTCATGGCTTCATGGCTCACCTTTGGCTTAGAAGAAGCTAAGTTAACTTTCATGAAAGAGGTTTTTAAGAATTTTGGTAATTTAGGGGTGATTTGAAAGGATTTGGCATATGGCTTAATTTAGAAAAATTTGATGGCTCAATTAGAACTTAGGGATGATTTCAATTAAGGGTATGATGAGAAGAATTTGTCATATGGGCTTTAGCATGAAGTTTGGGCTTTTGGAATCATTTTGGAGTGGGCTTTAGGTTTTAAAATAAATTTATGGATGGAAATTATGTAAAAGCTTGAGCCAAATAACTGTTGGGTTTGGTTTAGAGATGTGTCATGAGTAATTTGAAATAAATTTGAGGTGGTTTGGGTTTGAATTGGGTTGGATTTGGGCTTCTTTCGTAAAGGGGCCAATATAGGTCAAATTGGGCTAATTTGGGCCAATGTTGGACTAGGGTTGAAATTGATGTAAAATTAATGTTGGGAAATGTTTATGGGGGTATTAAAAAGAGTTTTGAACTTTGGTTGTGCTTTAATTTTGGGATTCGGGCCCATTTGGGTTAGGTTTGGGTTTAGGTTAAAAGTGAGAATTTTGGCTTTGGGTTGGATTTGGGTGGAGTTTAGGTTCAAATTTTGGGCAAATCATGTTAGTGTTTTGTTTTTGGGGATGTTAGGGAAATTTTAGAAATGGTTTGGGGTCAATTGGAGTTAAATTGGGTTAGTTTGGGCTAAGTTTGGGTCATGGGTCCAAATTGGGCTTTAAGGTCAAAAGTGAAATTGGATTCAACTGTCAATCAAATTGGGCTTGGATTTGGTCTAGATTGACATTAGGAATATTTAATTAAAGTTTAGAATTGTATTGGACCAAAATTGGTGTCAATTGGGTTGATTTGGTTTGACATTGGGCTCACTTTAGGTTAAAAATGGGTCAAATTGGGGGTTTTGGTAAAAGTGGAGAAAATTGGTAAAATTAGCCCATGGTCTAGTTGAACAAAATGAAATTGAGAATATTTAGAATTTTTTGTAATTTTCTGGGAATTTTTGGAAATTATAAAAGTTTTGCCAAAAGTGTATTTTTAGTATATTTGGAGTGTATTTTTGGAAATTTTAGTATATTTGGCTATGGATGATTAATTTGAGTGATGTGGAAATGTTTGGGATTGGTTTTGAGGAATTTTTGGTGATTCGGAGATTTTGGAGGATCTAGGCAATTTCAAGGGCATTTGGTAGGTTTAATGGGTGTAGGGTCCCCGGGGTCAGAAATTGAAATTTTGGAAGAATGAAGATTGATCAAATGTGAGTGAAATGGAATTTCTTTGGTTGAGCCATGAAGCCATGAAGCCATATTAGGACAATATGAGCCATGAGAGGACTCATTGGAGGCATTCACTATGTTGTTTCTAACCCTCTTAGCCAGGGGCTTAGGGGTTAAGGTCCATCCATATTAATTACCTACACGAGTCAGGGAGTCAAGTTGGGTATAGGTGTGGTTTTATGATTTGGAATGTGTGTGTGAGAGTGTAGAGTGTGAGTGTAGTGAGTGTGTAAGTCAACCCTCACCAGACCAGGCCACCCAGGGTAGTCCTAAGGCCAAAGAGTCCTATAGGGAACTCAACCTTTAAACCTCCACATTTGATCTCAACCCTCTAGGTGATTAGGTGTCTACAATCAAGCTTGTGGGGTTTTTAGGGAGACAAGAAGTGGTTTAAATTTCTAAGGGATGGGTCCCAATTCTAGTCCTCTAAGATAGTCAAAGGAAGAGCCTAAGGTTAGATCCTAAACACTAAAGAGGGAAGAGAAGACCTCATCAAAAATGAGGTCAACAAAATGATTATTGCAATTGAATGAGCTTGAAGAAATAAGGAATGAATATTATGAAAATGCTAAGATTTATAAGGAAAAGTGAAGTTATGGCATGATCAGAAGATTCTTACCAAAAATCTTGTACCAGGACAACAAGTTTTGCTGTATAATGCTAGATTGAGAATATTTTTTTGGAAAACTTAAGTTCAGGTGGATGGGTCCATTCATTGTGATAAAAGTTTATTCTTATGGAGCTGTAGATATTCAAGATCCTAAGACTGGAAAAATATTTAAAATTAAAGAACATAGACTTAAACCATAATTTTCAGTCAATAACTCTAAATCTAATGAGAATTTAATGTTGGGTCACTCAGAATGAGTTCTGGGTATGTCCGACTGAAGACGTTAAAACAAGCGCTTTGTGGGATGCAACCCATATTTATCAATGTGTTTGCTTTATGTTTGTTTAGTGTGTTTTGTTTGCTTTGTTTGGTTTGTTTTTATGTTTTTAGTGGTAGTAATTTGGAGTTTTTAAACTTAAGTGGAGTTTATTTGACCTTAATTGATGATTTGGAAAAGTCAGAATGAGAATTTGGACACTTAGCAGACCTGTGCTATATTGTACACTGGTGGCTAAGCACCGACTAGTTGGCGCTTAGGCGCCACAAATATAAAAAACGTGAAAAATGTGAATTTAAAGCCTAGATCGTGGGGGAGAAGTTGCGGGAGTTATTTAGGAGATTCTAAATGTGTTGGAGAAAATTCTAGCATCTCCTAAGTCTATAAAAATGTCCTGACTTAAGGAAAACACTTGCCTCAAGTCCTATTTTCATTTCTGAAGTCTAAGAAGAGAATTTTGAGCACCATGTCTTCCTGGGAGAACGAGATGAAGAAGAAGCAAGATTCTGATAAAAGTAAGTTCATTAGTGATAGTACTAAGGAGTTATTTAATGGATATCTGGTTGTTAGCATTCAAGGTATTGCAGAGATGATTGCAAAAATTGAAGCCCGAGTGACTTCAATGGAAGCAAAGATCAATGATATTACTTTACATTTGGATCACATGGGATGACAACTCAAGATGCAATTCAATCATTCAAGGTATGTGGAAGAATTAGGTAAGGCGATGTATGTGAAGAACAAATGGATTGAAGAAGATGATATAAGAATGAACAATGATCGTCCGTTCTATCAAATTTATATTCTTGAAGGGTCAAATGAGAATAATAGTGGTCCTCGTTATATCCCGCCTAATGGAGAGTGGAATTAAAAATGTTTTGTTTCTATTTGTTTAGTGTCTTACGTGTTATGTTAGTGTTCTTGTGAGTTCATGTTTGGTGTGTTTAGTGTTTTTATATATGTCTGATGATGTGATGGGTACATCTTAAAGATGTACACTTATTAGTTTAAGATTATAATGTCTTGTATGTTGAGAATTTTATCCTTTATGTTTGGATAAAAATTCTAGTATTGTATTGAATGTTATGTTTGTTTTAATATAAGTTTGTGTTTTTGTGAAATTGATGTGGAATGATTGGTTATTTAACTTTGATTTGGAGTATTAGAAGATTTGCGGGGAGAATTAATTATTGTGGACTAATTAAGGGTAATTAACAAAGTGATTTAGCGCATATACCTTAATTATAAAAATCTGGGTATTAGCGGCTAAGCGCCAAAGTGTCGGCGCTTACGTGCCAGATTTCACAGTGAAGCGCCGATAGTTCGCGCTTAGGCGCCAGTTCACGAAAATTGATTCCTAAAAGTTAAAAACCCAAAAATTGTCATTTTCAACCGCCCCATCGTCTTCAACCTTTGCTTTGCCACGAAAGAGGAGCCTAGGGTATCATATTGTGGATCATTTAAGAGCCGATCTCAACAAAAATTGTTAGATTTGGATTTCTTGAGGTAAGAGCACTACTCCTAAGTAAATATTTTTTTATTTTTACCATGCATTTTGAGTACATTTTGGAAAATCTTAAAATCACTATTCATGGTGAAAATTTGAGGAAAAGCTTGATAAATTGCTTGGATTTAGTGAAAATATCTTTTAGAAGATAATTTAACAAGTTTAGTTTGATTTTGGAATTTATGGTAAATTTTTCGTGAATTTTTAGAGATGGATCCAAAGTCAAAGCGTGCACGAGAAAAGACGAAGTTTGATTCTGACAAATTTGTTAGTTTGAGGGCTGGGGAACGATACGTCGATGCATTGCAATCACGTAAGTTGATTCCTGAGCGAGTGTTTAGTAAGCCAGGAGAGGTGATTGAAGATATGATTGCAAGAAGAAACTTGCAAAATTATTGTTGCTTCTCCGCTGTTGCTGTTGTTTCTGTGTTAAGAGAATTTTATACAAATTTACCTGCTGCAAAGGAAAATCAGGTGATGGTTAGGAGGCATGAAGTAAAATTTTCTTTGGGTGCAATCAATACCATTTATGGACTACCTCCTGACATGTTCTGTTTTTATTCTAACTATCATCCTTCGGAAGGAGAATTAGATGAGATTATGGAGTTTCTGATTGATGGAAGAGGATTATGGAAAATTACAAATGACAGAAGAGTGAACTTTCCTGCTTCCAAATTGAATGTCATTTCTAAGGCATGGCATTATTTTATCTCATCTAAGTTGTTACCTTCAAGTCATACCAGTGAAGTGATGAGAGAAAGAGCGGTGTTGAACCATTGTATTCAGCATGGGAAGCCTATTGATATTGGAAGCATAATTTTTTATTATGTTTTGAACTATGCTAGATCAACCACAACTGCAGGTATGGAATTTCCTTCCTTGATTCATTCACTATGTGAACAATCTTGAGTGAAGTTTGAAACCTGGGAAGAGGTATTTCAGCCATTGAGACCAATTACCAATGTAAACGTTGGTGCTTACACTGTACATTCAGAGTTTGGTTAGAGAGGAGGATTTGATAGGGCTTCTACTGCTTCGCCTTCGTCGCTTCGCTTCTCGTGCTACTACTTCACGTTCTTCATCATCTACTGATTCACAGACTGCTTTATTAAGAAATATTTTGATAAAGGTGAGTCTTACTCGAGAGCATGTGAGAGGTATGGATGGTAAGTTGGATAATATTGAGAGATATATTGTAAAACATGATGAATATGAGGAGAATTATCAGCAATATTTGGATAGACTGATTAGAGGAGATAAGAGTGCTGAGATGCCACCTCATCCATTCTATATACCTTATGTGCCACCAGATATTGGAATGAGCAAGATGATGATGATGATGAGGATCAAGAGTAGATGTATTTTGTTTGTTTTAGTTGTTGTATTGATGTGTTGTGTCACTGTGTACTTTATCTAGTATTTTGTTTGATGATTGTGTTGCGATGTGAACCTTGATAGTATGCAGATTGTAGTTGTACTGTTTATCTGTTATGCATATTCATGTATTTTTGTTGTTTAATTGTTGATTTATATGTTGTTGTGTGGTAGTGTGTAATAGTAAATATTTTTATGTGTATGTTATGTTAGAGTTTTTAGTAGTATGTATTTTTAATTTCAAAAACTATTAGGAAATTATAAACCACTATTAGAAACTTCTACATAGGAAAACTACATGTTTAAAATTCTTCAAATTCCACTATCATCTGTTATCTGTATCAGTGTGTTATTTTAGTTGGTGTGTATTTGCTTTGAAAACCCCACTACTGTAGAAGTCTTCTGAAATTTTTACTTTTCTTATTATTATAAAAAAAAGAGAGAAATGTTTTGAAAAACTAAATTTGATTTCATTTTACTCCTGTATTTAAATTGTTATTTTTGCATATTAGGATATTAAAAATTCCTGCAAGCATGATATGTCAGTTTTTATTTCTCACCCATGTATCATTTCTTATGCTTAAATGTTTTACCTTAATTAAAAATTTAAAGTTTGGGGGGGATTTTAAAAACAAAGATTTTCAAAAACCTAAAATTTTATTTGATTCTCAAGAATACTTAAAAATAAATATTATTTTTTATTGAGAAAAATTATGTACATGAAGTTATATTAGGGGAACAAAATTTTGAATATAGAAATGAATAAAAGAATTTAGTTAAAATTTATAGTAATCATAAAAAACTTAAAGTTAAAATTTTCTTAATGAAGAAGTGTTAAATAAAGTTAAACTATCTTTAGTAAGAAGTTTTGTATTTTTGGATAAATAGAAGATTTGACTTTTATTCTTCAAAGCTTAAATTTCTTTTATTGAAGAGTAATTTTCAGATACTATTATTATGATTTTTAAGTGAAAGATGTATATCTGATCTTTATTTATAAGAATTCAAAATCATTAAGGTCTATCCAAATATAGTAATCCTTGCCTTATATATAAAAAAAAGAATGAAAAAAAGTAAAAAATAATATATGAAAAGGAAGGAGAAGTGTGAGGATTTAAGGGCCTAATCAAAAACTGGTTTCATACCTAAAGTTTAAGATTTAAGTTCAGAGAAAATCTAAATCTTAAAGTTATAATATAGTAAGTAAAATTATTATCAAATAAAGATTTTTAAGTGAGAAAAATAAGTGCTTGAGTCCTATATTTTGAAGAATCTACAAATATTTCTGAAATAGATAGAAACTTATATTTGTCATTTTCCTTAAATTAAGAACTTTCTAAACTTTATGTTGGTTTTAATTACTGAAATTTTTTCTAAATTGGACTATTCAATTTCTAGAACAAAATTTTGTTATCTTCCTAAGAAACTCATTACATCATTTGCATGCTAAAATTTTCTATGAGATTAACTATCACATGAGGACAAGTAACATTTTAAGTTTGGGGGATTTTGATACACCTAAAATATATAGTATTTTTATGCACATTTTTATACCTATTTTTAATGATATTACAATTTAATGGATGGTATTTTGTGTTTTTCTTGCAGCTATGATGAAAATGGGTGGTCATGATGAAAGGAGCAAAATTGGATCAAATTTGGAGCAAAAAAAAGAAAAATAAAAAATTTGGCACTGGCGGCTAAGCGCCGCTGGGCCGGCGCTTAGCCGCCACAGTTAAAAATCGAGATTCAAATGGATTTAGAACCAATTTCAAAGGGGATGGGATGCAACTCTTGGTGGTAACGTCCATAACTTCCTTTGGTCAGTAGGTTTGAATGAAGGGGTGCGTTCCTTGGTAGATACATCGAATCTGGACACATTTTGAAGAGACACCAAGGCACCTTTTGGTTTACTATTTAAAAAGAGTCTTAGGAAAGATTTAGAGGAGGCAATTTGAGGAGACACTTCCACTACATTTTGAAGAGTAATTCCATTGTTCTTCCACTGCATTTTAAAATTTTTTTATTTAGAGTAGGAGTAGAGAGTAGAAAGGGGAAAAGGGTCGGAGTGAAGTATTCTTCTTCCCACTTCTTTTCTTTCTTTTAGTTTAGTTTTTATTGAAATCTGAAGTCTGTATTCTGAGTCAACAAAGTTGGGAGACTTTCTCTGAGAAGTATTTTAGCGAAGAGTCAAAGTTTCAGAGGAACTTCCTTAGTCTTGTGGAGAGGATTTTTAGTTAAGTGTTTACTATTTAGTTTATTAATACTTGTTTTTGTTTATTATTTTTCTTATCGTTGTTTTTAATTTCAAATCAATGTGTTTTTATATTTTCTCAATGCATTCTGAGTAGTTTACTTTATCTTTTTCTTTCTTAAAGGGAGAAGTAATTCATTTAAAGAGAATTGTTGTGGAAAGTATAAGTGTTTAAAAAGTTGGAAGAAGTTGTGAGGATTGATTCTAAAAACTTTGTTTACTTCTTAATTTGGCCTATTAAGTTGTAAACTTTATTGAGATTATGTAAGATCTGATGCGGTATTGTCTCATAAAAGTTAGTAAGAATCACATGAAATTATATGGGTGAGAACTGTAGTCCATATAATTGAATGTAATATTAGAATATATTTTTATAAAAGGGAGTAAAATTAGAGGATTTTAGAGTGACAGGCTAAACCTCCCTAATTTGGTTTGAAGTTTTGAGTTTTGTTATGAGAAGCTAGCCCCCAGGTGGTGGGAATCAAGGGAACTATAGACTAAGAGACTGGTATCTTCCCTGCCTAACCATGTTCAAAATAATATAAATTTCAAATTAACCTATGTTGTTCATATAACTAAGTAAGGGTAAAGAACACATTTGCTTCTATCTGTCACAACAAAAATTTGAATACTTCCACAAAAATACTTTAAGAACTTTTACTACTCCATGAAGGGAAAGAAAAAGATATTCTTGTTAATAGTATTTTACATTCAGTGTTATTAGTTATTGTAATTTTAATTTCTTCTTTAGCATTTTATTAAGAAAATTTCAAAAGACATATCAACCTTAAAAACTTTTCAAAATTAAGACATAATTTTTTGAAAAAAATTAAAGAAAATAAAAAGATAATTTCTCTGATTTCTTTAAAGATTTCACATTTTTCTTGTGGGTTCGATATCTCGGGGCTTAATCAGAAAGTCCTATATTACTTGATAAAAGATACATATACTTGCGCAGTATCCCATATTATAAAATCATAATTTTCATATCTAAAATCATCAGCGCACTTATATCTGATGGTACCAAGTTTTTGGCGTCGTTGCACTTATATCTATCTGGGATCAAGGTCTCAAAATTCTTCAACAAATTTTAAGAATTTAAATGGCCAGTTTAAAAGGTAAACTAAGATCTGGTATTAATATCATCACAATTTTTATAAATATTTTAAGTTAAATTCTCCAACAAAATTCAATTATCTTATTCTCTTTTTATAGTTGAAAAGAGGAAAAAAAACTAACTACACAGAACACATTGAATTCACACAAAATAAAAATATTTATAAAACTTTGAACCAAGTTACAAATACTTATCTATAATGTTCCTTCAAGTGATATGCTGACTTCTACTGACTCCAATGCAATAATGAAAGACTTCAATAGCAACAACACTAATAAACTTACACTTAACACTAAAAATAAACTCACTAAATATTAAAGAAGGTGGCTCCTTAAAACTATTTTCAAGCTTGGAGAGCTTTGGATTGATTAGGTGCACTTTTCTCTGTAGAATGGGCTCCTATTTATAGAACTCAGAATTTGACCAGGGGTTGCTTAATCAACCTCTTAAAAGTTTGTTCAAATACAATGTATCTTCTAGAAGGTAACTGTCATCCTAGGTGTCGGGATCTGGCGCCTAGGCGTCGGAGTCCGTGACCAGGTCTTCGCACCACTTCACTTTGGACCGCGCCTCTTCATGATTAAAACTATTTTTTTGTGTCCATATGCATTGTATCGCATGTCCTTTATATTAGGAGTAACTTCAAGTCTTCTCGAAGGTCCGATAACCACTTAACACAGTCAAAATAACTGCACAAAGTCATCAAAAATATTATGTGTTTCTGTATCGAACTGGCGCTTAGGCGCTGGATTCTGGCTCCTAGGCGTCAAGCCTATAATTTCGATAACTTTACTCTTTAAGCTCCATTTTTGCTCTTTTTTGATCCTTTGTCCTTCTTGAACTCTTTTATTATCACCTACGTCCAAAAACATAAAAATATCTTTCATTAAAGCATAATATCTTTAAGAATTGAATCGTAAATAAGAAATAAAATGGGCATTTTTTAAGTGGATCAAATTCCCCCAAACTTAAATGTTACTTGTCCTCTAGTAACATTTTTAATTACATAAAATGTATAACATTTGGAATGAAGTTTAAATATTTAAGATTTCTTTTAATTTTTGGTTTCATAAAAGCTTTAGCAAATCATCAACTACATTTCACTAATTAAGGTTAATTTTATGAATTTAAAGAATACTTAACTACCAAATCATAAGACTTCTAATTTTTCATATTAAGGTCACAATATTTACAAGAAAAAAATTTTCATGAAATATTTTTCTAGTAAAAATTTTTGTACATAAAAATTAAGTTAAAAATATAATTGGTTTTCTTCCTATAAGATAATTCAAGTGAAACCAATTTTTGATTAGGCATTTCCTCAAGCTTTTCCTCACATTTCTTTTTCTCTGCTTTCTTGTTTTTCTTTTCTTTTCTTTTTTTCTATTTCTTTTACTTTTTTTTAAAGATATTTTTCAATCCTCCATTTTTTTATTTGTGAGGATTGCTATTTTTGGATAGCCTGTTAATGATTTTGAACTTCACTATCCTTAACTTATATTTAAAAACTTATACATTTTTTTTACTTAATAAATTTGACATTCTTAATAAGTATTTTTCAAAAATTATTTCAATCGTTTTCTTTTTCAAGTAATAAAATTGATTCCTTAGTATTTCTAAAATACAATTTTCTTTACTATAAATAGAAAAATTCTTAATCTTATTATTCTTTAAGTTAAATAATTCTTATCCTTAAAATCAATCAAAATTATTGAAATTTTAGTTAAGTTTACTAAATTATTTATAAATTCAAAATTTAAGTAATCTTAAATAGATTTTTCATTCCTTATGTTATATTGATATTTTTAAAGAAAATATTACTTCATTAAGGACAAATAATATTTAAATTTGAAAAATGTTTTCACTTCCCCCAAACTTCAGCTTTAGTGTAAAGATGAATCATAACATTTTCTAAAGCATGAGAGAAAGAAATACACAGGAATTTATCAAGGTACAATGATAATGTAGTAAGGAAAAACTCATTTCTACTTCTACACATGCTTTAATATGAATATATTAGAAATGATTAAGCATATATAGAAAAGTTTGTAGAGCAGGAGTTACTTTCTACAATTTTTTTTTATTTTATAACATGCAGAATTACTAACTATTCATGAATATTACACAATAGGC
Source organism: Papilionanthe hookeriana x Papilionanthe teres (assembly GCA_022702705.1). Classification (NCBI taxonomy): domain Eukaryota; kingdom Viridiplantae; phylum Streptophyta; class Magnoliopsida; order Asparagales; family Orchidaceae; genus Papilionanthe; species Papilionanthe hookeriana x Papilionanthe teres. Next base: position 116,161,448 of record CM040431.1, read on the forward strand.
TAAAAGAAAAATAAAAATTTATCATAGAAAATAAAAAATCATCCATTTTTCAGTCTTAAATACATAACACATCAGATGATCTAAAACAGTCTCAACATCAAAAGTTCACACAAAGTTAAATCAACACTAACAAACAACAATAAAATCAGACAAATCAGTACTAACAAACAAGAAATAAACAAAAAACAGAATTAACACATCTCAAGTGGTAAATCAAGCTACTAATCACTGTCTGTAGCCTCATCATCGTCGTCACCAAAAGAAAATTCCACATCCTTCAGATCATCATACGGTGAAAATCTAGGAGAGGTAGGAAACTGAACATCATGGTCACCCTTCAGCAATCTAACTAAAGACACATAATAGTCAGCATCATAATCACTCTTCCTTTGGGTCTACTCAGAAAGATGATCGATCTTCTTATCGATCGTATCTACTCTACAATGAGTTAGAAATAACTCATTCTGCTGCTCCATAAACTTATCATGCATGGATTCCCATAAACTAGATAGTGGATCAGCAGTAGAAGTAGAAGGTCTTGAAGTAGAAGCTCTACCAGAAGTAGGTAATGAACTAGAAGGTGCAGTAGAACTCTTAACTCGAAGTCGATCATAGATACTGACGCTTTCTCTCCCTATAGGCTTTGTAGACTTTAGCTTTTCCTCAGAAAGCTCAGCAACTACTCCAGCCCTTTCACACAGAGAATATAACAAAGATGGAAATCTAAGTCCAACAGAAGTGCTAGATCGAGCAGTGGCCACTACAAAATCATAAATGATACTCCCTACATCAATCAGCTTCCTCTCTTGAATGTAGAAGTTGAGGATAGCTCTGTCCTTGGTAACCTCACTCAAATAATTGGATGGAAGGAGGCGAGCAGAAATCAAATAATGCCATGCCTTTGAAACACCATTAAGCTTAGAAGATGAAAATTTTACCCTTTTTCCATTCTGGCTTCCAAGCTCCAGTACCATCAGTCAGGTAAGCAATAATCATCTCTAAATCTCCGTCAGATGGAGATAATATGGAGTAATAGTACCCGATGTTCAGCGGCAGGCTATAGAAAATGTTGATACGCTCTAGAGTGAATCCTACTACAACTCCTCTTATAGAAATCTCGTACTCTTCAACATCCAGGAAATTGGCATAAAACTACCTAACAACAGGGATAACAGCAACAACAGTGAAATAAAAGAATCGTTGCCAGTTGAGTGCAATGATTGTATCTTCAATTCTTCCTCCCGGATTGTTAAAAGTTCGTCCAGAGATAAACTTCCTGGTCGTAGCAAAATCATTATATTGAAAATGTGAAGCAACAGTGAAAAACTTGCTACGATCAAAATTTTCTCGTTCCTTTTCTCTCTAAGATTTGGGTGTTATCTAAACGTGAAATAAAAATGAAAAATAAATTCATAGGATCAAAGGAAATGAACTAATTTAAGCTTTTCAAACTTGAAAGAGCTTAAAAATCCATGGATTTAACTCTGAAATCAAATTTTTCTCCTTAAACTTTCAGTTTTCTTCATTGAGAACAAAATCCATGGTGAAAGTTGAAAGTAATTGGTTTAGAATGTAGATCTGACCTTAGGAAGAAGAAATCGAGTTATTTCAAGCTCAAAAACTTGAATATCTGGCCTCAAATGGGATCTCTAGGGTCTAGTTTTGTGAAAACAGGAGAAAAGGGAAGCTTAGGCATCAAAAATGGCGTGGGGGTGCTTAAGAAAATGAAGTTTATGGTTCAGGCCAAACCGGTATATTGAAAATGTGCAGCAGCAGTGAAAAACTTGCTACGATCAAAATTTTCTCATTCCTTTCCTCGCTTAGATTTGGGTGTCATCTAAACGTGAAATAAAAATGCAAAATAAATTCATAGGATCAAAGGAAATGAACTAATTTAAACTTTTCAAACTTAAAAGAGCTTAAAAATCCAAGGACTTAACTCTGAAATCAAATTTTTTTCCTCAAACTTTCAGTTTTCTTCATTGAGAGCAAAATCCTTGGTGAAAATTGAAAGTAATTGGTTTAGAATGTAGATCTGACCTTAGGATGAAGAAATTAAGTGATTTCAAGCTCAAAAACTTGAATATCTGGCCTCAAATGGGATCTCTAGGGTCTAATTTTGTGAAAACAGGAGAAAAGGGAAGCTTAGGCATCAATAATGGCGTGGGGGTGCTTAAGAAAATGAAGTTTATGGTTCAGGCCAAACCAGCGACTAGGCGCCAGACTCACCTTACCAAAAATTTGATTTAAATTTTATATTTTTCCACTAGAACTTATCAAATTCAACTCCTAATTACTGTTATGAGAGTATTAATCCAATTCATATCCTCCAAATATTTTCAAAATCAATTTAAAATGATAACTTAGATCCACATTTAAAACACAAAATATAACTAAACTCTTAAATTCTAATTCATAATTTTTATTCCTAACTCAATAAATACCATAACATGATTATAACAAGGTTCATCATTCTATAAACAACACAAACAATAAAAATTCAAAGTAAGTTCTCAATCCAACAACACACATTGAACAATTAAGCAAACACCCAAATTCGATATTCGACACACTAGAACTTGACTCAATCACACCTAGAGCACATAAAAGATCTATTCAACACCGATCTTCATTTACCATCTCTTTCGCAATGAAGTTCGCTAGGACCGCTGAGATATAAAACCAACGCCCTTGGAAATTCCAAAGCCGTCTTTTCATCGATCCATTTGTTCTTCGCATACATTGCTACTTGAGCGTCTTGATAGGCTGTCATATGATCAAATTGAAGCTTCGTTTGTCATTCCATATGCTCAATTTGATGATACATCTCGTGCAAACGATTCCTAATGCTTTGAAGTTCCGCTTCAATCTTTTTCCAAAAGAACAAATAATCTCTCCATACTAACTGTAATAAAATCATTAAAATAAGGTTGAGGATCTTTGGGGGATTTGTCTCTTACCTCATTTCCATGATTTCCTCTATCCATTGCTTCCAAACTCCTCTTAACTCCTCCAAGATGGATTGCTCTAGTCAAAATTATGGTTTCTATGTGATTGGGGACGAAGATAAGGTAATATATAAGAAGATTCCGTGTGAATATTTGAAATTTTTTGTTTTTACATGATCTGTAACCGTGGCACTTAGGTGCCAGAATCTGGCGCCTAGGCACCGGATTATTGATTCGCACAGGTTATTATGGCTCTTATGCGCCAACTTTTGGCGCCTAGGCGCCAGAACCACGATCGACTCCGATTTGTCTATCGTCAATTTTTACAAAGTTTTGGTCTTAAAAATATGTCTAATAAAAGGGTGTGATCCATGTATAAACAACGATTAAGATAAATTCAAATCACAAACAATCACAATGATAATAAATGGTTTGCCTCCCACAAAGCATTTGGTTTAATGTCGTCAGCCCAACCTAACCAATTGAATTAATCTGGTAGAATCAGTTCGTAAGCCTCTTTGTAATTTAGTTTCATTTCTCTCATATAAGGCTTCAGTCTTAATCCGTTAACTTTAAGTATTTTTCCAGTTTTGGGATCTTTAATATACATAGCTCCATAAGGGTATACTTTCTCAATTATAAATGGTCCCATCAATTTAGATCTTAATTTTCCAGGAAAAAGTTTTAAACAAGCATTAAATAATAATACTTCTTGTCCATGCTCAAATATTTTCCTTGAAATCTTTTTGTCGTGCAATTTCTTCATTCTTTCTTTATAAATCTTTGCATTTTCATAGGACTCATTTCTTATCTCTTCCATTTCATTCAGTTGTAACAGTCATTTCTCTCCTGCAGTATTCAAATTGTAATTGAACGCATTTATAGCCCAGTAAGCTTTATGTTCTAGTTCAACAGGTAAGTGACAATGTTTACCATAAATTAACCGATAAGGTGACATTTCGATAGGTGTCATATAAGCTGTTCTATAAGCCCATAATGCAGAATCAAGTCTATCAACCCAATCAGTTCCTTAAAGATTAACAGTCTTCTCAAATATTCTTTTAATTTCTCTGTTTGATACTTCAGCCATTCCACTTGTTTGCCGGTGATAAGCAGTTGCAATTCTATGTTTAATTTTGAATTTTTCCAGTAAGGATTGAATTCTTATATTTTTGAAATGACTTCCCCTATCTGTGGTAAATACCCTTGACATTCCAAATCTTGAAAAATCAGTTTCTTTAAAAATTTTAAAACACTTTTGGAATCACAGTTAGGTAAAGCTATAGCTTCGATCCACTTTGAAACATAATCAACTGTTAATAAAATATAAATCATTCCATATGATGGTACGAAAGGTCCCATAAATTCTAAACCCCATACATAAAAAAATTTCAATTTCTAATTTATAGTTTAGAGGCATTTCATCTTTCCTGGATATATTTCCCATTCTTTGACATCGATCATAAGTTTTCACATAATGTCCAACACCTTTAAATAATGCAGGACAATAGAATCCAGAATTTAAAATTTTAAACGTAGTTTTATCCACTCTAAAGTGTCCTCCAAATTCAGTATCGTGACATTTTTAAATAATTGTACAAGCTTCTTCATAAGTTACACATCTTCGAATCACAAAATCTCTTCCTATTTTAAATAAATGAGGATCTTCCTAAATATATGATTCACGATTATTCTTATATTTCTTAATATATTTGTTATTTAATCCATATGGCAAAATATTACTAACTAAATAGTTAACTATATCTGCATACCAAGGCATTTGTAACCCATGAATAACATATAACTATTCATAAGGGAATTTCTCTTTTATATTTTCTTCATAAATCTTCTCACTATTATTTTTTATTTTCGATAAATGATCGGCAATTTGGTTGTCAGATCCTTTTCTGTCCACAATTTGAAAATCAAATTCTTGTAATAGTAAACTCATCTGATCAATCGAGGTTTAGCATCCTTTTTAGACATTAAATACTTAATAGCAGAATAATCAGTATGTACGATACATTTTGTGCCAAGAAGATATGGTCTAAATTTATCAAAGGCATACACTATTGCTAAAAGCTCTTTTACAGTACTAGTGTAATTTATTTGAGTTTCATTTAGAGTTTTGCTAACATAATATATAACTTTAAAAATTTTCTCATATTTTTGTCCTAATATAGCTCCAATTGCATAATCACTTGCATCACACATTAATTCAAAAGGTTTACTCCAATCAGGTGCACCAATAACAAATGCAGTGATTAATTTTTCTTTTAAAATATTGAACGCATTCAGACAATCTTTATTAAATTCGAATTTAGCTTCTTTTTTTCTCAAATGGCAAAGAGGTTTAGTAATTTTTGAAAAATCCATTATATATCTTCTATAAAATCCAGCATGACCCAAAAAACTTTTCACATCAGTAATGGTAGTAGGTGGTTGAGGTTCAGCAATAATTTTCACTTTTGCCTGATCAACTTTCATACCTATTTGTGAAATTTTAAGTCCAAGTACAATTCTTTCTGTGAACATAAATTGAGATTTTTCCCAGTTTAGAACCAAATTAGTTTCTTCACATTTTTTTTAAACTTTCGTTATATTTTCCAAGCAAGACTCAAAAGAAGTTCCAAAAATTGAAAAATCATCCATAAATACTTCAATTCCTTTATCAATTAAATTACAAAATATTGACATCATACATCTTTGAAAAGTTGCAGGTGCATTACATAAAACGAAAAGCATTCTTCTAAAGGCAAATGTTCCGTAAAGACTTGTAAATGTTGTTTTCTCTTGGTCCTCAGGAGCAACGGGTAATTGATGATAACCAGAATATCCATCCAAAAAATAGAAATATGAGTGTACAGCTAATTTATCCAACATATGATCCAAGAAAGGTAAAGGAAAATGATCTTTTCTAGTGGCATTGTTTAATTTTTGATAATCAATGCAAATTCACCATCCAGTAACATGTCTTGTAGGGATTAATTCATTTTTTTCATTAACAATGACAATTACTCCTCCTTTCTTCGGAACACAATGAATAGGACTTACCCATTAACTATCTAAAATAGGATAACTAATTCCAGCATCTAACCATTTCAAAATCTCTTGTTTACAACCTCTTTCATAATTGGGTTCAATCTTATTTGAGGTTCAATAGTGGGTTTACAATTTTCTTCCATTAAAATCCTATGCATATAGATTGAAGGGCTTATTCCTCTTATATCTGCAATAGTCCAACCAAAAGCTTTCTTATAATTCTTTAGAACTCCTATTAATTTTTCTTCTTGATCTTTGCTTAGTTCTGAAGATATAATCACATGTAAAGTTAATGAATTTCTAAGAAATGGATACTTTAAATGTGCAGGTAACTTTTTTAATTCCAGTTCAGGGGCTTTTTCAATTGAGGGTAAAAGTATATCATTTTTAGTTATGTCTAAAATTTCTCAATTTTCATGAATATAATGAGTTTCTTCAGATAATTTTTTTTCATTTACTTCTTCAATTTCTTTAGTTAATGACTCATTATATATCATAGATTCATCATTTTTTTCTTCAGAAATGACCATACATTTTTCTTTATAATGCTTTTCAATTATATAATAACAAATATCCATCGGATACCATTTTTTCTTATTAGCATACCTCACTGTTTTCAGAACATTAAATTTTATCTCTTGATCATTAAATCTCATCGTTAATTCTCCTTTTTGCATGTCAATGATAGCACGTCCGGTAGATAGAAAAGCTCTCCCTAAAATAATAGGTATTTCTTTATCTTCTTCCATATCTAGCACAATGAAATCCACAGGAAAGATAAATTTATCTACCTTAACAAGAACATCCTCTATAAGTCCTTTAGGATAAGTGATAGATCGTTAGCTAACTGAAGGGTTACAGTGGTGGGAGAAATCTCTCCTAAATCTAACATTCGAAATATTGAAAATGGCATGAGATTAGTACTTGCTCCTAAATAGCATAAGGCTTTTCCACAAAATTTTTCTCCAATAGCAAATGGTATAGTGAAACTTCTAGGATCTTTAAGTTTCTAAGGTAATTTCTTCGGAATTATTGCACTACATTCTTCATTTAATGCAACAGTTTAATAAGCTTCAAATTTCCTTTTCTTGCTTAAAATATCCTTCAAAATTTTTACATAGCTTGACATTTGTTCCAAAGCTTCAGCAAAAGGAATTTTGATGGTAAGTTTCTTAAAAATCTGAAATAACTTAGAAATTTGATGGTCAAGCTTCTGTTGTTTTAGTCTTTGAGGAAAAGGTGGTGGTGGTCTTTCAACTTTCACTTCAATAGGAATTATGGTCTAATCTTTACTTGGAGAAAGAGTATTTTTAGATTTTTCAATCTCTTCTACTTCTCTCTCTTTCTCAATTTCATTCATAATTTTCTCTTTTAATTCCTTTCCACTTCTAAGTTGTATAGCTTTTGCTTATTCATGATTTTTCCCAGTTTCTTTAGGATTAATTTTAACATTGCTAGGTAGTGTTCCTTGAGGTCTGTAATTAATAAAATTAGCAATTTGACCCATCTGATTCTCAATATTACGAATAGTAGTGTTTTGACTTTGTAGCTGACTACCTAATTGTAAGATCATTTCTTCTATAGATAACTTTTTCTGCTGATTATTAAAACCAGGAGGGTAAGTTGGTCTAATGTTTGAATTTCCTTTATTGTTCCAATTTCTAGTTGAAATAACTTGATTATTACTCCATTGTTGGTGTCTATTATTCCAATTAAAATTAGGATGATTTTTCCAACCTAGATTATAATAATTAGAATAAGGGTTATTAGTTTTACTAGCAATAACTTGCAAAGTTTCTATTGTTTGAGAATCATCAGAATTTGCATAATTATCATTACTTACATGTGATATGTTAATAGCAAAATTATCTAATTTCTTAGATATCACAGCCACTTGTGAAGCTAAAATAGAAAAGACTTCATTATCTTTAATACTTGTCATTCTTTTAGGATTAACCCTTTCAGAAGGCCATTGAAAATTATTATTTGCCATTTCTTTAGTTAAACTACAAGCTTCTTCAAATGTCTTAGCCATTAAAGAACAACCAGCAGTAGCATCTACAATAGATCTAAGTGATCCAACAAGTCCATTATAAAATGTTTGAATAATTAACCAATCTGGTAAAGCATGACGAGGATGTTTTATTAATAGTTCTTTAAATCTTTCCGAAGCTTCATAAATTGTTTCTCCATCAAATTGCATAAATGATGTAATATCATTTCTTAATTTAGCAGTTTTAGAAGGAGGAAAATATTTAGCAAGGAATTTTTGTGCCATATCTGCCCAAGTTTTAATAGAAAAAGTTGCTAATGAATTAAGCTACATCTTTGGTTTATCTTTTAAGGACAAAGGAAAGAGTTTAAGCCTAATAGCATCATCAGAAACATTATTATATTTAACGGAAGCAGAAAGTTTTAAGAAACTAGCAAGGTGTAAATTTGAATCCTCATTTGTTGTTCCACCAAATTGACTATTTTGAACCATTTGAAGGCTTGAATCTGACTCACAGCAGGTGGTTGATATCATGAAAGGATTTATGTCCCCCCCTTGGAATTTGGTTTACTTCCTAAGAACATTTCTTACCTGTACTGATTTTACCCAGCTTAAATGGACTCACATTTTTAGAGAGGCTAACCAACCTGCTAACTGGTAAGCTAGATGCTGCTTTACATAAGAATATAGTTTTTATTGTAAAACCTTTTGAGCCTCTAAGGCTTTTAATTTTGGGGGATTCTTTAAAGTTCCCCTTTATCAGATGTACTCAACTTTGATATTTGAATGAACTTTTTGGTTTTTCTGCAAAAAAAAGCTCAAAATAATTAGCATCTACAGCTGGCATTTGAATACTAATATGAAGTTCATCAGCTGCAGGGTTTGCATAATCCCTTAATGGTTTATAAACATTTTGTTCATTTATTTCTATTGGATTTTGATTATTGTTATGTAAATTTGCCATTTCCTGATATTTTCGAATTTGTTTTCCTTTACTAATTCTATTAACTGTTCTTTTTAATTCGGAATCAAAAGGTAATAATCCTTCAGATCCAGAACTACGCATAAAAATAAACTAAAATCTTTTTAATTCAGATCCCTGGCAACGACGCCAAAAACTTGATGTGCATACAACCTTTACTTATGTAAGAATTTATGAATTTATATTTAAATATTTATATTAATTATTGTAAAAGTCACAATTTCAAATGCAAGTATACGTATCGTTTCAAGTAATATAGGGCTCTATTGGAGTCCTGGTTATCGATCCCACAGGGAAGATTTTGAGAAAATTAAGAAATATTTTAGAATTTTTAAATTAAAAGTAATTATTATTTTTCTTTCTTTTCAAAATTCATATTTTAAATTTAATAAAATTTTTACTAAATGTAAGTAAGCAGTAATTAAATAAAGATTAATGGAGGTATAATTAAAACAACTTTCTCCTTTTCAACTAATCCAAGATTTTTAGAATAATTATCATTTGTGGAGAATTTAGATTATGGTATTGTGTCAAATAGAAACATTCCTATTCTTTACCTTTGCTCGATAGTATAAAGAACATTGGCTAATCTATTGATCGGTTCAGGATGTTTTATTAGTAGAATGGGTTAATCTAGGCTCACACTACTAGATGTCTAAGGGTGGCAATGGTCGGCCCTACCAGTGACCTGTTCCCTTTCTATAGATCGAATTATTAGAATTTAGTCTATCACTCTAAAAACTAATTAATTTTATGCCCAATAAATCATATCTTCCTATTTATTTGCACTTCACCTTGAATAACCTGCATAAAGCCTTCGATTACCCAAGGATTCATGTGATATCTCATATCTTCCTATTTATTTGCACTTCACCTTGAATAACCTGCATAAAGCCTTCGATTACCCAAGGATTCATGTGATATCTCATATCTTCCTATTTATTTGCACTTCACCTTGAATAACCTGCATAAAGCCTTCGATTACCCAAGGATTCATGTGATATCTACTAGTTAAGAACTCAACCCTGGATAGGTCTCAAAATTCTTCAACAAATTTTAACAATTAAAATGGCCAGTTTAAAAAGTAAACTAAGATCAAGTATTAATATCATCACAATTTTTAAATATATTTTAAGTTAAATTCTCCAAAAAAAATTTAATTATCTTATTATCCTTTCATAGTTGAAAGTAGAAAGAAAACTAACTACTCAGAACACATTGAATTCATACAACAAAACATACTTATAAAACTTTGAACCAAGTTACAAATACTTATCTCGAATGTTCCTTCAAGTGATCTGTTGACTCCTACTATCTCCAATGCAATAATGAAAGACTTCAACAGCAACAACACTAATAAACTCACACTTAACACTCAAAATAAACTCACTAAATACTAAATAAGGTGGCTCCCTAAAACTATTTTCAAGTGTAGAGAGCTTTGGGTTGATTAGGTGCTCTTCTCTCTGTAGAATGGGCTCCTATTTATAGAGCTCTAAATTTGACCAGGGGTTGCTGAAGGCACCTCTTCAAAATTCGTCCAAATACAATGTATCTTCTAGAAGGTAACTGTCGCGCCTAGGTGCCGGTGTCAGTGACCAGGTCTTCACACCTCTTCACTTTGGACCGCACCTCTTCGCGATTAAAACTGTTTTCCCGTGTCCAGATGCATTGTATCACATGTCCTATATATTAGGAGTAACTTCTAGTCTTCTAGAAGGTTTGATAACCTCTTAACACAATCAAAATAACTGCTCAAAGTCATCAAAAATATTATCTGTTTCTGTATCGAACTGGCACTTAGGCGCCAGATTCTGGCGCCTAGGCACCAGGCCTATAATTTCGACAACTTTGCTCTTTAAGCTCCTTTCTTTCTCATTTTTACTCCTTTTTCCTTCTTGAACTCTTTTTTTCTCACCTACATCCAAAAACATAAAAATAACTTTCATTAAAGCATAGTAACCTTAAGAATTGAATCATAAATAAGGCATAAAAATGGGTATTTTTTAAGTGGATCAGGGGTCTGTGGCAATTTCTCCGGGTTAGAGTTTCACTATACCTAAGATTTTTCAATCCATTTAGTTATTCATTGTTTCTTAGTTTCACTCTTTTGTATTCTCTATTAACTACTATTTGTTCTACATTTTTTTACAGTTTTTATAGCTTTGCTTGTTGTTCATGGTAATTTTTCTATGTTGTTTAAGGATTTGTGGCTTTTGCTTCTTTTTCTGGTGTACTTTATGATGAGAAGGTTATTGATATTTCTACTCTTATGTTCTCACAGTCTCTTTAAGTGGAGTTTGATGAATATAGTGATTCTACTTTTCTTAAATAAGCTAATCAAAAAAAGGAAAACCTGTGCTTTTCTTCTGATGAGGAAACATTGAAGTTTGCTAGCCCTTTAAAATTTGTATTAATACAAGAATTTATCTATGGGCATCTTAAGATGGATCCAATGAAAATTTTTCATTAAAAATGTTAATTGTTTGGAGAGTGACAAGTGGGGGTTTGGATAAGAAGCAAATTTGTATTAAGCTTAATAAATAAGAGGACTAAGACAGATTGTTTTGTAAGAGCTAGTTTGTTGAGGATACCCTTATGAATGTTCTAAAATTGTCCATTAATTTTTATCCTTCTATGGAATTACTTATGATTTTCTTTGGATGTTTCATGGATTTAGGTTACATTATTATAATCAGCAGGTTCTTTATCCTTTTAGGGTGATTTTTGGGAAACCTTTAAAACTAGACTTGGCTATTTATAACATTAGTTTAATTTCCACGGCAAGAATCATGGTTGAGCGTGTCATTACTCTTCCAATGCCGGAGAAACTAAAACTTGGGAAACAAAATATTGGCTATTGGAAAAAGATAGAATGGGGGTATGAACCAAAATATTGTACTAAATATCTTATATTTGGGCATAATGTTGAAAACTTATTTATTTCTTATCCAGATTTATGATTGTAAAATGATATTAAAAAAGCTCTTATTAATAAGGATGGAAAGGTTCTTTATAATGAAATGATGGAGAAAAGAGGGTAGAAAATCAAAATGATTATGTTGAAAAAAGAGGGGAGCAACGAGGCTCTTCTTACTAGAGTAGATGGGGTATTGCCTGTTATAGAGGGACAAAATTAACCTGTCTCTAATCATATTAAAGTGGTTAAAATGATTGATAATCTGGTGGAGGACCCTATAGATACCTCACATCCTTATCGTATTCTACAAGGTCCTACGGAAGAAGTCTTATGTTCTAAGGAGATATTAGAAAAAGAATGAATACTTAGAAATCCAAAAGAAAGAAATTTAAATCAAATAGGGAATTAAACTATATGGATCCTAATGTGGTGTAAATCTATTAAGGAACATTTTTAACTGGAATTCTTCCTATTATTGATGATGGAACTCCTCTTTCGGTGAGATTGAGAAGAGTTACCAATGGTCATGTATAACTATTTAGTCTGGAATATTAGATGTATTTTAAAGCTTGATGATAAATTATTAAATCTATGTCAGATTGGCAAGCTTAGAAGTTTTGCTATTTTGGAACCCATGATTGCTAAAAATAAAATTAACAAAGTGTTTAAAACATTTGGCAGGTATAACTACTTTTAAAATTGCAAATTCAAATTTTGGTTTGTTTGGAAAATATGTCTGGAGGGGAGAAAACCTTTTTATCATCCTTGATTCTTAAATTTAGAGATCAAACTTCTTAAGTGTATTGTGTAGACTGCTATCAACTATGCAGGGTGCACTGCTGCTACTAGAGAGGAATTATGGAGTAATTTGTATATGATTCATGACATGGTGGATGTTCCATGGTTAGTGGGTGGAGATTTTTATGCTATATTGTCCCCTTTCAAGATGAAAGGGGGAGAGCTCCTTTTTTTTTCTATGTTGAAGTTCAGAGATAATGTTATTAATAATGGTCTTTTTTAAGCTAAATGCTCTAACTGCTTGCTTAGTTGAAAAGAAGGAAAGACTTTTGAATGATTAGACCAGGTGCTTATTAACCCTATGTGGAAGGACAATGAGATGAGATGAGAAGGAGGACGAGTGGCCTTATTTTCCATTAGTTATAGTGTATTTTTGGTATACACATTTGTCGGTTACTCAATTAGAAATTGTCAGTCATCAAAATGGAAATCTCATCATTCATTTTAAAATAGATTTAATTTAATATATATATATATATATATATATATGGAAAAAAATAATTTAATTTGAAAATATGAAATCAAACCGATCTCTTATATGCAATAGTTTAAATAGAAGAACACAACATTTCAAGCTACGCATCTATTCCAAATAATAAACACATTACATATTGTTGAGGCTCGTATAAATAAACTAAAGAATTTATGAGATCCGTTTAGTTTGCGAACCATTTATATTGATCGACAAGTTCCCTTATCAATTTTAAAAGATTAGATAGGATTTAAATTACCTGCGTTCTTAAACTTTCCTATAAGAGCAAGCCCCTATAGTTAATTACATCATAAATTACTGAAGTCACCTAAGAAAACTCTCAAAGATGATCAGGAAATATCTTCATGAGTTTCAAATTTTAGGGTTTTCAAGGTCGAACATAGGAAATACCAAATAAGAGGGGCTTAATCTTGGAATAATTAATGTGGAATCCAAAGGATAAAAACCCAGGGGATGTCATGGATCCTGAGGAGAACCTCGGTTGCTTCCCAAACTATCATATGGTTTAGCTGCAATTTAGAAGAGATACTATTGAATGCATCTTGCCAATTTTAATTAGGGCTTACATCTATATGATACTAATCATAAACATAGCCTGGAATATAGGAGGGTTTACATCGTACCAAAAGATGACCTTGAAATCTTAAGACGAGTTAGGGTTTATATTGCACAGCAGAGTTGTGCAAAGGCCTAAAGATAACTTGAGGATTCATGCCACACTAGGCAGACAATCTTGAAGTCCTATGGCTTGTTGTATAATTCTAAAGAAATATTAGTTATTGTAGACTCCTTTGCTCCTTCAAAGATGTTCTTCCATATGTCCTTGTCATGCCGCCCACGGTGCATGCTCCAAGCTCCTTATTACAGAGGGTTTAAAGTTTATAAGTGTAAATTTCAAGAGGTTCGATGAAGTTTCAAGAGGTTTAAGATGTATGTTTTAGGTATTGTTGTTGTTTTTTAATTGTCTTATGGGGGGAGTTTTATGTTGATTGAGTGATACCGGATAGGATCCCATGGTTCCCTCGTTCTGGCACCACTATTATCTTTTGATTCTTGTAGTTTAGATGAATATATCAAACTCAAGTAAATGAGTTCAATATGTTCATCTAGCCGTGGGAAATCTCATTAGCAGTCGCAGGTTGCCTTCTTCGAGGGATTCCCGATTATACAAAGTTGGTGTATTATTTTTAATTATCTTTTCTTTTGTTTTGAAAAAGTTGTTTAACTTCGAAAAGAAGTTTTTTTTTTTAGTTTTCTTTGTCTGTTAATTTATGTTTTGGTTTTATTTTGTTTTGGTTTTGGTTTTAACGTGCAGGTTTGCAAGTAAGTACATGTAATAAAATAAATGCACATAAGTAAATGCAGTGAAAGTAAACTAAAACTAAACTTTGGTCAAAATGGTCAAACCAAACTCAATGACCAATCCTGTTGACCCCATAGGTCAACCTTTTGACCTAAAAAGTCAACTTTGGTCAAAATGGTCAAACTAGACCCAATGCCAACCTTGTTGACCCCATAGGTCACCCTTTTGACCTAAAAATTCAACTTTGGTCAAAATGGTCAAACCAGACCCAATGACCAATCCTGTTGACCCAATAGGTCAACCTTTTGACCTAAAAAGTCAACTTTGGTCAAAATGGTCAAACCAGACCCAATGACCAACCCTGTTGACCCTATAGGTCACCCTTTTGACCTAAAAAGTCAACTTTGGTCAAAATGGTCAAACCAAACCCAATGACCAACCCAGTTGACCCCATAGGTCACCCTTTTGACCTAAAAAGTCAACTTTGGTCAAAATGGTCAAACCAGACCCAATGACCAATCCTGTTGACCCCATAAGTCACCCTTTTGACCTAAAATGTCAACTTTGGTCAAAATGGTCAAACCAAACCCAATGACCAATCCTGTTGACCCCATAGGTCAACCTTTTGACCTAAAAAATCAACTTTGGTCAAAATGGTCAAACCAGACCCAATGTCAACCCTGTTGACCCCATAGGTCACCTTTTTAACCTAAAAAGTTAACTTTGGTCAAAATGGTCAAACCAGACCCAATGACCAATCCTGTTGACCCCGTAGGTCACCCTTTTGACCTAATAAGTCAACTTTGGTCGAAATGGTCAAACCAGACCCAATGACCAATCCTGTTGACCCCATAGGTCACCCTTTTGACCTAAAAAGTTAACTTTCATCAAAATGACCAAATTAGACCCAATGATTAAAAATGTTGACCCCATAGTTCAACCCATTGACCCAATGACATGTTTAAAACACCACAATGATAAAATCACAAATATTGTGATCAAATCAACCATGAAAAAGTTGAAAAAGGTCACATTGGACATCTTGAAATTAAATTAATCAATTTAGGCTGACTTTGGTCAACCTAAATCAAAATTAGTCAACACTTATCTATTTTAATCAAAATAGGTAAAAAATGAAATAAAAAATAACAAAATTAATCAGATAATTAATTTTAAAATTATTTGGATTAATTAAGTTAACTGACGATTTAATTTTCAATATTTTAATTAATGACATAATTAATTAAAATGAAAATTAAATTAAAATCATAAAATAACAAAATGATAAAATTAATCAAATAATTAATTTAAAATTATTTTCAATTAATAAATTGATTAATGAAATAATTTCCAACAATTTTAATTAATGACATAATTAATTAAAATGGAAATTAAAATAACATATAACATCATATGTGACAAAAAAAAAGATTTTCTATAATTAAATTGGAATTAAATTAATAATCTATTAAACTTATCATAACACATTTTTATCACATAACAAACCATGGTTAGCCATGGGTTAAAGTTCATTTTGATGTGGCATGACCTCACCATTTCAAATTTTGACTCACCACCTTCTTGAAATGAGGTGACCTGCCAATGCAAAGGCCATTTTAGGCCATCCAATGGGAGAAAAACATTACATAAACCATGCCTTTACCATGGTTAAATGTAATCATAAGAAGGAAACTTATGTGTCACCATTTGCCAAAGTTAATGGGTGACTTGTAATCTCATAAGGAAGAGCAAATACAGCTCACTTCAAAGAGCTAAACCACCACATGGATGGCCCAATAGAATGAAGCCATGGAATTAACTTAAGCTTTATTATAATAGGAGTCCATCATGAATACAACCATGGAGGATAAAATTTCTGCTGAGGACTTATCTTCAGCCATCATTGGGAAGGATAATACCTTCCCCAAGTAAATTAAAGCCAAGCCATGGCCTCCCCATGACTATAAATAGGCTATACCCGAACCCAAGCAAAAGAAGAAAAAAAATTAGTGAGACCTATAGGCTGCTCAAATCGTCTGGCTCCCAACACAAAAAGTCTTCCCAAGAGTCTTAGCAATCCATTTTGATCAAACCCAAGCCATAGATTGAACCCAATCGAGTCAATTTGATCAATATTCAAAAACAGCCCAAACCAGCCACCTTCTTAAAATTCCCCTTTGAGGCCGGCTTTTGAACCAAATTGGTGCAGCAACAATCTTCCTCTAGAGTCTTAGAAGACAACTACAAGGTCTGATCAACTTGATTTACTTGTGGCAAAGGTATGAAATTATTTTTCTTAAAATAATTCATATTTTTGAAAAATCATGTGTTATACTAACCCAGAAATGTTGCATCATCGTATGGATATATTCTACATGTTTAGATGATTCCATAGGTTCAAAAATCACTCAATTTCATCAAGAAATGAGTGAGATATTAATGTTTGAAGTTTAACGGTTCAGAATTTTTTCGAATTAATAAGGGATTTATCTCTGCCGTCCGTTCTCGTGTTTTGGAACGGACGGCGCTGATCCGGCCATCTGTGTACGCAGTTCGGATCCGTGCAAGAGATCTTCCCGCTCTTCAACGCGTACGAGGACACGCGTCGCTCGGCCGATTTTCTGGAATTAATAAATTCCAAAAAACCTTAAAAACTTCAAAAATTCATACCTTTTGATCCAGAGGTCACAAAAATAAAATAAAAATACCTCTAGAAAGCTCTTGAAGAGAGGAAAATTATGAAATAAAAATCATAATTTTATTCCCATTATTTAATTTTTAAATAATTAAATACTCTCTGAAGTATTTTAATTATTAAAAATGAATTATAAATCAGAAAAATATTAAACTTTGAGGTATTTATCTTTATGCTCTTAGGAATGATTCATGATTTTTCCAAGGACAGAAAACATGTCTAGGACACTTTTTTCTAATTTTCAAGTCATTTTGTAATTATTTCAAATAAATAATTATTAAAAATGAAAATTAAGAAAAATAAAATAAAAATTATTAGAAATGTTAGGGTAACAAAAAATGACCCTAGGAAATTAATTTCTAAGTCATAAAAATAATTTTAAATGATATTTTAAAATTTAGGATTAAAATTCATTATTAAATAATAAATTTAATCCTAAAAATCACCCTTTTATAAACGTAACCTATTTTCTTTAAGAGTCTAAGTTTGAAATGAATCTAGTCCATGTTAGACTCATGAAAAACTTTAACTAAGTCTAAAAAATGATAAATTAGACTTGATAAACTTTAATTAGGTTTAAACATCATTTAAACCTATCAAACCTTAAGCTTAATCAATTAAGTCTAAAATGACAAAATTAGACTTAATTAGGTTTAAAACATTATTTAAACCTATTAAACCTTAAGCTTAATCAATTAAGTCTAAAATGACAAAATTAGACTTAATTAGGTTTAAAACATCATTTAAACCTATTAAACCTTAAGCTTAATCAATTAAGTCTAAAATGACAAAATTAGACTTAATTAGGTTTAAAACATCATTTAAACCTATTAAACTTTAAGCTTAATCAATTAAGTCTAAAATGACAAAATTAGGCTTAATTAGGTTTAAACATCATTTAAACCTATTAAACCTTATGTTTAATCAATTAAGTCTAAAATGACAAAATTAGACTTAATTAGGTTTAAAACATCATTTAAACCTATTAAACCTTAAGCGTAATTAATTAAGTCTAAAATAACAAAATTAGACTTAATGAGATTTAAAACATCAATTAAACCTATTAAACCTTAAACATAATTAATTAAATCTAAAATGACAAAATTCGAGTTAATTAGGTTTAAAACATCTTTTAAACTTATTTATTTAAAGTTAAACCTTTATTACATTAAATTTAATCAAACCTAAACTCTAATTATGTGTAACCCATTAGACTTAATTAAATCATTTAAACCTTACCTAAATTAAGTTTAATTAACCTTAAACAATTAGACTTAACCCATAATAAGTTTAATTAAATCAATTAAACCTTACCTAAATTAGGTTTAATTAACCTTAAACAATTAAACTTAACCCATAATAAGTCTAATTAAAAAAATTAAAACTTACCTAAATTAGGTTTAATTAACCTTAAACAATTAGACTTAACCCATATTAAGTCTAATTAATCAATTAAACCTTGGCTAAATTAGGTTTAATTAACCTTAAACAATTAGAATTAACCCATATTAAGTCTAATTAAATCAATTAAACCTTACCTAAATTAGGTTTAATTAAATTTAAATAATTAGACTTAACCCATGATAAGTCTAATTAAATCAATTAAACCTTACCTAAATTAGGTTTAATTAACCTTAAACAATTAGACTTAACCCATACTAAGTCTAATTAATCAATTAAACCTTTCCTAAATTAGGTTTAATTAACCTTAAACAATTAGAATTAACCCATATTAAGTCTAATTAATCAATTAAACCTTGCCTAAATTAGGTTTAATTAACCTTAAATGATTAGACTTAACCCATAATAAGTCTAATTAAATCAATTAAACCTTACCTAAATTAGGTTTAATTAACCTTAAACAATTAGACTTAACCAATTAGACTTAACCCATATTAAGTCTAATTAATCAATTAAACCTTGCCTAAATTAGGTTTAATTAACCTTAAACAATTAGACTTAACCCATAATAAGTCTAATTAAATCATTTAAACCTTACCTAAATTAGGTTTAATTAACCTTAAACAATTAGACTTAACCCATAATAAGTCTAATTAAATGAATTAAACCTTACCTAAATTAGGTTTAATTAACCTTAAACAAGTCTAATTAAGTTATTAAACGTTACCTAAATTAGGTTTAATTAAACTTAAACAATCAAACTTAACCCATATAAAATCTAATATAACCTGAATACAACCTAACTTGAACTCAAGTTAACCTAAACCTTAGGTTCAACTTACATTGAATCTAACATAACCTAAACCTAACTTAAGTCTAACCTACACTAGACTTAAGTCAAACCAAACTTAGGTTCAACCCGACATGAACCTAAGTAAAACCTAAACTTAAGTCTAACCTATATTAGACTTAAGTCAAACCAAACTTAGGTTCAACCCGACATGACCCTAAGTCAAACCTAAACTTAAGTCTGGCCTACATTAGACTTAAGTCAAACCAATCTTAGGTTTAACCTGACATGAATCTAAGTCAAACCTAAACCTGAACTTAAGTCTAACCCATATCAGACTTAAGTCAAAACCAAACTTAGGTTCAACCAGACATGAACCCAATTTAATTCAATCAATATTGAATCTAACGTTAAACCTTTTAACTTAAGTTCAGACAGACATGAACTCAAGTTAATTAAATTCAATCAACATTGAATTTAACTTAGGTTCAACAAGACATGAACCCAAGTTAATTCAATCAATATTGAATCTAACTTTAAAACCTTTTAACTTAATTTCAAATAACTCAAGTTAATTCAACTTAAGTTCAAACAGACATGAAATCAAGTTAATCTAATTCAACTTAAGTGCAAAACGACATGAACTCAAGATTTAAGTTTAAATTGACATAAAATCGACATTTTAAACCAAAATCAACATAACTGACATAAAATCGACATTTTAAACCAAAATTGACATATTCAACATAAATTTGATATTTCAAACAAAAATCGATAAAACAGACATAAATTCGATATTTCAAACATAACTGACATAAAATCGACATTTTAAACCAAAATCGACATTCTAAACCAGAATCGACATAATCGACATAAATTTGACATTCCAAATATTAAATCGATATAAATTTGACATTCCAAACATTAAATCGATATAAATTTGACATTCCAAACATTAAATCGACATAAATTTGACATTCCAAATATTTAATCGACAAAATCAACATAAATTTGGCATTACAAACATTAATTGACAAAATAGATATAAATTTGACATTCCAAACATTTAATCGACAAAATCGACATAAATTTGATATTTCAAACAAAAATCGACATAACTGACATAAATCCGACATTCCAAACGAAACTCAATATATTCGACATTTCAAATGAAATTATTCGACATTAATCAACATTCCCAAACACAAACTGGCATTAATCGGCATTTCAAACCAAATTAAACAATCACCGACATTAAATGACATTTCAAACCAAATTAAAAAATCACCGACATTAAATGACATTAATCAACATTTCGAACCAAACTCAATATATCTCAACATAAAACGACATAATTCTTAAAGTTCGACCTACATTGAACTTAACTCGACATAAAATTAAAAATTGACAATACAACCCAAATCAATATTCAAAACAAATAAAAATTTAAACATAAACTGACTTAAACCTAAATCGATATTTCAACCAAACTCGGACATCCGACAACTGCGGATCAACGGACACTTTGACCGGAGTAATCTAAATATCTTGATATGACATTGTTTCTAACTTTATTTTCCTTGCAGGATGAAGACATAAAGTTTTGTTTAGATTTTCTTTGCATGTTATAGGGTGTATTAACTCTGTTTTGCAGGACGTCGATGACGGAACATTGACAACAAAACCATGAATTTTATGATAGCCACAAAACTTAAACTTTCTAGAAAAAAAAATAAATTAAAAATGACATGAAAAATAAAGACAACTGGACTATTAGGTTAGTCATGAAATCTGAAATAAAACGATAAAATCATTATCATTGACATCAACATAACATCAATATTAACAAAAACATAAGATGACATTTCTATACCATAATAAAATGATGACATGACACTAAACCAAAACAAATACATAACAAAATGACATGACAAAACTAAAACTTAAAATAAAAGGAAATCATAAACAAAATAACTAAAATAAATAAATAATGATATCTTCTTGACATCATAGAAGTTATCTCATGATATAATAACGACATCTTCTTATAGGAGATAAAATATCTAATGACAAATCGTGATATTAATCACAATATCTTATGACATTACGACATCACATTAAGACATGAGACATTATGACTCACATTAAGACATGACATAAAATGACATGAGATTACAACATCACATTATGACATGACACAACATACAAACTATGACATCCTGACATAACACATGACATGATATAAAAAACCGACACTTGACATAACACGACAAAATCATTGACATTGACATCGACATGATATTTAATATAGAACCAACACTTCCAAAATAAATGACAAATCAAAATAACAACAGCCAGACAAAACAATGATAAATCAAACGGAATGACAATAAAACATAACGACGACAAAATTATCTTAACAAACACAAAACAATGATGAGATTAAAATAAAAAACAAACATAAAACCAAACGACACAATAAGATAATATCATCATGACAATATAATAGCTTGACAAAATGACACCACGACATCATGACATAACAAAATAATATTACAATAATAAAAATGACATTACGACATGACATAAAACAACATGACGTACAAACTATGACATCCCGTCATGACCTATAACATGACATACAAAATGAAAAAATGACCTTACAATAACAAAACAAAACACAAAAAAGCAACGACATACACCCAACATAAAAAAAACTTTCTGTTAGTATCGATTCTTCAGAAACGCACTTCCACGAAAACACTTACACTTTTTCCAGGATAAATGTTAACCTTAATCGGGAGTTTTCCTAGGCAGTATTAATTGCTCAGGATGTAATTAACTATAGGAGCTTGCTCCTATAGGAGATTAAAGAACTCAGGATAGGTATTTCACCTACAAGACCTCTCTGGTCACTCAAGATCTTCAAATGATATTCTTAAATGAAAAACTTCAGTAATTACCTAATCTGAAGACTTGTTCTATGAGATTATCATTTGATCTCCTTTTCTTTCAATCTCTATCATGATTAATCCTTCTTCAAAGTCTCCAAAGACTTCAGACTATAAATCTAGGAAGGATAAGAATTAGGGTGATAGATAGAGAAAGAGAGTGGCGACACCTTGACATTGACATGATACAGGAATTGACGGTGACGACATGCGATGCCATATATTTCATCGCTATCAAAGAGTGGCAACTCCGCTGGGGACATTCTCTCTCCCCATCTTCGGTTAATCAATTTGTCCTTATGACTATGATAATATGTCTTTTGAAGGGCTAAATCATCTTTTCTTTTGTTCTATATCTTACTTGATCTCGAGTAAAATAGAACTAACACCTCTTCGATTCAAAGATTTGTTCACGACGAACAAATCCTAGAATCTTACATTTCCATAATTGACAGACTAAAATGACATAAATGACATACAAAAATAACATGTGTTCCCTCCCGATACGGAGTGTTCATCGATTCTGTTGTTAGACAGACTGATATTGTCGTTTTGAATAAGATCAGGCAAATACTTTCTCAGCTAAACATGTTCAGTTTATCTGGCTTAGTGGTTATGCTTTTTATAGCCTCTGAACCACTCCCTTAGGTTATGCCCTTATGGCCTCTGAACCTATTCTTCGTGGTTATGCTTTTTACAGCCTCTGAACCACTCCTTAGGTTATGCCCTTATGGCCTCTGAACCTGTTCTTTATGGTTATGCTTTTTACAGCCTCTGAACCATTTCCCTAGGTTATGCCTTTATGGCCTCTGAACCTATTCTTGGTGGTTATGCTTTTTATAGCCTCTGAACTACTCCTCTAGTTGATCTTTTCTTACCCTCAAGGTTCTGATTTATCAATCTACCAAAGACTCTAAAAATCAAAATCATTAATCAAATTTTGAGAAGACGATCTCTTTTGGATGAATTCTATCAAGAACTTCCCTTAGGACAACTTTGCAAAAAGAAAGAGATTGACTGAAGATTTGATTTATGTTTAGTCTAGTTCTAGGACTAGTCAACTAGCATGTCCTCTGTGGAGAAATAAAAATTGATCTGTGATGAGGGATGAAATTTGAAATCTTTGGATCTAATATCTTTAGAAATAAAACCCAAATTGATCTGTGAGGTAGAATGAAATTTAAAATCTTTGGATTTAATATCTTTGAAAATACTCTTCTCATTCACCTATTAACAAAAAGATAATTTAGAAAGAAAGAATTCAAGACAAAAATTCTGACATTTTGACTAGAAAATTATGATTTCAAGGGGAAAATGAAATTAATGCCCTAAAAACTGGGCCCCTTATCTTAAATCTTCAGACTGGGTCCTAAATGAAAAATAAAATATTGTGATCAAAATGCAAGTAATTGACTAAAGATGTCACGAGCCTCTTAATCTTCTGCCATGTGATTGGGTCCTGACTTCTGAATGTGTTATAATATCCCAGAATTCGTCTTAAGAAATATTTGAGAATTAACAATTAGGGGAGTTTGGACATTCAAAACCCTTAAAACATGCTGTACCAGATATAGTAATTCACTGAGAAGAAGCTTGAGGTGAGTATCAAATCAAAAATTGGTGTTTGAGTTCAGGCATTCAAAATCATTAAAGATTGCCTTACCAAAAAAAAAAGAAAAAAAAAGAAAAAAAAGAAAAGAGGTTTCTAAAAAGAAGCTTGAGGTGGGCACAAAATCAAAAATTGGTGTCTCAATTCAAACATTCAAAATCTTTAACATGCTCCACCAGATATAGTAATTCTTTGAAAAGAAGCTTGAGGTGTGCATAAAATTAAAAATTAGTGTCCAAATTCTCCCCTAATTGATAAATCTTGAAAAACATCTTAAAAAAATTCTTCTGATATTATATTCAGGAAAGAATTAAGTGATCTCGTCTTTTAGTTGACTATTAATTGGTTCAGACATATCTTTAGAAGATAAAAGATATTTTGATCACATTTTTGAAAAATTCCTACGACCCAGAAAGAAAGAACTAAGGTAAATGTCTTTGTTATTGGAGATTAATGGAAATTATACTCTGAAGTCATAATTTTCCAAAGATCCAACCCCAATCCGAATTTGGAAATGTTAAAGTGATTTTTGAAGGACAATCTAATTGATCTTTATAGAATTGGTGATTAATGGAAGCTTTATGAACCTACATGAACGACATCATTTGCTCTAAAGAACAGGCCCTAAGTTGTGCTTCCACTTGAAGTGCAATGATCTTACCTATAAATGACATCCGCAGACGAAATAACAAAAAAATATGAAATTACAGCTCGGAGAACTTGGAAGCTTAGAAGACTGGCAAGCATTGTACAGGCCCATGATAAATATGTTCACCCTAGGACACTCAGATCAGGGATTTGGATTTAGTACTTCAAACACCTATCCTCATAGGAGGGCCCATATGCTTGTTAGGAAGACACATTTGGGGAAATCCTGTCAAGAAGACCTAATACATTTAATCAATAGTCAGTATTTAGAAATGATGCGACATAAACAAAAATGAATGACTTGTTTTGTAAACTGG
This sequence comes from Papilionanthe hookeriana x Papilionanthe teres, assembly GCA_022702705.1. Classification (NCBI taxonomy): domain Eukaryota; kingdom Viridiplantae; phylum Streptophyta; class Magnoliopsida; order Asparagales; family Orchidaceae; genus Papilionanthe; species Papilionanthe hookeriana x Papilionanthe teres. The sequence continues at coordinate 116,186,338 of CM040431.1, forward strand.
GAAACAAATAACCAAAACAAAAAGAAAACTACATTGACACTTCTAAGAGATAGTATAAGACCTCCTTAAATGGAAAATGGCACCTACTCTCTTTCTCGCTAGTGGATATAAGACCATCATGACATTGGCTTTCGTTTAGCAATCTTTCTTTGGATAGGATATAAGTCTCACTCGCATTCCTATTCCAAAATTGACATTTTGACATTGATAGTGTAGGACCTAATGGAAGATGGCATCTATTTTCTCGCTATTGGATATAAGACCATCATGACATTGGCTTTCCTTTAACATTCTCTTATTGGATAGGATATAAGTCTCATATGCATTCCTATTCCAAAATTGACATTTTAACATTGATAGTGTAAGACCTCCTTAAATGGAAGATGACATCTATTCTCTTTCTCTCTATTGGATGTAAGACCATCAAGACACTGGCTTTCCTTTAGCAATCTTTATTTGGATAGGATATAAGTCTCATACGCATTCCTATGTCGGCATATTTTTAGGTTTGTGTTGTACTTTAGAGAAAGGGGTCGCCTAACAGAAATTGTCGGTGAATTTTAGATTTAAATTTGATTTAAATATATATATATATATAATTTAGAAATTAGTATTTGATTTTGAAAATGATATTAAATTTGAAAGTTTTAAGATATGAAATCAAACCGATCTCACATCCCGAATAGTTTATATAAACGAGCACCGTATCACAAATCGTGTATCTATCCCGAAGAATAGACACACTGCTTGATAATAGGGCTCAATTAAATAAACTAGAAGATTTGTGACATCCGTTTGGTCTGTGAACCAATTTTATAAGCCGACAAGTTCCCCTGCTTAAGACAAAGAAATTAAGCAGGGTTTATAATACCTGGGTTCTTAAAGTTCCCTATAAGGGCAAGCCCCTATAGTTAATTACATCTTAAATGACGGGAATCATTTAACAAAACTCTTGATAATGATCAGTGGTTTTGCTCTCAAGAATTTCAAAGTTTAAGGTTTCAAAGGATTGAATTTTGGGATTTCAATAGGGAATGGATCAAGTTTGGAACGGTTTGTTTCAAGAATCCAAAGGAAGAGAAGTAGGAGAAGCTGAGGATCCAAGAAGAATCTTGGCAACTTCCCAAACTATCCTATTGTTTGGCTTTGAGTTTAAGAAAATTATTTAATGTTGCAATCCTGCCAACTTTATTTATTTAGTACTTATATTTGTGTGATGCAGTCATGCAAATAGCCTCGAAGATGTGAGGGTTTATGTCGTACCAAACGACTACCTCGAAATCCTAAGACCGGTTAGGGTTAATTTACATAACATGATTATGCAAATGCCTAACAAAAGGGTTGAGGAATTATGTTGCACTAAGAAAACTACCTCGAAGTCCTATGGCTTTGTTATTTAACTCTAAGAAAGGTTTTGCTGAAGTTGCTACAAGTTTTGCTGATGACGATGGCCATGCTGCCCACCATGCTCCAAGCTCCTCGTTGTTGTAGAGGTTTAGTTTTAGAAGTCATAAATCGGGAGATGAGAGAAGTGTTTTGGTTTAGAGAAAATCTTAAAATCCAAGTGTTTTTTTAAATATTTTAATTAAAACAAATCTTAAAGTCAATTAAACAGAACCAATTAAGATCTCACGGTTCCGTCATCCCAACACCGTTATTTTCATTGAATTCACTTAGTCCAAATGAATATGCTAAACTGAATGAGTTCCATACTTTCATTTAGACCGTGGGAAATCCCATTAGCAACACGTGGGTTACATCATCCGAGGTATTCCCGATCATTTAATTAGATGTTTTAATTTAGTTGCAATTGTAGTTTTGTTGTTCTGTTTGTGATTAAACTTTGAGTTGTTTTATATTTTAAAATGTTGTGGAGGTGAATTTTATCTTGCAATAACTTTTAATTTAGTTTTGGTTTCAATTCAGGGACTACCCTAAAGGTTTTGGTTTTCATGCAATAGTCTTGTTGAACATGCAAGAAAAGTAAAGTACAATGCATGTAAGTAAATTGCAATAAAATAAATTGCAATTAAATAAAAGCGTACCTGGAGGGTCTTCCCGTCATCCCAAGCTGCACTTAAAACACATGTCAAGGCATTTAAATATTTCAACAAGTACCTAGGTAAAGCTAAGGGAAGAGTTTTGGTTGTCTACTAAATTCCTAATCCTATAACTAGTCATCTCCTATGACGTCTAGGTTCTTGTGTTTTGTTTAAGGATGGTTTTATTCATCAAAGAACAATTAAATTTAGTTGTTCTTCTAAAACATCCCGTCATATTGAGGAAGTGCTTAGGACAAGTCCTAAACATTTTTTCAATATTTCTGGGATTGTTTTGAGTCCAAGTAAATTTTGTTGTACAGGTGAATTAATCATCCAGGAGTTTAGTTAAACTTTGTTTCTTGCTCAGTGAACTTAGGTATTTGATTACCTAATGAATGAAGTGACATCTCACTCAATACTCTATTTAAGAGTTATAACAATTGAAGCCTTTAAGAGCAAGTTGGTTTACAAAGATTTTTAATCATTCTTAATTAAAAGTTTGAGTTAATGGTTTAAAGTGTTTTAATTTAATAATGAGGTTTTAATTAATAATTTTAAGTTTGGAATAGTGTTCAAATTATTTTAGAGTTAATTCTTAATGATTTCATTTAGGTTTGTTGTTAAATGATTTTAATTCAATTTGATTTTAATTTAATTTTAATTTAATTTTAATTTAATTTAATTTTTTTTATTTTAATTTAATTTAAATTTATTTAATTTATTTAATTTAATTTAATTTAATTTAATTTTTATTTAATTTAATTTAATTTTAATTTAATTTTAATTTAATTTAATTTTCATTTAATTAAAATTAAATTTAATTTTAGTTTTAATTTAATTTAATTTAATTTAGTTTTAATTTAATTTAATTTAATTGTTAATTTTAATTATCAATTTGGATTATTATTTTAATTTTTAAATTAGGAGTTAAGTATTATTAAAGTGACTTATTTAGGGATTTTTAGATTAAAGAATAAATATCCTCTTAATAATATCTCTATTTTAATGATCCAAATTTAAATATATTCTTTCCAAAATTTAAATTATTTAATTAATTAAAGTTTCATTTTTGATATTTTCAAAATGTTTAGTGGGTTTCTACCCCTTAATTTTCCTAAGTTTCAATCATCCAAGAGAAAGTTAAAATCAAATATTTTACCCCCCCCCCCTGATTTTGATTAAACCTAAAGTTCTAATTAAGGGTTAAAATTTTTAATTACCTTTATGCCCTTTAAAACTTATTTTGATCATAACTCACTAAATTGAGCTCAAATGAATTTGAAATTTTTATGTCACCTCACTCACATGTCCATTAAGACATTAGAGGAGAAAATGTGATTTTTATGAATTTAATTTATTTATATAATTATTTTTAGTAGAAAATATAGGGTTTTTAAAGAAAATTCAACAACAAGAGTGAGTTATGATTATTTTTCTGAATTTAATTTATTTATATAATTATTTTTAGTTTTGGTTTCTATACTTAAGAAAATTATGAGATGTTCCTAATGACTGGAGGACCACTGGGCCCAATTTTGGTCATTATTTGAATTATATTTTATTTATTATAATTATTTTAAGTTTTAGAGTATTAATTATTTATAAAATAAAATTAGAGTTGAAAAATAGATTTTTTATTTTTCTTAAATCTCTCTGAACTCAAGGAGTTCAGAGAAGTAAATTTTATAATTTTCTGATTTTTCTTTTATTTATTGGAATTATTTTAGTGAAAAAGGTTAAAAACTCATTTTTTTAATATTAAAAATTATATTAAGCCTTTAAAATTCAATATCTCACCTTAGGGACTTTGAAAAAATATTTGGTTTCTTCCTAAATGATTAAGAATCAAAATGTGACATTTTTATGATTTTTAATATTTTTATTATTTTTATTATTTTTTTAATTTTTAGGATATTAAAATAATATGAAAAATCAACTTTTTTATAAAATTACATATTTAATTTTCCTAAACTCCCCTGATATCAGAGAAGCCCCAAAACCATTTTTGTGTATTTTTGAAAAGTATTTTTAGAGTTATGAATTTTTAAAGTTCCATTTTTCTTATGAGGCTTAATTAATCCATTTGATAGGGTTAATCAAGTCCAATTGATTTTAAATTTTTATGTGAGGTCTCTCTGACCCTAAAGATCAGTGGAGAATTGTTTTCAAGTCAATTTGATGTGTGACATGATTTTGAAAATTCAATAACTTTTCACAGAGATGGCCTCTGACCTTGAAAAATTCAGGGAATGTTCCCAACATCAGAGGCTTCAAAAGCCCTATAGTCTCATGCCATGGTGAATTTTCTATGCAAATGAAGAATCAAAATACTGAAATCAGTAAATAAATTATTAAAAATATAATACTCATCCAATTAATTTGATTTGTTTCCCACATTTTTCTCCTCTATTCACTGAGCAAGAGGGTATTTTTATTTTATTTTTGTGATTTTCCTATGCAAAGATATGGATTTTTGAAGTTCTGGTATTTAAATAAATAGAAAATAACCCTATTTTTCTACTTATCCACGCGGCGCTACGCAATCCTCGATAGCTCTGAAAGGCCAAGCGGCGCGTTCTGATTCGGTGCCGACATCTGAGTCAGCGCTATGAGGGCCTGCCATTCACATACCATTACGCTGTCCAGCTTGATCTCGACCGTCCGCTCGATACACGCACTATCCAAAGACTCCTGGTCATCGTCTACGACTGGTGTGCAGCCATGGCCGTCCACACTAAAACCCTAAGAATTCACTCGATTCTTAATGGATTTTTATGTTCTTATGATCTATGGATTCGTCTTGAAGAGACGAACACATCCATATTGTAAACATGCATTGAAATTGACTTAAATAAAATGGAGAATCTCCAGAAGCTCGGGAGGAAGAGTGAGTTCATACCTTTGCTCAGAGAAGTGAAGCTTCAATCTGAGGGTTGTGTCACCTTCGATTGAGTCCAAGCAAGCTCCATATGAAGTCTCTTGCTCTGGGGAAATGCCTAGGTATAAATGTGACCAAGGCCGATCACAAAGCTTGGAGGCTGGAAGCAATGGCTAGCCTGGTGAGGGGGCTTTTGCTGGGGAACTTCTCCTCTTGTTCTAGTGCAGGATTGGCTCACTGTGGTGAAGTGTCCTGGTTTTTGGGTGGATTTTTGATTGAAAAATTGGGCTATGTTAATGGGGATTAGGGCAAATGGACACTGGGGATCAATTGCTTTAGGTTGGGAAAAGGTCCTGGAGCAATTTTGGCAGAGTTTTGTTAAGTTTTTGTTCAGCACCCCTTATGGCCAAGAGGTGGTGGTGTTTAAATAGGCATGGTTGGAGGGCCTCACAGGGGGAGTTAGGGCTTGGGATCAACTGCTCCATACAAGAGAAGAATAGCCATGGTGTTCAATTGGGCTGGGACAACTCAGCAAGGCAAAATTGAAAAGTTTGGCTCACATGGAGCTCTCGGCTATGGTGTTTTCCGGTGGCCTGGTGGCCGGCCGGCGTGCATTGGTCACCATCTTGACCAGTGAGGTCAGGGCTGGGGTTAGGTGCAAGCAATTGGCTATTTCCATGTGTAAGGAGGTTTGATTAAAATGGCGTGGGGTAAGGGTCATTTTGGCTTGATTTTGGTCAACCAATGTATTTGGGTTTGGTGCACCCACCAAGGGACTAATTTGGGCTGAGGGAGGTCAGATGTGTCAGCTAGGAAAGGGTAGTGAAGTCACCATCCATGAATATTTGGATTAATCATGGATTAAGGTGAAGCATTAAAAGGGTAAAAACCTTTTTAAGTGGGTTTAAAAGAGGCTCCTCCTTTTGCAATTAATGGTATGATGATGTGTAAAGTGATTCCCATGGCTTCATGTGGCTTGTGCATGGCTTCAAAGCTTGCTCATGGCTTGGGAATGGCTTGGCTTACTTGCATGAGAAAGGGATTTTGGGATTTTTGGCATTTAGGGGTGATTTGGCATGAGGCTTGATTTGGAATCATTTGATGATGGGATTGGAACTTAGGGAATGATTTTGATTAAATGGATGGCAAGTGAAAATGTCATATGGGCTTTAGGATAGATTTTGGGCTCTTTGAAATGGTTTTAGATGGGCTTTTAAAGTGATTTAGGTAAGTGGACTTTTGGATTTTAGGATGGGCTTTTGGTTGAGAATTTTTTGTAGGACCATGTCAAATAAATGTCTCAATTGGTTTAGGGATGTTTCATGAATGGTTTGGAATCAATTTGGTGTGATTTGGAGTAGAATTGGGTTGAATTTGGGCTTTTTAGTTAAAGGAGCCAAAGTGGGCCAAATTGGGCTAACTTGGGTTAAGGTTGGGCTAAAGTTGGATTTAATGTAAAATTAAAGTTGAGAAATGTTCATGGGAGTGTCAAAAAGAGCTTTCAACTTTGGTTAGGCTCTAATTTTGGGATTTGGGCCCATTTGGGTTAGGTTTGGGCTTAGGTGAATTTAAGGGATTTTGGTTTTGGTTGGGTTATGTTTGGGTGTAGTTTAGGTTCAAATTTTGGGAAAATCAAGTTAGTGTTTTGTTTATGGGGGTGTTAGGAAGGCTTTGAAAAAGATTTGGGGCCAATTGGAGTTGAATTGGATGGGTTTATGCTAGGTTTAGGTCATGGGCCAAAATTGGGCCTTAGGCTTCAAATTGAAATTGGGCTCAAATGCCAATCAAATTGGACTTAGATTTGGTTTAAATTAATATTTGGGATGTTAATTTGAAGTTTAGAATTGAATTGGACCAAAATTGAGGTCAATTGGGGTGGTTTGGTTTGACATTGGGTTCACTTGGGTTTAAAATGGGTCAAATTGGGGGTCTTGGTAACAGTGGGGTAAATTGGCAAAATTAGCCCATGGTGTAGTTGAACAAAATGAAATTGGGAATATTTGGGATTTTGTAGAATTTTTTTGAGAATTTTCGGAATTTTTGGATTTTTGGGCTAAGAAGGGTATTTTGGGTATTTAGAGGGTATTGGGGGTACTTTTGGAATTTTTGATATTTTTGGCTATGGATGATCAATTTGAGTGGGGGGAAATGTTTAGGATTGATTTTGAGGAATTTTGGGTAATTTATGTGATTTTGTAAATTTTGGGTAATTTCAAGGGCTTTTGGTAGGTTCAGTTGGTGCAGCGCACGGGGGGTCAAAAATTGAAATTTTGGAAAAATGAAGATTGATAAAATTTAAGCAAAATGGAATCACTTTGGTTGATCCATGAAGCCATATTAAACTCATATGAGCCATGAGAGGACTCATTTGAGGCATTCAATATGTTGTTCCTAACCCTCTTAGCCAGGGGTTAGGGGGTTAAGGACCATCCATGTGAATTACCTACATGAGCCAGGAAGTCAAGTTGGGTGAGAGTGTGGTTTTTGGACTTGAAATGTGTGTGAGAGTGTAGTGTATGTGCAAGTCAACCCTCACCAGACCAGGCCATCGAGGGTATTCCTAAGGCCAAGGAGTCCTATAGGGAACTCATCCTTTAAACCTCCACATTTGATTTCAACCCTCTAGGTGATTAGAAGTCTATAATCAAGCTTGTGGGGTTTGCAGGGAGCAAAGAAATGTTTGAACTTCTAAATGGTGGGTTCCATTTCTAGTCCTCTAAGATTAGTCAAAGGAAAGGCATATGGCTAGATCCTAAGTACTAAGGAGAGAGAAGAGAAAAGACCTCATCAAAAATGAGATCAACATCGTATTCCAAAATCGACAATTTAACATTGATAATATAAGACCTCCTTAAATGGAAGATGACATCTATTCTCTTTCTCACTATTGGATGTAAGACCATCAAGACATTGGATTTCCTTTAGCAATCTTTCTTTGGATAGGATATAAGTCTCATACGCATTCCTATTCCAAAATCAACATTTTAACATTGATAGTATAAGACCACCTTAAATGGAAGATGACATCTACTCTCTCGTTATTGGGTATAAGACCATCATGACATTGGCTTTCCTTTAGTAATCTTTCTTTGGATAAGATATAAGCCTCATACACATTCTTATTCCAAAATTGACATTTTGAAATTGCCACCTTTTTTTAAAAAAAAAATTTATACGACATTTACTCTCTTTCCTCAATTGTCTACAATACATCGATAGTTCTAAAAATGCCAAAATAAAGATTTTGAATTAAAAATGACATAATAATAATAAAAATAAAAAACAACACTTGATGATTAATATCTTTCGACCTGTAAAGGTCAAATCCCTAGCAGATAAACTATTCGTTCTGAGTTTGCCACTCTCTCTTTATAGTTAATGGATATACGACCATTCTTGACACAGAAGTTATGACATTCCTATAACTCGACATTGACATTTGACATTTTTGAGAAATGGAATACGACATCCATTTTCTCTTTATAACTTTCAGATCAAAGTCTTTTTCCTGCCATGGAAATTATGACATTCCCATAATTTAACATCTCGACATTTGACAGACATTTCAACATGTGACATATCGACCTTTCGACATTTGACATATCGACAATTGTTACAGACATTTTAACATTTGACATATCAAGATATCAACATTTAACGTGTCAACATTTTAACATTTGACATATCGACCTTTCAACATTTGACATATCAACAATTATTATCGACATTTGAGATATCGATCTTTCAACATTTGACATATCGACATTTCAACATGTCAATAATCATTATCAACATTTGACTCGTCGATATTTTGACCTTTGATATGTCAATAACTATTATCGACGTCTGACATATCGACATTGCGACATTTGACAAATCAACGTTTGACACTCATCCTCTCCTTTGCTACTGAAAGTAAGTCTTTTCCTGACATGGAAATGGCATTCTTTTATCACAACATCAACATTCGACGTGTTGAGAAATGGAATATGACACCCATTTCTCTCTCCGGTTATTGGATGTAAGTCCTTTCCTAACGCAAAAATCACGGCTTTCCTCTAACTAATATCGACATTTTGAGGAAAATAAAAAATTACATCTATTTTCTCTCTCCGGTTATTGGATGTAAGTCCTTTCCTGACACGGAAATCGCGGCTTTCCTCTAACCAAATCTTGACATTGACATTTTGAGGAAAATAGAAAATGACATCTATTTTCTCTCTCCGGTTATTGGATGTAAGTCCTTTCCTGACACGGAAATCATGGCTTTCCTCTAACCAAATCTTGACATTGATATTTTGAGGAAAATTGAAAATGACATTTATTTTCTCTCTCCGGTTATTGGATGTAAGTCATTTCCTGACACGGAAATCATGGCTTTCCTCTAACCAAATCTTGACATTAACATTTTAAGGAAAATAGAAAATGACATCTATTTTCTCTCTCCGGTTATTGGATGTAAGTTCTTTCCTGACACAGAAATCATGGATTTCCTCTAACCAAATATCGACATTGACATTTAGAGAAATGGAAAATGACAGCCATTTTCTCTCTTCGTTTATTGGATGTAAGTCCATTCCTGACACGAAAATCATGGCTTTCCTCTATTCAAATATTGACATTGACATTTTGAGAAATGTAATATGACATCCATTTTCTCTTTCCAGTTATTGGATGTAAGTCCTTTCCTGACACGGAAATCACAGCATTCCTTTAAACAAATCTTGATATTGACATTCCGAGAAATGGAAAATGACATCCAATTTCTCTATCTGGTTATTGGATGTAAGTCCTTTCCTGACATGAAAATCCTGGCTTTCCTCTAACCAAATCTTAACATTGACATTTTGAGGAAAATGGAAAATGACACCCATTTTCTCTCTCCAGTTACCGGATATAAGTCCTTTTCCTGGCACGAAATTTATGGCATTCCATTAACTTGACATCGACATTTGACATTTCGAGAAATGGAATATGACATCCATTTTCTCTTCCTAGTTACTGGGTGTAAGTCCTTTCCTGACATGGAATCTATGGCATTCCTTTAATACGACATTGATATTTGACATTTTGAAAAATGAAATATGACATCCATTCTCTATTTTCATGACACGAAAATTAAAACATTCCTAGAAATTGAATGTGTCATTTGATTTCTCTTTCTAATATATCTTTCTGATACAAAGATCATAATCAACATATTAAGATTTGACATTTTATCACATCAATTTTAAACTCCGAATATTGATAAGAGATATTAACAACTATGACATTAAGATCATTTCGGTCAACGCCAATATGTGTATAATACTTATAGAGTATTCCACACATATTGGGGGCCCTTTTGTTGACCTCATTTTTTTACAATGAGTCAACACCCTTTTGACCTAAAAAGTCAACTTTGGTCAAAATGGTCAAACCAGACCCAATGACCAACCCTGTTGACCCCATAGGTCACCCTTTTGACCTAAAAAGTCAACTTTGGTCAAAATAGTCAAACCCGACCCAATGACCAACCTTGTTGACCGCATAGGTCACCCTTTTGACCAAAAAAGTCAACTTTTGTCAAAATGGTCAAACCAGACCCAATGACCAATCCTATTGATCCTATAGGTAACCCTTTTGACCTAAAAAGTCAACTTTGGACAAAATGGTCAAACCAGACCTAATGACCAACCCTGTTGACCCCATAGGTCACCTTTTTGACCTAAAAAGTTAACTTTGGTCAAAATGGTCAAACCAGACCCAATGACCAACCCCGTTGACCCCATAGGTCACCCTTTTCACATAAAAAGTCAACTTTGGTCAAAATGGTCAAACCAGACCCAATGACCAATCCTTTTGACCCCATAGGCCACACTTTTGACCTAAAAAGTCAACTTTGGTCAAAGTGGTCAAACCAGACCCAATGACCAATCCTGTTGACCCCATAGGTCAACCTTTTGACCTAAAAAGTCAACTTTGGTCAAAATGGTCAAACCAGACCAAATGACCAACCATGTTGACCCTATAGGTCACCCTTTTGACCTAAAAAGTCAACTTTGCTCAAAATGGTCAAACCAGAACCAATGACCAACCCTGTTGACCCCATAAATCACCCTTTTGACCTAAAAAGTCAACTTTGGTCAAAATGATCAAACCAGACCCAATGACCAATCTTGTTGACCCCATAAGTCACCCTTTTGACCTAAAAGTCAACTTTGGTCAAAATGGTCAAACCATACCCAATGACCAACCCTGTTGACCCCATAGGTCAACCTTTTGACCTAAAAAGTCAACTTTGGTCAAAATGGTCAAACGAGACCCAATGACCAATCCTGTTGACCCCACAGGTCACCCTTTTGACCTAAAAAGTTAACTTTGGTCAAAATGGTCAAACGAGACCCAATGACAAACCTTGTTGACCCCATAGGTCACCCTTTTGACCTAAAAAGTAAACTTTGGCCAAAATGACCAAACTAGACCCAATGACAAAACCTATTGACCCAATAGGTCAACCCTTTGACCCAATGACATGTTTAAAACCCATTGTGATCAAATCAACCATGACAAAGTTGAAAAAGGTCACATCGGACATCTTGAAATGAAATTCATCAATTTAAGATGACTTGGGTCAACCTAAATCAAAATTGGTCAACACTTATCTATTTTAATCAAAATAGGTAAAAAATGAAATAAAAAATAACAAAATTAATCAGATAATTAATTTCAAAATTATTTTGATTAATTAAGTTAACTAATGATTTAATTTTCAATATTTTAATTAATGACATAATTAATTAAAATGAAAATTAAATTAAAATCATAAAATAACAAAATGATAAAATTAATCAAATAATTAATTAAAAATTATTTTCAATTAATAAATTAATTAATGAAATAATTTCCAATAATTTTAATTAATGACATAATAAATTAAAATGGAAATTAAAATAACATATAACATCATATGTGACAAAAAAAAGATTTTCTATAATTAAATTGGAATTAAATTAATAATCTATTAAACCTATCATAACACATTTTTATCGCATAAAAAACCATGGTTAGCCATGGGTTAAAGTTCATTTTGATGTGGCATGACCTCACCTTTTCAAAATTTGACTCACCACCTTCTTGAAATGAGGTGGCCGGCCAATGCAAAGGCCATTTTAGGCCATCAAATGGGAGAAAAACATTACATAAACCATGTCTTTACCATGGTTAAATGTAATCATAAGAAGGAAACTTATGTGTCACCATTTGCCAAAGTTAATGGGTGACTTGTAAGCTCATTAGGAAGAGCAAATACAGCTCACTTCAAAGAGCTAAACCACCACATGGATGGCCCAATAGAATGAAGCCAAGGAATTAACTTAAGCTTTATTATAATAGGAGTCCATCATGAATACAACCATGGAGGATAAAATTTCTACTGAGGACTTATCTTCAGCCATCATTGGGAAGGATAATACCTTCCCCAAGTAAATTAAAGCCAAGCCATGGCCTCCCCATGGTTATAAATAGGTTATACCCGAACCCAAGCAAAAGAAGAAAAAAATTTAGTGAGACCTATAGGCTGCTCAAATCTTCTGGATCCCAACACAAAAACTTTTCCCAAGAGTCTTAGTAATCCATTTTCTTCAAACCCAAGCCATAGAATGAGCCCAATCGAGCCAATTTGATCAATATTCAAAAACATCCCAAACCAACCACCTTCTTAAAATTCTCCCTTGAGTCTGACTTTTGTACCAAATTGGTGCAATAACAATCTTCCTCTGGAGTCTTAGAAGATAACTACAAAGTCTGATGAATCTTGATTTACTTGTGGCAAAGGTATGAAATTATTTTTCTTAAAATAATTCATATTTTTGAAATATCATGTGTTATACTAGCCCAGAAATGTTGCATCACCGTATGGATAAATTCTACATATTAAGATGATTCCATAGGTTCAAAAATCACTCAATTTCATTAAGAAATGAGTGAGATATTAATGTTTGAAGTTTAACGGTTCAGAATTTTTTCGAATTAATAAGGGATTTATCTCCGCTGTCAGTTCCCGTGTTTTGGAATGGACGGCGCTGATCGCGCCATCCGGTGTACGTTGTTCGGATCCGCGCATGGGATCTTCTTGCACTTCGACGCGTATGAGGACACGCGTTTCTCGACCAATTTACTGGAATTAATAAATTCCAGAAAACCTTAAAAACTTCAAAAATTCATATCTTTTGATCCAGAGATCACAAAAATAAAATAAAAATACCTCTAGAAAGCTCTTGAAGAGAGGAAAAGTATGAAATAAAAATCATAATTTTATTCCCATTATTTAATTTTTAAATAATTAAATACTCTCTGGAGTATTTTAATTATTAAAATAAATTATAAATTAGAAAAATATGAAACTTTGAGGCATTTATCTTTATGCTCTTAGGAATGTTACAAGATTTTTCCAAGGACAGTAAAACATGTCTAGGACACTTTTTTCTAATTTTCAAGTCATTCCGTAATTATTTCAAATAAATATTTATAAAAAAATGTAAATTAATAAAAATAAAATAAAAATGATTAGAAATATTAGGGTAGTAGAAAATGACCCTAAGAAAATAAATTCTAAGTCATAAAAATAATTTTAAAATTTATTTTAAAAATTAGGATTAAAATTCTTTATTAAATAAATCTAATCCTAAAAATCACCCTTTTATAAACTTAACCTATTTTCTTTAAGAGTCTAAGTTTGAAATGAATCTAGTCCATGTTAGACTCATGAAAAACTTTAACTAAGTCTAAAAAATGACAAATTAGACTTGATAAAGTTTAATTAGGTTTAAAACAACATTGAAACCTATTAAACCTTAAGCTTAATCAATTAAGTCTAAAATGACAAAATTAGACTTGATTAGGTTTAAAACATCATTTAAACCTATTAAACCTTAAGTTTAATCAATTAAGTTTAAAATGACAAATTAGACTTAATTAGGTTTAAAACATCATTTAAACCTATTAAACCTTAAGCTTAATCAATTAAGTCTAAAATGACAAAATTAGACTTAATTTGGTTTAAAACATCATTTAAACCTATTAAACCTTAAGCTTAATCAATTAAGTTTAAAATGACAAAATTAGACTTAATTAGGTTTAAAACATCATTTAAACCTATTAAACCTTAAACTTAATCAATTAAGTCTAAAACGACAAAATTACACTTAATTAGGTTTAAAACATCATTTAAACCTACTAAACCTTAAGCTTAATCAATTAAGTCTAAAACGACAAAATTAAACTTAATTAGGTTTAAAAGATCATTTAAACCTATTAAACCTTAAGCTTAATCAATAATGTCTAAAATGACAAAATTAGACTTAATTTCATTTCAAACATCATTTAAACTTATTAAACCTTAAGATTAATCAATTAAGTCTAAAATAACGAAATTAGACTTAATTAGGTTACAAACATCATTTAAGCCTATTAAAACTTAAGCTTAATCAATTAAGTTTAAAATGACAAAATTAGACTTAATTAGGTTTAAAACATCATTTAAACCTATTAAACCTTAAGCTTAATCAATAATGTCTGAAATGACAAAATTAAACTTAATAATTAAATTTAAAACATCATTTAAACCTATTAAACCTTAAGCTTAATCAATTAAGTTTAAAATGACAAAATTAGACTTAATTAGATTTAAAACATCATTTAAACCAATTAAACCTTAGGCTTAATCAATTAAGTTTAAAATGACAAAATTAGACTTAATTACGTTTAAAACATCATTTAAACCAATTAAATCTTAAGCTTAATCAATTAAGTCTAAAATGACAAAATTAGACTTAATTAGGTTTAAAACATCATTTAAACCTATTAAACCTTAAACATTATTAATTAAGTCTAAAATGACAAAATTAGACTTAATTAGGTTTAAAAAATCTTTTATACTTATTTAATTAAAGTTAAACCTTTATTACATTAAATTTAATCAAACCTAAACTCTAATTATGTCTAACCCATTAGACTTAATTAAATCAATTAAACTTTACCTAAATTAAGTTTAATTAACCTTAAACAATTAGACTTAACCCATAATAAGTCTAATTAAATCAATTAAACCTTACCTAAATTAGGTTTAATTAACCTTAAACAATTAGACTTAACCTATAATAAGTCTAATTAAATCAATTAAACCTTACCTAAATTAGGTTTAATTAACCTTAAACAATTAGACTTAACCCATAATAAGTCTAATTAAATCAATTAAACCTTACCTAAATTAGGTTTAATTAACCTTAAACAATTAGACTTAACCTGTGATAAGTCTAATTAAATCAATTAAACCTTACCTAAATTAGGTTTAATTAACCTTAAAAAATTAGACTTAACCCGTGATAAGTCTAATTAAATCAATTAAACCTTACCTAAATTAGGTTTAATTAACCTTAAACAATTAGACCTAACCCATAATAAGTCTGATTAAATCAATTAAATCTTACCTAAATTAGGTTTAATTAACCTTAAACAATTAGTCTTAACCCATATTAAGTCTAATTAATCAATTAAATCTTACCTAAATTAGGTATAATTAACCCTAAACAATTAGACTTAAGCCATAATAAGTCTAATTAAATCAATTAAACCTTACCTAAATTAGGTTTAATTAACCTTAAACAAGTCTAATTAAGTCATTAAACCTTACTTAAATTAGGTTTAATTAAACTTAAACAATCAAACTTAACCCATATTAAATCTAATATAACCTAAATACAACCTAACTTGAACTCAAGTTAACCTAAACCTTAGGTTCAACTTACATTGAATCTAACATAACGTAAACCTAACTTAAGTCTAACCTACAATAGACTTAAGTCAAACCAAACTTAGGTTCAACCCGACATGAACCTAAGTCAAACATAAACTTAACTTAAGTCTAACCTATATTAGACTTAAGTCAAACCAAACTTAGGTTCAACCCGACATGAACCTAAGTCAAACCTAAACTTAAGTCTGACCTACATTAGACTTAAGTCAAACCAAACTTAGGTTCAACCTGACATGAATCTAAGTCAAACCTAAACCTGAACTTAAGTCTAACCCATATCAGACTTAAGTCAAAACCAAACATAGGTTCAACCAGACATGAACCCAAGTTAATTCAATCAATATTGAATCTAACTTTAAACCTTTTAACTTAAGTTCAGACAGACATTAACTCAAGTTAATTAGATTCAATCAATATTGAATTTAACTTAGGTTCAACCAGACATGAACCCAAGTTAATTCAATCAATATTGAATCTAACTTTAAAACCTTTTAACTTAAGTTCAAACAGACATGAACTCAAGTTAATTCAACTTAAGCTCAAACAGACATGAACTCAAGTTAATCTAATTCAACTTAAGTGCAAACAGACATGAACTTAAGATTTAAGTTTAAATTAACATAAAATCGACATTTTAAACCAAAATCAACTTAACTGACATAAAATCGACTTTTTAAACCAAAATCGACATATTCAACATAAATTTGACATTTCAAACAAAAATCGATAAAACCGACATAAATTCGATATTTCAAACACAACAGACAAAAAATTGACATTTTAAACCAAAATCGACATTCTAAACCAGAATCGACATAATCGACATAAATTTGACATTCCAAACATTAAATAGATATAAATTTGACATTCTAAAAATTAAATCAACATAAATTTGACATTCCAAATATTTAATCGACAAAATCAACATAAATTTGACATTCCAAACATTTAATTGATAAAATCCATATAAATTTGACATTCCA
Source organism: Papilionanthe hookeriana x Papilionanthe teres (assembly GCA_022702705.1). Classification (NCBI taxonomy): domain Eukaryota; kingdom Viridiplantae; phylum Streptophyta; class Magnoliopsida; order Asparagales; family Orchidaceae; genus Papilionanthe; species Papilionanthe hookeriana x Papilionanthe teres. The sequence goes on from CM040431.1 coordinate 116,203,036, forward strand.
AACATTTAATCGACAAAATCGACATAAATTTGACATTTCAAACAAAAATCGACATAATTGACATAAATCCGACATTCCAAATGAAACTCAATAAATTCGACATTTCAAATGAAATTATTCGACATTAATCAACATTCCCAAACGCAAACTGATATTAATTGGCATTTCAGACCAAATTAAACAATCACTGACATTAAATGACATTTCAAACCAAAATAAACAATCACCGACTTTAAATGACATTAATCAATATTTCAAACCAAACTCAATATATCTCGACATAAAACAACATAATTCTTAAAGTTCAACCTACATTGAACTTAACTCGACATAAAATTAAAAATTGACAATACAACCCAAATCAATATTCAAAACAAATAAAAATTTAAACATAAACTGACATAAACCTAAATCAACATTTCAACCAAACTCGAACATCCGACAACTCTGGATCAACAGACACTTTGACCAGGTAATCTAAATATCTTGATATGACATTGTTTCTAACTTTATTTTCCTTACAGGATGAAGACATGAAGTTTCGTTTAGATTTTCTTTGCATGTTATAGGGTGTACTAACTCTGTTTTGCAGGACGTCGACGACGGAACATTAACAACAAAACCATGACTTTTAGGATATCCATAAAACTTAAAATCTCTACAAAAAAACCAAAAAAAATGACATGAAAAACAAAGACAACTGGACTATTAGGCTAGTCTGAAATCTGAAATAAAAAGACAAAATCATTAACATTGACATCGACATAACATCAATATTAACAAAAACATAAGATGCCATTTCTATACCACAATAAAATGATGACATGATACTAAACCAAAACAAATACATAACAAAATGACATGACAAAACCAAAACTTTAAATAAAAGGAAATCATAAACAAAATAACAAAAATAAATAAATAATGATATCTTCTTGACATCATAGAAGTTATCTCATGATATAATAATGACATCTTCTTATAGGAGATAAAATATCTCATGACAAATCGAGATATTAATCACAATATCTTATGACATTACACATCACATTAAGACATGAGACATTATGATTCACATTAAGACATGACATAAAATGGCATGACATTACAACATCACATTATGACATGACACGACATACAAACTATGACATACCGACATAACACATGACATGATATAAAAAACTGACACTTGACATAACACGACAAAATCATTGACATTGACATCGACATGATATTTAACATAGAACCGACACTTCCAAAACAAATGACAAATCAAAATAACAACAGCCAGACAAAACAATGATAAATCAAACAGAATGACAATAAAACATAATGACCACAAAATGACCTTAACAAACACAAAACAATGATGAGATTAAAACAAAAAAAAACAAACATAAAACCAAACGACACGACAAGATAATATCATCATGACAATATAATAGCTTGACAAAATGACACCACGACATCATGACATAATAAAACAATATTACAATAATAAACATGACATTACGACATGACATAAAACAACATGACATACAAACTATGACATCCCGTCATGACCTATAACTTGACATACAAAATGACAAAATGACCTTACAATAACAAAACAAAACACAACAAAGCAACGACATACACCCAACATAAATAAAGCTTTCTGGTAGTATTGATTCTTCAGAAACTCACTTCCACGATAATACTTACACTTTTTTGAGGATAAATGTTAACCTTAATTCAGAGTTTTCCTAAGCAGTATTATTTGCTCAGGATGTAATTAACTATAGGAGCTTGCTCCTATAGGAGTTTAAAGAACTCAGGATAGGTATTTCACCTACAAGTCCTCTCTGGTTACACAAGATCTTCATATGATTTTCTTATATGAAAAACTTTAGTAATTACCCAATCTGAAGACTTGTTCTATGAGATTATCATTTGATCTTCTTTTCTCTCAATCTCTATCATGATTAATCCTTCTTTAAATTCTCCAAAGACTTCTGACTATAAGTCTAGGAAGGATAAGAATTAGGGCGATAGATTGAGAAAGAGAGTGGCGACTCCTTGACATTGACATGATACAGGAATTGACGGTGACAACATGCGATGCCATATATTTCATCGCCATCATGAGTCCTAGGCATAACTTGGTGAGTTCCTATTTGTTTAGATTTTAAGTATGATTTACTTGAACAAAAAAATAATGCTTTTAGTTGTCCTCCAAGATATCCAAAAGACTATAAAGGAGAGCGGGGCATAACCCTACACCACTTTTGAGATCCTTTGGAACGTTCAGAGTTCTTCTGAACTTATTATGTTGCTAAATCATTCATCCTTTATAGTTTGATTATTGCTCAATGAACTTTGATGTCTTAATTATCCCTATGATTGTGTAACCATCACTTGATGTTTCATTTATGAATTATGTAAGCGGAGGTCCTTAAGGGAAAATTTACTTATTAAGGACTTAGTTAATTTAAACTTAGAGTTGGGCTAGTAGTGTTCCCAAAATCTTTGTGATTAGTTAGATTGCCTTTTCTAAGCCTTATTAAACAAACTTGGGTTAAACCTAGCTCACTACTAAGCCCTTAGGATTTCATGGGTAGATTTATAATATTAGAAATGTTAAATTAGGTGAGCTTAGTCCTAATCAAACATCATTTTTTAATCCAACCATTGGCTAGGGGTCTTTAATTAGTGAATTGTAGTCTTCCAAATACAAATCCCTCACCATAGGATCATTTAAATTAATTAACTTCCAAATTATGATAATTAAGGGGAAATCATAATTATACCCTTATTGTGGAAGAGCGAGAAATTGGTTTATACCTCTTAATCACTTGTGTTTCAATCAACCAAGAGAATTAATTAAAATCACTCATTACCCTTTTTACCATTTGATTTCCCCTAAATATTAATTAGGTCTTAAATTCCATAGTTACCATTTTGCTCTATAAGGCCTTATCACTTCATAATTACTTCAATTTAACTCATATGACTTTGAAATTTTTATGTTACCCTACTCATGGGTCAACCAAAATATCATAGGAGAAAATGTGAAATTTCCATTTTTATTTTTAGAATTATTTTAATGCAAAATAGTTTTTTTGAATATTAATTCAATAACATATGAAATGTACACCATTTATGCTTAAGAAAATTAATAGAGGTTCCACATGGTCAAAGGACCACCTAGAACAATTTTCATGATATTTTAAATTTATTTTAATTATTATAACAATTTTTTTATTTTGAGTATTAAATAAATATAAAAAATTATTTTAGTTGAAAATTACTTTTTATATTTTTCTTAAATCCTGATAGTCCAAGGAACTTAGAACTGTAAGTTTCATCTTTTTTTATGTATTGTAATTATTTTAGTGAAAAATAAGGGAAATTCATTTTTAGCTTTTAAAAATTCCTAACTTCACTTAAAAAATTAGGAAAAAATTTCTAATTGCTCTGAAGTAAGCATGAAAGAATTTGGAAATTTTTAGCGCATTTTTATAATTTTTGTGATTTTTTAATTTTTTTATTTTTTTTGAATTTTAAAATAGCTTTTAAAAAATTAAATATTTTCTTAACCCCATTTTTTTTTCTTATGTTCCTCTGGTCACAAGGAACTCTCAAAACCATTTTTTCAATTTTCATAGCTACATTTTTATTATTATACTTAGTTTTAGTAAAAAAATATCATTTTACTTTAAAATAAAATTAGTGTCTAAAATAACTCAAATAGAGTTCAAACTTTTACAGTGGGTTACTATAATTATTATTTACAGTGTGGGACAACTTTTGTGATTTTTCTATATATATTTTAATTATATAGTTTTTTAAGTGTTTAATGAGTTAATTATAATTAGTGGCATTATCAATTATTGAAATCCCATTTATATTTCTCTAGGGTCCTCTAACAACAATGTACTTACCAAAATAACTTATGTATTATTTTGGTTTATATTTTAATTATATAAATTTTTAAGTAAAATGGTGGTGATTAACTTGAAAATTAGGGCCCTTTGGCTAGAGATGCTCTCTGGCCCTAGAAAAATTAGAGAACAACCCTATGGACAGAGCCAACAAGACCTTAAATTTTCATGTCATGGTGATGTATTCTTATTAAGTTATGATTTAAGTAATTGATTGAGTATTTAATTATTTAAAAATAAAATACATAATAAAAAACTTTGATTTTGGTTCCACATTATTCTCTGTTGTTCATTGATAAAGAGGGTATTTTTCTTTTATTTTAACCATTTTTCTACACCAAGTTATGCATTATCTAAGCTAATTGAATTAAAATAAATTAGAAAATCCTGATTTTTCTACTTAACCACGTCGTAGCCAGCTCAACCTTCGTTGCTCTGAACCCCTACTGGGTGATTTTCCATTCGACGCCGCCACTTGACTCAAATGCCATGTGGCCTATAGTTTATGCCTCGATCCTTTGTCTGACAACATCAGCACCATTCGTCTGATACACGCGCAATTGGGTGGCTCTCCAACTTTGTTTTCATCTTGTGTATCCTGTGAGCCATTCACACTAAAACCATAAGATATCTCACTACTCTCGACCAAATTACCTTGGGTTTGTTTCTTGCACCTTCATCAACTCATGACAAACACATCCATACAGTTTATCATGCATCAAAGTAAGATTAAAATCCGAGCTCAATTTGGGGGAAATGTTCTATACCTTGATTTGAGAGGTGAGGCCTCAATCATATGCTTGCAAAAGCTTTAGTGGAGTCTGGCAAACCTAATGGATGTGTCACTTTAGCCTGGTGAATTGTCTGGTTTAAAAATCCTTCTGCAAGTCGAAAGATTGAGGAGAAAGTCTGGTGAAGAGGGCTCTAGAGATGCAGCTTTAAGTGGGAAACTTCTTCTTTTTCTCCAAGGAAGTTCAAGGAACAATCTATTTATGGTTTTGTGAAGTTTGAAGAGGTGTCTTGTTTCTGGTCTGATTTTGGGTGGCTAAGTTGACCCCAGGCAGTGAGAGGTGTGGCTGGGAGATGGTTGGAATGAGCTTCTCTTAGCTACTACAAGATGTGGGAATAATTTGGTAGAAATTTGTTTAGGTTTTTTATGCTTTTTTTTATTTTTAAAGGGGTCGTGTTTGAATAGAGGGGCTTATGGTGGCTAGCTAGGCTTCAATTTTGGCATGCTTTACTTCTTAGGTGGAGCACTGAAAGGTTTCATTGACGAGTCAGGGTGAGACACATTGGATTGGTGCAATTGGGTTTGGCTTATGGTGAGGTGGCTCTCAGTTTTAGGGTTCTCCAGTGACCAAGCCGGCCAGCTAGGCCTGAGTTGGTGGCTAGGGTGGTCAGGTGAACCAGGGGATTTTAATGGTGATGGGAATTTGGGCTTGGAAAGGCTGGTGGAAGATCTTCCTTTGGTTTAGGGACATTTAGGAAGAAATACCAATTAATGGTCAATAGGTGATGTGGTTAGCATCCTAGGATGTCTAAGCATAGCTAGAATGGTTAAGCAAGGGTTGAGTCCAATGTGTTAATTTATTTTGGGTCAAGATTTCAAATTTGGGGTTTTAGGCTATTGTTTGGGTTTATATCTAAACCAATTGATGGCTCAATTTGGTCTAGGAACATATCCTGAGAAATTTGGAATGTGAATTTAGTGGGATTGAATTGATTGTGAGGCTCAGTTTAGTGGGATTTGGCTCATGGTTAATTTTGGGGCAACTACTTGGGTTTGGATTAGGCTAGGATTTGGTAGCCATTGGGCATGGGGCAACTCAGCAAGGTGGAATTCCAAAGTTTGGCTCCTCCCCATGTCTCGACCATGGCGTTTTCCGGCTGCCCAGGTGGCAGGTCAGCAGGCAAGGGTCACCCTCAAGGTCAGGGAGGTCAGGGGTCGAAGTTGGTGAATTCAATTGAAGCCTTGCATGTGTAAAGTGGTTGGATCAAAATGGCATAGGGAGGTGGCTTCTTCTGCACTTGGTTTAATCAACCCATGGAAATGGGCTTGGTTCATCTCCCCATGTCTGATTTGGGCTGAGGGAGGATCAGATGAATCAGCTAGGAAAGGGTAGAGAAGTCACCATCCATGAATATTTTGATTAATCATGGATTAAGATGAAGCATTAAAAGGGTTAAAACCTTTTTAAGGGGGCTTAAAAGAGGCTCCTCCTTTTACAATTAATAGTATGATGATGTGTAAAGTGGATCCCATGGCTTCATGTGGCTTGTGCATGGCTTCAAGGCTTTCTCATGGCTTGCTCACTTACATGAGAAAAGGATTTTGGGATTTTTGGCATTTAGAGGTGACTTGGAATATGGCTTGATTTGAAACCATTTGATGATTGATTTAGGACTTAAGGGGTGATATTAATTGAGTGGTGATGGGATGAGATTGTAATGTGGGCTTTAGGATGAGTTTAGGCTTTTAAAATTTAATGAAGATGGGCTTTTAAAATGGTTTAGGGAAGTGGGCTTTTGGATTTTAAAATGGATTTTAGGATGAAAGTTTGGTAAAGGCTTGGGCCAAATAATTGTTGGGTTTGGCTTAAGGATGTGTCATGATTGATTTGAAACAAGTTTGGAGTGATTTGGGTTTGAATTGGGTTGAATTTGGGTTGATTTGATAAATGGGCCTATGTAGGTCAAATTGGGCTAATTTTGGCCAATGTTGGGCTAAGGTTGAAATTAATGTGAAATTGATGTTGGGAAATGTTTATGGGAGTGTTTGAAAGAGGTTCCAACTTTGGTTGGATTTTGATTTTGGGATTTGGGCTCATTTGGGTTAGGGTTGGATTTAGGTAAAAATTGGGCCTTTTGGTTTTAGGTTGAATTTGAGTGGGGTTTGGATCCAAATTTTGGGCAAATCATGTTAGTTTTCTGTTTTTGGGGATGTTAGGGAAGGTTTAGAAAAGATTTGGGGTTAATTGGAGTTAAATTGGTTTGGTTTGGGCTAGGTTTGGGTCATGGGTCCAAATTGGGCTTTAAGGCCAAAAGTGAAATTGGATTCAAATGTCAATCAAATTGGACTTGGATTTGGTCTAGATTGGTGTTGGGAATGTTGAATTGAAGTTTAGAATTGAATTGGAACAGAATTTGGGTCAATTGGGTAGGTTTGGTTTGACATTGGGTTCACTTTGGGTTAAAATGGGTCAAATTGGGGATTTTGACAAAAGTGGGGTAAATTGACAAAATGGGCCCATGGTGTAGTTGAACAAAATGAAATTGGGAATATTTGGGATTTTTTGGAATTTTATGAGAATTTGCTGAATTTTTGGATTTTTGGGTCAAGAGGGGCATTTTGGGTATTTGGAGGGTATTGGGGGGTATTTTTGGAATTTCTGGTATTTTTGGCTATGGATGATCAATTTGTGTGGAGGGAAATGTTTAGGAATGATTTTGGGGAATTTTGGGTAATTTAGGTGATTTTGCAAATTTTGGGTAGTTTCGAGGCATTTGGTAAGTTAGGCGTGTCCGGAGCCACGGAGTCAAAAATCGAAAATTTATAAAATTGAAGATTGGGTAAATGTAAGTGGAATGAAATCATTTTGGTTGATCCATGAAGCCATATCAAGCCCACATGAGCCATGAAGGGACTCATTTGAGGTATTCACTATGTTGTTCCTAACCCTCTGCCAGGGGCTTAGGGGTTGAGGACCATCCATGTGAATCAAATTTATGAGTCGGAAGTCAAGTTGGGTATGGGTGTGGTTTTAGAAGGTGTGTGAAAGTGTAGTGTATAAGTGTAAGGTGTGTGTAAGTCGGCTCTCACTGCACCGGGCCACTCGGGGCGGTCCTAAGGCCAAAAGTCCTATAGAACTCATCCTTTAAACTTCCACATTTGATCTCAACCCTCTAGGTGATTAGGGGTTCACAATCAAGTTTGTGGAGTTTACAGGAGTTAAGAAGTGGTTTGAATTTCTAAATGGTGGGTCCCAATTCTAATCCTCTAAGATAGTCAAAGGAAAAGCCTAAGGCTAGATCCTAAGTACTAAAAAGAAGAAGAGAAGACCTCATCAAAAATGAGGTCAACAAATGCACCCCCAATAGGTGTGGTGAGCTAACAGAGCACACCGCACGTATTGGTGTTGACCGAAGTGATCAACAAAACCAACACAAAAGTCCAAGTAACAAACTTAGGACTGTTGACCTCATTTTTGATGAGGTCTTCTCTTCTTCTCTTTAGTGCTTAGGATCTAGCCTTAGGCTTTTCCTTCGATCGTCTTAGAGGACTAGAATTGGGACCCACCTTCTAGAAATTCAAACCACCTCTTAACTCCCCGCAAACTCTACAAACTTGACTATAGACCCCTAATCACCTAGAGGGTCGAAATCAAATGTGGAAGTTTAAAGGATGAGTTCCTATAGTGACTCTTCGGCCTTAGGACTACCCCGGGTGGCCCGGTCCGGTGAAAGGGCCGACTTACACTACACCTACACACTACACTCCCACACATCTCCTAAAACCACACCCATACCCAACTTGACCTCCCGACTCATGTAGGTGATTCACATGGATGGTCCTTAACCCCTAAGCCCTCGCGCAGAGGTTAGGAACAACATAGTGAATGCCTCAAATGAGTCCCTTCATGGCTCATGTGGGCTTGATATGGCTTCATGGCTCAACAAAAATTATTTTATTCCACTTACATTCACCTAACCTTCAATTTTCCAAATTTTCAATTTTTGACCCCCGGGACCCTACACCCGCCTAGCCTACCCAAAAGCCCTGAATAGCCCAAATTTCTCAAAAATTTCCAAATTACCCAAAATTCTCCAAAATCATTCTCAAAAATTTCCACATCACTCAAATTGATCATTCATAGCCAAAAATATCAAAAATTCCAAAAATACCTCCCAATACCCTCCAAATACCCAAAATACCCCTCTTGGCCAAAAAATCCAAAAATTCAGAAAATTCCCAGAAAATTCCAGAAAATCCCAAATATTCCCAATTTAATTTTGTCCAACTACACCATGGGCCAATTTTTTCAATTTACCCTACTTTTATCAAAACCCCCAATTTGACCCATTTTAACCCAAAGTGGACCCAATGTCAAACCAAACCTACCCAATTGACCCCAATTTTGGTCCAATTTAATTCTAAACTTCAATTCAACATTCCCAATACCAATCTAGATCAAATCCAAGTCCAATTTGGTTAACATTTGGATCCAATTTCACTTTTGGCCTTAAAGCCCAATTTGGACCCATGACCCAAACCTAACCCAAACTCACCCAATTCAACTCCAATTAACCCCAAATCTTTTCTAAATCTTCCTTAGCATTCCCACAAACAAAACACTAACATGATTTGCCCAAAATTTAGACCCAAACCCCACTCAAATTCAACCCAAAGTTAAAAGGCCCATTTTTGACCTAAACCCAAACCTAACCCAAATGAGCTCAAATCCCAAGATCAAAACCCAACCAAAGTCAAAACCTCTTTGAAACACTCCCATAAATATTTCTCAGCATTAATTTTACATCAATTTCAACCCTAGTCCAACATTGGCCCAAATTAGCCCAATTTGACCTACATGGGCCCACTTACCAAATAAACCCAAATTCAAACCAATTCAACTCCAAATCACACCAAGTTGACTCCAAGCCCTTCATAGAACATCCATAAACCAATTATGACATTTATTTGACAAAGTTCTTTACAAAATCTTTACCCAAATGTCCATCCTAAAATCAAAAAGCCCATTCCCCTTAAACTTTCCTAAAAGCCCACTTCACCACATTCAAAAGCCCAAATCCATCCAAAGCCCACATGACACTTCCCCTCATCATCCATTTAATCAAAATCACCCCTAAGTTTCAAAATCATCAATTAAACCATTCCAAATCAAGCTTCATGCAAATTTTCACCAAAATATCCAAAATTCTTAAAACCCATTTCCATGAAATTGACTCAACTTTCCCCAAGCCAAAGACAAGCCATGCAAGCCATGGACAAGCCACATGAAGCCATGGAAGGCTTGACATGTGACCATGCCATTAATGGCAAAAGGAGGGGCCCCTTTCCTAATCCTCCTTAACCCCTTTTTTACCTTAAGCATGTCACACACTAAACCATGTTTAGCCACCTCATCATGGATAGAGACCACAACACTCTCTCTTGGCTGACCCAACTGATCCTCTCAGCCCAAAATCAGGCCATGGGGAGGTACACCCAACCCAAACCAATGGGTTGACCAAATTAAGGCCAAAATGACCCCCTCCCCATTCCATTTTAATTCAAAGCCTTTACACATGGCAATTGCCAATTGATTGCACAAACCTCCAGCCCTGACCCACCTGGACCCGAGGGTGACCCATGCCTGCCGGCCAGCCGCCCTGGATCGCCGGAAAACACCATGGCCGAGACATCGGGAGGAGCCAAAGTTTGGAATTCCCACTTGGCCGAGCCGCCCCATGCCAAATGGTCACTATGGCCGTTCTTCTCATCACCGCAGCACTCGATCCCATGCCTCAACCCCCCCTGGGAGGCCCTCCAGCCTCTCCTATTTAAACCCCTCACCCTCACGGCCATGGAAGAGAGTTGCACAAACCTTGCCGAAACTCTGCCAAAATTGTTCCAAACCCTTCTCCACCCCTAGAGCAGTTGATCCCCAGTGTCAATTTGCCCTAATCCCCACTGATAAAATCCAATTTCCCAACTGAAATTCCACCCAAAACCAGGACACTTCTCCACAGTGAGCCAATCCCCAAATTGATTGGTTCTACACCTTCACCGCACCGAGGGAAGGTGTCCACCAACAAAAGCCCCATCTCCAGAGCCACCCAGCTTGCTCCAGCCTCCAAGCTTTGTGATCGGGCTTGGTCGAAATCACACCTAGACAATTCACTGCGACCAGGAGACTTCATCCGGAGCTTGCTAGATCCAATCGAAGGTGAAACAACTCTCGCATCGAAGCCACACTTCTCCGAGCAAAGGTATGAGCTAATTCTTCATCCCGAGCTTCCGGAGATTCTCCATTTCAAATGCTTTAATTTCAATGCATGATAACCGTATAGATGTGTTCGTCTCTTCAAGACGAATCCATAGAGCATAAGAACACGAAAATCCGTTGAGTATCGAGTGAGATCTTAGGGATTTAGTGTGGACGGCTCTCGGGTGAGGACGCTCAGGGACGATGAACGGATGCCGTCCATTCAATACACGCGCGGATGAACGGCTTAGATGGCATCGGACCAGGAGACGGTACGAGAACCGCGGGGCCCGGGCTGCTGACTCAGATGGCGGCGTCGAATGGGAGCGCGACGCGTGTGCGTTCGGAGAGGCCGAGGATGACGCGGCGCCGCGTGGATAAATAGAAAAATAGGGTATTTTTCTATTTATTTAATTCCCTAAACTTGGAAAATTCATAACTTTGTGTAGGAAAATCAGAAAAATAAAATAAAAATACCCTCTTGCTCAGCGAACAGAGGAGAATAATGTGGAAAAGAAATCATTTAATTTCATCAAGTATTTTATTTTTTATAATCTATTTACTCTCTGCATACATTTAATTCTCCATACATGTATACAATTCACCATGGCATGAGACCATAGGGCTTTGAAGCCTCCGAATTTGGGAACATTCCCCGAATTTTCCAAAGTCGAGGCCATCCCTATGAAGAGTTATTGATTTTTCAAATTCATGTTACTCGTTTTGAGTATTTTAATTCCAATAAATAGCATGTTGTGAAATAAATTCTAGGAAAATTTGGTGATGTTCCTTATGACCAGAGAACCCTAGGAAAAATAGGTTTTGAGTTAGTTCATTTGAAACAACCCTAATTGGCTTAAACAGCCAAAATAGGTCTCTAATTAATTAGAGCTAATCATACATCAAATTGACTTGAAATCAACTCCACTGACCTTCAGGATCAGAGGAATCCACCATAAAAGTTTGAGGTCAATTGGACTTGGTTAGCCCCACTAATTGGGTTGATTAAGCCACTTAGTCATTTTAAACTTTAAAAATTCATAACTTTTAAAATACCTTTCAAAAATTCACCAAATTGGTTTTGGAGCCTTTCTGATATCAGGGGAACCTAAGAAAATTAAAATTTCAATTTTCTAAAAAGTTGATTTTTAATAATATTTTAATATTTTAATAATTAAAAAATAATAAAAATCACAAAAATAATAAAATTCACCAAAATGTCACATTTTGAATTTTAATCACTTAGGAACAAACCCCATATTTTTCTTAGGTCTATTTAGTGAGATATTAAATTTTAAAGCTCTAGGGTAATTTTAAAATTAAAAAAATGTATTTTCTAGCATTTTCACTAAAATAATTATAATAAATCATAGAAAAATCAGAAAATTGCAAAATTTGATTCTCTGATTTCCTTGATATCAGAGAGATTTTTAAAAAATATAAAACTCATTTTTCAACATTTATTTTATTTTTAAATTAATTAACACTCCAAAACTTAAAATAATTATAATAAAAATAATATAATTCAAAAAATCACCAAAATTGGTCCAAGTGGTCCTCTGGTCATTAGGAGTGTCCCCTAATTTTCTTAAGGACAGAAAGTTTCCCTTGGTCATGTTATTAAATTTTCCTTGGAAATCTCTATTTTCTACCAAAAATAATTATATAAATAAATTAAATATAGAAAAATCACATTTTCTCCTCTCATGTCTTTATTGACATATGAGTGAAGTCACATAAAAATTTCAAGTTCATTTGAGTTCAATTTAGTAAGTTATGAAATTATTAAGCTTAAAGGGTAAAATGGTAATAAAAATCTTAACCCTTAATTAAAACTTTAGGTTTAATAAAAAATTAACAAATAAAATATTTGATCTTAATCTGATTTGGATGATTGAAATTTAAATAATTAAAGGGTAGAAACCCATTAAGCAATTTAAAATAATTAAACCTTAATTGAATAATTGATTAAATTTGGAAGAATAATAAAATTGGAATTATTAAAATAGGGATATTATTAGGAAGAGATTTATTCTTTAATTTAAAAATCCCTAAATTAATTATTTCATTAATATTCAATTCTTAATTAAAATGATAACTCAAATTTAAAATATATTAAAAGACTTAATCATTAAACTAAAATTAAATTATTAAACTCTTTTAAAATTTTAATTAAAATTTTAAAAAAAATAAAATTAAATTAAATTAAAAATTAAATTAAATTAAGTAAATTGAATTGAATTAACTTAAATTAAATTAAATTAAATAAACAAATTAAATTAAATTAAATGAATTAAATTAAATTAAATTAAATCAAATTAAATTAAATTGAATTAAATTAAAACAAATTAAAAAATTAAATTAAATTAAATTAATTAAAATCAAATTAAATTAAATTAAATTAAATTAAAGATTAAATTAACTCAAATTAAATTAAATTAATTAAATAAAATTAAATGAATTAAAATTAAATTAAATTAAATTAAATTAATTAAATTAAATTAAATTAAATTAAATCAAATTAAATTAAAATTAAATCAAATCAAATTAAATTAATGTAACATCAAATCAAACTAAATTGAATTAAATTGAATTAAATAGAATTAAAACTCAATTAAATTAAATTAAATTAAATTAAGTTGAATTAAATATAACATCACCAAAGACATAAAGAATTCAAGATAAATTTAAAATAACTTGAACACTATTCCAAATTTAAACCCATTAATTGAAGTTAAACTAAATCACAAACCATTTGAACACCGATTTACCCTCAAAAGCTTTAGTTATCATAACTCCTATACAGAACATTAAATGAAATGTTACTTCACTCATAGGATATTCAAATGTCCTAGTTCACTGAGCAAGTTAACAAAACTTGAAAACCTCGGACGATCGATTCATTTACATAATTAAATTCATTTGGACTTAAAACAATCCTAGAAATATTGAAAAGATGTTTAAGATTTTTCTTAAGCACTTCCTCAATATGATAGGATATTTATAAGAACAATTGAACTTAATTGTTCTTTGATGAAGAAAATCGTCTTCAAACTAAAACACAAAGAACCTAGACGTCATACGAAATGACTAGCTATAGGATTAGGAATTTGGTAGAAAACCATAACCTCTACCTTAGCTTTACCTAGGAACTTGCTTAAATATTCTAATTGTGTTTTAAGTGCAGCTTGGAATGACGGGAAGACCCTCCAGGTACGCTTTTATTTTATCGCAATTTACTTTCTTGCAATTTACATTATTGCAATTTATTCAACCGCATTGCACTTACTTTTCTTGCATGATAAACAACTCGTTGCATGAAAACCCACACCTTTAGGATAGTCCCTAAAACCGAAACCAAAACTAAGTTAAAAGTCATTGCAAGATAAAATTCACCGCCACAACATTTCAAAATATAAAACAACTCAAAATTTAATCACAAACAGAACACAAAACTACAATTACAACTAAATTAAAACGTCTTGTCGGATGATCGGGAATACCTCTGATGATGTAACCTACGTGTTGCTAACGGGATTTCCCACGGTCTAAATGAAAGTGTGGAACTCATTTAGTTGAGTTTAGCAAATTCATCCGGACTAAGTGAATCCGATAAAAATAATGATGCCGAAGGATGGAACCGTGGGATCTTAACCGTGTCGTTATAATCAACTTTAAGATTTGTTTTAATCAAAACATAAAAAACACTTGGAAATTAAAATTTTCTCTAAACCAAAACACTTTTCTCATCCCCCGATTTATGATTTCTAAAACTAAACCTCCGCAACAACAAGGAGCTTGGAGCATGGTGGGCAAGCACGACCATCGTCATTAGCAAAACCCGAGTCTACTTCAAAGAAACTTTCCTAGAATTAAATAACAAAGCCATAGGACTTCGAGGTAGTTTGCCTAGTGCAACATAAATCCTCAACTCTTCGTTAGTGCATTTGCATTGCAAATTAAGCCCTAACCGGTCTTAGGATTCCGAGGTAGTCGTCTGATACGACATAAACCCTCACATCTTCAAGGCTATTTGTATGATTTTATCATACAAATATAAGCCCTAATTAATTGAAATTGGCAAGATCAAAACATTTAAATAAACACTAGGGCTTTCCTAAATTCAAGCCAAACAATAGGATAGTCGGGAAATTACCGAAGTTCGCTTCGAATCTGTGATTTCTCCTACTTTTCTTCCTTTGGATTCTCAAAACGAAATGTTCCAAACTCGATCCATTCCCTATCGAAATTCCAAAATTCGATCCTCGAAAACTTAAACTTTGAAATTCTCGAGAGCGAATTATTGATTATTATCGAGAGTTTTCTTAGGTGATTCCCGTCACTTAAGATGTAATTAACTATAGGGGCTTGCCCTTATAGGGAATTTTAAAGAACCCAGGTAATATAAACCCTGTTTAATGCTTTCATATTAAGCAGGGGAATTTGTCGGCTTATAAAGTTGGTTCGCAGACCAAACGGATGTCACAAATCTTTTAGTTTGTTTAATAAAGCCCCACCGTCAAGCAGTGTGTCTATTCTTAGGGATAGATACACGGTTTGTGGTGTGGTGCTCGTTTATATAAACTATTTGGGATGTGAGATCGGTTTGATTTCATATCTTAAAATCTTCAAATTTAAAATTATTTTCAAAATCAAATACTACTTTTCAAATTACTTATTTAAATTAAATTAAAAATTCACTGCACAATTTCTGTTAGGCGACCCCTTTTTAAAATATCACACAACCTAAAAATAAGTGCCGACAATTTCAGCGACTCACTGTGGGACAATTCCTCTCTCCATTTTAATCAAATAATTCCGCTTTCAAAAATCAGTAGTGTATCCATGTCCCTAATGGATCAAACTACCCTTCTTTCCGTCAGGGTACTATGTTCATTTCTACCTCGAACAAGTATAGCCAACATTCTCTCGGATTTAGGAGCCACTGTTAAGGCACCCCTAAACAGAGAGGTTCCGAGATCCTTTTGCCTCATTTCTGAGGTGGGGTGGACCCCCAATAGGTGTGTCAGTCTTGGATGTAAAATCCTCACCCCCAAAAGTTTGATTTTGATGTATTTCATTGCGATAGGGAAAGAATCCTAAAGCAATGCAGTCTCAGAAGTAAAATCCTCAACCCCAAAAGTTTGATTTTGATGTATTTCATTGCAATAGGGAAAGAATCCTAAAGCAATGCACATCTGGATGTAAAATCCTCAACCCCAAAAGTTTGATTTTGATGTATTTCATTGTGATAGGGAAAGAATCCTAAAGCAATGCTGTATCGGATATAAAATCCTCTACCCCAAAAATTTGATTTTGATGTATTTCATTGCGATAGGGAAAGAACCTAAAGCAATATAGTATCAGACATAAAATCCTCTACCCCAAAAATTTGATTTTGATGTATTTCATTGCTATAGGGAAAGAACCTAAAGCAATGCAGTATCGGATATAAAATCCTCTACCCCAAAAATTTGATTTTGATGTATTTCATTGCGATAGGGAAAGAACCTAAAGCAATGCAGTATCGGATATAAAATCCTCTACGCCAAAAATTTGATTTTTGAATGGTAATTGATTCTGCAAAGATTTGTAGTGTTGATTTTAAAAGTGTGGAATTTTGGTGTTTCGAGAATTTCATGAGAGTTGTGAAAGATTTTTTTTTTTTGGAAAGAAACAGATTAGGAAGGAATATGTAGATGCTACATATCCCATTCAAAAGAGTTGATCGAAAGTTGATGGTTTGGATTGTATACAATTCCTTGCCATCAGATCCGAATCGAAAACCTCGTGGCTCCGTGTCAATGGAATCGACCGCTTCCATCCTGCACAAGGAGAGAGTAGAACGGATTGGATTTCGATTTGGAATGTTGAGTTTGAATTCGATCGAGATTCGATTCGGGATCCGGAAGGTTGAATTTGAATTTGATTGAGATTTGATTTAAAATTTGTGTTCATTTTGTTTGTCCTTTAACGATTCAAATTTATTTTATCGTCCATTTAATGTTCATGTGAATTCGGTGTTCATCATTTTTTTTAGATTTTTTAAGGAAAGTTTTCTTTTATTCTTTTTGTTCCTTTTTTTGTTCTTTGTTCGAAGTTCATTTAACTTTAATGGCGTTTCCCAGTCAACTTGCACAAAAGAGGTGAAGGCCAAAAATGTGACATGGTCACTTTCATTCCAATCATGCGGAAGATACATCATACAACTTGATCTGGAATACATTTCATACAATCCATGTAGACTCAAAACGGACTATGTATGATCTTTGTTGATCCATCCAAAAAGGCATCTGTCAAAAATCCATGTCTGAATAGTGAGGTACATGGTCAATAACATCACCTTCCAAGCCATCTTTGGCAAGGATGCCGTATGGATGCATGTTAGAGGTGTGATATTTTCCATGTAACTCACAGCTCGTAAGGCCGGAGGCTCTCTAGCTCTGGGTCTGGCTAGAAGTGATAAGGTGCTTTCTTTTCATCCATCCTTCTGAAAGTAACTGAGATCCGCTTCATTGGTACTCCTGGTATGCAATGTTTAGCGACATCTGCTCCGTTGCCCTTTAGTATCATACTGGCCCTCGGAACTTACCTGGGCCTGCTATCCGGAGGTCAGATCCTAATATGATATTACACTCGTTCAGAAAAGAAAGCTGTGCGAAAGGTCCGACAAAGTCATGGTGATCGATGTGCGGGGGTATGCAGATACCCTGCTTGTAAATGTTAATGATGCAACCGTTGGGTATGCAATCCGCTGGCAGCACCCTCCATGTTATTATTCTCTTTACCATCCTTTTGATGACCAATGGCATCGGATCTACCTTACCATGACGGAGTATCCCCGTGGGTTTCCTTCCGTCTCACTGTGAAGTTAGTAGCAAGATCCACATTGTATTGTAATTCTCCTTTCCCCGGCATCCATCTCCGGGGTTCCGAGTAGGTGTTTTCTCTTAGGTGTCCTGCTCGACCCATTCTTTTCAAATCCCGGATGCAGTCCACGATTTGTTGTTGTTCGTATTCTGAGAACACGTTTGTATGTAGTGTTGACCTCATTTCTGATGAGGTCTTCTCCTCTTCTTTCTGGTACTTAGGATCTAGCCTTAGGCTTTTCCTTTGACTGTCTTAGAGGATTAGAATTGCGACCCACCACCTAGAAATTCAAACCACTTCTTAACTCCCTACAAACTCCACAAACTTTGTTGTAAACCCCTAATCACCTAGAGGGTTGAAATCAAATGTGGAAGTTTAAAGGATGAGTTCCTATAGGACTCTTTGGCCTTAGGACTGCCCTGGGTGGCTTGGTCTGGTGAAGGGCTGACTTACACACACACTAAACTCATACACTACACTTTCACACACCTCCTAAAACCACACATATACCCAACTTGACCTCTTGACTCATGAAAGTGATTCCCATGGATGGTCCTTAACCCCTAAGCCCTTGGCTAAGAGGGTTAGGAACAACATAGTGGATGCCTCAAATGAGTCCCTTCATGGCTCATGTGGGCTTGATACAGCTTCATGGCTAAATTTTTCAATTCTAGGTCTCTATTCTGAATATTTTAATTCCAGTAATTAGCATGTTGTGAAATAAATTCTAAGAAAATTTGAGGACATTTCTTATGACCGCGAGGACTCTAGAAAAATAGGTTTTAAATTAATCCACTTGAATAACCCAAATCGGCTTAAACACCCAAAATAGGTCCTTAATTAATTAGAGCTAATCATACATCAAATTGACATGAAATCAATTCTCCACCGACCTTTAGGATCGTAGGAACACACCATAAAAATTTGAAGTCAATCGAACTTAGTTAGCCCTACTAAATGGGTTGATTAAGCCATTTAGCCAATTTAAACTTCAAAAATTCATAACTTTCAAAATACTTTTCAAAAATTCACCAAATTGGTTTTGGAGCCTCTCTCGATATCAAGGGAATTTAAGAAAAATAAAATTACAATTTTCCAAAAAATTGATTTTTTACATCATTTTAATATTTTTAATAATTAAAAAATTATAAAAATCACAAAAATAATAAAATTCACCAAAATGTCATATTTTGAATTTTAATCATTTAGGAACAAACCCCATTTTTTTCTTAAGTCTCTATGATGAGATATTAAATTTTAAAGCCCTAAGGTAATTTCAAAATTAAAAAAATGTATTTTCTAGCATTTCCCCTAAAATAATTCTAATAAATCAAAGAAAAATCATAAAATTTTAAAAACTAGTTCTCTGGTTTCCTTGATATCAGAGAGATTTTTGAAAAATATAAAATTCATTTTTCAACCTTTATCTTATTTTTAAATTAATTAATACTCCAAAACTCAAAATAATTATAATAAAAATAGTATAATTCAAAAAATCACCAAAATTGGTCCAAGTGGTCCTCTGGTCATTAGGAATGTCCCATAATTTTCTTAATACAGTAAACTTTCCTTGGTCATGTTATTAAATTTTCCTCGAAAATTCTTATTTTCCACCAAAAATAATTACATAAATAAATTAAATACGAGAAAAATCACATTTTCTCTCTAATGTCTTGATTGACATATGAGTGAAGTCACATAAAAATTTCAAATTCATTTGAACTCAATTTAGTGAGTTATGGAATTAGTAAGTTCAAAGGCAAAATAAGTAATTAAAATTTTAACCTATAATTAAAAATTTTAGGTTTAATTAAAAGGGTGGGTAAAATATTTGATACTAAGTTGATTTTGGATGTTTGAAACTTAGGTATTTAAAGGGTAGAAACCTACCAAATAATTTGAAAGTAATTAAAATAAACCTTAATTAAATAATTAATTAAATTTGGAAGAATAATAAAAATTGGAATTATTAAAATAGGGATATTATTAGGAAGAGATTTATTCTTTAATCTAAGAATCCCTAAATTAATCACCTCAATAATATTCAATTCCTAATTAAAATGATAATCTAAATTCGAAACTTAAAATGCTTAATCATTAAATTAAATTAAAATTAAAACATTTAAATTAAATCCTTTTAAAATTTCAATTAAATTAATACTTTATCAATTAAAATTAAATCATCCCTAATGTATAATATAAAAAATAATAATAAAATAATAATAAAAAATTAAATTAAAATTAAAAGAAAATAAAATTTAAATTTAAATTTAAATTAAAAATATAACCAAATTAAAATTTAAATAAAATTAAAATTTAAATTAAATTAAATTAAATTAAATTAAATTAAATCACATTAAATTAAATTAAATTAAAACATATTAAATTAAATTAAATTAAATTAAAAAATAAAATCAAGTTAAAATAAAATTAAAATTAAATTAAAATTAAAGCTAAACCAAATTAAATTAAATTAAAATTAAATTAAATTGAATTAAATGAACATCACTTAAGACATAAAGAACTCAAAAATAAATCTAAAACAACTTCAACACTATTCCAAGCTTAAAACCATTAATTAAAATTAAATTAATCACAAATCACTTAAACATTGATTTGCCCTCAAAAGCTCTTATTATCATAACTCCTAAAAAAAGTGTTAAGTGAAGAGTTACTTCACTCATAAGATATTCAAATGTCCTAGTTCACTGAGCAAGATAACAAAACTTGAACTCCTGGATAATTGATTCATTATATAATTAAATTCTCTCGGACTTAAAACAATCCTAAAAGTATTGAAAAGATGTTTAAGATTCATCTAAAGCACTTCCTCAATATGATAGGATGTTTATAAGAACAACTGAACTTAATTGTTCTTTGATGAAGAAAATCGTCCTCAAACCAAAACACAAGAACCTAGGCATCATAGGAGATGACTAGCTATAGGATTAGGAACTTGGTAGAAAACAATAACCCTTCCCTTAGCTTTACCTAGGAACTTGCTTTATATGCTTAAATATTCTAAATTGTGTTTAAGTGCAGCTTGGGATGACGGAAGACCCTCCGAGTACGCTTTTATTTTATTGCAATTAACTTTCTTGCAATTTACTTTATTGCAAATGCACTTTACTTTTCTTGCATGATAAACAACTGTTGCATGAAAACTCACACCTTTAGGATAGTCCCCAAAACTGAAACCAAAACTAAATTAAAAGTCATTACAAGATAAAATTCACCGCCACAACATTTCAAAATATAAAATAACTCAAAATTTAATCACAGACAGAATACAAAACTACAATTACAACTAAATTAAAACGTCTTGTTGGATGATCGAGAATACCTCGGATGATGTAACCTACGTGTTGCTAACGGGATTTCCCACGTGTCTAAATGAAAGTGTGGAACTCATTTAGTTGAGTTTAGCAAATTCATCCGGACTAAGTGAATCCGATAAAAATAACGATGCCTGAAGGATGGAACCGTGGGATCTTAACCGGTGTTGTTATAATCAACTTTAAGATTTGTTTTCATTAAAACATAAAAACACTCGGACTTTAAGATTTCTAAAACCAAACTCCTCTCTTCTCTTTTGGTTACAATCTTCTACGCAACAACAAGGAGATCGGAGCATGGTGGGCGACGACGGCCATCGTCATCGACAAAACTCGAGTCTACTTCAGCAAAACTTTCTTAGAATTAAATAACTAAGCCATAGGATTTCGAGGTAGTTTTCCTAGTGCAACATAAATCCTCAACCTTTTGTTAGGCATTTGCATTGCAAATTAAGCCCTAACCGGTCTTAGGACTCCGAGGTAGTCGTTCGATACTACATAAACCCTCACATCTTTAAGGCTATTTGTATGATCATATCATACGAATATAAGTCTTAATTAATTAAAATTGGCAAGATCAAAATATTAAATAAATATTAGGACTTTCCTAAATTCAAGCCAAATAGTAGGATAGTCGGGAAATTACCGAAGTTCGCTTCGAATCTGTAATTTCTCCTACCTTTCTTCCTTTGAATTCCCAAAACAAAATGTTCCAAATTTGATCCATTCCCTATTGAAATTCCAAAATTCTATCCCTTGAAAACTTAAACTTTGATATTCTTGAGAGCAGAATTACTGATTATTATCGAGAGTTTTCTTAAGTGATTCTCGTCACTTAAGATGTAATTAACTATAGGGGCTTGCCCTTATAGGGAATTTCAAGAACCTGAGTAATATAAACCCCGTTTAATGCTTTCATATTAAGTAGGGAATTTGTCGGCTTATAAAATTGGTTCGCAGACCAAACGAATGTCACAAATCTTCTAGTTTATTTAATCGAGCCCCATCACCAAACGATTAGTGTCTATTCTTCGAGAAAGATACACGGTCTGTGATGCGGTGCTCGTTTATATAAACTATTTGGGATGTGAGATCAGCTTGATTTCGTATCTTAAAATTTTCAAATTTAAAATTATTTTCAAAATCAAATACTACTTTTCAAATTATTTATTTAAATTAAATTAAAAATTCGCCGACAATTTCTGTTAGGCGATCCCCTTTTCAAAATAAAACACACAACCTAAAAATATGCCGACAATTTATGGCGACTCCGCTGGGGAAAATTCCTCTCTCCATTTTTAATCAGATAGTTCTGCTTTCAAAAATCGGTAGTGTATCCATGTCCCTAGTGGTTCAAACTACCCTTCTTTCCGTTGGAATACTATGTTCATTTCTACCTCGAACAAGTACGACCAACATTCTCTCGGATTTAGGAGCCATCTGTTTAGACACCCCTAAACAGAGAGGTTCCGAGATCCTTTTACCTCATTTCGAGGTGGGGTGGGCCCCCAATAGGTGTTAGTTTAGGAGCGATCTTGCGGGTCGAGAAGTTTCTACAAAACTTTCTCTTCCTTTTCCAGTTCCTAATCAATTCCTTTTGTCCTTCCTACAACTCTCCTTCTTTTAATAATTCTCTGTCTTAACGAACAAATCTTTTCGAAAAACAATTATCTTCTAATACCACAAATACACTAAGATAAACGGGAATGTGTTCGGACTCTTTCTTTTTCGTCATAAGTTTTACGATAAGAAGAAGCACGATTCGGGGACTAACACTTGGAATCTGCCCTGCAGAAATGGAAGCCCCAAAACTGATCTTCTCCTTCGTCAACGGACTGGACCTGGCTGTGTTCAAGGACGAACTGCCTGATAATGGTGTCGGCATATTTTTAGGTTGTGTTTTATTTTGAAGAGGGGTCGCCTAACAGAAATCGGTCGGCGAATTTTTAATTTAATTAAAATAAATAATTTGAAAAGTAGTATTTAATTTTGAAAATAATTTCAAATTTGAAGGTTTTAAGATATGAGACTAAACCGATCTCACATCCCAAATAGTTTATATAAACGAGCACGCACCACAAACCGTGTATCTATCCCTAAGGATGGACACACTCGCTCGACGGTGGGGCTCGATTAAATAAACTGAAGATTTCGTGACATCCGTTTGGTCCGCGAACCAATTTTATAAGCCGACAAAATTCCTCGCTTAATATGAAAACATTAAACGGGGTTTATATTACTCAGGTTCTTCAAAATTCCTACAAGGGCAAGCCCCTATAGTTAATTACATCTTAAGTGACGGGAATCACCTAAGAAAACTCTCGATAATAATCAATAATTCGCTCTCAAGGATTTCAAAGTTTAAGTTTTCGAGGATTGAATTTTGGAATTTCAATAGGGAATGGATCAAGTTTGGAACATTTTGTTTTGTGAATCCAAAGGAAGAAAGGTAGGAGAAATCACGTATTCGAAGTGAACTTCGGTAATTTCCCGACTATCCTATTGTTTGGCTTAGATTTAAGAAAGTCCTAATATTTATTTAAATGTTTTGATTTTGTCAATTTTAATTAATTAGGACTTATATTTATATGATAGAATCATACAAATAAGCCTCGAAGATGTGAGGGTTTATGTCGTATTAGACGACTACCTCGGAATCCTAAGTCCTAGTTAGGGCTTAATTTGCAATGCAAGTGCCTAACGAAGAGTTGAGGATTTATGTTGCACTAGTACAAACTACCTCGAAGTCCTATGGCTTTGTTATTTAATTCTAGGAAAGTTTTGTCGAAGTAGACTCAGGTTTTCGTTGATGACGATGGCCGTGTCGCCCACCATGCTCCGAGCTCCTTGTTGTTGCAGAGGTTCAATTTTAGAAGTCATAAATCGGTGGATGAGAAAAGTGTTTTGGTTTAGAGAAAATCTTAATTTCCAAGTGTTTTCAATACTTTAATTAAAACAAATCTTAAAGTTGATTATAACGACACCGGTTAAGATCCCACTGGCTCCATCCTTCCGGCATCATTATTTTTATCGGATTCACTTAGTCCAAATGAATTTGCTAAACTCAACCGAATGAGTTCCACACTTACATTTAGACCGTGGGAAATCCCGTTAGCAACACGAAGGTTACATCATCCGAGGTATTCCCGATCATCCAACGAGACGTTTTAATTTAATTGTAATTGTAGTTTTGTGTTATGTTTGTGATTAAATTTTGAGTTGTTTTATATTTTGAAATGTTGTGGCGGTGAATTTTATCTTGCAATGACTTTTAACTTAGTTTTGGTTTCAGTTTTAGGGACTATCCTAAAGGTGTGGGTTTTCATGCAATAGTTGTTTATCATGCAAGAAAAGTAAGTGCGATGCGATTAATGAGATTGCAATAATGTAAATTGCAATAAAGTAAATTGCAATAAAATAAAAGCGTACCTGGAGGGTCTTCCCGTCATCCCAAGCTGCACTTAAAACACAATTAGAATATTTAAGCAAGTTCCTAGGTAAAGCTAAGGGAAGGGTTATGGTTTTCTACCAAATTCCTAATCCTATAGCTTACTCATTTCCTATGACGTCTAGGTTCCTTGTGTTTTGGTTTCGAAGACAATTTTCTTCATCAAAGAACAATTAAATTCAATTGTTCTTATAAACATCTTATCATATTGAGAAAGTGTTTAAGAAGAATCTTAAACATCTTTTCAATATTTCTAGGATTGTTTTAAGTCCAAATGAATTCGATTATATAAATGAATTAATCTTCCGGGGATTCAAGTTTTGTTAACTTGCTCAGTGAACTAGGACATTTGAATATCCTATAAGTGAAGTAACATTTCATTTAATGTCCTATTTAGGAGTTATGATAACTAAAGCTTTTGAGGGTAAATTGGTGTTCAAATGGTTTCGTGATTTAGTTTAATTTCCATTAATGAGTTTAAATTTGGAATAGTGTTCAAGTTATTTTAGATTTATTTTTGAATTCTTTATGTCTTAGGTGATGTTATATTTAATTTAATTTAATTTAATTTAATCGAGTTTTAATTTAATTTAATTCAATTGAGTTTGATTTGATGTTAAATTAATTTAATTTGATTTAATTTAATTTTAATTTAATTTGATTTAATTTAATTTAATTTAATTTAATTTGATTTAATTTAATTTAATTTAATTTAATTTAATTTAATTTAATTTAATTTAATTTAATTTAATTTTAATTTTAATTCATTTGATTTGATTTAATTTAGTTTAATTTAATTTGATTTAATTTATTTAATTTAATTTAATTTGATTTGATTTAATTTAATTTAATTTAATTTAATTTAATTTAATTTAATTTACTTAATTTAATTTAATTTTATTTTTTTAATTTTAATTGAAATTTTTTTAAAAGAGTTTAATAATTTAATTTTAGTTTAATGATTAAGTCTTTTAATGTTTTGAATTTGAGTTATCATTTTAATTAAGAACTGAATATTAATGAGATGATTAATTTAGGGATTTTTTAAATTAAAGAATAAATCTCTTCCTAATAATATCCCTATTTTAATAATTCAAATTTTATTATTCTTCCAAATTTAATCAATTATTTAATTAAAGTTTAATCATTTTAAAATTGTTTAATGGGTTTCTACCCTTTAATTATTTAAATTTCAATCATCCAAATCAAAAGAGGATCAAATATTTTATTTGTTAATTTTTTTATTAAACCTAAAGTTTTAATTAAGGGTTAAAATTTTAATTACCATTTTACCCTTTAAGCATAATAATTTCATAACTCACTAAATTGAACTCAAATAAACTTGAAATTTTTATGTGACTTCACTCATATGTCAATGAAGACATGAGAGGAGAAAATGTGATTTTTCTGTATTTAATTTATTTATATAATTATTTTTGGTAGAAAATAAAGATTTTCAAGGAAAATTTAATAACATGACCAAGGGAAAGTTTCTGTCCTTAAGAAAATTAGGGGACATTCCTAATGACCAGAGGACCACTTGGAAAAATTTTGGTGATTTTTTTAATTATATTATTTTTATTATAATTATTTTAAGTTTTGGAGTATTAATTAATTTAAAAATAAAATAAATGTTGAAAAATGTATTTTATATTTTTCAAAAATCTCTCTGATATCAAGGAAATCATAGAATCAAATTTTACAATTTTTTGATTTTTCTATGATTTATTATAATTATTTTAGTGAAAATGCTAGAAAATACATTTTTTTTTAATTTTAAAATTGCCCTAGAGCTTTAAAATTTAATATCTCACTAAATAGACCTAAGAAAAATATGGGATTTGTTCCTAAGTGATTAAAATTCAAAATGTGACATTTTGGTGAATTTTATTATTTTTGTGATTTTTATTATTTTTTAATTATTAAAAATATTAAAATATTATTAAAAATCAACTTTTTTAGAAAATTGAAATTTTAATTTTCTTAAATTCCCCTGATATCAGAGAGGCTCCAAAACTAATTTGGTGAATTTTTGAAAGATATTTTGAAAGTTATGAATTTTTAAAGTTTAAAATGACTAAGTGGCTTAATCAACCCAATTAGTGGGACTAACCAAGTCCAATTGACCTCAAATTTTTATGGTGGGTTCCTCTGATCCTAAAGGTCAGTGGAGAATTGATTTCAAGTCAATTTGATGTATGGTTAGCTCTAATTAATTAGAGATCCATTTTGGGTGTTTAAGCCAATTAGAGTTGTTTTAAATGAACTAACTCAAAACCTATTTTTCCTAGGGTTCTCTGGTCACAAGGAACATCATCAAATTTTATTAGAATTTATTTCACAATATGCTATTTATTGGAATTAAAATACTCAAAACAAGCAATATCGAATTTAAAAAATCAATAACTTTTCATAGGATGGCCTCCGACTTTGGAAAATTCAGGGAATGTTCCCAAATTCAGAGGCTTCAAAAGCCCTATGGTCTCATGCCATGGTGAATTGTATGCATGCATGGAGAATTAAAATAATGCAGAGAGTAAATAAATTATAAAAAATAAAATACTTGATGAAATTAAATGATTTCTTTTCCACATTATTCTCCTCTCGTTCACCGAGCAAGAGGGTATTTTTATTTTATTTTTCTGATTTTTCTACACAGAGATATGAATTTTTAAGTTTAGGGAATTAAATAAATAGAAAATACCCTAATTTTCTATTTATCCACGCGGCGCCGCGTCAACCTCGGCACTCCGAACGCACACGCGTCGCGGTCTCATTCGACGCCGCCACCCGAGTCGGCAGCACCGGCCCCGCGGTTCTCGTACCGTCTCCCGGTCCGACGCCATCCGAGCCGTTCGTCCGCGCGTGTATCGAATGGACGCGCATCCGTTCATCGTCCCCGAGCGTCCTCACCCGAGAGCCGTCCACACTAAATCCCTAAGATCTCACTCGATACTCAATGGATTTTTATGTTCTTATGTTCTATGGATTCGTCTTGAAGAGACGAACACATCTATACGGCTAACATGCATCGAAATTAAGGCATTTGAAATGGAGAATCTCCGTAAGCTCCGGGATAAAGAATTAGCTCATACCTTTGCTCGGAGAAGTGTGGCTTCAATCCGAGAGTTGTTGCACCTTCGATTGGATCCCAGCAAGCTCCGGATGAACTCTCCCTGGTCCAGTGAATTGTCTCGGTTGGATTTCGACCAAGCCCGATCACAAAGCTTGGAGGCCGGAGCAACCGGGTGGCCCGGAGATGGGGCTTTTGCTCGGTGGACACCTTCCCTCGGTCCGGTGAAGGTGTAGAACCAATCAATTTGGGAATTGGCTCACCTGTGGAGAAGTGTCCTGGTTTTGGAGTGGAATTTCAACTCGAAATCGAGCTCGCAGAGGAGAAATGGCAGGGGGATCTCACCTGGGGATCAAGTGCTCGTGTGATGGGGAGGAGTCCGGGACAATTTTGCGCGAGTTTTGGCAAGGTTTGTGCTCGGCTCTTTTCATGGCCGAGAGGGGTGGAGTTTAAATAGGAGAGGGTGGAGGGTCTCCCAGGGAGAGTTGGGGCTTGAGATCGACCTGCTCTTGCAAGAGAAGAACAGCTACAATGGCCACCGGGGATGGGGCGGCTCGGCGAGTGAGAATTTCAAAGTCGGCTCACATGTGAGCTCTCGGCCATGGTGTTTTCCGGCGGCACTGTGGCGGCCGGCCGTGCATGGGTCACCCTCAAGGTCGGGTGGGTCGTGGTCGGGGCTTGGTGCAAGCAATTGGCAATTGCCATGTGTAAAGGCTTTCGATTCAAAGTAGAATGGGGCATGGCTAGTTTTGAGTCTAAATGGGTCAATCCACCCATTTGGGCTTGGTGCACCCTTCAAGGTGGCTTTGGATGCTGTGGGGGATCAAAGGGATCGACTGGTTTGGCATGGAGAAGTCTCCATCCAAATATATTTGGATTAAATTTAAGTTTAGGTGAAACATGATTAAGGCTAATGAGCTTTAGGGATTAAGGAAAGCCCCCCTCTTCTTACCCAATATGGCATGGTGGAGTGTCCAAAGCTCTCATGGCTCACATGTGGCTCATGCATGGCTTCATGGCTCACCTTTGGCTTGGCAAAAAGTTTGGTCAATTTCATAAAAAAGGATTTTAAGGATTTTGGATAATTTGGTGGAAATTTGGATGAAGCTTCATTTAGAATTATTTGATCATTGGTTTAGGACTTAGGGATGATTTTAATTGAAAGTATGATGAGGGAAATGTCATATGGGCTTTGGAAGAATTTTCGGGGTTTTGGATTCTGATGGAAGTGGCTTTTAAAATGGTTTAAGGAATGGGCCTTTAAGTTTAAAAATGAATTTATGGATGGGAATTTTGTAAAGAGGTTGGGCCAAATAATTGTTGGGTTTAGCTCATGGATGTGTCATGAGTGACTTGAAGCAAATTGGGGGTGATTTGGATTTGAATTGGGTTGAATTTCGGCTCTTTTGGTGAATGGGCCAATATAGGTCCAAGTGGGCCAAGTTGGGCCAATGTTGGGCTAGGGTTGAAATTGATGTAGAATTAATGTTGAGAAATGTTTATGGGAGTGTTTCAAAGAGGTTTTGACTTTGGTTGGGCTTTGATTTTGGGGTTTGGGCTCATTTGGGCTAGGTTTGGGTTTAGGTCAAAAATGGGCCTTTTAACCTTGGGTTGAGTTTGAGTGGGGTTTGGATCTAAATTTTGGGCAAATCATGTTAGTATTTTGTTTGTGGGAATGTTAAGGAAAATTTAGAAAAGATTTGGGGTTAATTGGAATTGAATTGGGTGAATTTGGGTTAGGTTTGGGTCATGGGTCCAAATCGGGCTTTAAGGCCAAAAGTGAGATCGGATCCAAATGTCAATCAAATTGGGCTTGGATTTGGTCTAGATTGGTATTTGGGATATCGATTTGAAGTTTTAGAATTGAATTGGACCAAAATTGGGGTCAATTGGGTAGGTTTGGCTTGACATTGGGTGCACTTAGGGTTAAAATGGGTCAAATTGAGGGTTTTGACAAAAGTAGGGTAAATTGACAAAATTGGCCCATGGTGTAGTTGGACAAAATGAAATTGGGAATATTTGGGATTTTCTGAAATTTTCTGGGAATTTTCTGAATTTTCGGATTTTTAGGCCAAGAGGGGTATTTTGGGTATTGGGAGGGTATTGGGAGGTTTTCTTGGAATTTTTGGTATTTTTGGGTATGGATGATCAGTTTAAGTGATGTGGAAATGTTTGGGATTGATTTTGGAGAATTTTGGGTAATTTGGGAAATTTTGAGAAATTGGGTAATTTCAAGGTTTTGGTAGGTAAGCGGGTGTAGGGTCCCGGGGTCAAAAATCGAAAATTTGGGAAATCAAGATCGAGTGAATTTGAGTGGAATGAAATCATTTTGGTTGAGCCATGAAGCCATATCAAGCCCACATGAGCCATGAAGGGACTCATTTGAGGCATTCACTATGTTGTTCCTAACCCTCTTAGCCAAGGGCTTAGGGGTTAAGGACCATCCATGTGAATCACCTACATGAGTCAGGAGGTCAAGCTGGGTATGAGTGTGGTTTTAGGAGGTATGTGGAAGTGTAGTGTGTAGGTGTAGTGTATAAGTGTGGTGTGTGTAAGTCAGCCCCTTCACTGCACTCGTGCCACCTGTAGGCGGTCCTAAGCGCCAAAGAGTCCTATAGGAACTCATCCTTTAAACTTCCACATTTCGATTTCAACCCTCTAGGTGATTAGTGGGTCTACAATCAAGTTTGTGGAGTTTGCAGGGAGTTAAGAAGTGGTTTGAATTTCTAAAAGGTGGGTCCCAATTCTAGTCCTCTAAGATAGTCAAAGGAAAAGCCTAAGGCTAGATCCTAAGTACTAAAGAGAAGAAGAGAAGACCTCATCAAAAATGAGGTCAACAAATGGACCCCCAATAGGTGTGGTGAGCCGACGGAGCACACCGCGCGTATCGGTGTCGACCGAGCGATCAACAAAACCAACACGGATGTCCAAGTGATGAATTTAGGACGAAGTAGAAGAGTTTCCGCTGGGGAGTAGCAAGTATATCTCTGAAACCGGAGATTCCTGAACTCTCGCTGGGGAAAGAAAAAAGAGGTGAACTCCAAATCACAAGATTTTAAGAGATTGGATTTTAGATTCATTTCATTTTTTTATTTCAAGTTTTAATTTTGAGTTTGAATTTCAATTTGAGTTTCAATTTTAGTTTTATGCGGAGAAAAGAGTAGGGCTAAGGCCCACCCGAATGCATTTGTAAGCTGAGAAGGAAGCAGGAATGAACCTATTCCATATGTGTATGCTGAGATGGATTAAGACTGAGCTTATCCCAAATGCCGAGGAAGAATAGGACAAAGCTTATCCGAAGTGCGAGTGCTTTAATTTCAATTTCGCCGAGAGGATCAAATTTCGAGATTGCCGAGAAAGGAGTAGGACTATGCCTATCCCTAGCATCGAGAATCGCCGAGAAGGAGTCGGGCGGAAGCCTATCCCGAGTGCCGAGAATATGCCGAGAATTGCCGAGATTGCCGAGGATATGCTCGAGAATGCCGAGAATTGCCGAGAATCGCCGAGATTCGCCGAGAATTCGCCGAGAACCGCCGAGATTGTCGAGAATCGCGGAGATTCCGCGAATGCAGAGACATCGAAGAATTTTGCCGACTTATGTCGAGATCGAAGAATTTTGTTGAAATTTATTTATGCAGAAATTGAGGGAAATTTTGTTGAGGTCCATGGGGAATTTTTGTTGAGATTTAGTTTATGCAGTGGTTGTGAAAAATTTTGTTGATATTTGATTTATGCTATGACTATGAAGAATTTTACTGAGATTTGGCTTATGCTGAGATTTGAGAAAGATTTTGCTGAATTTAGGAATGCAGAGTTTTATGAATGCGGAGATCGAACATATTGCTCGAGATTTATGAATGCGGAGATTGTGAAAACATATTAGTAAAGTGCAGAGAATGTTCGTAGAAGTTCATGCGATGCTGAATTTTATCGAAATGTTATGCAGAGATTTTTGAAAATTCACAAGGTGCAGAGTTCTTTTGTTTTGTTCAAATGTCGACTTTTATTTTGTTTCGATGCGTAGTTTTATTTAGTTTCATTTGTTTTAAGAGCTGGACCCAGCTTTAGACAAGTGCGACATCGTTGCTTCGTAGGACAAGAATTTGTCTCCGATGCATCACGATGCGCAAGATTTCCGAGGGTACCATCAACCGATCGAAATCAACTCGTAGATAATAACTCACTCTTTAAGTTGCTATCGAATTTATATTCTTTCAAGCACCTATAAAGATGTGTTATCTCCGAGGACGTCACGCTTTAGGAGGCCGTAACTCCGTAGCTTTATTCGTAGCAGTTGTCATTCGATTTTGTCACCGATTTCGTAAAGGGTGTTACACTCGTCTTCGAGAAATTACTATGACGTTCTTTGAACCGACGTTGAAGTTGTATTTGCCGGGCAGCCGAAGGATACGACTGCGGGTTGAATTTACATTAATCGCTAATATCGTTGTCATTTGTTTAATTCTTTCTTCCCTGGCTTAAGTAGATTTCAAAATTTATGTTCATGTGATTAAAATATTTTTCACCGTCCAAAGATATTTCGAGCCGCTTAATGACCATCCAAAAGACATAAAATCACTCGACTCTTTTCAAAGCATAATATCGTAGGAAACTTCTTAAGGTTGTATTTCAAGTTTTATTAATCGTGGAGGATTAAGACACCAATTTTCGATTATATGCTTGCCTTCAAGCTTCTTCTCGTGGAGCATTCTTTTTCTTTTTCTTTCTCATTTTTTTATCGAGCTTTTCGCTCTCCTTTTTTATCGAGGATTACTATATCCGGTGGAGCACATGTTAAAGATTTTGAATGTCTCGATCGAGACACCAATTTTTGATTGTGTGCTCACCTCAAGCTTCTCCTCGGAACTTTTTTTTTTTCGCTCCTCTGTTTTCCGAGAATTACCGTATCCTGGCAAGTGCATATTTTTGTTAAAGATTTCGAATGTCGAAACTCCCCTAATTAATAATTCCAAAATGTTTCTTAACATGAATCCCGGGATATTATAACTTATTCGAAAGTCCGGACCCGAACCACATGGCGGGAAATTAAAAGGCTCGTGATATCCCGAATCAATTACTCGTATTTCAACCACACTACTTCATTTTGAAATCAATTTAGACCCGATCCAAATTCCTTAAAGTAAACGACTCGCTTATTAGAGCATTAATTTCATTCTTACCCGAAACCATAGCCTTAGCAGAAATATCCAAATTTAAGCTTTCCAAACATCGAGCGCTTCCGGACAAAAACAAACTCCTTGTCATTCATTCAATGCAAGTAAGAAGGAAGGTACATACCAATACCGATCGTGCTAATATCTTCTTTCGCCGTCAAAAGTAATAAGAACTAAAAAGTGTCACGTCCGTTGTCGACTACGTAGGAACTAATCGAAGCAACAAATCGCCCGAAATCATATCGATATAACTTATTTCAAGTTCCTCTCAAATATTCATCGGGGATTGTTACGCTTCCATTCTTGAAGTTTTTCTCCAGCCATTCTTTGAAACTGATACAACCTTCAATAGTGTGCCCAAGCATTCTGTGATATGGGCAATAGTTGGGATGATTCTTCTTGTTAACTTCCGTCGGTTTCTTCGCCTCAGCAATCCGAACTCGGCTTCTTAATCAAATTCCGAAACATCTTTTCCACCGCCTCATCTTTCAAAGAATATACTCGCTAGTTTCTCGTCGTAGACGGACCCCGTCTTCCATCCATCCGAAGCGACCACCGTTCGAGACGACCGTTGATAGCATCGTTGTCGAGGCCGTTCAATCTCGGATCCGCATTGGTCGCTTGTCTTTATCCACCACCGCCATTGTCTCGTACTCCTCAAATGTCTCGA
The DNA here is from genome assembly GCA_022702705.1 of Papilionanthe hookeriana x Papilionanthe teres. NCBI lineage: Eukaryota > Viridiplantae > Streptophyta > Magnoliopsida > Asparagales > Orchidaceae > Papilionanthe > Papilionanthe hookeriana x Papilionanthe teres. Next base: position 116,236,515 of record CM040431.1, read on the forward strand.
CCGACTCTAGCTTTTCTGAATTTTCCGGAAAACCCAACTCGTTTGGCTTCCTCTCGCAAACTTCCACCTTTGCAAAGTAGTTTCTCAAACGTTTTGATCGTGAATCCTTTCGAGGAGAAATGCAATTGGTCCATGGATGCTCTTTAAGAGAATTTCAACCGCATGTTGCTCCCTGAGCCGTGGCTCACACTTCAGCTTAAATTTCTCCATCACAAAATGTAGTCTACCAATGTTTCGGTCGACTTCTGTCGCTCCACCACAAGATCACCGATGGTGATATGGTGTCTAGCTCCAGCGAACCGCTTAACAAAGAGGTCTTCCAATTCTACGAACGTTCTCACCGAACCATTTAGCAGCTACGCGTACGCGCCGAATGCAACCCCCGAAAGGCTATTCACAAATTGACGACACAACAATGCATCGCTACCCCCCGCGTTACAGCAACTTGCTCGAAAGTGTGCAACATGCTGTCGGGGGTTTTTGGTACCATCAAAAATCTTGAACTGAGGTGATACTAAACCTCTGGGATATTGGACAGCATCAAACTCTTCGGTGGTATGGTCTACCCTTCGGAATCGATGTTCGTTCTTTAGACCGAGCCGGGGCTTCTCTCACCCGCCGTTCCACCATTTCGCTTAATGTCTTGTTCGGTACCGGACCCTCGAACCGAATCCCTCTTCTCGTTGTACATCGACGCGTGAACTCCCTTCTTTCATCCGTAACATTAATGGTCTCTATTCGGTTTGCTTCTCGGAGGTGTTATTCGCGGTGATTGCGACTTTCCTCGAATCGTGGCCATAGCAGCTCATCACTTCTTCTAGTTGCTTCTTCAAATGGTCAATATGTTCATCTCGTTGTTGAATGGCCCTTTGCCAATCCTCTGCGGCGTTCTCTTCACCAAAAGGCGGAGTGTCGCTCGCAGATAATGTTGATTGGGTCTCGACGACGTCGATTTCTGCGAATTCACCTTCCATGAAATCTGCTAGTTCGTAATCTTCCTCTTCAATGTTGTTTTTCTGATCTTTAGACAGTTGTGCAATGTTAGCTCGAAGCTTTTCCACAGCCTCCTCAATTGACTTTCCTTTGATGACTTTAAGGTCAACTCGGAGATTTTCGAGAAACATCACTTATTTCCCCGAGCACCGGTGTCGTCGCGTAGAAGTCAATTGAATCATCTGAAATCATATTTATAGAACCTTTTTCAGGTTCTTTTAAATATTCTTCTAGTATTACCACCTTTCCACTTCTGAAATTCTCCTCAAGCCAATCCTTGAAGCTGAAGCAGTCCTTAATGGTGTGTCCAACGAACCTGTGGTATGGGAAGTACCTTGGATGTCCTTTCTTGTTGATCTCGTCGGGTTTCTTCGGCTCTGGTAGTCCGAATTCTCGGCCTCTTGATTAGATTTTTGAAAATCTTTGCCACGGCATCATCCTCGAAGGAATAGTTTCGTGTAACCGATCCGACGTTGTTGGAACCTTTCTTTCGCCTATCCGGTATCAGCCTCATCCGGAACAACCGTTCTTCGACCGTTGCAAGTGCTGTTACGGTCGTCGACTTTCGTAATCCCTTGATCACGTTTCCATTCTCGTGCCTTTGTCATTTGTACGGACTTCAAATCGGACCCAATCTCGAACTTAGAAGACGACAAAACACAAGCATCAACTCGACTCTTCCTCATGTAGAATATCTTTTCCTTTAATCACGGGCGACCGGTACAATGCGGTAATGAATCCGACAAGAGGAGCAGAAATAGCTTTTAGGAGACGTCCCAACGCTTGTAATGACAACGCAGTTCTTTTCAATCCATTCCTTCTTCGGCATGGGAAGTTCCTCACCGTACTTCGATGTCGAACATTACAACAGTTTAACGGACTTCGCTTCATTTCGGGCTTCACTATTTCAATAGCCACATCCCCAAACTTAACTTTAACATCGTTGAACCCTTGTCCAAACTTCGATGACCGACAGATCAGCAAGCTTCATCCCTACCGACGGTGAACTCTACTCCGGAGGCGAAAGAAAAGATCAACTTCGGTGAAGACATTGTCCCCGTCATTCAAGAAATCCCGAAGTCGCTGACATCCCGTGTCTTCGTAATTTCAACGGTAATACTTAAGTTAACGCACTTGTCCCGTAAACCGGCATCCTTTAAAATTTATTCATGTGAAATTTTTTTTTATCTCAAAATTTTCGCATTTTGTTTTATTATCGTGTATTCGATGGGTTTTCGAATTTTATTTTGAATCGAAATTTTAACAAAATTTTATTTTGTTTAGAGTTTATCGAAGTTTGTTAGAGTGGAATTTCGCTTCGACATGTTTACAACGAGTCAAAACTAAAGAGGAATGAAGTATCGACCTGACTCCGAGATTTAGAGGAGGTCGAATTGGCATCGAACTCACTTCGATAGAGCACCCTAGTCTAACACACCTATCGGGGGTCTACCTCGCCTTAGTGGAGGTGGAGGATTCCGGAACCTCTCGTTTAGTGGGTGTCTAAACAAGTGGCTCCGTAATCCAAAGAGGAGTCGACTATACTCACTCAAGACAAAAATGAGCGGGGTATGCCAACGTAAAGAATAGTAGTTCGGTCCACTAGGGCATGGACTCACTACCGATTTATGAAAGCAAAACCATCTGATCAAAATGGAGAGAGGAACTAGTCCTCACGGAGTCGCCGTAAATTCATTGGCATATTTTTAGTTTGTGTTTTATTTTGAAGAGGGGTCGCCTAATATAAATCGGTCGGCGAATTTTTAATTTAATTAAAATAAATAATTTGAAAAGTAGTATTTAATTTTGAAAATAATTTCAAATTCGAAGGTTTTAAGATATGAGACTAAACCGATCTCACATCCCAAATAGTTTATATAAACGAGCACCGCACAACAAACCGTGTATCTATCCCTAAGGATAGACACACCGCTCGACGGTGGGGCTCGATTAAATAAACTAGAAGATTTCGTGACATCCGTTTGGTCGCGCGAACCAATTTTATAAGCCGACAAATTCCCCGCTTAATATGAAAACATTAAACAGAGGTTTATATTACTCGGGTTCTTCAAAATTCCCTATAAGGGCAAGCCCCTATAGTTAATTACATCTTAAGTGACGGGAATCACCTAAAAAACTCTCGATAATAATCAATAATTTCGCTCTCAAGGATTTCAAAGTTTAAGTTTTCAAGGGATTGAATTTTGGAATTTCAATAGGAATGGATCAAGTTTGGAACATTTTGTTTTGTGAATCCAAAGGAAGAAAGGTAGAGAAATCACGTATTCGAAGTGAACTTCGGTAATTTCCCGACTATCCTATTGTTTCGCTTAGATTTAAGAAAGTCCTAATATTTATTTAAATGTTTTGATTTTGTCAATTTTAATTAATTAGGACTTATATTTATATGATAGAATCATACAAATAGCCTCGAAGATGTGAGGGTTTATGTCGTATCGTACGACTACCTCGGAATCCTAAGTCCGGCTAGGGCTTAATTTGCAATGCAAGTGCCTAACGAAGAGTCGAGGATTTATGTTGCACTAGACAAACTACCTCGAAGTCCTATGGCTTTGTTATTTAATTCTAGGAAAGTTTTGTCAAGTAGACTCAGTGTTTGCCGATGACGATGGCCGTGCCGCCCACCATGCTCCGAGCTCCTTGTTGTTGCAGAGGTTCAATTTTAGAAGTCATAAATCGTGGATGAGAAAAGTGTTTTCGTTTAGAGAAAATCTTAATTTCCAAGTGTTTTCAATACTTTAATTAAAACAAATCTTAAAGTCGATTATAACAACACCTGCTAAGATCCCACTGCTCCATTCTTCCGCATCATTATTTTTATCGTATTCACTTAGTCCAAATGAATTTGCTAAACTCAACCGAATGAGTTCCACACTATCATTTAGCACCGCGGGAAATCCCGCTAGCAACACGTAGGTTACATCATCCGAGGTATTCCCGATCATCCAACGTGACGTTTTAATTTAATTGTAATCGTAGTTTTGTGTTATGTTTGTGATTAAATTTCGAGTTGTTTTATATTTTGAAATGTTGTGGCGGTGAATTTTATCTTGCAATGACTTTTAACTTAGTTTTGGTTTCAATTTTAGGGACTATCCTAAAGGTGTGGGTTTTCATGCAATAGTTGTTTATCATGCAAGAAAAGTAAGTGCGATGCGATTAATGAAATTGCAATAATGTAAATTGCAATAAAGTAAATTACAATAAAATAAAAGCGTAACTGGAGGGTCTTCCCGTCATCCCAAGCTGCACTTAAAACACAATTAGAATATTTAAGCAAGTTCCTAGGTAAAGCTAAGGGAAGGGTTATGGTTTTCTACCAAATTCCTAATCCTATAACTAGTCATTTCCTATGACGTCTAGTGTTCCTTGTGTTTCGTTCAAGACAATTTTCTTCATCAAAGAACAATTAAATTCAATTGTTCTTATAAACATCCTATCATATTGAGAAAGTGTTTAAGAAGAATCTTAAACATCTTTTCAATATTTCTAGGATTGTTTTAAGTCCAAATGAATTCAATTATATAAATGAATTAATCGTCCGGGATTCAAGTTTTGTTATACTTGCTCAAGTGAACTAGACATTTCAATATCCTATAAGTGAAGTAACATTTCATTTAATGTCCTATTTAGAGTTATGATAACCAAAGCTTTCGAGGGTAAATCGGTGTTCAAATGGTTTGCGATTTAGTTTAATTTCCATTAATGAGTTTAAATTGGAATGTTGTTCAAGTTATTTTAGATTTATTTTGAATTCTTTATGTCTTAGGTGATGTTATATTTAATTTAATTTAATTTAATTTAATCGAGTTTTAATTTAATTTAATTCAATTGAGTTTCGATTTGATGTTAAATTAATTTAATTTGATTTGATTTAATTTTAATTTAATTTGATTTAATTTAATTTAATTTAATTTAATTTGATTTAATTTAATTTAATTTAATTTAATTTAATTTAATTTAATTTAATTTAATTAAATTTAATTTAATTTAATTTTAATTTTAATTCATTTGATTTGATTTAATTTAGTTTAATTTAATTTGATTTAATTTATTTCATTTAATTTAATTTAATTTGATTTAATTTAATTTAATTTGATTTAATTTAATTTAATTTAATTTAATTTAATTTAATTTACTTAATTTAATTTAATTTTTAATTTAATTTTATTTTTTAAATTTTAATTGAAATTTTTTTAAAAGAGTTTAATAATTTAATTTTAGTTTAATGATTAAGTCTTTTAATGTTTTGAATTTGAGTTATCATTTTAATTAAGAATTGAATATTAATGAGATGATTAATTTAGGGATTTTTAAATTAAAGAATAAATCTCTTCCTAATAATATCCCTATTTTAAAAATTCCAATTTTATTATTCTTCCAAATTTAATCAATTATTTAATTAAAGTTTAATCATTTTAAAATTGTTTAATGGGTTTCTACCCTTTAATTATTTAAATTTCAATCATCCAAATCAAAAGAGGATCAAATATTTTATTTGTTAATTTTTTTATTAAACCTAAAGTTTTAATTAAGGGTTAAAATTTTAATTACCATTTTACCCTTTAAGCTTAATAATTTCATAACTCACTAAATTGAACTCAAATGAACTTGAAATTTTTATGTGACTTCACTCATATGTCAATAAAGACATGAGAGGAGAAAATGTGATTTTTCTGTATTTAATTTATTTATATAATTATTTTTGGTAGAAAATAGTGATTTTCAAGGAAAATTTAATAACATGACCAAGGGAAAGTTTCTGTCCTTAAGAAAATTAGGGGACATTCCTAATGACCAGAGGACCACTTGGACCAATTTTGGTGATTTTTTAAATAATATTATTTTTATTATAATTATTTTAAGTTTTGGAGTATTAATTAATTTAAAAATAAAATAAATGTTGAAAAATGAATTTTATATTTTTCAAAAATCTCTCTGATATCAAGGAAATAAGAGAATCAAATTTTGTAATTTTCTGATTTTTCTATGATTTATTATAATTATTTTAGTGAAAATGCTAGAAAATACATTTTTTTTTAATTTTAAAATTGCCCTAGAGCTTTAAAATTTAATATCTCACTAAATAGACCTAAGAAAAATATGGGATTTGTTCCTAAGTGATTAAAATTCAAAATGTGACATTTTGGTGAATTTTATTATTTTTGTGATTTTTATTATTTTTTAATTATTAAAAATATTAAAATATTATTAAAAATCAACTTTTTTAGAAAATTGAAATTTTTATTTTCTTAAATTCCCCTGATATCAGAGAGGCTCCAAAACCAATTTGGTGAATTTTTGAAAGATATTTTGAAAGTTATGAATTTTTAAAGTTTAAAATGACTAAGTGGTTTAATCAACCCAATTAGTGGGACTAACCAAGTCCAATTGACCTCAAATTTTTATGGTGGGTTCCTCTGATCCTAAAGGTCAGTGGAGAATTGATTTCAAGTCAATTTGATGTATGGTTAGCTCTAATTAATTAGAGATCCATTTTGGGTGTTTAAGCCAATTAGGGTTGTTTTAAATGAACTAACTCAAAACCTATTTTTCCTAAGGTTCTCTGGTCATAAGGAACATCATCAAATTTTCCTAGAATTTATTTCACAACATGCTATTTATTGGAATTAAAATACTCAAAACAGTAGCCTGAATTTGAAAAATCAATAACTTTTCATAGGGATGGCCTCTGACTTTGGAAAATTCATGGAATGTTCCCAAATTCAGAGGCTTCAAAAGCCCTATGGTCTCATGCCATGGTGAATTGTATGCATGCATGGAGAATTAAAATAATGCAGAGAGTAAATAAATTATAAAAAATAAAATACTTGATGAAATTAAATGATTTCTTTTCCACATTATTCTCCTCTCGTTCACTCGAGCAAGAGGGTATTTTTATTTTATTTTTCCGATTTTTCTACACGTAAATATGAATTTTTTAAGTTTAGGGAATTAAATAAATAGAAAAATACCCTAATTTTCTATTTATCCACGCAGCGCCGCGTCAACCTCGGCAGCTCCGAACGCACACGCGTCGCGCTCCCATTCGACGCCGCCACCTGATTCAGCAGCCAGGGCCCCACGGTTCTCGTACAGTCTCCTGGTCCGACGACATCTGAGCCATTCGTCCGCGCGTGTATTGAATGGACGGCATCTGTTCATCGTCCCCGAGCGTCCTCACCCGAGAGCCGTCCACACTAAATCCCTAAGATCTCACTCGATACTCAATGGATTTTTGTGTTCTTATGCTCTATGGATTCGTCTTGAAGAGACGAACACATCTATACGGTTAACATGCATCGAAATTAAGGCATTTGAAATGGAGAATCTCCGTAAGCTCGGGATAAAGAATTAGCTCATACCTTTGCTCGCAGAAGTGTGGCTTTAATCCGAGAGTTGTTGCACCTTCGATCGGATCCCAAGCATGCTCCAGCATGAAGTCTCCTGGTCTCGTGAATTGTCTAGGTTGGATTTCGACCAAGCCCGATCACAAAGCTTGGAGGCCGGAGCAACCGGGTGGCCCGGAGATGGGGCTTTTGTCGGTGGACACCTTCCCTCGGTCCGGTGAAGGTGTAGAACCAATCAATTTGGGAATTGGCTCACCGTGGAGAAGTGTCCTCGGTTTTGGTGGAATTTCAACTCGAAATCGAGCTCGCAGAGGAGAAATGGCAGGGGATCTCACCTGGGGATCAAGTGCTCTGTGTATGGGGAGGAGTCTGGGACAATTTTGGCGTAGTTTTGGCAAGGTTTGTGCTCACTCTTCTATGGCCGAGAGGGGCGGAGTTTAAATAGAGAGGGCGGAGGGCCTCCTGTGGAGAGTTGGGGCTTGAGATCGACTCGCTCTCGGCAAGAGAAGAACAGCCTACAATGGCCACCTGGGATGTGGCGACTCACAGTGAGAATTTCAAAGTCGGCTCACATGCGAGCTCTCGTCCATGGTGTTTTCCGGCGGCCCTGGTGGCCGGCCGCCAGTGCATGGGTCACCCTCAAGGTCAGTGGGTCGTGGTTCAGGCTTGGTGCAAGCAATCGGGCAATTGCCATGTGTAAAGGCTTTGATTCAAAGTAGAATGGGGCATGGCTGGTTTTGAGTCTAAATGGGTCAATCCACCCATTTGGGCTTGGTGCACCCTTCAAGGTGGCTTTGGATGCCGTGGGGGATCAAAGGGATCACTCGTCTGGCATGGAGAAGTCTCCATCCAAATATATTCGGATTAAATTTAAGTTTAGGTGAAACATGATTAAGGCTAATGAGCTTTAGGGATTAAGGAAAGCCCCCCTCTTCTTACCCAATATGGCATGGTGGAGTGTCCAAAGCTCTCATGGCTCACATGTGGCTCATGCATGGCTTCATGGATCATCTTTGGCTTCGCAAAAAGTTCGGTCAATTTCATAAAAAAGGATTTTAAGGATTTTGGATAATTTGGTGGAAATTTGGATGAAGCTTCATTTAGAATTATTTGATCATTGGTTTAGGACTTAGGGATGATTTTAATTGAAAGTATGATGAGGGGAAATGTCATATGGGCTTTGGAAGAATTTTTGGGTTTTGGATTCGTGGAAGCTGGCTTTTAAAATGGTTTAAGGAATGGGCCTTTAAGTTTAAAAATGAATTTATGGATGGGAATTTTGTAAAGAGGTTGGGCCAAATAATTGTTGGGTTTAGCTCATGGATGTGTCATGAGTGACTTGAAGCAAATTGGGGGTGATTTGGATTTGAATCGGTCGAATTTCGCTCTTTCGGTGAATGGGCCAATATAGGTCCAAGTGGGCCAAGTTGGGCCAATGTTGGGCTAGGGTTGAAATTGATGTAGAATTAATGTTGAGAAATGTTTATGGGAGTGTTTCAAAGAGGTTTTGACTTTGGTTGGGCTTTGATTTTGGGGTTCGGGCTCATTCGGGCTAGGTTCTGGGCTTAGGTCAAAAATGGGCCTTTTAACCTCGGGTTGAGTTTGAGTGGGGTTTGGATCTAAATTTTGGGCAAATCATGTTAGTATTTTGTTTGTGGGAATGTTAAGGAAGATTTAGAAAAGATTTGTGGTTAATTGGAATTGAATTGGGTGAATTTGGGTTAGGTTTGGGTCATGGGTCCAAATCGGGCTTTAAGGCCAAAAGTGAGATCGATCCAAATGTCAATCAAATCGGGCTTGGATTTGGTCTAGATTGGTATTTGGGATATTGATTTGAAGTTTAGAATTAAATTGGACCAAAATCGGGGTCAATCGGGTAGGTTTGGCTTCGACATCGGGTGCACTTAGGGTTAAAATGGGTCAAATCGGGGGTTTTGACAAAAGTAGGTAAATTGACAAAATTGGCCCATGGTGTAGTTGGACAAAATGAAATTAGGAATATTTGGGATTTTCTGAAATTTTCTGGGAATTTTCTGAATTTTCGGATTTTTAGGCCAAGAGGGGTATTTTGGGTATTTGGAGGGTATTGGGAGGTTTTCTTGGAATTTTTGGTATTTTTGGGTATGGATGATCAGTTTAAGTGATGTGGAAATGTTTGGGATTGATTTTGGATAATTTTGGGTAATTTGGGAAATTTTGGGTAATTTGGGAAATTTTGAGAAATTTGGGTAATTTCGCTGGTTCTGTGCAGGTGCGGTGTACGGTGTAGGGTCCCGGGGTCAAAATCGAAAATTTGGGAAATCGAAGATCGAGTGAATTTCAAGTGGAGTGAAATCATTTTGGTCGAGCCATGAAGCCATATCAAGCCCACATGAGCCATGAAGGGACTCATTCGAGGCATTCACTATGTTGTTCCTAACCCTCTTAGCCCAAGGGCTTGTGGGTTAAGGACCATCCATGTGAATCACCTACATGAGTCGGAGGTCAAGCTCGGGTATGAGTGTGGTTTTTGGAGGTATGTGGAAGTGTAGTGTGTAGGTGTAGTGTATAAGTGTGGTGTGTGTAAGTCGCCCCTTCACTGCACCGTGCCACCTGTGGGCGTCCTAAGGCCAAAGAGTCCTATAGGAACTCATCCTTTAAACTTCCACATTCGATTTCAACCCTCTAGGTGATTAGGGGTCTACATACAAGTTTGTGGAGTTTGCAGGAGTTAAGAAGTGGTTTGAATTTCTAAAAGGTGGGTCCCAATTCTAGTCCTCTAAGATAGTCAAAGGAAAAGCCTAAGGTTAGATCCTAAGTACTAAAGAGAAGAAGAGAAGACCTCATCAAAAATGAGGTCAACAAATGGAATCATTCGATTCGGACAAGGATTCGGGGACACCAACATCAAAATCTCCTACGTCACTCTCTTTTCACTCACAAGCAAAGTACCGGAAATTGTGAAGCCGTTCATTGAGTTTAACCTCAAGTCAACTCATGAATTCCCTCCTATGCAAAAGATTCCAACTGAGAGGAGTACTGTTGTTCGCAAAAGGACTGTTGTTGCTACCCCTACTGATCTAGTCGTCTCCGCACCTACCCCGGCTCTCGCCGTACTAAAGGGGAAGGAAATTCAGAATCGTGATGAACTTGTTGCCGTGGAGGGCACGATCTTCCCGTAAAATCTTCTATTTTTGAAATCGGGTCCAGACTCGAGGATTCCATCACCGACACGTACTCGCAGAAGGAACGAAGTAGCATGATCACAGAGAAGCCGTAGCCGCCGAAGCCGCTTTCCTGGAGGAAATCCCGTAACCGCCCAAGTATACACCGCCGCCCGAATACATACCACTCTCGGGAGGAAGTAGGTTCCATCCCTCTCCACCGCAGAGGACGAAGAAAATGTCCGCAAGATTGCTTCTGCATTGCCTCAGCCCGCATAATACAACGATAGCCGCAAGAAAAAGGCTAGAATTACGCCATTTTTTCGGGTGCAAACCCTGATAGAAAGGTTAACAAAGAAGGAAAAATGCCCTGTGTCAGAGATTTTAAGAAGGATAGGACGGGTGCCAGCTAAGTCCCATCTTGGGCCGCGAGTAGAACCTGCTATCGCTGCGGTAAAGCCAAATAAAAAAATGAAAGCCGGTCCAACTCGTCGTTGTTTCGAGACTACAAATTAGTGGAGGATACCACCTTCCAAGATTGGTCGATGCACCATCCAAATTCTGGACCTTCCGTCGCTAGGACGATGGTATGGCGTCCCACTACCGGGCAATTAAGATTAAAACAACAACCCGAGAAGGAGAGTCTCGTCAGGAGACTCGAGTCCGAAGAAGGTGCTACCAGCAAGAAGGGGACTCATGAGAAGGAAACCCGACGACTATCACATGACAACCGCAAAGATGTACGAAAAGACCACTAGAAGATGCTATGGAAAAGCTAAGAACCGATATTCGGCGATTAAGCAAGAGAAAGAGAAGAGAAATTCGGAGATGAAGTTGACTTGTCGCAGTTCATGGATGATGAATATGCGTAAATTAACATGGTTGAAACACGAGCTTAGTCGCTTCACAAGGTGCTCCTCGCAACTCGCAGAAGAGAGGAGCCGGAAGTAATGAGGAGGCAGACTTCAAGAGAAGGATGATACGATCGCCCAAATGGCAAAAAGGATGGAAGAGATGGTTGTAGCCCTAGCCACTCTCCGCAGTCGGTTCAACCCCAAAGAGAAACACCCCCGTAAGTTATTCACATCGTAGACGGAAGAAAGGAGATTACATCCGTCAATCTGGGATGATCAATTAAAAAGGACACAACACAAAACATGATTCCGAAAAGGATATCAAGAGCATGGTGGAACAAGAAGTGCGAGAAGCCTTAGCACAATCAAAGAGCGGGACATCCATTCAGACGGGCAGACCTTACCCCGAAGAATTCGACGCCGTCCAATATCCGAAAGGCTTCATACCACCTCTCGTTCAAGACCTTTGATGGAACCGGGAACCCCCGACAAGATGTTGCACATTTTCGTGCCGCTTGTTGCAATGCCTGCGGAAGTGATGCTTTACTCTTCCGACAATTTGTCGCGCACTCGTCAGAATCGCCTTGATTGGTATGCGTAATTACCAAACCGTTCTGTGAAGACATTTTCGTAATTAGAGAACCTCTTCATCAAGCGATTTATCGGAGCTCAGCACCACATCACTATAGGTGATTTAGTGGCAGAGAAGCAAGCCGAACGAAACTTTGGTGGACTACATACTTTGATGGAGGAATCTAAGTATGAAGTGCGAGCCATAATCGCAAGAACAACATGCATTCGGCATTTTACTTAAGAGTATTCATGGCCCGATAGCACTTCTCCTCAAGGGATTTACTATTAGGACTTTCGAGAAGTTGTTAAGCAAGGCCAGAAGCTTGCAAGAGGAGTCGAAGCAATTAAGTTTCACCGACAAAACAGACAAACAGAAGCCCGTGAAAACTTTTGAAAAGAAGTCCGGGATCGTTGTAGGAGTCGATAAAGGCAAGCAGCCAATACAAACACTGTCAGAACGGCCGCAACAAACTCAACAGAATTACCAGCAACATCGACCCAGCTATCAGTCATCTCAACAGTATGAACAACCGCCTCGTCCACAACGTACGCTAAAGGAGCTTCTGAGTAGGGAACATCCGTTCAAGAATGAAGCAGTGCCAAAAATGTTCCGCAGTCTGATGAAGACTCCAGATTTCCAACTGTCAGAACCTAAGAGACCAGAAGAAGTCGACAAGAAAGGTGATCCGAACTTTTACCCTTACCACCGGATGCTCGGACATAAGATAGAAGATTGTATTACCTTCAAAAGTTGGCTCAACGACAATCTTTGAAAAGGGAATATAATGATCCCGATGGAGTACATGAAGGAACCCCGTAAAGGAGGTTCCGTCAATGTTATCTCGACGGATCTCATTGTTCCGATGCATCCCTATGCGACCGATGATGGATGGATTACCGCTCGGATAAAGTCTTCGAAGAAGATTTTGGATCACATCCAAACCACTTCGGTGCGAGCTTCAATTCAGTGTTCGAAATCTGTCAAGTTGGCACTATCTCCTACAATAGAAGAACCACCTCAACAAGAGACGATTGAATAAAAGAAGAAAATTGATGAAGAAGAGAAGACCGAGGCTCTTAGGGCTAGACTAGGCGCTGCTTATCCTAGGATAGTTGTTTCCGATTCGGGCGAAATCCTCGAACCTCCGACTCTGTATGATTATCCGCTCACTCCGTGGGATCTTATAATGATAAGGGTTATGGCGTTGGCTACATTTTCGACTGTTTCTAACGATTACGTAACTAGCGACAACCAACCTAATCCGGACATCGATTCCGATACAAGTGACAATTCTCAAATCATACACAATCTCGACGATCACAATGACAAAGAAGACATCCACCAAGGAGGCTACGAGAGTTCAACAAGCAACGAATCTATTTGCGAGTTTCGAGGAGCTCCAAATACAATAGAGTTAGAGCCTTCGTACTCCGAAGCCGATCCGAAGAACCGTCATTCCAATTCGAAGGAGACATCAAGAAACTCAATACTAGATTCGAAGAAATCACGAAGTCAACTTACGAAGCGGAAGAATTTTACCTCCGAGAATGGGTCCAAAGGACAAAGGAAAGGTGTGGTTGTTCATGAAGAACCAACCCCGGCAGAAGAGATACCCATTTGGGAAGAAATCGAGACACATGGAAATAAAGTGGACTATAACGTGCTAGCCAAACTTAGGAAACTACCAGCAAAACTAAGCATCTATGACGCTCTCATCTTATCAAAGGAGATGAGAGAAGCTCTGATCAAGGCCTTACTTGATCCAGAAATTTGCTTAGCTTAAATGACCGGAGATTCCTTAGATGAGGTTTGCTCGTTAAAGGAACAACGAGGTGTTACCTTCACGGACAATGACCTACTACTGGGACTGCAGACCACAACCGACCGTTGTACATTTCGACCATAATAGGGAAGTTTACGCTCTCCAGAGTGTTGGTGGATCCAGGAGCATCAATCAATATAATGAACCTTCGAACGCTAGCATACTTGGAAATTGATGCTCGCGAGCTCGAAGCGGACAAAATGTTATTAAGAGGATTCAACCAGAAACGAGAAAGAGCCCTCAGATCAATAACACTGCTAAAGAAGACCGGCGACATGGCAAAGACAACCGCGAAATTTCACATAATCGATTCAGAAACGTCATTCAACGCTCTACTGGGCCGACCATGGATACATGAAAACCGGATGGTACCATCATCTCTACATCGCTGCATTAAATACTACGATGGAGGGAACAAAGTGCATCAAAGGTGACTTACAACCATTCTCCGTACATGAAATCGGAATCCATGAAGATGCAGACTTATTACGCACCTCCGAAGAAAACAATCTTCTCCAGAGATACCATAACAAATGAAGCAAAGGAAGTTCGGGACGACGAAGAACCTGAAGTCCTAGTCCAACAGTCACTCACCACTCCCTTACGGCGAGATGGTTAAGGTTTCTCCACAACTCGCATCCGAGGTCGAGGCTGGGGACGAGGTCGTGGTAGAGACGTTAGGATGATTGACGAGGAAACCAGCCCATCAATGTTGATCGGGAAGATAGTTCCTGAAGAAGAAAAATAAATCAAGAATGAAGCAACGACAATAAGTCGGAAGAAGCCGCAATTCAGGATCTCTCTCGAAGATGAAAAGAACGAGGAATATAAATCGATATACGAGAAGATTAACCACTATGTACATACTATGACCCTGACCCCGATCCATTCTAATAAGATCGAGGGTATGGTGGTCAAAAAGGTGCGTAGCGGCGGTGTAAAGCCCATCAAATTCTACCGTGGTGCTCCTTCCTCCAAAACTGAAAATAATGTACAATTTAAAGATGTCACTTCTTCAGAATTAATGAAATTACCTTTTGAGTGGTACTCTCCCTGTGTTCAAAATTTAATTCAACATGGTTTCTTACCTCGACAATGGGCAAAAGGTCAATCACAACATTTTGAAAATTTATGGAAATACTCCGGTCGTCCACCCAATTCAAAACATGGTCTCGGATTCGCAAAGTAGGATCGACTGACGATACCGAATTTTGCTTCGTTGTCACTTGCGAGTCTAATGAAAACTCGCATGGAAACTACGAAGAATTTGAAGATTTACAAGTTGGAAACGCTCCACCGTAGTTCGAAGAAGAGATCAAATCTATAATAGATGAGTTAACTAAGTTAACTTAGGTACTAGAAAAGAGCCTGAGACCTACCTTTGTTAGCTCCTTACTCAATAAAGAAGACTCGAAGAAATAATCAAGTTATTAATGGAATTTAAAGACTGCTTTGCTTGGAACTATGATGAGATGCCGGGATTAGCTCCAGAGGTCGCGATCCATAAGCTGGGAGTGGATCCTACTTCGTCTCGATCGTACAAGGTCCCGGAAGAATGCGTCTGGAAATCGAACAATAAGTCATAGCGAAGTTAAAAAGCTAATAGACGCTAAATTTGTCCGTGAAGAACAATACCCGACTTGGTTAGCCAATGTGGTACCAATCGGAAGAAGAATGGTCGATCGAATTTGTATGGATTTCGGAGATTTAAACAAGGCAGTCCAAAAGATGAATTCCCTCTACCGATCCCAGAATTAATGATCGACATTGCTTCAACAAATGAAATATTCTCATTCATGGATGGATCTTCAGGATACAACTAGATAAAAATGGCTCAAGAAGATGAAAAACTTACAACATTCAGAACGCCTATCGGAGTATATTGCTACACAAAGGATGTCATTCGGACCGAAGAACGCAGGAGCAACCTACCGTAGAGCGATGACAAGAATTTTTGATGATCTCATCCACAATCAAGTCGAATGCTACGTAGACAATGTGGTCATCAAAAGCAAAGTAAAGGAAAACCACTCGTATAATTCGAGAATTGTTTTCGAACGATTAAGACAATTTAACCTTAAGATGAATCCCTTAAAATGCGCTTCAGCGTCACCTCCGGGAAATGCTTAGGATTTGTTGTCCGACATCATGGAATTGAAATCGACCCGAAAGATTAAAGCTATCTTAGAAATGCCGCCTCCCAAAACCTTAAAACAACTATGATCTTTTCAAGGGAAGTCGGCATATCTTCGACGCTTTATCTCAAACTAGTCAGTAGGTGTCACCTTTCTTGGCATTAGTTAAAAAGGACGCCAAATTTATTTGGGAAGAGAAATGTCGAGGGCCTTCGAGGACATTAAACAATATTTAATGACACCTCCCGTCTTAGCAGCTCCCGGCCTCAGTGACCGTTAATACTTTATATCGTGGCTTTAGACGACTCACTCGGAGCCCTGTTAGCCCAGGTCAATGATGAGGGTAAAGAAAATGCTCTTTACTACCTAAGCCGTCGTTTACTTCTGACGGAGATAAGGTATCCCACAATTGAAAAGCATTGTTTCGCCTCGATCTTCGCCGCTCAAAAGCTCAGTGCACTACATGCTTTCTCATAAAGTCAACTCGATCTCGAAATTTAATCCATTGCCATACTTGATGACCCGTCCGACGCTTTCGGCGGACTTGCTGTGTGGTCAATGATATTATTGCAATTCGTTATAACTTTCGTGCCTCTTCGTGCCGTAAAGGGACAAGTCCTAGCAGACTTCCTCGCAGACACACCCTTTGCCGTGCAGAATCTCCTCTCAATGAC
Source organism: Papilionanthe hookeriana x Papilionanthe teres (assembly GCA_022702705.1). Classification (NCBI taxonomy): domain Eukaryota; kingdom Viridiplantae; phylum Streptophyta; class Magnoliopsida; order Asparagales; family Orchidaceae; genus Papilionanthe; species Papilionanthe hookeriana x Papilionanthe teres. The sequence continues at coordinate 116,253,081 of CM040431.1, forward strand.
GACTTGCCGTATGAACAAATAATGAGCTTAGATGACCCCGATGATCGATGTTGGGAATTATTTTTCGACGGAGCATCTTCAAGACACAAAGACGAAGAATCGCAAGTGATAGTGCCTGTGAAGGCGGAATCGGACAAATCTTTATAACACCGGAGTGGGGATGTTAAGATATTCCTACCACTTACCGTAGCCGTGTACAAACAATGAAGCGTATCACAAAGCCCTCATAACGGGACTGGAATTAACTATTCAAATGGGGATAACAAACATCAACATCTACGGGGATTCGTAGTTAATCATTCAACAGATCGCTGGACAGTATAGAATTTTAAAGCCAAGGCTCGAGCAATACTTCCAAGATGCCATACAACTGTTGGAACAGATTCCGAATGTGACAATCTACAAAATTCCCGAAAAGAAAAAGCTTTAGCGAGATGCGTTAGCCCGCCTCGCAAAAGAATTTGCCTCGCTTGCAAGATGAAGCGAGAGAAGTGTCAATTCACTGACGTCGGGTCCTATCACAGACTCGACATGTACACAATACACAAACCGAAAAAGAAAAAGAATCAACTAAAGCAGTGACAAAAAACACGGAAGATTGGCGACGACCATTAATAACTACTTGCAAACAAGAAAACTACAAGACGATAAGTCGTTAGCCCATCGCATCAAGAAAAGAACTCGTCCTACGCATTAATAAACAACACATTATATAGAAGGTCTTTCGATCAAATGTGGCTAAGGTGCCTAAGCGGGTCCGAAGCCCGTGAAATTGTTAAAGAGGTGCATTCAGACTCGTGGCGCTCACCGACGGTCCGAAGATGAAAATGAAAATTAAAAGACTAGGGTACTGCTAGCCCTTGATGATGACCGACTGCATGAAGATCGCCAAGAACTGTCACCAATGCCAAGTACAAGGAGTGGTTCTACACCAACCTCCAAATATGCTACATCCGACAATTGCGTCATGGCCATTTGAATGTTGGGGCACAGATATAGTGGGGCCAATAGAACCACCGTCTTCAAAAGGACATCGTTTCGTTCTTGCGGCTACAGATTACTTTTCCAAGTGGGCAGAGGCAGTTCCACTTAGAGAAGTGAAAGCACACCACGTGCTACAGTTTTTTAAGAACCAAGTTGTCTACCATTTCGGAGTGCCGCGCAGATCATCTCGTATAATGGGTCGCATTCGAAGCACGCAAATCAACAATTTTGTCGTGAGACACGGAATCGACCGGCGGTATTCAACAATTTACTATCCAAGAGCAAACGGCCCAGCCGAGGCTTTTAAGAAAACTCTCGTTCAAATTTTAAAGAAAACCTTGGACGATAATGAGAGAAATTGGCACGAGAAGTTATTAGAAGCCTTATGGCCTACCGGACAACCTTCGTAACTCCTACTCAAGCTACACCTTACGCTCCGGTGTATGGGTCCGAGGCAAGTGTTACCCTTAGAAGTCCAGACTTCCTTCACTCGGAATTGCAACTTGCAAACAAAATCACGATAGAAGAGAATGCCAAATTACGACTAGAGGAATTAGAAAGCCCGGAAGGGAAAAGACTTGCAGCAGCAACAGAATTTAGAACTATACCAAGCTAAGATGGTTCAAGCCCATGACAGATCGGTCCGCCCAAGAACCTTTAAAGTTGGTGACTTAGTTCTCGTTCTCAAGAGACCTATCCTTGCACACCGCAAGATAGGAGGAAAATTTGAACCTACTTGGGAAGGACCGTTTGTGGTTGAGGCAGTCTACTCAGGAGGCTCCTACCAGCTAGTGAATTGCCAAGGAGAATGACATATGCTTCCAATAAACGGAGGATACTTGAAGAAGTATTACGCTACCTGATGTTTCAAAGGAGTGAATTCTTCATCCCTAGAAGCACGGGCGAAGTAATTACTTATGACTGGGTCCGAACCCAAAAATAATAAAAAATGTGCTAAAATAAATAAAATCATGATAATAAAGTCTTCCTTGTTCTCTCTTCCAAATCAAAATCTTTTTTCCGATCTTTTCCCACTTCATTCCTGTTAAATTTAAAAATATAAAAGGAATAATAAAAAAAGAGAAAACTCTGTCTTTAATAAACATTTTCTTAATGTTCTTGTTCTTAAGATGACCCCCGATCCTTTTCCTTGTTTTTTCGCAGGAAATGTCGAACGGGCGGTTGGTCCCGAACTTTAGAAATGGCGTAAGCCTTGCACTCGATGAAAAGAGGGTGAAAGATGGAGCGATAATAGAGATTGACTTAGACTTCGCACCGCCAGTGCCCGCAATACGAGGAAAGTGACCGGGTCCCGGCTGACCGAGAGGAACCGCCCGATCAGACAAGAATGAAAGTAGGTGGCCCAAGCCACCAACCCAGCAACAAGAAAAGGAAAACAAACACTAAGGAGGACAAGAGAATCAAGTATGTAGTCTCTACAGCAGAGGGCAGGCTTGTCAGCGCCGCGCCCACAGAAAATCAGGAAGTACGAAGAGCTACTCTCACAGCAACTCAGCGAAGAAATAAAAATCACCGTATCCGTAAGATGTTAACTAAACTAGCAGCAGACTAGCGCGACGGGACAGTCGCTACTACCAGTGCATATACTTCAAGGATACTGGTTCACCAGGAACCTGAAGAAAGGAGGCCAGCTCTGAGGATAACAGAAGAGACCAGGGAAATCTCAAGAAGATCAGAAGAAGGAAGGCTACCACGCTACCAGATAAAGCCACCAGTAATGCAGAACCTTGTTGCAGAAACAACCCCGGAGGATGTCCCGACGGAGACCATCCCCGAGGAGCCGAGGTATGCAGGAGAACGTGAAGGGATTGAGCCATATATCCCACAAAACGTCACCAGGCCTCACCATTTGCATATTATTCTAGAATACGAGCTAGAAAGAATGCAGAATGTCGAGAAGCAAACTTTTGAATACTTCGAGAGAATTAGAGGCGGGAGGATCAATATACTAGAAGGCCTCGAGCTACATACAAACGTGTTCTCAGAATACGAAAAACAACAAATCATAGGATCGCATCCGGATTTGAAAAGAATGGGTCGAGCAGCCGCCTAAGAGAAAACACCTACTCGGAACCCCGGAGATGGATGCCAGTGGAAAGGGAGAATTACAACACAATGTGGATGCCGCTACAACTTCGCGGAAGACGAGAAGGGAAACCCACCGGGATACTCCGTCATGGCAAGGTAGATCCAATGCCATTAGTCATCAAAAGGATGGTAAAGAGAATGATAACATGGAGGGTACCGCCGCAGATTGCATACCCAACGGCTTGCATCATTAACATCTACAAGCAGTGGTGATTGCATACCCCCGCACATAGCATCACCACGACTTTGTCGACCTTTCGCATGCTTCTTTTTGAACGAGTGTAATATCATGTTCGGATCCGACCTCCGGATAGCGAGCCCAGGTGAGTTCCGAGGGCCGATGAAAGATACCATTACCGGTAGGTTCCGTCATGATACTAAAGGGCAACGGAGCAGATGTCGCTAAACATTGCATACCAGGAGTACCAATGAAGCGGATCTCAGTTACTTTCAGAAGGATGGATGACAGGAAAGCACCTTACCACTTCCAGCCAGACCCAGAGCTAGAGAGCCTCCGGCCTTACGAGCTGTGAATTACATGGAAAATATCACACCTCCAACGTACATCCATACAGCATCCTTGCCAAGGATGGCTTGGAAGGTGATGTTATTGACCATGTACTTCACTATTCAGATGTGGATTTTTGACAGATGCCTTTTTGGATGGATCGACAAAGGTCATACATAGTCCGTTTTGGAGTCTACATGGATTGTATGAGATGTATTCCAGATCAAGTTGTATGATGTATCTTCGACATGATTGGAATGAAAGTGACCATGTCACATTTTGGCCTTCACCTCTTTTGTGCAAATTGACTGGGAAACGCCATTAAAGTTAAATGAACTTCGAACAAAGAACAGAAAAGAAACAAAAAGAATAAAAGAAAACTTTCCTTTAAAATCTAAATAAAATAAAATGATGAACTCCAAATTCGCATGAACATTAAATGAACGATAAATCGTTAAAAAAAATAAACAAAATGAACACAAATTTTAAATCAAATTCAAATTCAACTTTCCAGATTTCAAACCAAATCTCAATCAAGTTTCAATTTCAACCTTCCAGATCTCAAATCGAATCAAAATCAAATTCAAACTCAACCTTCCAAATCTGAAATCCATTCCGTTCTACTCTCTTCCTTGTCTGGGATGGAAGCGGTTGATTCCATTGACATGGAGCCATGACGTTTTCGATTCGAATCTGATGGCGAGGAATTGTATCCAATCCAAACCAACAACTTTCGATCAACTCTTTTTGAATGTGATATGTAACATCTACATATTCCCTCCTAATCTGTTTCTTTCCACAAAAAAATCTTATACAACTTTCATGAAATTCTCGAAACACCAAAATTCCACACTTTTCAAATCAACACTCCAAATCTTTGCTAAATCAATTACCAATCAAAATCAAATTCTTGGGGTTGAGGATTTTACATCCGAGACTGCATTGCTTTAGGTTCTTTCCCTATCGCAATGAAATACGTCAAAATCAAATTCTCGAGGTCGAGGATTTTACATCCGAGATCGCATTGCTTTAGGATTCTTTCCCATAAAGCAATGGAATACATCAAAATTCAAACTTTTGGAGTTGAGGATTTTACATCCGAGACTGCATGGCTTTAGGTTCTTTCCCTATCGCAATGAAATACGTCTAAATCAAATTCTTGGGGTTGAGGATTTTACGTCCGAGACTGCATTGCTTTAGGTTCTTTCCCTATCGCAATGAAATACGTCAAAATCAAATTCTTGGGGTTCAGGATTTTACATCTGAGACTGCATTGCTTTAGGATTCTTTCCCTATAGCAATGAAATAAGTCAAAATTCAAACTTTTGGAGTTGAGGATTTTACATCCGATACTGCATTGCTTTAGATTCTTCCCCTATCGCAATGAAATACATCAAAATTCAAACTTTTGGAGTTGAGGATTTTACATCCGATACTGCATTGCTTTAGATTCTTTCCCTATCGCAATGAAATACATCAAAATTCAAACTTTTGGAGTTGAGAATTTTACATCTGATACTGCATTGCTTTAGATTCTTTCCCTATAGCAATGAAATACATCAAAATCAAACTTTTGGGATCGAGGATTTTACATCTGAGACTGCATTGCTTTAGGTTCTTTCCTTATCGCAATGAAATACATCAAAATCAAACTTTTGGTGTTGAAGATTTTACATCCGAGACTGCATTGCTTTAGGTTCTCTCCCTATCACAACGAAATACATCAAAATTCAAATTCTTGGGGTTGAGGATTTTACATCCGAGACTGCATTGCTTTAGGTTCTTTCCTTATCGCAATGAAATACATCAAAATCAAACTCTTGGGGTTGAGGATTTTACATCCGAGACTGCATTGCTTTAGGTTCTTTCCCTATCGCAATGAAATACATCAAAATCAAACTTTTGGGGTGGAGGATTTTACATCCGGGACTGCATTGCTTTAGGTTCTTTCCCTATCGCAATGAAATACATCAAAATCAAACTTTTCGGGGTCGAGGATTTTACATCCGAGACCGTATCGTTTTAGGATTCTTTCCCTATCGCAATGAAATACATCAAAATTCAAACTTTTGGGGTCGAGGATTTTACATCCGAGACCGCATTGCTTTAGGATTCTTTCCCTATCGCAATGAAATACATCAAAATTCAAATTCTTGGGCCGAGGATTTTACATCCGAGATCGTATCGTTTTAGGATTCTTCCCTATCGTAATGAAATACATCAAACTCAAATTTTTTGGGGTTGAGGATTTTACATCCGAGACTCGCATTGCTTTAGGTTCTTTCCCTATCGCAATGAAATTCATCAAAATTAAACTTTTGGGGTCGAGGATTTTACATCCGAGGCCGTATCGCTTTAGGATTCTTTCCCTATCGCAATGAAATACATCAAATTCAAACTCTCGAGGTTAAGGATTTTACATCCAATACCGTATTGCTCTGAGATCTCTCCTCGTTGCAATGATTCAATTCGATCAATTCAATTTTCTTTCGAGGTCGAAGATGTTACATCTAAAACCACAAAATTCTAATTTTCATTTCAAGTTCAAATCCCTTCAAATTAATTTTAACAAAACCTCAATCTAAATTGAAACTCAAACTAAAATCTAAGCTCACACATCAAAAATTAAACTGAAACAAAATGAAATCTAAGTCGAAATTCCCCTGGATCATGTGATTTGGGCTTCACCTCCTTTTCCTTTCCCCAGCGAGAGTTCAGGGATCTCCAGTCTCGGAGATATACTTGACACTCCCCAGCGGAAACTCTTCTACTTTGTCCCAAGTTTGTCACTTGGACGTTTGTTTTGGTTTTGTTGATCGCTTCGGTCAACACCAATACGCGCGGTGTGCTCTGTCAGCTCACCACACCTATTGGAGGTCCATTTGTTGACCTCATTTCTGATGAGGTCTTCTCCTCTTCTTTCTTGTACTTAGGATCTAGCCTTAGGCTTTTCCATCGATCGTCTTAGAGGATTAGAATCGGGACCCACCACCTAGAAATTCAAACCACTTCTTAACTCCCTAAAAACTCTACAAACTTGGTTGTAAACCCCTAATCACCTGTAGGGTTGAAATCAAATGTGGAAGTTTAAAGGATGAGTTCCTATAGACTCTTTGCGCCTCGGGATCGCCTCAGTGGCTTGGTCTGGTGAAGGGCTGACTTACACACACACTACACTCATACACTACACTTTCACACACCTCCTAAAACCACACCTATACCCAAATTGACCTCCTGACTCATGAAAGTGATTCACATGGATGGTCCTTAACCCCTAAGCCCTTGGCTAAGAGAGTTAGGAACAACATAGTGGATGCCTCAAATGAGTTCCTTCATGGCTCATGTGGGCTTGATACAGCTTCATGGCTCAACGAAAATGATTTCATTCCACTTACATTCAACCAATCTTCAATTTTCCAAATTTTCAATTTTTGACCCCCGGGACCCTACACCCGCCTAGCCTACCCAAAACCCTCGAAATTACCCAAATTTTTTCAAAATTTCCATATCACCCAAAATTCTCCAAAATTAACCTTGAATATTTCTCCTCCACAGAAATTGATCATTCATAGCCAAAAATACCATAAATTCCAAAAATACCTCCCAATACCCTCCAAATACCCAAAATGCCCCTCTTGTCCCAAAAATCCAAAAAATTCTGAAAATTCCCAGAAAATTCCAAAAAAGCCTAAATATTCCCAATTCCATTTTGTTCAACTACACCATGGGCCAATTTTGTCCATTTACCCCACTTTTGTCAAAACCCCCAATTTGACCCATTTTAACCCAAAGTGAACCCAATGTCAAACCAAACCTACCCAATTGACCCAAATTCTGGTCCAATTCAATTCTAAACTTCAATTCAACATTTCCAACACCAATCTAGACCAAATCCAAGTTCAATTTGATTGAAATTTGAATCTAATTTCACTTTTAGCATTAAAGCCCAGTTTGGACCCAAACCCCACTCAAATTCAACCCAAAACTAAAAAAGCCCAATTTTGACCTAAGTCCACCCCTAACCCAAATGAGCCCAAACACCAAAATCAAAACCCAACCAAAGTCAAAACCTCTTTCAAACACTCCCATAAACATTTCCCAACATCAATTTCACATCAATTTCAACCTTAGCCCAACATTGGCCCAAATTAGCCCAGTTTGACCTACATTGGCCAATTTATCAAATCAACCCAAATTCAACCCAATTCAAACCCAAATCACTCTAAACTTGTTTCAAATCAATCATGACACATCCCTAAGCCAAACTCAACATTTATTTGGCATGGCCCATTGCAAACTTTCCTCTTCAAAAGCCCACTTCCCTAAACCATTTTAAAAGCCCATCTTCCCTAAATTTCAAAGGCCCAAAATTCATCCAAAATCCATATGACACTCTTCTTCATCATGCATTCAATTAAAATCATCCCTTAAGTCCTAAATCAATCATCAAATGGTTCCAAGTCAAGCCATATGCCAAATCACTCCTAAATACCAAAATTCACAAAATCCTTCTCCATGAAAGTTGACTTAACTTTTCCCAAGCCAAATGGAGCCATGAAGCCATGCATGAGCCCCATGGGAATCCATGAGAGCCATGGAATCTACTTTCCACCTCACCAAACCATTAATGGCAAGAGAGGGGATCTCTTTCTTAAACCCTCTTAAACCCTTTTTTACCTTAAGCATGTCACACACTAAACCATGCTTAGCCACCTCACCATGGATGGAGACCACACCATTTTCTCTGGTCGACCCAAGTGACTCTTTTCAGCCCAAAAACCAGGCTTTGGGTGGTGCACCTAGCCCAATCCATGAGTTGACCAAAATCAACCCAAAATGTACCCTTACCCCATTCTACTTTGATTCAAACCCTTTACACATCTCCATGGCCAATTGACTGCACAAACTTCCAGCCCTGACCCACCTGGACCTGAAGGTGACCCATGCCTGCCGGCCAACCGCCTGGGTCGCCACCATGGCCGAGACCTTGGGAGGAGCCAAAGTTTGGAATTCCCACCTGCTGAGCTGCCCCATCCACAGTGGCCATTGCAGCTGTTCTTCTCTTGCCAAGAGCAGCTGATCCCAGTCCCTAACTCCCCTTGGGAGAGCCTCCAGCCATGCCTATTTAAACCCCACCTCTCTCGGCCATGGAAGAGATGCTAAACCAACCTTAAGGAAACTCTGTTAAAATCATTCCAGACCACTCTCCACACATAGAGCATTTGATTCCCACTGGATTCCAGCCCCAAATCCCTCCATCTGAGCTCAATTTTGAGTTCAAATTTCAGCATAAAAACCAGAACACTTCTTCACAGTGAGCCAATCCCCAAATCGATTGGTCCTACACCTTCACCGTACCAAGAGAAGAAGTTTACCAAGCAAAAGCCCCTCACTGAGCCAGCCATTGCTTCCAGCCTCCAAGCTTTGTGATCGGACTTGGATGAAATCATACCTAGACAATTCACCAGGCCAAGGGACTTCATCTGGAGCTTACTTGGACCCAATCGAAGGTGAAACAACCCTCAGATCGAAGCTTCACTTCTCTGAGCAAAGGTATGGACTCACTCTTCTTCCCGAGCATACAGAGATTCTCTATTTAATTTGAGTCAATTTCAATACATGTTTACCGTATGGATGTGTTCGTCTCCTCAAGACGAATCCATAGAGCATAAGAACATGAAAATTCGTTGAGAATCGAGTGAGAAATTAATGTTAGAAGGTTGACGGTCACGGGTTCACACCAGTCGTAGACGATGACCAGGAGCCGTTGGATCGCGCGTGTATCAAGCGGACGGCCAGGATCGCGCCGGACGGAGCAACGGAACATGAACTGCTGGCCATGTGGCATCCCAGTCAGATGGCGGCGCCGAAACAAAAGACGACGCGTGGAGCTTCGGAGACGCCAAGGTTGACGCGGCGCCGCGTGGATAAGTAGGAAATTAGGGTATTTTTTGATTTATTTAATTCCCTAAACTTCCATAATGCATAACTCTGTGTAGAAAATTCAGAAAAATAAAATAAAAATAAGCTCTCAGCTCGAATGAATCGCAGGAGAATAATGTGGAAAAGAAATCATTTAATTTCATCGAGTATTTAATTTTTAATAATTTATTTACTCTCCGCACATTTTCAATTCTCCATGCATGTATACAATTCACCATGGCATGAGACCATATGGCTTTTGAAGCCTCCGAATTTGGGAACATTCCCTGAATTTTCCAAAGTCGAGGCCACCCCTATGAAGAGTTATTGATTTTTCAATTCTCAGGTCTCTATTCCGAATATTTTAATTCCAATAATTAGCATGTTGTGAAATAAATTTTAGGAAAATTTGAGGACATTTCTTATGACTCAGAGGACTCTAGGAAAAATAGGTTTTAAATTAATCCACTTGAAAAACCCTAATCGGCTTAAACACCCAAAATAGGTCCTTAATTAATTAGAGCTAATCATACATCAAATTGACTTGAAATCAATTCTCCACTGACCTTTAGGATCGGAGGAACCCACCATAAAAATTTGAAGTCAATCGGACTTAGTTAGCTCTACTAAATGGGTCGATTAAGCCATTTAGCCAATTTAAACTTCAAAAATTCATAACTTTCAAAATACTTTTCAAAAATTCACCAAATTGGTTTTGGAGCCTCTCTGATATCAGGGGAATTTAAGAAAAATAAAATTACAATTTTCCAAAAAAGTTGATTTTTTACATCATTTTAATATTTTTAATAATTAAAAAATAATAAAAATCACAAAAATATTAAAATTCACCAAAATGTCATATTTTGAATTTTAATCATTTAGGACCAAACTCCATTTTTTTCTTAAGTCTCAATGATGAGATATTAAATTTTAAAGCCCTAAGGTAATTTTAAAATTACAAAAATGTATTTTCTAGCATTTCCACTAAAATAATTCTAATAAATCAAAGAAAAATCAGAAAAATTGTAAAAACTAGTTCTCTGGTTTCCTTGATATCAGAGAGATTTTTGAAAAATATAAAATTCATTTTTCAACTTTTATTTTATTTTTAAATTAATTAATACTCCAAAACTCAAAATAATTATAATAAAAATAATATAATTCAAAAAATCACCAAAATTGGTCATTAGGAATGTCCCATAATTTTCTTATGGATAGAAACTTTCCCTTGGTCATGTTATTAAATTTTCCTTGAAAATTTGTATTTTCCACCAAAAATAATTACATAAATAAATTAAATATAGAAAAATCACATTTTCTCCTCTAATGTCTTGATTGACATATGAGTGAATTCACATAAAAATTTTAAATTCATTTGAATTCAACTTAGTGAGTTATGGAATTAGTAAGTTCAAAGGGCAAAATAGTAATTACAATTTTAACCTATAATTAAAAATTTTAGGTTTAATTAAAAGGGTGGGTAAAATATTTGATGCTAAGTTGATTTTGGATATTTGAAACTTAGGTATTTAAAGGGTAGAAACCTACCAAATAATTTGAAAGTAATTAAAATAAACCTTAATTAAATAATTAATTAAATTTGGAAGAATAATAAAAATTGGAATTATTAAAATAGGGATATTATTAGGAAGAGATTTATTCTTTAATCTAAGAATCCCTAAATTAATCACCTCAATAATATTCAATTCCTAATTAAAATGATAATCCAAATTCAAAACTTAAAATGCTTAATCATTAAATTAAATTAAAATTAAAACATTTAAATTAAATCCTTTTAAAATTTCAATTAAATTAATACTTTATCAATTAAAATTAAATCATCCCTAAAGTATAATATAAAAAAATAATAATAAAATATTAAATTAAAATTAAAAGAAAATAAAATTAAATTAAATTAAAATTTAAATTTAAATTAAAAATATAACAAAATTAAAATTTAAATAAAATTAAAATTTAAATTAAATTAAATTAAATTAAATTAAATTAAATCACATTAAATTAAATTAAATTAAAACATATTAAATTAAATTAAATTAAATTAAAAAATAAAATCAATTTAAAATAAAATTAAAATTAAATTAAATAAATAAAATTAAATTAAAATTAAAGCTAAACAAAATTAAATTAAATTAAAATTAAATTAAATTGAATTAAATATAACATCACTTAAGACATAAAGAACTCAAAAATAAATCTAAAACGACTTGAACACTATTCCAAGCTTAAAACCCATTAATTAAAATTAAATTAAATCACAAATCACTTAAACATCGATTTGCCCTCAAAAGCTCTTATTGTCATAACTCCTAAATAAAGTGTTAAGTGAAGTGTTACTTCACTCATAGGATATTCAAATGTCCTAGTTCAATGAGCAAGATAACAAAACTTGAACTCCTCGATAATTGATTCATTATATAATTAAATTCTCTTGGACTTAAAACAATCCTAAAAGTATTGAAAATATGTTTAAGATTCGTCTTAAGCACTTCCTCAATATGATAGGATGTTTATAAGAACAACTGAAATTAATTGTTCTTTGATGAAGAAAATCGTCCTCAAACCAAAACACAAGAACCTAGGCATCATAGGAGATGACTAGCTATAGGATTAGGAACTTGGTAGAAAAGCATAACCCTTCCCTTAACTTTACCTAGGAACTTGCTTTATATGCTTAAATATTCTAAATTGTATTTAAGTGCAGCTTGGGATGACGGGAAGACCCTCCAGGTACGCTTTTATTTTGTTGCAATTTACTTTCTTGCAATTTACTTTTTTGCAAATGCACTTTACTTTTCTTGCATGATAAACAGCGATTGCATGAAAACCCACACCTTCAGGATAGTCCCCAAAACTGAAACCAAAACAAAATTAAAAGTCATTACAAGATAAAATTCACCGCCATAACATTTCAAAATATAAAATAACTCAAAATTTAATCACAAACAGAATACAAAACTACAATTACAACTAAATTAAAACGTCTTGTTGGATGATGGGAATACCTCGGATGATGTAACCTACGTGTTGTTAACTGGATTTCCCACGGTCTAAATGAAAGTATGGAACTCATTTAGTTGAGTTTAGCAAATTCATCTGGACTAAGTGAATCCGATAAAAATAACGATGCCAGAAGGATGGAACCGTGGGATCTTAACCGGTGTTGTTATAATCAACTTTAAGATTTGTTTTAATTAAACCATAAAAACACTTGGACTTTAATATTTCTAAAACCAAACTCCTCTCTTCTCTTATGGTTACAATCTTCTGCAACAACAAAGAGCTCGGAGCATGGTGGGCAGCACGGCCATCGTCATCAGCAAAACCTGAGTCTACTTCAGCAAAACTTTCTTAGAATTAAAAAACCAAGCCATAGGATTTCGAGATAGTTTTCCTAGTGCAACATAAATCCTCAACCTTTTGTTAGTCATTTGCATTGCAAATTAAGCCCTAACCGGTCTTAGGGCTCCGAGGTAGTCATTCGATACTACATAAACCCTCACATCTTCAAGGCTATTTGTATGATCATATCATACGAATATAAGTCCTAATTAATTAAAATTGGCAAGATCAAAACATTAAATAAATATTAGGACTTTCCTAAATTCAAGCCAAATAGTAGGATAGTCGGGAAATTACCGAAGTTTGCTTCGAATCTGTAATTTTTCCTACCTTTCCTCCTTTGAATTCCCAAAACAAAATGTTCCAAATTTGATCCATTCCCTATTGAAATTCCAAAATTCAATCCCTTGAAAACTTAAACTTTGATATTCTTGAGAGCAGAATTACTGATTATTATCGAGAGTTTTCTTAAGTGATTCCCGTCACTTAAGAAGTAATTAACTATAGGGGCTTGCCCTTATAGAGAATTTCAAGAACCCAGGTAATATAAACCCTGTTTAATGCTTTCATATTAAGCAGGGGAATTTGTCGGCTTATAAAATTGGTTCGCAAGCCAAACGGATGTCACAAATCTTCTAGTTTATTTAATCGAGCCCCATCACCAAACAAGTGTGTCTATTCTTCGAGATAGATACACAGCTTGTGATGCGGTGCTCGTTTATATAAACTATTCGGGATGTGAGATCAGTTTGATTTCATATCTTAAAATTTTCAAATTTAAAATTATTTTCAAAATCAAATACTACTTTTCAAATTATTTATTTAAATTAAATTAAAAATTCGCCGATAATTTCTGTTAGGCGATCCCCTTTTCAAAATAAAACACACAACCTAAAAATATGTCGACATGTAGCTCGAGGTCTTCTAGTATATTGATCCTCCTGCCTCTAATTCTCTCGAAGTATTCAAAAGTTTGCTTCTCGACATTCTGCATTCTTTCTAGCTCGTATTCTGGAATAATCTGCAAATGGCGAGGCCTCGGTGACGTATCGTGGGATATATGGCTCAATCCCTTCGCGTTCTCCCGCATACCTCGGCTCCTCGTGGATGGTCTTCGTCGGGACATCCCTGTGGGTTGCTTCTACAACAAGGTTATGCATTATTGGTGGCTTTATCTGGCGGCGTGGTAGCCTTCCTTCTTCTGATCTTCTTGAGATTTCCCTGGTCTTTTCTGTTATCCTCGGAGCTGGCCTCCTTTCTTCCATTTCCTGGTGAACCGGTATCCTAGAAGTATATGCACTGGTAGTAGTGACTGCCTCGTCGCGCTGGTCCGCTGCTAGTTTATTTAACATCTTGCGGATACGGTGATTTTTATTTCTTTGCTGAGTTGCTTGAGAGTAGCTCTTCGTACTTCCCGAATTTACGTGGGCGCGGCGCCGACAAGCTCGCCCTCTGCCGTAGCGACTACGGACTTGATTCTCTTGTCCTCCTCGGTGTTTGTTTTCCTTTTCTTGCTCGTCGGGTTAGTGGCTCGGGCCACCCACTTTCATTACTCGTCCGACCGGGCGGTTCCTCTTGGTCAATCGGGACCCGCGTCACTTTCCTCGTATTGCGGCGCCTGCGGTGCGAAGTCCGAGTCAATCTCTATTATCGCTCCATCTTTCACCCTCTTTTCGTCGAGTGCAAGGCTTACGCCATTTCTAAAGTTCAGGACCAACCGCCCGTTCGACATTTCCCTGCAAAAAAATAAGGAAAAGGATCAGGGGCTGTACTAAGAACAAGAACATTAAGAAAATGTTTATTAAAGACAAAGTTTTCTTTTTTTTTATTATTCTTTTTATATTTTCAAATTCAACAGGAATGAAGTGGGAAAAGATCGGAAAAAAGATTTTGATTTGGAAGAGAGAACAAGGAAGACTTTATTATCATGATTTTATTTATTTTAGCACATTTTTTATTATTTTTGGGTTCAGACCCAGTCATAAGTAATTACTTCTCCCGTGCTTCTAGGGATGAAGAATTCATTCCTTCGAAACATCAGGTAGCGTAATACTTCTTCAAGTATCGTCCGTTGATCGGAAGCATATGTCTTTCTCCTTGGCAATTCACTAGCTAGTAGGAGCCTCCTAAGTATACTGCTTCAACCACAAATGGTCCTTCCCAAGTGGGTTCAAATTTTCCTCCTATCTTGCGGTGTGCAACAATAGGTCTCTTGAGAATGAGAACTAAGTCACCAACTTTGAAGGTTCTTGGGCGGACCGGTCCGTCACTGGGCTTGAACCATCTTAGCTTGGTATAGTTCTAAATTCTCGTCGCGCCGCAAGTCTTTTCCCTTCCACACTTTCTAATTCCTCTAGTCGTAATTTGGCATTCTCTTCCGTTGTGATTTTGTTTACAACCGCAATTCCGAGTGAAGGAAGCCTGGACTTCGAGGGTAACACTCGCCTCGGACCCATACACTAGAGCGTAAGGTGTAGCTTGAGTAGGAGTTCTGAAAGTTGTCCGGTAGGCCCATAAGGCTTCTAATAACTTCTCGTGCCAATTTCTCTTATTATCGTCCAAGGTTTTCTTTAAAATTTGAATGAGAGTTTTATTAAAAGCCTCAGCCAGGCCGTTTGCTCTTGGATAGTAAATTGTTGAATACCGCCGGTCGATTCCATGTCTCCTGACAAAATTATTGATTTGTGTGCTTCTGAATGCTGATCAATTATCTGAGATAATCATGTGTGGCACTCCGAAACGGTAGACAACTTGGTTCTTAAAAAACTGTAGCACGTGGTGCGCTTTCACTTCTCTGAATGGAACTGCCTCTGCCCACTTGGAAAAGTAATCTGTAGCAGCAAGGATGAAGCGATGTCCTTTTGAAGATGGTGGTTCTATTGGACCTACCATATCTGTGCCCCAACATTCAAATGGTCACGACGTAATTGTCGGATGTAGCACATTTGGAGGTTGGTGTAGAACCACTCCGTGCACTTGGCATTGGTGACAGCTCTTGGCGATTTTCATGCAGTCGGTCATCATCGAGGGCCAGTAGTATCCTAGTCTTTTAATTTTCATTTTCATCTTCGGACCTTACTGGTGAGCGCCACAGAGTCCTGAATGCGCCTCTTTAACAATTTCACGGGCCTCGGACCCGCTTAGGCACCTTAGCCACATTTGATCGAAAGACCTTTTATATAACGTGTTGTTTATTAATGCATAGTACAGAGTTCTTTTCTTGATCTGATGGGCTAAAGACCTATCGTCTGGTAGTTTTCCTGTTTGCAAGTAGTCTATTAATGACTGTCGCCAATCTTCTGTGTTTTCTGTCACTGCTGCAACTGATTTTTTTTCTTTTTCTGATTTGTGTATTGTGTCTATGTCGAGCTGTGATAGGACCTGACGTCCGTGAATTGACACTTCTACTGATTCATCTTGCAAGCAGGCAAATTCTTTTGTGAGGTGGGCTAATGCATCTGCTAAAGCATTTTCTTTTCATGGAATTTTGTAGATTGTCACATTCGGAATCTGTTCCAACAACTGTATGGCATACTGGAAGTATTGCTCGAGTCTTGGCTTTAAAATTTTGTACTCGTCCGGCGATCCGTTGAATGATTAACCGCGAATCCCCGTAGATGTTGATGTCCGTTATCCCCATTTGAATAGTTAATTCCAGATCTCGTTATGAGGGCTTCGTATTCTGCATCGTTGTTTCTACATGGCTCTGTTAAGTGGTAGGAGTATCTTAACATCCCCCGCTCCGGTGTTAAAAAGATTAGTCTGATTCCTGTCTTACTGGGCACTATCACTTGCGATTCTTCGTCTTTGTGTGTTGAAGATGCTCTGTCGAAATATAATTCCCAACGTCGATCATCGGGGTCTTCTAAACTCATTATTTGTTCATCTGGCAAGTCGTCATTGAGAGGAGATTCTGCCGGCAGAGGGTGTGCTGCGAGGAAGTCTGCTAGGACTTGTCCCTTTACGGCACGAAAGTTATATCAAATTGCAATAATATCATTGACCATCTGGCAAGTCTGCTGGAAAGCGTTGGACGAGTCATCAAGTATTGCAATGGATTAAATTTCGAGATCAGGTTGACCTTATGAGAAAGCATGTAGTGCCTGAGCTTTTGAGCGGCGAAGATCAGGGCCAAACAATGCTTTTCAATTGCGGGACACTTTACTTCCATCGGAATTAAACGACGGCTTAGGTAGTAAAGAGCATTTTCTTTACCCTCATCATTGACCTGGGCTAACAGGGCTCCGAGTGAGTCGTCTAAAGCCGCGATATAAAGTATCAATGGTCTACCTGAGACTAGGGTTGCTAAGACAGGAGGTGTCATTAAATATCGTTTAATGTCTTCGAAGGCCTTCTGGCATTTCTCTTCCCAAATAAATTTGGCGTCCTTTTTAACTAATGCCGAGAAAGGCTGACACCTACCTGACAAGTTCGAGATAAAGCGTCGAAGATATGCCAACTTCCCTTGAAAAGATCGTAGTTGTTTTAAGGTTTTGGGAGGTGGCATTTCTAAGATGGCTTTTATCTTTTCCGGATCGATTTCAATTCCACGATGTCGGACAACGAATCCTAAGAATTTCCCGGAAGTGACGCCGAAGGCACATTTTAAGGGATTCATCTTAAGGTTAAATTGTCTTAACTGTTCGAAAACAATTCTTAAATCATACAGGTGGTTTTCCTTTACTTTGCTTTTGATGATGACATCATCCACGTAGCATTCAACTTGATTGTGGATGAGATCATCAAAAATTCTTGTCATTTCTCTCTGGTAGGTTGCTCCTGCATTCTTCAGTCCGAACGGCATCACTGTGTATCAATATACTCCGATCGGGGTTCTGAATGCTGTAAGTTTTTCATCTTCTGGAGCCATTTTTATCTGGTTGTATCCTGAAGATCCATCCATGAATGATAATGTTTCATGTGTTGAAGCAATGTCGATCATTAATTTTGGGATCAGTAGAGGGAATTCATCTTTTGGACATGCCTTGTTTAAATCTCTGAAATCCACACAAATTCTGATGTGACCATTCTTCTTCCTGACTGGTACCACATTGGCTAGCCAAGTCGGGTATTTTTCTTCACGGACAAATTGAGCGTCTATTAGCTTTTTAACTTCAGCTATGACTTGTTGTTCGATTTCTAGACGCATTCTTCTGGGACCTTGTCCGATCGGATGAAGTAGGATACACTCCTAGCTTATGGACTGCGACCTCTGGAGCTAATCCTGGCATCACATCGTAGTTCCAAGCAAAACGGTCTTTAAATTCCATTAATAACTTGATTATTTCTTCGGAGTCTTCTTTATTGAGTAAGGAGCTAACAAAGGTAGGTCTAGGCTCTTCGCTAGTACCTAAGTTAACTTCCGTTAACTCATCTATTGTAGATTTGATCTCTTCTTCAAACTCTGGTGGAGCGTCTCCAATCTGTAAATCTTCAAATTCTTCTGTAGTTTTAATGCAGTTTTTATTAGACTCGCAAGTGACAACCAAGCAAAATTCAGTATCGTCAAGTGATCCTACTGTGCCGAATCCGAGACCATGTTTTGAATTGGGTGGACGACCGGAGTTATTCAATAATTTTTCAAAATGTTGTGATTGACCTTTTGTCCATTGTCGAGGTAAGGAACCACGCTGAATTAAATTTTGAACACAGGGAGAGTACCACTCAAAAGGTAATTCCATTAATTCTGATGAAGTGACATCTTCAAATTGTACATTATTTTCAGTTTTGGAGGAAGGATCACCATGGTAGAATTTGATGGGCTTTGCACCGCCGCTACGTACCTCTTTGACCACCATACCCTCGATCTTATTAGAATGGATCGGGGTCAGGGTCATAGTATGTACATAGTGGTTAATCTTCTCGTACATCGACTTATATTCTTCGTTCTTTTCATCTTCGAGAGGGATCCTGAATTGCGGCTTCTTCCGACTTATTGTCGTTGCTTCTTGTTTGATCTCTTTTTCTTCTTCAGAACTGTCTTCCCAATCAACATTGATGGCTGGTTTCCTCTGTCCAACTGTCCTAACATCTCTGCCATGACCTCGTCCCCGGCCTCGACCTCGGATGCGAGTTGTGGAGAAACCTTCACCATCTTGCCGTAAGGGAGTGGTGAGTAATTGTTGGACTAGAACTTTGGGTTCTTCGTCGTCCCGAACTTCCTTTGCTTCATTTGTTATGGTATCTCTGGAGAAGATTATTTTCTTTGGGGGTGCGTAATAAGTTGCATCTTCATGGATTCCAATTTCATGTACGGAGAACGGTTGTAAGTCACCTTTGATGCACTGTTCCCCTCCATTGTAGTATTTGATGCACCGATGTAGGGATGATGGTACCATCCGGTTTTCATGTATCCATGGTCGGCCCGGTAGAGCGTTGAATGACGTTTCGAATCAATTATGTGAAATTTTGCTGTTGTCTTTGCCAAGTCACCGGTCTTCATTAGCAGTGTTATTGATCCGAGGGCTCTTTCTCCATTCTGGTTGAATCCTCTTAATAACATTTTGTCCGCTTCGAGCTCGAAAGCATCAATTTCCAAGTATGCTAGCGTTCGAAGGTTCATTATATTGATTGATCCACCAATACTCAGGAGAGTGTAAACTTCCCAATTGTAACTGAAATGTACAACGGTCGGTTGTGGTCTGCTGTCCCAAGTAGTAGGTCATTATCCGTGAAGGTAACACCTCGTTGTTCCTCTAATGAGCAAACCTCGTCTAAGGAATCTCCGGTCATTTGAGCTAAGCAAATTTCTGGATCAAGTAAGGCCTTGATCAGAGCTTCTCTCATCTCCTTTGATAAGATGATAGCGTCATAGATGCTTAGTTTGGCCAGTAGTTTCGTAAGATGGGCTAGCACGTTGTAGTCCACTTTATTTTCATGTGTCTCGATTTCTTCCCGAATGGGTATTTCTTCTACGGGGGTTGGTTCTTCCTGAACAACCGCCTACTTTCCTTTGTCCTTTGGACCCATTCTCGGAGGTAGAACTCTTCCACTTCTTAAGTTGACTTCTGTAATTTCTCCTGAATTCAGTATTGAGTTTGCTGGTGTTTCCTCCTGAATCGGAATGACAGGTTCTTCTAGATTAGCTTCAGAATCTGAAGGCTCTAACTCTATTGTGATCGGAGCTCCTCGAAACTCGCAAATAGATTCATTGCTTGTTAAACTCTCGTAGCCTCCCTGGTGGATGTCTTCTTCGTCATTGTGATCGTCGAGATTGTGTATGATTTGAGAATTGTCACTTGTATCGGAATCGATGTCTGGAATAGGTTGGTTGTCGCTAGTTACGTAATCGTTAGAGACAGTCAAAACGTAGCCAACGCTATAACTCTTATCATTATAAGATCCAGCCGGAGCGAGCAAATAATCATACAGAATCAGAGGTTCGAGGGATTTCTCCCCCGAATCGGAAACAACTATCCTAGGATAAGCAGCCCCTAGTCTAGCCTTAAGAGCCTCGGTCTTTTCTTCTTTATCAATTTTCTTCTTTTCTTCAATCTTCTCTTGTTGAGGTGGTTCTTCTATCGCAAGTGATAGTGCCGACTTGACAGGTTTCGAACTCTGAATTGAGGCTCGCGCCGAAGCAGTTTGGATGTGATCCAAAATCTTCTTCGAAGACTTTGTCCAAGCGGTAGTCCATCCATCATCAGTCGCATAGGGATCTATCGGAACAATGAGATCCGTCGAGATAACATTGACGAAACCTCCTTTCTGGGGTTGCTTCATGTACTCCTTCGGGATCGTTATATTCCCTTTTCGAAGATTGTCATTGAGCCAACTTTTGAAGGTAATACAATCTTCTATCTTATGTCCAAGCATCCGGTGGTAAGGGCAAAAGTTGGGATCACCTTTCTTATCGACTTCTTCTGGTCTCTTAGGTTCGCGGTTGGAAATGCGGAGTCTTCATCGGATCGCGGAACATTTTTAGCCTTGCCTCATTCTTGAACGGATACTCCCTGCTCGAAGCTCCCTTAACGTACGTTGTGGACGAGGCGGTTGTTCATACTTGTTGAGATGACTGATAGGCTGGGTCGGGGTTCGTTGGTAATTTTGTTGAGTTTGTTGTGGCCGTTACGGCGGTATTTGTATTAGCTTCTTGCCTTTATCGACTGTTTGCGACAATCCGGACTTCTTTTCAAAAGTTTTCACGGGCTTCTGTTTGTCTGTTTTGTCGGTGAAACTTAATTGCTTCGCCTCCTCTTGCAAGCTTCCGGCCTTGCTTAACAACTTCTCGAAAGTCTTAATAGTAATTCCCTTGAGGAGAAGTGCTATCGAGCCATGAATGCTCTTAAGTAAAATGCCGACTGCATGCTGTTCTTGTAGCTGTGGCTCACACTTCATACTTAGATTCCTCCATCAAAGTATGTAGTCCACCAAAGTTTCGTTCGTTCGGCTTCTTCTTCTCTACCACTAAATCACCTATAGTGATGTGGTGCTGAGCTCCGGCAAATCGTTTGATGAAGAGGTTCTCTAATTCTGAAAATGTCTTCACCGAACGATTCAGTAATTCCACATACCAATCAAAGGCGATCCCTGACAGGCTGTTGACAAATTTTCGGAAGAGTAAAGCATCACTTCCGCCGGCATTGCAACAACTGGCACGAAAATGTGCAACATGCTGTCGGGGGTTTCCGGTTCCATCAAAGCTCTTGAACAGAGGTGGTACGAAGCCTTTCAGGTATTGGACAACGTCAAATTCTTCGGGGTACGGCCTACCCGTCCGAATGGATGTCCCACTCTTTGACTGTGCCAAGGCTTCTCGCACCTGCTGTTCCACCATGCTCTTGAAATCCTTTTCCAGAATCATGTTTTGTGTTGTTTCCTTTTTTAATTGATCATCCCCGTTGACAGATGTAATCTCCTTTCGTCCGTCTACAATGTGAATAACTTCTGGGGGTGTTTCTCTTTGGGGTTGAACCTGACTCTGGAGAGTGGCTAGGGCTACAGCCATCTCGTCCATCCTTTTTGCCATTTGGGCGATCATATCATCTTTCTCCTGAAGCTGCATCATCATTACTTCCGGCTCCTCTCTTTCTGCAGCTGCAGGAGCACCTTGTGAAGCTGATGAAGCTCGTGTTTCAACCATGTTAATTTCTGCATATTCATCATCCATGAACTCTGACGAGTCGACTTCATCTCCGAATTTCTCTTCTCTTTCTCTTGCTAATCGCCGAATATCGGTTCTTAGCTTTTCCATAGCATCTTCTAATGGTCTTTTCTGTACATCTTTGCAGTCGTCATGGGATAACTATCGGGTTTCCTTCTCATGAGTCCCCTTTCTTGCGGTAGCACTTTCTTCGACTCGAGTCTCACGAAGAGACTTTCCTTCTCGGGTTGTTGTTTTAACCTTAATTGTCCGGTAGTGGGACGCCATACCATCCTTCTAGCAGCAGAAGGTCTAGGACCGGATGGTCTGTCAGCCAAATGCTGGAAGGTGGTATCTGTCGGCATTATTTTTAGGTTATGTATTTTGAAAAAGGGGGGTCGCCTAACAGAAATTGTCGGCGAATTTTTTTATATTTTAAATTTAATTTAAATATATAGTTTAAAAGATAACATTTGATTTTGAAAGTAATTTTAAGTTTAAAAGTTTTAAGATATGAAATCAAACCGATCTCACATCCCAAATAGTTTATATAAACAAGCACCGCACCACAAACTGTGTATCTAGCCCGAAGAATAGACACACTGCTTGATGATGGGGCTCGATTAAATAAACTAGGAGATTTGTGACATCTGTTTAGTCTGCAAACCACTTTTATAAGCCGACAAGTTCCCCTGCTTAATATAAACGAATTAAGCAGGGTTTATATTACCTAGGTTCTTAAAGTTCCCTATAAGGGCAAGCCCCTATAGTTAATTACATCTTAAATGACGGGAATCACTTAAGAAAACTCTCGATAATGATTAGTGGTTTTTCTCTCAAGAATTTCAAATTTTGAGGTTTTCAAAGGATTGAATTTTGGAAATTTCAATAGGGAATGGATCAAATTTGGAACAATTTATTTTAAGAGTCTAAAGGGAGAGAAGTAGGAGAAGCTGAGGATCCAAGAAGAAACTTGGCAACTTCCCAAACTATCCTATTGTTTGGCTTCAATTTGGAAGTTTATTTAATGTTTTGATCCTGCCAATTTTAATTAATTAGGACTTATATTTGTATGACGCAGTCATGCAAATAGCCTTGAAGATGTGAGGGTTTATGTAGTACCAAACGACTACCTCGGAGTCCTAAGACCGGTTAGGGCTTAATTTACATAACATGATTATGCAAATGCCTAACGAAAAGTTGAGGATTTATGTTGCACTAGGCAAACTACCTCGAAATCCTATGGATTGGTTATTTAATTCTAAGAATGGTTTTGCTGATGTAGATTCAAGTTTTGCTGATGACGATGGTCGTGCTGCCCACCATGCTCCGAGCTCCTTGTTGTTGCGAGGTTTAGTTATAGAAGTCATAATTCGGGAGATGAGAAAAGTGTTTTGGTTTAGATAAAATCTTAATTTCCAAGTGTTTTTTATATTTTATTTAAAACAAATCTTAAAGTTGATTATAACAACACCGGTTAAGATCCCGCGGTTCCATCCTTCGGCATCATTATTTTTATCGGATTCACTTAGTCCGGATGAATTTGCTAAACTCGACTAAATGAGTTCCACACTTTCATTTAGACCGTGGGAAATCCCGTTAGCAACACGTAGGTTACATCATCCGAGGTATTCCCGATCATCCAACAAGACGTTTTAATTTAGTTGTAGTTGTAGTTTTGTTTGTGATTAAATTTTGAGTTGTTTTATATTTTGAAATGTTGTGGCGGTGAATTTTATCTTGCAATGACTTTTAATTTAGTTTTGGTTTCATTTTGAGGGGCTACCCTAAAGGTGTGAGTTTTCATGCAACG
This sequence comes from Papilionanthe hookeriana x Papilionanthe teres, assembly GCA_022702705.1. Classification (NCBI taxonomy): domain Eukaryota; kingdom Viridiplantae; phylum Streptophyta; class Magnoliopsida; order Asparagales; family Orchidaceae; genus Papilionanthe; species Papilionanthe hookeriana x Papilionanthe teres. The sequence continues at coordinate 116,276,859 of CM040431.1, forward strand.
AGTTGTTTATCATGCGAGAAAAGTAAAGTGCATTTGCAATAAAGTAAATTGCAAGAAAGTAAATTGCAATAAAATAAAAGCGTACACTGGAGGGTCTTCCCGTCATCCAGTGCTGCACTTAAACACAATTTAGAATATTTAAGCAAATTCCTAGGTAAAGCTAAGGGAAGGGTTATGGTTTTCTACCAAGTTCCTAATCCTATAGCTAGTCATCTCCTATGACGTCTAGGTTCTTGTGTTTTGGTTTGAGGACGATTTTCTTCATCAAAGAACAATTAAGTTCAATTGTTCTTATAAATATCCTATCATATTGAGGAAGTGCTTAAGAAGAATCTTAAACATCATTTCAATATCGCTAGAATTGTTTTAAGTCCAAATGAATTTAATTATACAAATGAATTAATCGTCCGAGAATTCAAGTTTTGTTGTCTTGCTCAGTGAACTAGGACATTTGAATATCTTATAAGTGAAGTAACAATTCATTTAATGTTCTGTTTAGGAGTTATGACAACAAAAGCTTTTGAGGGCAAATTGATGTTCAAATGGTTTATGATTTAATTTTAGTTAACGGGTTTAAATTTGGAATAGTGTTGAGTTGCTTTATATTTATTTTTTGAATTTCCTTATGTCTTAGGTGATGTTATTTTTAATTCGATTTAATTTAACTTTAATTTAATTTAATTTGGTTTAGTTTTAATTTTAATTTAATTTAAATTGATTTTAATTTTTACTTGATTCTATTATTTAATTTAATTTAATTCAATTTAGTTTGATTTGATATGCTTTAATTTAATTTAATTTAATTTGATTTAATTTAATTTGATTTAATTTAATTTAATTTAATTTAATTTAATTTATTTTATTTTTATTTAATTTAATTTGATTTAATTTGATTTAATTTAATTTAAATTTGATTTAATTTTATTTAATTTAATTTTATTTTTATTTTTAATTTTAAAGATGATTTAATTTAAAGTATTAATTTAATTGAAATTTTAAAAGGGTTTAATTTAAATAATTTAACTTTGATTTAATTTAATGATTAAGTCTTTTAGCATTTTAAATCTTAAATTTGAATTATCATTTTAATTAGGAATTAAATATTATTGAGATGATTAATTTAGGGATTCTTAAATTAAAGAACAAATCTCTTCCTAATAATATCCCTATTTTAAAAATTCCAATTTTATTATTCTTCCAAATTTAATCAATTATTTAATTAAAGTTCATTTCAATTATTTTTAAATTGTTTAGTAGGTTTCTACTCTTTAATTATTTAAATTTCAGTCATCCAAATCATATTAGGATCAAATATTTTACTCTTTAATTTTATTAAACCTAAAGTTTTAATTAAAGGTTAAAATTTTAATTACCATTTTGCCCTTCAAGCTTAATAATTTCATAACTCACTAAATTGAGCTTAAATGAACTTGAAATTTTTATGTGACTTCACTCATATGTCAATAAAGACATGAGAGGAGAAAATGTGATTTTTCTGTATTTAATTTATTTATGTAATTATTTTTTGTGGAAAATAGAGATTTCCAAGGAAAATTTAATAATATGACCAAGGGAAAGTTTCAGTTCTTAAGAAAATTATGGGACATTCCTAATGACCAGAAGACCACTTGGACCAATTTTGGTGATTTTTTGAATTATTTTCCTTTTATTTATAATTATTTTGAGTTTTGGAGTATTAATTAATTTAAAAATAAAATAAAGGTTGAGAAATGAATTTTATATTTTTCAAAAATCTCTCTAATATCAAGGAAATCAGAGAACTAATTTTTACAATTTTCTGATTTTTCTTTGATTTATTAGAATTATTTTAGTGGAAATGCTAAAAAAATACACTTTTTAATTTTAAAATTACCTTAAGGCTTTAAAATTTAATATCTCATTATAGAGACTTAAGAAAAAAATGGGATTTGTTCCCAAGTGATTAAAATTCAAAATGTGACATGTTGGTGAATTTTATTATTTTTTAATTATTAAAATATTAAAATAATACAAAAAATCAACTTTTTAGAAAATTAAAATTTTAATTTTCTTAAATTTCCCTAATATCGGAGAGGCTCCAAAACCAATTTGGTGAATTTTTGAAAAGTATTTTGAAAGTTATGAATTTTTAAAGTTTAAATTGGCTAAATGACTTAATCAACCCATTTAGTAGGGCTAACCAAATCCAATTGACTTCAAATTTTTATGGTGGGTTTCTCTGATCCTAAAGGTCAGTGGAGAATTGATTTTAAGTCAATTTGATGTATGATTAGCTCTAATTAATTAGGGACCTATTTTGGGTGTTTAAGCCAATTAAGGTTATTCCAAGTGGATTAATTCAAAACCTAATTTTCCTAGAGTCGTCCGTTCATAAGAAACATCACCAAATTTTCCTAGAATTTATTTCACAACATGCTAATTATTAGATTTAAAATACTCGAAAACGGCAACATGATTTTGAAAAATCAATAACTTCTCATAGGGATGGCCTCGACTTTGGAAAATTCGGGGAATATTCCCAAGTTCAAAGGCTTCAAAAGCCCTATGGTCTCATGCCATGGTGAATTCCTTATATGCATGGAGAATTAAAACAATGCAGAGGGTAAATAAATCATTAAAAATAAAATACTTGATGAAATTAAATCATTTCTTTTCCACATTATTCTACTCTGTTCACGGAGCAAGAGGGTATTTTTATTTTATTTTTTTGATTTTCCAACACAAAGTTATGCATTTTTGAAGTTTAGGGGAATTAAATAAATCAAAAATACCCTAATTTTCTATTTAAAACGGCGGCGCTGACTCATCCTAGGCATCTCTGAAACGCCGCGTGTCGCGCTGGCATTCGGCGCCGCCACTTGAGTCAGCAGCCCGGGTCCCGCCTTCTGCGTATCATCTGCCGATCCGACCCGATCTGAGCCGTCCGTCCGCGCGTGTATGGAATGAACGGCATCCGTTCATCGTCCCCAGCTGTTCTCACCCGAGAGCCGTCCACACTAAAACCTTAAGAACTCACTCATTTCTCAACAGATTTTCGTGTTCTTGTGCTCTGTGGATTCGTCTTGAAGAGACGAATACATCTATACGGTGATCATGCATTGAAATTAAGGCATTTGAAATGGAGAATCTCCAGAAGCTCGGGATAAAGAGTTAGCTCATACCTTTGCTCAAAGAAGTGTGGCTTCAATCTGAGGGTTGTGTCACCTTCGATTGGGTCCAAGCAAGCTCCAGATGAAGTCCCTTGGCCTGGTGAATTGTCTAGGTATGATTTCGACCAAGCCCGATCACAAAGCTTGGAGTCCGGAACGGATGGGTAGCCCGGAGAGGGGGATTTTGCCGATGGACCTCTTCCCTCGGTCCGGTGAAGGTGTAGGACCAATCAATTTGAGGATTGATCCACTGTGGAGAAGTGTCCCGGTTTTGGGTGGAATTTTGGCTGAGAAATTGGTCTCTGTTGGTGGGGATTAGGGCAAATTGTCACTCAGGGATCAAGCTGCTCTAAGTATGGAGAGTGGTCCGGAGCAATTTTGGCGGGGTTTCGGTTAGGTACGGTTCGGCACCTCTCATGGCCGAGAGGAGGTGAGGTTTAAATAGGAGAGGGTGGAGGGCCTCCTGGGGGTTTAAGGCTTGGGATCAGCTGCTGTAGGTCAAGGGAAGAACGGCCATGATGGCCATTGGGCATGGGGCGGCTCAAGCAAGTGGGAATTCCAAACTTTGGCTCACATGGGTTCTCTCGGCTCAGTGGTTTCCGGCGGCTGTGGTGGTCGGCCGGCCAGGGTCGGGTCACCCTCGAGGTCGGGGAGGTCGGGGTCGGGGCTTAGTGCGAGTCGATTGGCCATGGACATGTGTAAAGGAGTTGAATTGAAATGAAATGGGGGGAAGGCTATTTTGGCTCAAATTGGTCAACCCATCCCTTTGGGCTAGGTGCACCACCCAATGCTTGGTTTAGGCTGAAGGGAAAGTGATTTGGTTCAGCATAATCAGTAGGGTCAAGTCACCATCCAAGCACAATTAGGCATAAGCATGGTTAAGAGGAATCATGGGAGTGGTTAATCACCTTATGGGAATGTAGAAAGGACCTCCTCCTTTTGCCCAATGTGGTAAGGTCACATGTGAGCAACTCACATGGCTTGCATGTGGCTTAAGAGTGGCTTCATGGCTTGTCTTTGGCTTGGGGAAAAGCTTGGTCAATTTCATGAAAATGGATTTTAGAAATTTTGGTAATTTAGGGGTGATTTGATGGGATTTGGCATATGGCTTGATTTGGAACCATTTAATGATTGATTTAGGACTTAAGGGATGATTTTAATTGAATGCATGATGAAGAAGAGTGTCATATGGACTTTGGGCCTTTGAAATTTAGTGAAGGTGGGCTTTTAAGGTGATTTAGGGAAGTGGGTTTTTTTTGGATTTTAAAATGGATTTTAGGATGGGAAATTTTGCAAAGGATTGGATCCAATAAGTGTTGAATTTAGTTTAGGAATGTTTCATGAATGATTTGGAATAAATTTGAAGTGTTTGGGCTAGGTTTGGGTTGGATTTGGACCTCTTTGGTGAATGGGCCAATGTAGGTCAAATTGGGCTAACTTGGGCCAATGTTGGGCTAGGGTTCAAATTGATGTAAAATTAATGTTGGGAAATTTTTATGGGAGTGTTTCAAAGAGGTTTTGACTTTGGTTGGGTTTTGATTTTGGGGTTTGGGCTTATTTGGGTTAGGTTTGGGTTTAGGTCAAAAAGGGGCTTTTTGGCTTTGGGTTGAATTTGAGTGGGGTTTGGGTCTAAATTTTGGGTAAATCATGTTAGTGTTTTGTTTGTGGGGATGTTAGGGAAGGTTTAGAAAAGGTTTAGGGTTAATTGGAGTTGAATTGGGTTAGTTTGGGCTAAGTTTGGGTCACGGGTCCAAATTGGGCTTTAAGGCCAAAAGTGAAATTGGATTCAAATGTCAATCAAATTGAACTTGGATCTGGTCTAGATTGGTATTGGGAATGTTAAATGTAAGTTTAGAATTGAATTGGACCAGAATTTGGGTCAATTGGGTAGGTTTGGCTTGACATTGGGTTCATTTTGGGTTAAAATGGGTCAAATTGGGGGTTTTGACAAGATTAGGGTAAATTGACAAAATTGGACCATGGTGTAGTTGAACAAAATCAAATTGCGAATATTTGGGATTTTTTGGAATTTTCTGGGAATTTTCTGAATTTTTGGATTTTTGGGTCAAGAGGGGTATTTTGGGTATTTGGAGGGTATTGGGAGGTATTTTTGGAATTTTTAGTATTTTTGGCTATGGATGATCAACTTGATTGGTGAGGAAATGTTTAAGGTTAATTTTGGGGAATTCTGGGTGATTTGGAAATTTTGAAAATTTTGGGTAATTTCCAGGGCTTTGGGTAGGCTAGGCGGGTGTAGGGTCCCGGGGGTCAAAAATTGAAAATTTGGAAAATTGAAAATTTGGAAAATTGAAGATTGGGTAATTGTAAGTGGAATAAAATCATTTTGGTTGAGCCATGAAGCCATATCAAGCCCACATGAGCCATGAAAGGACTCATTTGAGGCATCCACTATGTTGTTCCTTACCCTCTTAGCCAAGCGCTTAGGGGTTAAGGACCATCCATGTGAATCACCTACATGAGTCAGGAGGTCAAGTTGGGTATGGGTGTGTTTTTTAGAATGTGTGTGAAAGTGTAGTGTATAGGTGCAGTGTGTGTGTAGGTCAGCCCTTCACCAGACCAGACCACCCAGGGTAGTCCTAAGGCCAAAGAGTCCTATAGGAACTCATCCTTTAAATTTCCACATTTGATTTCAACCCTCTAGGCGATTAGGGGTCTATAGTCAAGTCTGTGGAGTTTGCGGGGAGTTAAGAAGTGGTTTAATTTTCTAAGTGGTGGGTCCCAATTTTAATCCTCTAAGATAGTCGAAAGGAAAAGCCTAAGGCTAGATCCTAAGTACTTATGAGAGAAGAGAAGACCTCATCGAAAATGAGGTCAACAAATGGACCCCCGATAGGTGTGGTGTGCTAACCAAGCACACCGCGCGTATTGGTGTTGACCGAAAAGATCAACAAAACCAACACGAGATGTCCAAGTGACAAAATTAGGACGAAGTAGAAGAATTTCCGTGGGGAGTGTCGAGTATATCTCGAGATCTGGAGATTCTCGAACTCTCGCCTGGGGAAAGGAAAAGGAGGTGAATCCCAAATCACATGACACTGGGGAATTTTAATTTAGATTTTATTTTGTTTCGGTTTAAGTTTTGATGTGTAAGTTTAGATTTCAATTTGGAGTTTTAATTTAGATTGAAGTTTTGTCAAAATTAATTTGAAGGGATTTGAACTTGAAATGAAAAATTGGAATTTTGTGGTTTTAGATGTAAAATCTTCAACTTCAAAAGAAAATTGAATTGATTGGATTGAACCATTACAATGAGGAGAGATCTCAGAGCAATGCGGTATTGGATGTAAAATACTTAACCTCAAGAGTTTGATTTTGATGTATTTCATTGCGATAGGGAAAGAATCCTAAAGCAATGCAATCTCGGATGTAGAATCCTCAATCCCAAGAATTTAAATTTTGATGTATTTCATCGCAATAGGGAAAGAATCCTAAAGCAATGCAGTCTCAGATACAAAAATCCTCAACCCCAAGAATTTGAATTTGATGTATTTCATTGCGATAGGGAAACAATCCTAAGGCAATGCAGTTTCGGATGTAAAATCCTCGACCCCAAGAATTTTAATTTGATTTATTTCATTGCGATAGGGAAGGAATCCTAAGGCAATGCAGTTTCGGATGTAAAATCCTCGACCCCAAAAGTTTAAATTTGATGTATTTCATTGCGATAGGGAAGGAATCCTAAGGCAATGCAGTCTCGGATGTAAAATCCTCAACCCCAAGAATTTGATTTTGATATATTTCATTACGATAAGGAAAGAATCCTAAAGCAATGCAGTCTTGGATGTAAAATCCTCAACCCCAAGAATTTGATTTTGATGTATTTCATTGCGATAGGGAAAGAATCCTATAGCAATGCAGTCTCGGATGTAAAATCCTCAACCCCAAGAATTTGATTTTGATGTATTTCATTGCGATAGAGAAAGAATCCTAAAGCGATGCGATCTCGGATGTAAAATCCTCGGCCCCAAGAATTTGATTTTGATGTATTTCATTGCAATAGGGAAAGAATCCTAAAGCAATGCAGTCTCGGATGTAAAATCCTCGACTCCAAAAGTTTGAATTTGATGGGTAATTGATTTTGCAAAGATTTGCAATGTGGGATTTTGGTGTTCGGAGAATTTCATGAAAGTTGTAAGAGATTTTGTGGAAAGAAACAGATTATGAGGGAATATGTAGATGTTACATATCCCATTGAAAAGAGTTGATCAGAAGTTGTTGGTTTGGATTGGATACAATTCCTCGCCATCAGATTCGATCCGTGTCAATGGAATCAACCGCTTTCATCCCAGACAAGGGAGAGAGTAGAACGGATTGGATTTTGGAAGATTGAATTTGAATTTGATTGAAAATTTGATTTGAGATCTGGAAGGTTGAATTTGAAATTTGATCGAGATTTGATTTGAAATTTGGAAAGATTGAATTTGAAATTTTTATTGAGATTCGATTTGAAATTTATGTTCTTTTTATTTGTCTTTTAACGATTCAAATTTATTTTATCATTCATTTAATGTTCATGTGAATTTGGTGTTCATCATTTTTTAGATTTTTAAGGAAAGTTTTCTTTTATTCTTTTTTTGTTTCTTTTCTGTTCTTTGTTTGAAGTTCATTTAACTTTAATGGCGTTTCTCGGTCAACTTGCACAAAAGAGGTGAAGGCCAAAAATGTGACATGGTCACTTTCATTCCAATCATGTTGAAGATACATCATACAACTCGATCTGGAATACATCTCATACAATCCATGTAGACTCAAAACGGACTATGTATGATCTTTGTCGATCCATCCAAAAAAAGTATCTGTCCGAAATCTATGTCTGAATAGTGAGGTACATGGTCAATAACATCACCTTCCAAGCCATCCTTGGCAAGGATGCCGTATGGATGTACGTTGGAGGTGTGATATTTTCCATGTAACTCACGACTCGTAAGGCCGGAGGCTCTCTAGCTCCGGGTCCGTCTGGAAGTGGTAAGGTGCTTTCCGTCATCCATCCTTCTAAAAGTAACTGAGATCCGCTTCACGGGTACTCCCGGTATGCAATGTTTAGCGACATCTGCTCCATTGCCCTTCAGTATCATGACGGAACCTACCGGTAATGATATCTTTACTGGCCCTCGGAACTCACTCGGGCCTGCTATCCGGAGGTCAGATCCGAACATGATATTATACTCGTTCGAGAAGAAAGCTGTGCGAAAGGTCCGACAAAGTCGTGGTGATCTATGTGCGGGGGTATGCGAGTAACTCTTCTTGTAGATGTTAATGATGCAAGCTGTTGGGTATGCGATCCGCCGGCGGTACCCTCCATGCTTATCATTCTTTTTACCATCCTTTTGATGACTAATGGCATCGGATCCACTCGGCCATGACGTAGTATCCCGGTGGGTTCCCCTTCCTGTCTTCTGCGAAGTTGTAGCAGCATCCACATTGTATTGTAATTCTACCTTTCCCTGGCATCCATCTTTGGGGTTCTGAGTAAGTGTTTTCTCTTAGGCGGCCCGCTTGGCCCATTCTTTTCAAAACCCTGATGCAGTCCACGATTTGTTGTTGTTCGTATTCTGAGAACACGTCTGTATGTAGCTCGAGGCCTTCTAGTATATTGATCCTCCTGCCTCTGATTCTCTCGAAGTATTCAAAAGTTTTCTTTTCGACATTCTGCTTTCTTTCTAGCTCGTATTCTGGAGTAATCTGCAAATGGCGAGGCCTGGTGACGTACTGTGGGATATATGGCTCAATCCCTTCACGTTCTCCTGCATACCTTGGCTCCTCGGGGATGGTGTCCATCGGGACATCCTCCGGGGTTGCTTCTGCAACAAGTTTATGCATTACTGGTGGCTTTATCTGGTGGCGTGGTAGCCTTCCTTCTTCTGTTCTCCTTAAGATTTCCCTGGTCTCTTCTGTTATCCTAGGAGCTGGCCTCCTTCCTTCGAGTTCCTGGTGAACCGGTGTCCTCGAAGTATATGCACTGCGCAGAAGCAATCGCCTCGTCGCGCCGGTCCGCTGCTAGTTTGGTTAACATCTTGCGGATACGGCGATTTTTATTTCTTCGCCGAGTTGTTGTGAGAGTAGCTCTTCGTACTTCCCGAATTTCGTGGGCGCTGTCGACCTCATTTTCGATGAGGTCTTCTCTTCTTCTCTTTAGTACTTAGGATCTAGCCTTAGGCTTTTCCTTTCGACTATCTTAGAGGACTAGAATTGGGACCCACCTTTTAGAAATTCAAACCACTTCTGACTCCCTGCAAACTCCACAAACTTGACTGTAGACCCCTAATCACCTAGAGGGTTGAAATCAAATGTGGAAGTTTAAAGGATGAGTTCCTATAAGACTCTTTGGCCTTAGGACTGCCCTGGGTGGCCTGTTCTGGTGAAGGGGCTGACTTACACATACACTTACATATACACTACACTTTCACACACTTCCTAAAACTACACTCATACCCAGCTTGACCTCCTGACTCATGTAGGTGATTCACATGGATGGTCCTTAACCCCTAAGCCCTTGGCTAAGAGGGTTAGGAACAACATAGTGAATGCCTCAAATGAGTCCCTTCATGGCTCATGTGGGCTTGATATGGCTTCATGGCTCAACCAAAATGATTTCACTCCACTCAAATTCACTCAATCTTCAATTTCCCAAATTTTCAATTTTTGACCCCCGGGACCCTACACCCGCTTAGCCTACCCAAAACCTCGAAATTACCCAAATTTCTAAAAATTTCCAAATTACCCAAAATTCTCCAAAATCAATCCCAAACATTTCCACATCACTTAAACTGATCATCCATACCCAAAAATACCAAAAATTCCAAGAAAACCTCCCAATACCCTCCAAATACCCAAAATACCCCTCTTGGCCTAAAAATCCAAAAATTCAGAAAATTCCCAGAAAATTCCAGAAAATCCCAAATATTCCCAATTTCATTTTGTCCAACTACACCATGGGCCAATTTTGTCAATTTACCCTACTTTTGTCAAAACCCCCACTCGACCCATTTTAACCCTAAGTGCACCTAATGTCAAGCCAAACCTACACAATTGACCCCAATTTTGGTCCAATTCAATTCTAAACTTCAAATCAATATCCCAAATACCAATCTAGACCAAATCCAAGCCCAATTTGATTGACATTTGGATCCAATCTCACTTTTGGCCTTAAAGCCCAATTTGGACCCATGACCCAAACCTAACCCAAATTCACCCAATTCAATTCCAATTAACCCCAAATCTTTTCTAAATCTTCCTTAACATTCCCACAAAAAAAATACTAACATGATTTGCCCAAAATTTAGACCCAAACCCCACTCAAACTCAACCTAGAGTTAAAAGGCCCATTTTCGACCTAAACCTAAACCTAGCCCAAATGAGCCCAAACTCCAAAATCAAAGCCCAACCAAAGTCAAAACCTCTTTGAAACACTCCCATAAACATTTCTCAACATTGATTTTACATCAATTTCAACTCTAGCCCAAGATTAGCCCAACTTGGCCCACTTGGACCTACATAGGCCCACTTACCAAATAAACCCAAATTCAAACCAATTCAACTCCAAATCACATCAAATTGATTCCAAGCCCTTCATAGAACATCCCTAAACCAATTATGACATTTATTTGACAAAGTTCTTCACAAAATTTTTATCCAAATGCCCATCATAAAATCAAAAGCCCATTTCCCTTAAACTTTCCTAAAAGCCCACTTCACCACATTCAAAAGCCCAAATCTACCCTAAAGCCCACATGACATCTCCATTTGTCATCCACTTAATTAAATCCATTACCTAAGTCCTAAATTCACCATCAAATTATTCCAAATCAAGTTTCATACAAATTTCCATCAAAACATCCAAAATTCTTAAAACCCATTTTCATGAAATTGACCAAAGCTTTTCCCAAGCCAAATGGAGCCAAGGATAAGCCATTCACAAGCCATATGAAGCCATGAAAGTTTGGCATGTGACCATGCCATTAATGGCAAAAGGAGGAGGTCCTTTAACCATCTCCTAAAAGTCATTAGCCTTAAGCATGTCTCCCCTTAACCAAGATTTAATCCAAATATTCTTGGATAAGGACATCACCACCTCTCGACCAGCTAGCCTAACCGATCTTCTCAGCCCAAGACCAGCCATGGGGAGGTGAACCCAACCCAAACCAATGGGTTGACCAATTTCAAGCCAAAATGACCCCTTCCCCATTCCATTTTAATTCAAACACTTTACACATGTCCAAGCCCAATCGACTTCACCATTGCCAAGCACCTGACCTCCCCGGTCAAGATGGTGACCCATGCCTGCCGGCCAGCCGCCCGGATCGCCGGAAAACACCACACCCGAGAGCATCATGTGAGCCCAAGCTTGGAATTCTCACCTGCCGAGTTGCCCCATGCCAAATGGCCACCATGGTCGTTCTTCTCCTCACCGCAGCAGCTCGATCCCATGCCTCAACTCCCCCGGGAGGCCCTCCACCCTCTCCTATTTAAACTCCACCCCTCTCGGCCATGAGAGGAGCCGAGCACAAACCTTGCCAAAACTCGCCAAAATTGTTCCGGACTCCTCCCCATACACGAGCACTTGATCCCCAGGTGAGATCCCCCTGCCATTTCTCCTCTCGATGAGCTCAATTTCGAGTCGAAATTCCACCCAAAACTAGGACACTTCTCCACAGTGAACCAATTCCCAAATTGATTGGTTCTACACCTTCACTGCACTCAAGGGAAGGTGTCCACCAGCAAAAGCCCCATCTCCGAGGCCACCCAGTTGCTCCAGCCTCCAAGCTTTGTGATCGGGCTTGGTCGAAATCACATCCGGACAATTCACTGCACCGGGAGACTTCATCCGGAGCTTGCCGGGATCCAATCGAAGGTGCAACAACTCTCGGATTGAAGCCACACTTCTCCGAGCAAAGGTATGAGCTAATTCTTCATCCCGAGCTTCGGAGATTCTCCATTTCAAATGCCTTAGTTTCAATGCATATTAACCGTATAGATGTGTTCGTCTCTTCAAGACGAATCCATAGAGCATAAGAACATGAAAATCCATCGAGTATCGAGCGAGATCTTAGGGATTTAGTGTGGACGGCTCTCGGGCGAGGACTCTCGGGGACGATGAACGGATGCCGTCCATTCAATACACGCGCGGACGAACGGCTCGGATGGCGTCGGACCGGGAGACGGTACGAGAACCACGGGGCCCGGCCGCCGACTCGGGTGGCGGCGTCGAATGGGAGCGCGACGCGTGTGCGTTCGGAGCTGCCGAGGTTGACGCGGCGCCGCGTGGATAAATAGAAAATTAGGGTATTTTTCTATTTATTTAATTCCCTAAACTTCAAAAATTCATATCTCTGTGTAGAAAAATCAGAAAAATAAAATAAAAATACCCTCTTGCTCGAGTGAACAGAGGAGAATAATGTGGAAAAGAAATCATTTAATTTCATCAAGTATTTTATTTTTTATAATTTATTTACTCTCTGCATTATTTTAATTCTCCATGCATGTATACAATTCACCATGGCATGAGACCATAGGGCTTTTGAAGCCTCCGAATTTGGGAACATTCCCTGAATTTTCCAAAGTCGGAGGCCATCCCTATGAAAAGTTATTGATTTTTCAAATTCAGGTTACTGTTTTGAATATTTTAATTCCAATAAATAGCATGTTGTGAAATAAATTCTAGGAAAATTTGGTGATGTTCCTTATGACCAGAAAACCCTAGGAAAAATAGGTTTTGAGTTAGTTCATTTAAAACAACCCTAATTGGCTTAAACACCCAAAATAGGTCTCTAATTAATTAGAGTTAACCATGCATCAAATTGACTTGAAATCAATTCTCCACTGACCTTTAGGATCAGAGGAATCCACCATAAAAGTTTGAGGTCAATTGGACTTGGTTAGCCCCACTAATTGGGTTGATTAAGCCACTTAGTCATTTTAAACTTTAAAAATTCATAACTTTTAAAATACCTTTCAAAAATTCACCAAATTGGTTTTGGAGCCTCTCTGATATCAGGGGAACCTAAGAAAATTAAAATTTCAATTTTCTAAAAAAGTTGATTTTTAATAATATTTTAATATTTTTAATAATTAAAAAATAATAAAAATCACAAAAATAATAAAATTTACCAAAATGTCACATTTTGAATTTTAATCACATAGGAACAAATCCCACATTTTTCTTAGGTCTATTTAGTAAGATATTAAATTTTAAAGCTTTAAGGTAATTTTAAAATTAAAAAAATGTATTTTTTAGCATTTTCACCAAAATAATTATAATAAATCATAGAAAAATCAGAAAATTGCAAAATTTGCTTCTCTGGTTTCCTTGATATCAGAGAGATTTTTGAAAAATATAAAATCCATTTTTCAACATTTATTTTATTTTTAAATTAATTAACACTCCAAAACTTAAAATAATTATAATAAAAATAATATAATTCAAAAAATCACCAAAATTGGTCCAAGTGCTTCTCTGGTCATTAGGAATGTCCCCTAATTCTCTTAAGGACAGAGACTTTCCCTTGATTATGTTATTAAATTTTCCTTGAAAATCTCTATTTTCTACCAAAAATAATTATATAAATAAATTAAATAAAGAAAAATCACATTTTCTCCTCTCAAGTCTTTATTGACATATGAGCGAAGTCACATAAAAATTTCAAGTTCATTTGAGTTCAATTTAGTGAGTTATGAAATTATTAAGCTTAAAGGGTAAAATGGTAATTAAAATTTTAACCCTTAATTAAAACTTTAGGTTTAATAAAAAAAGTTAACAAATAAAATATTTGATCCTCTTTTGATTTGGATGATTGAAATTTAAATAATTAAAGGGTAGAAACCCATTAAACAATTTTAAAATGATTAAACTTTAATTAAATAATTGATTAAATTTGGAAGAATAATAAAATTGGAATTATTATAATAGGGATATTATTAGGAAGAGATTTATTGTTTAATTTAAAAAATCCCTAAATTAATCATCTCATTAATATTCAATTCTTAATTAAAATGATAACTCAAATTCAAAACATTAAAAGACTTAATCATTAAACTAAAATTAAATTATTAAACTCTTTTAAAAAAAATTTCAATTAAAATTAAAAAAATAAAATTAAATTAAAAATTAAATTAAATTAAGTAAATTAAATTAAATTAAATTAAATTAAATTAAATCAAATCAAATTAAATTAAATTAAATTAAATAAATTAAATCAAATTAAATTAAACTAAATTAAATCAAATCAAATGAATTAAAATTAAAATTAAATTAAATTAAATTAAATTAAATTAAATTAAATTAAATTAAATCAAATTAAATTAAAATTAAATCAAATCAAATTAATTAAACATCAAATCAAATTAAATTAAAATATATTGAATTAAATTAAATTGAAACTCAATTAAATTAAATTAAATTAAATTAAATTAAATTAAATATAACATCACCTAAAACAGAAAGAAATTAAATATAAAGCAACTTGAACACTATTCCAAATTTAAACTCAATAATGGAAATTAAACTAAAAAATCACAAACCATTTGAACACCAATTTACCCTCAAAAGCTTTAGTTATCATAACTCCTAAACAGAACATTAAATGAAATGTTGCCTCACTCATAGGATATTCAAATGTCCTAGTTCACTGAGCAAGTTAACAAAACTTGAATCCCTGGACGATTAATTCATTTATATAATTAAATTCATTTGGACTTAAAACAATCCTAGAAAATATTGAAAAGATGTTTAAGATTTGTCTTAAGCACTTCCTCGATATGATAGAATGTTCATAAGAACAATTGAACTTAATTATTCTTTGATGAAGAAAATCGTCCTCAAACCAAAACACAAAGAACCTAGACGTCATAGGAGATGACTAGCTATAGGATTAGGAATTTGGTAGAAAACCATAACCTTTCCCTTAGCTTTACCTAGGAACTTGCTTAAATATTCTAATTGTGTTTTAAGTCTAGCTTGGGATGACGGGAAGACCCTCCAGGTACGCTTTTATTTTATTGCAATTTACTTTCTTGCAATTTACATTATTGCAATTTACTTTATTGCAAATGCACTTTACTTTTCTTGCATGATAAGACAACTGTTGCATGAAAACCCACACCTTTAGGATAGCCCTAAAACCGAAACCAAAACTAAATTAAAAGTCATTGCAACATAAAATTCACCGCCACAACATTTCAAAATATAAAACAATTCAAAATTTATTCACAAACGAACACAAAACTACAATTGCAACTAAATTAAAACGTCTCGTTGAATGATCGGGAATACCTCGGATGATGTAACCTACGTGTTGCTAACGGGATTTCCCACGGTCTAAATGAAAGTGTGGAACTCATTCAGTTGAGTTTAGCAAATTCATCTGGACTAAGTGAATCCGATAAAAATAATGATGCGGAAGGATGTAACCGTGGGATCTTAACCGGTGTCGTTATAATCAACTTTAAGATTTGTTTTAATTAAAACATAAAAACAAACCACTCGGAAATTAAGATTTTCTCTAAACCAAAACACTTTTCTCATCTCTGATTTATGATTTCTAAAACTAAACCTCTGCAACAATAAGGAGCTCGGAGCATGGTGGGCGACACGGCCATCGTCGTCGACGAAAACTTGAACCTATTTCAGCAAAACTTTCCTAGAATTAAATAACCAAGCCATAGGATTTCGAGGTAGTTTGCCTTATGCAACATAAATCCTCAACCTTTTTTTAGGCATTTGCCTTGCAAATTAAGCCCTAACCGGACTTAGGATTCCGAGGTAGTCGTCTGATACGACATAAACCCTCACATCTTCAAGGCTATTTGTATGATATAAGTATAAGTCCTAATTAATTAAAATTGACAAAATCAAAACATTTAAAAAAACATTAGGATTTTCCTAAATTTAAGCCAAACAATAGGATAGTCGGGAAATTACCGAAGTTCACTTCGAATCTGTGATTTCTCCTACCTTTCTTCCTTTGGATTCACAAAACAAAATGTTCCAAACTTGATCCATTCCCTATTGAAATTCCAAAATTCAATCCCTTGAAAACTTAAACTTTGAAATCCTTGAGAGCAGAATTATTGATTATTATCGAGAGTTTTCTTAGGTGATTCCCGTCACTTAAGATATAATTAACTATAGGGGCTTGCCCTTATAAGGAATTTTGAAGAACCCGGGTAATATAAACCTCGTTTAATGTTTTCATATTAAGCGAGGGAATTTTGTCGGCTTATAAAATTGGTTCGAAGACCAAACGGATGTCACAAATCTTCTAGTTTATTTAATCGAGCCCCACCGATCGAGCGGTGTGTCTATCCTTAGGGATAGATACACGCTTTGTGGTGCGGTGCTCGTTTATATAAACTATTTGGGATGTGAGATCGGTTTAGTCTCATATCTTAAAACCTTCAAATTTGAAATTATTTTCAAAATTAAATAATACTTTTCAAATTATTTATTTTAATTAAATTAAAAAATTCGCCGACGGATTTCTTTTAGGCGACCCCTCTTCAAAATAAAACACAACCTAAAAATATGCCGACAGGCGCGGCGCTGACAAGCCTTCCCTCTGCTGTAGCGACTACAGACTTGATTCTCTTGTCTTCTTCAGTGTTTGTTTTCCTTTTCTTGCTGCTGGAGTGGTGGCTTGGGCCACCCACTTTCATTACTCGTCCGAACTGGGCAGTTCCTCTCGGTCAATTGGGACCCAGTCACCTTCCTCGTATTGCAGGCCTGCTGGTGCAAAGTCTGAGTCAATCTCTATTATCGCTCCATCTTTCACCCTCTTTTCATCGAGTGCAAGGCTTACGCCATTTCTAAAGTTCAGGACCAACCGCCCGTTCGACATTTCCCTGCGAAAAGACAAGGAAAAGGATCAGGGGCTGTACTAAGAACAAGAACATTAAGAAAATGTTTATTAAAGACTTTTTTTTATTACTTTTTGTATTTTTAAATTTAACAGGAATGAAGTGGGATAAGATCAGGAAAGAGATTTTGATATGGAAGAGAAAACAAGGAAAACTTTATTATCATGATTTTATTTATTTTAGCACATTTTTTATTATTTTTGGGTTCGGACCCAGTCATAAGTAACTACTTCGCCCATGCTTCTAGGGATGAAGAATTCATTCCTTCTAAACATTAGGTAGCGTAATACTTCTTCAAGTATCGTCCGTTGATCGGAAGCATATGTCATTCTCCTTGGCAATTCACTAGCTGGTAGGAGCCTCCTGAGTACACTGCTTCAACCACAAACGGCCCTTTCCAACTGGGTTCAAATTTTCCTCCTATCTTGTGGTGTGCAAGGATAGGTCTCTTGAGAACGAGAACTAAGTCACCAACTTTGAAGGTTCTTGGGCGGACCCGATCCGTCATGGGCTTGAACCATCTTGGCTTGGTATAGTTCTAAATTCCGTTGCGCTGCAAGTCTTTTCCCTTCCGGGCTTTCCAATTCTTCTAGTCGTAATTTGGCATTCTCTTCCGTCGTGATTTTATTTGCCATCTGCGATTCCGAGTGAAGGAAGGCTCGGACCTCTAAGGGTAACACTGCCTTGAACCCATACACCAGAGCGTAAGGTGTAGCTTGAGTAGGAGTTTTGAAGGTTGTCCGGTAGGCCCATAAGGCTTCTAATAACTTCTCGTGCCAATTTCTCTTATTGTCGTACAAAGTTTTCTTTAAAATTTGAACGAGAGTTTTATTAAAAGCTTCGACTAGGGCCGTTTGCTCTTGGGTAGTAAATTGTTGAATATTGCCGGTCGATTCAGTGTCTCCCGACAAAATTGTTGATTTGGGTGCTTCGAATGCGGACCCATTATACGAGATGATCTCGCGCGGCACTCCGAAACGGTAGACAACTTGGTTCTTGAAAAGCGCAGCACGTGGTGTGCTTTCACTTCTCCGAGTGAAGCGCACTCTACCCACTCGGAAAAGTAATCCGTAGCCGCAAGAATGAAGCGATGTCCTTTTGAAGATGGTAGTTCTATTGGACCCACTATATCCGTGCCCCAACATTCAAATGGCCACGACGCAATTGTCGGATGTAGCACATTTGGAGGTTGGTGTAGAACCACTCCGTGCACTTGGCATTGATGACAGCTCTTGGCGATTTTTATGCAGTCGGTCATCATCGAGGGCCAGTAGTACCCTAGTCTTTTAATTTTCATTTTCATCTTCAGACTCGACTGGTGAGCACCACAGAGTCCTGAATGCACCTATTTAACAATTTCACGGGCCTCGGACCCGCTTAGGCACCTTAGCCACATTTGATCGAAAGACCTTCTGTATAATGTGTTGTTTATTAATGCGAAAGACAGAGTTCTTTTCTTGATCTGATGGGCTAGCAACCTATCGTCTGGTAATTTTCCTGTTTGCGAGTAGTCTATTAATGGTTGTCGCCAATCTTCCGCTTTTCCGTCATCGTTGCAATCGATTCTTCTTCTTTTTCCGATTTGTGTATTGTGTCTATGTCGAGTCGTGATAGGACCCGACGTCCGTGAACCGACACTTCCACCGATTCATCTTGCAAGCAGGCAAATTCTTTTGCGAGGCGGGCCAACGCATCTGCTAAAGCATTTTCTTTCCGGGAATTTTGTAGATCTTCACATTCGAATCCGTTCCAACAACTCGTATGGCATACTTGGAAGTATTGCTCGAGTCTTGGCTTTAAAATTCGTATCTGTCCGGCGATCTGTTGAATGATTAACTGTGAATCCCCATAGATGTTGATGTTTGTTATCCCCATTTGAATAGTTAATTCCAGTCCTGTTATGAGGGCTTCATATTCTACTTCGTTGTTCGTACACGGCTCTGTCAAGTGGTAGGAGTATCTTAACATCCCCCGCTCCGGTGTTATAAAGATTAATCCGATCCCTGCCTTACCGGGCACTATCACTTGCAATTCTTCATCTTTGTGTGCTGAAGATGCTCCGTCGAAATATAATTCTCAACGTTGATCATCATGGTCTTCTATGCTCATTATTTGTTCATCTGGCAAATCGTCATTGAGAGGAGATTCTGCCGGCAAAGGGTGTGCTGCGAGGAAGTCTGCTAAGACTTGTCCCTTTACGGCACGAAGGGGCCCGAAAGTTATATCGAATTGCAATAATATCATTGACCACCTGGCAAGTCTGCCGGAAAGCGTTGGACGATTCATCAAGTATTGCAATGGATTAAACTTCAAGATCAGGTTGACCTTATGAGAAAGCATGCAGTGCCTGAGCTTTTGAGCGGCAAAGATCAGAGCCAAACAGTGCTTTTCAATTGCGGGATACCTTATTTCCATCGGAAGTAAACGACGGCTTAGGTAGTAAAGAGCATTTTCTTTACCCTCATCATTAACCTGGGCTAACAGGGCTCCGAGAGAGTCGTCTAAAGCCGCGGTATAATGTATCAATGGCCTACCTGAGACTGGGGCTGCTAAGACAGGAGGTGTCATTAAATATTGCTTAATGTCCTCAAAGGCCTTCTGGCATTTTTCTTCCCAAATAAATTTGGCGTCCTTTTTAACTAATGCAGAGAAAGGCTGACACCTACCTGACAAGTTTGAGATAAAGCGTCGAAGATATGCCAGCTTCCCTTGAAAAGATCTCAATTGCTTTAAGGTTTCGGGAGGCAGCATTTCTAAGATAGCTTTAATCTTTTCCGGGTCGATTTCAATTCCACGATGTCGGACAACGAAACCTAAGAATTTCCCGGAGGTGACGCCGAAGGCGTATTTTAAGGGATTAATCTTAAGGTTAAATTGTCTTAATCGTTCGAAAACAATTCTCAAATCATATAGGTGGTTGTCCTTTACTTTGCTTTTGATGACCATATCGTCCACGTAGCATTCGACTTGATTGTGGATGAGATCATCAAAAATTCTTGTCATCGCTCTCTGGTATGTTGCTCCTGCGTTCTTCGGTCCGAATGGCATCACCGTGTAGCAATATACTCCGATCGGCGTTCCGAATGTTGTAAGCTTTTCATCTTCTCGGAGCCATTTTTATCCGGTTGTATCCTGAAGATCCATCCATGAATGAAAATATTTCATGTGTCGAAGCAATGTCGATCATTAATTCTGGGATCGGTAGAGGGAATTCATCCTTTGGACATGCCTTGTTTAAATCTCTGAAATCCACACAAATTCTGATCTAACCATTCTTCTTTCTGACTGGCACCACATTGGCTAACCAAGTCGGTTATTGTTCTTCACGGACAAATTTAGCGTCTATTAGCTTTTTAACTTCAGCTATGACTTGTTGTTCGATTTCTAGACACATTCTTACGGGACCTTGTCGGCCGGGACGAGGTAGGATCCACTCCTAGCTTATTGACTGCGACCTCTGGAGCTAATCCTGGCATCTCATCGTAACTCCAAGCTAAACAGTCTTTAAATTCCCTTAATAACTTGATTATTTCTTCGGAGTCTTCTTTATTGAGTAAGGAGCTAACAAAGGTAGGTCTAGGCTCTTCTCTAGTACCTAAGTTAACTTCCGTTAACTCATCTATTGTAGATTTATTCTCTTCTTCGAATTCTGGTGGAGCGTCTCCAATTTGTAAATCCTCAAATTCTTTTGTAGTTTCCATGCAGTTTTCATTAGACTCGCAAGTGACAACCAAGCAAAGTTCAGTATCGTCAACTGATCCTAATGTGCCGAATCTGAGACCATGCTTTGAATTGGGTGGACGACCGGAGTTATTCCATAATTTTTCAAAATGTTGTGATTGACCTTTTGTCCATTGTCGAGGTAAGGAACCACGCTGAATTAAATTTTGAATACAGGGAGAGTACCACTCAAAAGATAATTCCATTAATTCTGATGAAGTGACATCTTCAAATTGTACATTATTTTCAGTTTTGGAGGAAGGAGCACCTCGATAGAATTTGATTGGCTTTGCACCGCCGCTACGTACCTCTTTGACAACCATACCCTCGGTCTTATTAGAATGGATCGGGGTCAGGGTCATAGTATGTACATAGTGGTTAATCTTCTTGTACATCGATTTATATTCTTCATTCTTTTCATCTTCGAGCGGGAT
The DNA here is from genome assembly GCA_022702705.1 of Papilionanthe hookeriana x Papilionanthe teres. Taxonomy (NCBI): domain Eukaryota; kingdom Viridiplantae; phylum Streptophyta; class Magnoliopsida; order Asparagales; family Orchidaceae; genus Papilionanthe; species Papilionanthe hookeriana x Papilionanthe teres. Next base: position 116,298,034 of record CM040431.1, read on the forward strand.
CCTGAATTGCGGCGTCTTCCGACTTATTGTCGCTGCTTCTTGCTTGATTTCTTTTTCTTCTTCGAGCTCGTCTTCCCAATCAACATTGATGGCTGGTTTCCTCTCGTCCAACTGTCCTAACGTCTCGCCACGACCTCGTCCCCGGCCTCGACCTCGGATGCGAGTTGTGGAGAAACCTTCACCATCTCGCCGTAAGGGAGTGGTGAGTGACTGTTGGACTAGAACTTCGGGTTCTTCGTCATCCCGAATTTCCTTTGCTTCATTCGTTATGGTATCTCTGGGAGAAGATTGTTTTCTTCGGAGGTGCATAATAAGCTGCATCTTCATGGATTCCAATTTCATGTACGGAGAATGGTTGTAACTCACCTTTGATGCACTGTTCCCCTCCATCGTAGTATTTGATGCACTGATGTAGAGATGATGGTACCATCTTATTTTCATGTATCCATGGTCGGCCCAGTAGAGTGTTGAATGACATTTCTGAATCAATTATGTGAAATTTTGAGGTTGTCTTTGCTAAGTCACCGGTCTTCATTAGCAGTGTTATTGATACAAGGGCTCTTTCTCCTTTTTGGTTGAATCCTCTTAATAACATTTTATCCAGTTCGAGCTCGCGAGCATCAATTTCTAAGTATGCTAGCATCCGAAGATTCATTATATTGATCGATGCTCCTGGATCCACCAATACTCTGAAGAGTGTAAACTTCCTAATTGTAACTGAAATGTACAACGGTCGGTTGTGGTCTGCTGTCCCAAGTAGTAGGTCATTGTCCGTGAAGGTAACACCTCGCTGTTCTTTTAACGAGCAAACCTCTTCTAAGGAATCTCCGGTCATTTGAGCTAAGCAAATTTCTGGATCAAGTAAGGCCTTGATCAGAGCTTCTCTCATCTCCTTTAATAAGATGAGAGCGTCGTAGATGCTCAGTTTAGCCTGTAGTTTCCTAAGATGGGCTAGCACGTTGTAATCCACTTTATTTTCATGTGTCTCGATTTCTTCCCGAATGGGTATTTCTTCTGCCGGGGTTGGTTCTTCTTGAACAACCACCTGCTTTCCTTTGTCCTTTGGACCCATTCTCGGAGGTAGAACTCTTCCACTTCTTAAGTTAACTTCTGTAATTTCTTCGAATCCGAGTATTGAGTTTGCTGGTGTTTCCTCCTGAATCGGAATGACAGGTTCTTCTGGATTAGCTTCAGAGTCTGAAGGCTCTAACTCTATTGTGACTGGAGCTCCTCGAAACTCGCAAACAGATTCTTTGCTTGTTGAACTCTCGTAGCCTCCTTGATGGATGTCTTCTTCGTCATTGTGATCTTTGAGATTGTGTATGATTTAAGAATTGTCATTTGTATCGAAATCGATGTCCGGATTGTCGCTAGTTACGCAATCGTTAGAAACAGTCAAAACGTAGCCAACGCCATAACCCTTATCATTATAAGATATCACCGGAGTGAGCAGATAATCATACAGAGTCAGAGGTTCGAGGGATTTCTCCCCGAATCGAAACGACTATCCTAGGATAAGCAGCCCCTAGTCTAGCCTTAGGAGCCTCGGTCTTCTCTTCTTCATCGATTTTCTTCTTCTCTTCAATTGTCTCTTGTTGAGGTGGTTCTTCTATCGCAAGTGATAGTGTCGACTTAACAGGTTTCGAACTCTGAATTGAGGCTCGCACCGAAGCGATTTGGATGTGATCCAAAATCTTTTTCGAAGACTTTGTCCAAGAGGTAGCCCATCCATCATCAGTCGCATAGGGGTCTATCGGCACAATGAGATCCGTCGAGATAACATTGACGGAACCTCCTTTCTGGGGTTCCTTCATGTACTCCTTCGGGATCGTTATATTCCCTTTCCGAAGATTGTCGTTGAGCCAACTTTTGAAGTAATAAAATCTTCTATCTTGTGTCCAAGCATCCGGTGGTAAGGGAAAAAGTTTGGAACACCTTTCTTGTTGACTTCTTCTGGTCTCTTAGGTTCTGACAGTTGGAAATCTGGAGTCTTCACCAGACTGCGGAACATTTTCGGTACTGCCTCATTCTTGAACGAATACTCCCTGCTCAGAAGCTCCCTTAACGTACGTTGCGGACGAGGCGGTTGTTCATACTATGGAGATGACTGATAGCTGGGTCGGGGTTGCTGGTAATTCTGTTGAGGTTGCTGCGGCCGTTCTAACGATATTTGTATCGGTTGCTTGCCTTTATCGACTGCTGCAACGATCCCGGACTTCTCTTCAAAAGTTTTCACGGGCTTCTGTTTGTCTGTTTTGTCGGAGAAACTTAATTGCTTCGCCTCCTCTTGCAAGCTTCCGGCCTTGCTTAACAACTTCTCGAAAGTCTTAATAGTAAATCCCTTGAGGAGAAGTGTGTTGACCTCATTTTTGATGAGGTCTTCTCTTCTTCTTTTTAGTACTTAGGATCTAGCCTTAGGCTTTTCCTTTGACTATCTTAGAGGACTAGAATTGGGACCCACCACTTATAAACCAAACCACTTCTTAACTCCATGCAAACTCCACAAACTTGATTGTAGACCCCTAATCACCTAGAGGGTTGAAATCGAATGTGGAAGTTTAAAGGATGGGTTCCTATAGGACTCTTTGGCCTTAGGACTGCCCTGGGTGGCCTGGTCTGGTGAAGGGCTGACTTACACACACACTACACTCATACACTACACTTTTCACTACACTTTTGAAGCCTCTGAATTTGGGAACATTCCCTGAATTTTCCAAAGTCAGAGGCCATCCCTATGAGAAGTTATTGATTTTTCAAATTCAGTTACTGTTCTGAGTATTTTAAATCCAATAATTAGCATGTTGTGAAATAAATTCTAGGAAAATTTGGTGATGTTTCTTATGACTGGAGGACCCTAGGAAAAATAGGTTTTGAATTAATTCACTTGGAATAACCCTAATTGGCCTAAACACCCAAAACAGGTCCTTAATTAATTAGAGTTAACCATACATCAAATTGACTTGAAATCAATTCTCCACTAACCTTTAGGATCAGAGGAACTCATAATAAAAATTTGAAGTCAATTGGACATGGTTAACCCTACTAAATGGGTTGATTAAACCATTTAGTCAATTTGAACTTTAAAAATTCATAACTTTCAAAATGCTTTTCAAAAATTCACCAAATTAGTTTTGGAGCCTCTACGATATCAGGGGAATTTAAGAAAATTAAAATTTCAATTTTCTAAAAAAGTTGATTTTTTGGTATTATTTTAATATTTTAATAATTAAAAAATAATAAAAATCACAAAAATAATAAAATTCACCAAATGTCACATTTTGAATTTTAATCACTTAGGAACAAACCCTATATTTTTCTTAGTTCTATTTAATGAGATATTAAATTTTAAAGCCCTAAGGTAATTTTAAAATTAAAAAAAATGTATATTTTTAGTATTTCCACTAAAATAATTCTAATAAATCAAAGAAAAATCAGAAAATTGTAAAAATTGATTCTCTAATTTTCTTGATATTAGAGAGATTTTTGAAAAATATAAAAATTCATTTTTCAACTTTTATTTTATTTTTAAATTAATTAATACTCCAAAACTTAAAATAATTATAATAAAAAAATATAATTCAAAAAATCACCAAAATTGGTCCAAGTGGTCCTCTGGTCATTAGAAATGTCCCATAATTTTCTTAAGAACAGAAACTTTCCCTTGGTCATGTTATTAAATTTTCCTTGGAAATCCCTATTTTCTACCAAAAATAATTACATAAATAAATTAAATGCGAGAAAAATCACATTTTCTCCTCTCATGTCTTTATTGACATATGAGTGAAGTCACATAAAAATTTCAAGTTCATTTAAGCTCAATATAGTGAGTTATGAAATTATTAAGCTTGAAGGGCAAAGTGGTAATTAAAATTTTAACCCTTAATTAAAACTTTAGGTTTAATAAAATTAACAAGTAAAATATTTGATCTTAATCTGATTTGGATGATTGAAATTTAAATAATTAAAGGGTAGAAACCTACTAAACAATTTAAGAATAAATGAAATAAACCTTAATTAAATAATTAATTAAATTTGGAAGAATAATAAAATTGGAATTATTAAAATAGGGATATTATTATTAGGAAGAGATTTGTTCTTTAATTTAAAAATCCCCAAATTAATCATCTCAATAATATTTAATTCCTAATTAAAATGATAATTCAAATTTATGTTTTAAAATGTTAAAAGATCTAATCATTAAAATTAAATTAAAAGTTAAATTATTAAACTCTTTTTAAATTTTCAATTAAATTAAAATTAAAGATTAAATTAAATTAAGTCAAACAAATTAAATTAAATTGAATTAAATTTAATTAAAATTAAATAAAATTAATTAAATAAAGTTAAAATTAAAAAAATATAATTAAATTAAATTAAATTAAATTAAATTAAATCATATTAAATTAAATTAAATTAAATAAAAATAAAAAAAATAAAATCAAGTTAAAATTAAAATTAAATTAAATTAAATTAAAATTGAAGCTAAACCAAATTAAATTAAATTAAAATTAAATTAAATTGAATTAAAAAATAACATCACCTAAGACATAAAGAAATTCAAAATAAAGCAACTTGAACACTATTCCAAATTTAAATCCGATAACTGAAATTAAATTAAATCACAAACCATTTGAACACCAATTTGCCCTTGAAAGATTTGGTTGTCATAACTCCTAAATAGAACGTTAAATGAAATGTTACTTCACCAATAAGATATTCAAATGTCCTAGTTCACTGAGTAAGATAACAACAAAACTAAACCTCGGACGATTACTTCACCTGATTAATTAAATCCATTTTGACTTAAAACAATCCTATCAATATTGAAAAGATGTTTAAGATTCTTCTTAAGCACTTCCTCAATATGATAGTATACTTACAAGAACAATTGAACTTAATTATTCTTTGATGAAGAAAATCGTCCTCAAACCAAAACACAAAGAACCTAGACGTCATAGGAGATGACTAGCTATAGGATTAGGAATTTGGTAGAAAACCATAACCTTTCCCTTAGCTTTACCTAGGAACTTGCTTAAATATTCTAATTGTGTTTTAAGTGTAGCTTGGGATGACGGGAAGACCCTCCAGGTACGCTTTTATTTTATTGCAATTTACTTTTCTTGCAATTTACTTTATTGCAAATGCACTTTACTTTTCTTGCATGATAAACAACTGTTGCATGAAAACCCACACCTTTAGGATAGTCCCTAAAACTGAAACTAAAACTAAATTAAAAGTCATTGCAAGATAAAATTCACCACCACAACATTTCAAAATATAAAACAACTCAAAATTTAATCACAAACAGAACACAAAACTGCAATTACAACTAAATTAAAACGTCTGTTGGATGATCGGGAATACCTCGGATGATGTAACCTACGTGTTGCTAACGGGATTTCCCACGGTCTAAATGAAAGTGTGGAACTCATTCAGTTGAGTTTAGCAAATTCATCTGGACTAAGTGAATCCGATAAAAATAACGATGCCGGAAGGATGGAACCGTGGGATCTTAATCGGTGTTGTTACAATCAACTTTAAGATTTGTTTTAAATAAAACATAAAAAATACTTGGAAATTAAGAAATCTCTCTAAACCAAAACACTTCTCTCATCTCTTGATTTATGACTTCTATAACTAAACCTCTACAACAACAAGGAGCTCGAAGCATGGTGGGCAGCACGACCATCGTCATCGAGCAAAACCCGAGTCTACTTCGACGAAAACTTTCTTAGAATTAAATAACCAACCCATAGGACTTCGAGGTAGTTTGCCTAGTGCAACATAAATCCTCAATCTTTTGTTAGGCATTTGCATTGTCAATTAAGCCCTAACCGGTCTTAGGACTCCGAGGTAGTCGTTTAGTACGACATAAACCCTCACATCTTCGAGGCTATTTGTATGATTTTATCATACAAATATAAGTCCAAATTAATTAAAATTGGCAAGATTGAAATATTAAATGAATACTAGGACTTTCCTAAATTCAAGCCAAACAATAGGATAGTCGGGAAATTACCGAAGTGCGCTTCGAATCCGTAATTTCTCCTACCTTTCTGCCTTTGAATTCCCAAAACAAAAATGTTTCAAATTTGATCCATTCCCTATTGAAATTCCAAAATTCAATCCCTTGAAAACTTAAACTTTGAGATTCTTGAGAGTAGAACTACTGATTATTATCGAGAGTTTTCTTAGGTGATTCCCGTCACTTAAGATGTAATTAACTATAGGGGCTTGCCCTTATAGGAATTTTAAAGAACCCGAGTAATATAAACCTCGTTAAATGCTTTCATATTAAACAAGGGAATTTGTCGGCTTATAAAATTGGTTCGCGGACCAAACGGATGTCACAAATCTTCTAGTTTATTTAATCGAGCCCCACCATCAAGCGTTGTGTCCATCCTTAGGGATAGATACACGGCTTGTGGTGCGGTGCTCGTTTATATAAACTATTTGGGATGTGAGGTCGGTTTGATTTCATATCTTAAAATCTTCAAATTTAAAATTATTTTCAAAATCAAATACTACTTTTCAAATTATTTATTTAAATTAAATTAAAAAATTCGCCGACAATTTCTATTAGGCGACCCCTTTTTTTAAAAAATACAACATAACCTAAAAATATGCTGACAACTTCTGGCGACTCCGCTGGGGACAATTTCTCTCTCCATTTTAATCAGACAGTTCTGCTTTCAAAAATCGGTAGTGTATCCATGTTCCTAGTGGATCAAACTACCCTTCTTTCTGTTGGAATACTATGTTCATTTCTACCGTGAACGAGTATAGCCAACATTCTCGTGGATTTAGGAGCCACTGTTTAGACACCCCTAAACAGAGAGGTTCCGAGATCCTTTTACCTCATTTCTGAGGTGGGGTGGACCCCCAATAGGTGTTAGTTTAGGAATGATCCTTCGAGTCGAGATGTCTTGCATAAGACTTTCTTTTCCTTTCCAACTCGAATCGATTCATTACCTTCTCTACACCTTTGAACATTCCGTTCTAAATAAACAAACCCTCTAATGAATGACTCTTTTAACAAATAACTCCTTCTTATAAATACATGAACAAGAATGTGTTCGGACTCTTTTCGATTCCTTTCTTTTCGTCCTGATGAGAAGAAGCATAACTTGGGACTGACAATCAGAATCTATCCTGCAGAAATGGAGGCCCCAAAGCTGATTTTCTCCTTCACCAATGGATTGGACTTCGCAGTTTACAAGGATGAGCTGCCCGACAATGGGATCATCCGGTTTGGACAAGGATTCGAGAACACAAATGTCAAGATCACCGACGTTACCCTTTTCACGCCGACAAACAAAGTATACGGAACCGAGAAGCCGTTGATCGAGTTCAACCTTAAGTCAACTCAAGAGTTTCCTCCCCGCAAAAGATTCAAACCGAGAGGATGCTCGCTGTCCACAGAAGGACCGTTGTTGCTACTCCCACCGGTCTTGTTGTCTCCGCACCTACCCCGGCTTCCGCCAAATTAAAGGGGAAGGAAATCCGGAACTATGGTGAACCCGTTACCGTGGAGGGTACGGACCTTCTCGTGATACCTTCGTTTTTGAAATCGGGTCCAGCTCGAGAATTTCATCGGCCGACACGGATCCGAAGAAGGAACGAAGTAGGAAGACCGCCGGAAGGCCGAGCCGCTGAAGTCGCTTTCTTAGAAGAAATCCACGAGTACACACCACTACCTGAATACATACCATTGCTCGAAGATACACCCCATTTGGAAGGAAGTAGATTCCATCCCCTTTCCGCCGCAGCTGACGAGGAAAATGTCCGCAGGATTGTTTCTACATTACCTCGACCCGCATACTACAGTGACAGCAGAAAGAAAAGGGCTAGGATTACACCATTTGCCCGACTACAGACTGTGATTGAGAAGCTAGCAAAGAAGGAAAAGTGCCTCATATCAGAAATTCTGAGAAGGATAGGGCGGGTGCCAGTCAAATCTCGTCTTGAGCCGCGAATAGAACCTGCCATCATTATAGAAAAGCCAAATAAAAGGATGAAGGCTAGTCCGCCTGTCGTTGTTTCAGGATTACAGATTAGGGAGGATACCACCTTCCAGCATTTGACTGACGGACCATCCGGTCCTAGACCTCTCCGTCGCTAGAAGGATGGTATGGCGTCTCACTACTTGGGCAATTAAGATTGAAACAACGGCACGAGAAGGAAAGTCTCATCGGGAGACTTGAATCCGAAGAAAGTGCTACTTGCGATAAAGGGGACTCGTGAGAGGGAACCCGACAGCCTATCATACGATAACTGCAAGGATGCGCAGAAAGGACCGCTAGAGGATGCTATGGAAAAGTTGAGGACTGATATTCGACGATTAGCAAAGGAAAGAGAAGAGAAATTCGGAGATGAGATTGATTCGTCGGAATTCATGGACGATGAGTATGCAGAAATTAACATGGTCGAAATGCGAGCTTCGTCAGCTTCACAAGGTGCTCCTGCAGCCGCAGAAAGAGAGGAGCCGGAAGTAATGAGGAGGCAGCTTCAAGAGAAAGATGATACAATCGCCCAAAAGGCAAAGAGGATGGAAGAGATGGTTGTAGCCCTAGCCACTCTCCGCAGTCAAGTGCAACCCCAAAGAGAGACACCCCCGGAGGTCATTCACATCGTAGACGAGAGGAAAGGAGATTACGTCCGTCAACGGGGATGATCGGTTAAAGAAAGATGTGACACAAAGCATGATTCCGTAAAAGGATATCAAGAGCCGGGTGGAACGAGCAGAGTGCAGAAGCCTTAGCACAGTCAAAGAGCGGGACATCCATTCGGACGAGTAGACCTTACCCTGAAGAATTCGACGCTGTCCAATACCCGAAAGGCTTCGTACCACCTCTGTTCAAGACCTTTGATGGAACCGGGAACCCTCGACAGCATGTTGCACACTTTCGCGCCAGTTGTTGCAATGCCGGCGGAAGTGATGCATTACTCTTCCGACAATTTGTCAGCAGCATGTCAGGGATCGCCTTTGATTAGTATGTAGAATTACCGAATGGTTCGGTGAAGACATTCTCAGAACTAGAGAACCTCTTCATCAAGCTATTTGCCGGAGCTCAGCACCACATCACTATAGGTGATTTAGTGGTAGAGAAGCGAAGGCTGAACGAAACTTTGGTGGATTACATACTTCGATGGAGGAACCTAAGTATGAAGTGTGAACCACAACTACAAGAACAGAGCATGCGGTCGGCATCTTACTTAAAAGCATTCACGGCCCGATAAGCACTTCTCCTCAAGGATTTACTATTAAGACTTTGGAGAAGTTGTTAAGCAAGGCCGGAAGCTTGCAAGAGGAGGCGAAGCAATTAAGTTTCGCCAACAAGACGGACAAGCGAAGCTCGTGAAGACTTTTGAAAAGAAATCCGGGATTGTTGCAGCGAGTCGACAAAGGCAAGCAACCGATACAAATATCGTCCGAACGGCCGCAAGCAACCTCAACGTAATTATCAACAACCTCGACCCGAGCTATCGGTCGTCTCAACGAGTATGAACAACCGCCTCGTACGCAATGTACATTAAGGGAGCTTTTGAGCGGGGAATATCCATTCAAGAATGAGGCGATGCCGAAAATGTTCCGCGATCGATGAAGACTCCAGATTTCCAACTGCCAGAGCCTAAGAGACCAGAAGAAGTCAACAAGAAGGGTGATCCCAACTTTTGCCCTTACCACCGGATGCTTGGGCACAAGATAGAAGATTGTATTACCTTCAAAAGTTGGCTCAACGACAATCTTCGGAAAGGGAATATAAAAATCCCGAAGGAGTACATGAAGGAACCCCAGAAAGGAGGTTCCGTCAATGTTGTCTCGACTGATCTCATTGTTCCGATAGATCCCTATGCGACTGATGATGGGTGGACTACCGCTTGGACAAGGTCTTCGAAAAAGATTTTGGATCACATCCAAACCGCTTCGGTGCGAGCCTCAATTCAGAGTTCAAAACCTGTTAAGTCGGCACTGTCACTTGCGATAGAAGAACCACCTCAACAGGAGACGATTGAAGAAAAGAAGAAAATTGATGAAGAGGAGAAGACCGAGGCTCCTAAGGCTAGGCTAGGGGCTGCTTATCCTAGGATAGTTGTTTCGGATTCGGGGGAGAAATCCCTCGAACCTCTGACTCTGTATGATTATCTGCTCACTCCGGTGGGATCTTATAATGATAAGGGTTATTGCGTTGGCTACGTTTTGACTGTTTCTAACGATTACATAACTAGCAACAATCTGGACATCGATTTCGATACAAATGACAATTCTCAAATCATACACAATCTCGACAATCACAATGACAAAGAAGACATACATCAAGGAGGCTATGAAAGTTCAACGAGCAACGAATCTATCTGCAAGTTTCGAGGAGCTCCAGTCACAATAGAGTTAGAGCCTTCAGACTCTGAGGCTAATCCAGAAGAACCTATCATTCCGATTCAGGAGGAAACACCAGCAAACTCAATACTAGAGTCAAAAGAAATTACAGAAGTTAACTTAAGAAGTGGAAGAGTTCTACCTCCGAGAATGGGTCCAAAGGACAAAGGAAAGCGGTGGTTGTTCGGGAAGAACCAACCCCGGCGGAAGAAATACCCATTCGAGAAGAAGCCGAGACACATGGAAATAAAGTGGACTACAACGTGCTAGCCCATCTTAGGAAACTACCGGCCAAACTGAGCATCTACGACGCTCTCATCTTATCAAAGGAGATGAGAGAAGATCTGATCAAGGCCTTACTTGATCCAGAAATTTGCTTAGCTCAAATGGCCGGAGATTCCTTAGATGAGGTTTGTTCGTTAAAGGAACAGCGAGGTGTTACCTTCACGGACAATGACCTACTACTTGGGACAGCAGATCACAACCGACCGTTGTACATTTCAGTTACAATTGGAAAGTTTACACTCTCCAGAGTATTGGTGGATCCAGGAGCATCAATTAATATAATGAGTCTTCGAGCGCTAGCATATTTGGAAATTGATGCTCGCGAGCTCGAAGCCGACAAAATGTTATTAAGAGGATTCAACCAGAAAAGAGAAAGAGCCCTCGGATCAATAACACTACTAATGAAGACCGGTGACTTAGCAAAGACAACCGTAAAATTTCACATAATTGATTCAGAAACGTCGTTCAACGCTCTACTGGGCCGACCATGGATACATGAAAACAGGATGGTACCATCATCTCTACATCAGTGCATCAAATACTACGATGGAGGAGAATAGTGCATCAAAGGTGACTTACAACCATTCTCCGTACATGAAATTGGAATCCATGAAGATGCAGCTTATTATGCACCTCCGAAGAAAACAATCTTCTCCAGAGATACCATAAAAAATGAAGTAAAGGAAGTTCGGGATGACGAAGAACCTGAAGTTCTAGTCCAACAGTCACTCACCACTCCCTTACGGCGAGATGGTGAAGGTTTCTCCACAACTCGCATCCGAGGTCGAGGCCGGGGACGAGGTCGTGGTAGAGACGCTAGGACAGTTGGACAGAGGAAACCAGCCATCAATGTTGATTGGGAAAACAGCGACAATAAGTCGGAAGAAGCCGCAATTCAGGATCTCTCTTGAAGATGAGAAGAACGAAGAATACAAATCGATGTACGAGAAGATTAACCACTATATACATACTATGACCCTAACCCCGATCCGTTCTAATAAGATCGAGGGTATGGTGGTCAAAGAGGTACGTAGCGGCGGTGCAAAGCTAATCAAATTCTACCGTGGTGCTCCTTCCTCCAAAACTGAAAATAATGTACAATTTGAAGATGTCACTTCATCAGAATTAATGGAATTACCTTTTGAGTGGTACTCTCCCTGTGTTCAAAATTTAATTCAGCGTGGTTTCTTACCTCGACAATGGACAAAAGGTCAATAACAATATTTTGAAGAATTATGGAATAACTCCGGTCGTCCACCCAATTCAAAGCATGGTCTCAGATTCGGCACAGTAGGATCAGTTGACGATACTGAATTTTGCTTGGTTGTCACTTGCAAGTCCAATGAAGACTGCATGGAAGCTACAGAAGAGCTCGAAGATTTACAAATTAGAGACGCTCCACCAGAATTCGAAGAAGAGATCAAATCTACAATAGATGTGTTAACGGAAGTTAACTTAGGTACTAGCGAAGAGCCTAGACCTACCTTTGTTAGCTCCTTACTCAATAAAGAAGACTCCGAAGAAATAATCAAGTTATTAATGGAATTTAAGAACTGTTTTGCTTGGAATTGTGACGAGATGCCAGGATTTGCTCCAGAGGTCGCAGTCCATAAGCTAGAAGTGGATCCTACTTCTGTCCCAGTCAGACAAGGTCCCAGAAGAATGCATCTAGAAATTGAACAACAAGTCATATCTGAAGTTAAAAAGTTAATAGACGCCAAATTTGTCCGTGAAGAACAATACCCGACTTGGTTAGCCAATGTGGTGCCGATCGAAAGAAGAATGGTCGGATCAAAATTTGTGTGGACTTCGGAGATTTAAACAAGGCATGTCCAAAGGATGAATTCCCTCTACCGATCCCGGAACTAATGATCGACATTGCTTCGACACATGAAATATTCTCATTCATGGATGGATCTTCGGGATACAACCGGATAAAAATGGCTCCGTAAGATGAAAAACTTACGACATTCGTAACGCCGATCGGAGTATATTGCTACACGGTGATGTCATTCGGACCGAAGAACGCAGGAGCAACCTACCGGAGAGCGATGACAAGAATTTTTGATGATCTCATCCACAATCAAGTCGAATGCTACGTGGACGATGTGGTCATCAAAAGCAAAGTAAAGGACAACCACCGTATGATTTGAGAATTATTTTCGAACGATTAAGATAATTTAACCTTAAGATGAATCCCTTAAAATGCGCCTTCGGCGTCACCTCCGGAAATTCTTAGGATTCGTTGTCCGACATCGTGGAATTGAAATCGACCGCGAAAAGATTAAAGCTATCTTAGAAATGCCGTCTCCCAAAACCTTAAAGCAACTACGATCTTTTCAAGGGAAGTCGGCATATCTTCGACGCTTTATCTCAAACTTGTCGAGTAGGTGTCGACCTTTCTCGGCATTAGTTAAAAAGGACACCAAATTTATTTGGGAAGAGAAATGCCGAAGGCCTTTGAGGACATTAAGCAATATTTAATGACACCTCCTGTCTTAGCAGACCTCGGTCTCGAGTAGACCGTTGATACTTTATACCGCGGCTTTAGACGACTCTCTCGGAGCCCCGTTAGCCTAGTGTCAATGATGAGGGTAAAGAAAATGCTCTTTACTACCTAAGACGTCGTTTACTTCCGACGGAAATAAGGTATCCCGCAATTGAGAAGCATTGTTTGGCCCTGATCTTCGCCGCTCAAAAGCTCAGGCACTACATGCTTTCTCATAAGGTCAACCTGATCTCGAAATTTAATCCATTGCAATACTTGATGACCCGTCCAACGCTTTCTGGCAGACTTGCCAGATGGTCAATGATATTATTGCAATTCGATATAACTTTCGTACCTCTTCGTGCCGTAAAGGGACAAGTCCTAGAAAACTTCCTCGCAGCACACCCTTTGCCGATAGAATCTCCTCTCAATGAAGACCTGCCAGATGAACAAATAACGAGCTTAGAAGACCCTGATGATCGACGTTGGGAATTATATTTCGACGGAGCATCTTCAGCACACAAAGACGAAGAATCGCAAGTGATAGTGCCCGGTAAGGCAGGAATCGGATTAATCTTTATAACACCGGAGTGGGAGATGTTAAGATACTCCTACCACTTAACAGAGCCATGTACAAACAACGAAGCAGAATATGAAGCCCTCATAACAGGACTGGAATTAACTATTCAAATGGGGATAACAGACATCAACATCTACGGGGATTCGCGAGTTAATCATTCAACGGATCGCCGGACAATGACAGAATTTTAAAACCAAGACTCGAGCAATACTTCCAATATGCCATACGAGTTGTTGGAACGGATTCCGAATGTGATAATCTACAAAATTCCTGAAAAGAAAATGCTTTAGCAGATGCGTTAGCTCGCCTCGCAAAAGAATTTGCTTGTTTTCAAGATGAGTCAGTAGAAGTATCAGTTCACGGACGTCAGGTCCTATCACAGCTTGACATAGACACAATACACAAATCAGAAAAAGGAGAAGAATCAGTTGCAACAGTGACAGAAAACGCAGAAGATCGGCGACGGCCATTAATGAACTACTTGCAAACAGGAAAACTACCAGACGATAGGTCGTTAGCCCATCGGATCAAGAAAAGAACTTTGTCCTACGCATTAATAAACAACACGTTATACAGAAGGTCTTTCGATCAAATGTGGCTAAGGTGCCTAAGCGGGTCCGAGACCCGTGAAATTGTTAAAGAGGTGCATTCAGGACTTTGTGGCGCTCACCAGTCGGGTCCGAAGATGAAAATGAAAATTAAAAGACTAGGGTACTACTGGCCCTCGATGATGACCGACTGCATGAAAATCGCCAAGAACTGTCACCAATGCCAAGTGCACGGAGTGGTTCTACACCAACCTCCAAATGTGCTACATCCAACAATTGTGTCGTAGCCATTTGAATGTTGGGGCACGGATATAGTGGGTCCAATAGAACCACCATCTTCAAAAGGACATCGCTTCATTCTTGCGGCTACAGATTACTTTTCCAAGTGGGCAGAGGCAGTCCCACTCAGAGAAGTTAAAGCACACCACGTGCTACAGTTTTTCAAGAACCAAGTTGTATACCTTTTCGGAGTGCCGCGCGAGATCATCTCGGATAATGGGTCGGCATTCGAAGCACACAAATCAACAATTTTGTCGGGAGACACGGAATCGACCGGCGATATTCAACAATTTACTATCCAAGAGCAAACGGTCCGGTCGAGGCTTTTAATAAAACTCTCGTTCAAATCTTAAAGAAAACTTTGGACGATAATAAGAGAAATTGGCACGAGAAGTTATTAGAAGCCTTATGGGCCTACCGGACAACCTTCGAACTCCTACTCAAGCTACACCTTACGCTCCGGTGTATGGGTCCGAGGCGGTGTTACCTTTAGAGGTTCAGCTTCCTTCACTCAGAATTGCAGTTGCAAACAAGATCACGACAGAAGAGAATGCCAAATTACGACTAGAGGAATTAGAAAGCCTGGAAGGGAAAAGACTTGCAGCGTAGCATAATTTAGAATTATACCAAGCTAAGATGGTTCAAGCCCATGACAGATCGGGTCCGCCCAAGAACCTTCAAAGTTGGTGACTTAGTTCTCGTTCTCAAGAGACCTATCCTCGCACACCGCAAGATAGGAGGAAAATTTGAACCCACTTGGGAAGGACCGTTTGTGGTTGAAGTAGTATACTCGGAGGCTCCTACCGCCTAGTGAACCGCCAAGGAGAACGACATATGCTTCCGATCAACGGACAATACTTCGAAGAAGTATTACGCTACCCGATGTTTCAAAGGAATGAATTCTTCATCCCTAGAAGCACGGGTGAAGTAGTTACTTATGACTGGGTCCGAACCCAAAAATAATAAAAAATTTGCTAAAATAAATAAAATCATGATAATAAAGTTTTCCTTATTTTCTCTTCCATATCAAAATCTCTTTCTTGATATTATCCCACTTCATTCCTGTGAATTTAAAAATACAAATAGTAATAAAAAAAACTGTCTTTAATAAACATTTTCTTAATGTTCTTGTTCTTAGTACAGCCCCTGATCCTTTTCCTTGTCTTTTCGCAGGGAAATGTCGAACGGGCGGTTGGTCCTGAACTTTAGAAATGGCGTAAGCCTCGCACTCGACGAAAAGAGGGTGAAAGATGGAGTGATAATAGAGATCGACTCGGACTTCGCACCGACGGGCCCGCAATATGAGGAAAGTGACCGGGTCCCGACTGATCGAGAGGAACCGCCCGACCGACGAGTAATGAAAGTGGGTGGCCCAAGCCACCAATCCAAGAAGAAGAAAAGGAAAACAAGCATCGAAGAAGACAAGAAAATCAAGTCCGTAGTCGCTACGACAGAGGGCGAGCTTGTCGGCCGCCGCGCCCACAGAGATTCAGGAAGTACGAAGAGCTACTCTCACACTAACCCAGCGAAGAAATAAAAATCACCGTATCCGCAAGATGTTAACTAAACTAGCAGCGGACCAGCGCGACGAGGCAGTTGCTACTGCCAGTACATATACTTCAAGGACACCAGTTCACTGTGTACTCGAAGGAAGGAGGCCGACTCTAGGATAACGAAGAGACCGTGGAAATCTCAAGAAGAGCGAGAAGAAAAAGGCTACCACGCCACCGGATAGAGCCACCGCAATGCATAACCTTGTTGCGGAAGCAACCCCGGAGAATGTCCCGACGGACATCATCCCCGAGGAGCCGAGGTATGCGGGAGAACGTGAAGGGATTGAGCCGTATATCCCACAATACGTCACTGGGCCCCGCCATTTGCGGATTATTCCGAATACGAGATGGAAAGAATGCGGAATGTCGAAAAGAAAACTTTTGAATACTTCGAGAGAATCGAGAGGCAGGAGGATCAATATACTAGAAGGCCTCGAACTACATACGTACGTGTTCTCGAATACGAACAACAACAAATCGTTGATCGCATCCGGATTTGAAAAGAATGGGCCGAGCGGGCCGCCTAAGAGAAAACACTTACTCGAACCCCGGAGATGGATGTCGTGGAAAGGAAGAATTACAATACAATGTGGATGCCGCTACAACTTCGCTGTAAGACGGAAAGTGAAACCCACCGGAATACTTTGTCATGGCCGAGTGGATCCAATGCCATTAGTCATCAAAAGAATGGTAAAAAGATTGATAACATGGAGGGTATTGCCGGCGGATTGCATACCCAACAACTCGCATTATTAACATTTACAAGAAGGGTGATCGCATACCCCCGCACATAGATCACCACGACTTTGTCGACCTTTTTGCACAGCTTCTTTTCGAACGAGTGTAATATCATGTTCGGATCCGATCTCCGGATAGCGAGCCCGGATGAGTTCCGAGGGCCGATGAAGATACCATTACCGGTAGGTTCCGTCATGATACCGAAGGGCAACGGAGCGGATGTCGCTAAACATTGCATACCGGGAGTACCGGTGAAGCGGATCTCGCTTACTTTCGAAGGATGAACGACGGGAAGACACCTTACCACTTCCGACCGGACCCGGAGCTAGAGAGCCTCCGGCCTTACAAGCCGTGAGTTACATGGAAAATATCACACCTCCAACGTACATCCATACGGCAACCTTGCCAAGGATGGCTTGGAAGGTGATGTTATTGACCATGTACCTCACTATTCAGACATGGATTTCTGAAAGATACCTTTTCTTTGGATGGATCGACAAAGATCATACATAGTCCGTTTTGAGTCTACATGGATTGTATGAGATGTATTCCAGATCGAGTTGTATGATGTATCTTCAACATGATTGGAATGAAAGTGACCATGTCACATTTTTGGCCTTCACCTCTTTTGTGCAAGTTGACTGAGAAACGCCATTAAAGTTAAATGAACTTCGAACAAAGAACAGAAAAGAAATAAAAAAAAGAATAAAAGAAAACTTTTCTTAAACATTTAAAAATGATGAACACCAAATTCACATGAACATTAAATGAATGATAAAATAAATTTGAATTGTTAAAGGACAAACAAAATGAGCACAAATTCTCAATCAAATTTCAAATTCAATCTTTCCAAATCTCAAATCAAATCTCAATCAAATTCAAATTCAATCTTTCCAGATCTCAAATCAAATCTCAATCTAATTCAAATTCAATCTTTCCAGATCTCAAATCAAATCTCAATCGAGTTCAAATTCAATCTTCCAAATTCGGAATCCAATCTGTTCTACTCTTTCCCTTGTCTGGGATGGAAGTGGTTGATTCCATTGACACGGATCGAATCTGATGGCGAGGAATTATATTGAATCCAAACCAGTGACTTCCGATCAACTCTTTTGAACGGGATATGTAACATCTACATATTCCCGCCTTATCTATTTCCTTCCATGAAAGTCTTTTACAACTTTCATGAAATTCTCGAAACACTAAAATTCCACACTTTTCAAATCAACACTACAAATCTTTGCAAAGTCAATGACTATTCAAATTCAAACTTTTGGAGTTGAGGATTTTACATCCGGGACTGCATTGCTTTAGGACTCTTTCCCTATCGCAATGAAATACATCAAATTCAAACTTTTGGAGTTGAGGATTTTACATCCGAGACTGCATTGCTTTAGGACTCTTTCCCTATCGCAATGAAATACATCAAATTCAAACTTTTGGAGTTGATGATTTTACATCTGAGACTGCATTGCTTTAGGATTCTTTCCTTATCGCAATGAAATACATCAAAATCAAATTCTTGGGGTTGAGGATTTTACATCTGAGACTGCATTGCTTTAGGATCCTTTCCCTATCGCAATGAAATACATCAAAATCAAATTCTTGGGGTTGAAGAGTTTACATCCGAAACTGCATTGGTTTGGGATTCTTTCCCTATTGCAATGAAATACATCAAATTCAAACTTTTGGGTTGAGGATTTTACATCCGAGACTGCATTGCTTTAGGATCCTTTCCCCATCGCAATGAAATACATCAAAATTCAAACTTTTTGGGTTGAGGACTTTACATCCGAGACTGTATTGCTTTAGGATCCTTTCCCTATCACAATGAAATACATCAACATCAAATTCTTGGGTCGAGGATTTTACATCCGAGACTGCATTGCTTTAGGATTCCTTCCCTATCGCAATGAAATACATCAAAATCAAACTTTTGGGGTTGAGGATTTTACATCCGAGACTGCATTGCTTTAGGATTATTTCCCTATCACAATGAAATACATCAACATCAAATCAAATTCTTGGGGTTGAGGATTTTACATCCGAGACTGCATTGCTTTAGGATTCTTTCCCTATTACAATGAAATACATCAAATTTAAATTCTTGGGGTTGAGGATTTTACATCCGAGACTGCATTGCTTTAGGATTCTTTCCCTATTGCGATGAAATACATCAAAATCAAACTCTTGAGGTTAAGGATTTTACATCCAATACCGCATTGCTCTGAGATCTCTCCTCATTGTAATGATTCAATCCAATCAATTCAATTTTCTTTTGAGGTTGAAGATGTTACATCTAAAACCACAAAATTTCAATTTTCATTTCAAGTTCGAATCCCTTCAAATAATCTTAACAAAACTTCAATTTAAATTAAAACTCAAACTAAAATCTAAGCTCACACATCAAAACTTAAATTGAAACAAAATAAAATCTAAATTGAAATTCCCCTGAGTCATGTGATTTGGGATTCACCTCCTTTTCCTTTCCCCAGCGAGAGTTAAAGAATCTCCAGTCTCAGAGATATACTTGACACTCCCCAGCGGAAATTCTTCTACTTTGTCCTAAGTTTGTCACTTGGACATTTGTGTTGGTTTTGTTGATCGCTTCGGTCAAGACCAATACGCGCGGTGTGCTCCGTCAGCTCACCACACCTCTTGGGGGTCCATTTGTTGACCTCATTTTTGATGAGGTCTTCTCTTCTTCTTTTTAGTACTTAGGATCTAGCCTTAGGCTTTTCCTTTCGACTATCTTAGAGGACTAGAATTAGGACCCACCACTTAGAAACTCAAACCACTTCTTAATTCCTCGCAAACTCCACAAACTTGATTGTAGACCCCTAATCACCTAGAGGGTTGAAATCAAATGTGGAAGTTTAAAGGATGGGTTCCTATAGGACTCTTTGGCCTTAGGACTGCCCTGGGTGGCCTGGTCTGGTGAAGGGCTGACTTACACACACACTACACCCATACACTACACTTTTCACACACATCTTAAAAAATACACCCATACCTAACTTGACCTCCTGACTCATAAAGGTGATTCACATTGTTGGTCCTTAACCCCTAAGCCCTTAGCTAAGAGGGTTAGGAACAACATAGTGGATGCCTCAAATGAGTCCCTTCATGGCTCATATGGGCTTGATATGGCTTCATGGCTCAACTAAAATGATTTCATTCCACTTACATTCACCTAATCTTCAATTTTCCAAATTTTCAATTTTTGACCCCCGGGACCCTACACCCGCCTAGCCTACCCAAAACCCTTGAAATCCTCCAAAATTTCCAAATCACCCAAAATTCCTCAAGACCAATCCCAAACATTCCCACATTACTCAAATTGATCACACACACCCAAAAATACCAAAAATTCCAAAAATACCTCCCAATACCCTCCAAATACCCAAAATACCCCTCTTGACCAAAAAATCCAAAAATTCAGAAAATTCCCAGAAAATTCCAGAAAATCCCAAATATTCCCAATTTCATTTTGTTCAACTACACCATAGGCCAATTTTGTCAATTTACCCTACGTTTGTCAAAACCCCCAATTTGACCCCACTTAACCCTAAGTGAACCTAATGTCAAACCAAACCTACCCAATTGACCCAAATTCTGGTCCAATTCAATTCTAAACTTCAATTTAACATTTCCAACACCAATCTAGACCAAATCCAAGTCCAATTTGATTGACCTTTGGATCCAATTTCACTTAAACATTTCCCAACATTTAAAACCAAACCTAAAAGCCCAATTTGGACCCATGAACCAAACCTAACTCAAATAAGCCCAAACCCCAAAATTAAAACCAACCAAAGCCAAGACCTCTTTGAAACACTCCCATAAACATTTCCCAATATTTATTTTACATCAATTTCAACCCTAGCCCAACATTGGCCCAAGTTAACCCAATTTGACCTACATTGGCCCATTCACCAAAGAAGTCCAAATCCAACCCAATTCAAACCCAAATCACTCCAAACTTGCTTCAAATCACTCATGACACATCCATGAACTAAACCCAACATTTTTTTGGCCCAATCCTTCACAAAATTCCCATCCATAAAGTTATTTTTTTAAACCAAAAGCCCACTTACATGAAACCTTCCTAAAGCCCATCTCCACCAAAATCCAAAGGGCCAAAATCAATCCAAAGCCCATATGACAAATTCTTCTCATCATACCCTTAATTAAAATCAATCCCTAAGTTTGAAAACTCATCATGAAGCCATTCCAAATTAAGCCCCATACAAATTCCCATCAAAATACCAAAATTTTCTTAAATCCATTTCCATGAAATTGACTTAACTTTTCCCAAGCCAAAGATGAGCCATGAAGCCATGCATGAGCCACATGGAAGTCATGAGAGCCTCTTTACATGTCACCATGCCATTTTGGGCAAAAGGAGGAGGCTCTTTCCTTAATTTCTAAAGGTGATTAACCACTCCCATGATTCCCCTTAACCATGCTTATGCCTAATTGTGCTTGGATGGTGACTTGACCCTACTGATTGTGCTCAGCCAAATCACTTTCTTTCAGCCTAAATCAAGCTTTGGGTGGTGCACCTAGCCCAAAGGGATGGGTTGACCAATTTGAGCCAAAATGAGCCCTCTCCCATTCCATTCTAATCCAAGCCTTTTACACATGGCATTTGCCAATTGCCTACACTAAACCCCAGCCCCGACCCACCCGAACAAGATGGTGACCAATGCCCGGCCGGCCAGCCACCGTGTCGCCGTAAAACACCATGGCCGAGACCTCGGGAGGAGCCAAACTTGGAATTCCACCTCGTCGAGCCGCCCCATGCCCAATGGCCACCATAGCCGTTCTTCCCATGCCCGGAGCAGCTCGATCCCAACCCTCGTCATCCCCGCGAGGCTCTCCGCCCACCTCTATTTAAACCCGACCCCCTCACGGCCATGGAAAAGAGTTGCACAAACCTTGCCGAAACTCGCCAAAATTGTTCCAAACCCTACTCCATACTTAGAGCAAGCTTGATCCCCGGTGTCAATTTGCCCTAATCTCCACCAACGAATCTAATTTCTCAACCGAAATTTCACCCAAAACCAGGACACTTTTCCACAGCTGAGTCAATCCTCAAATTGATTGGTCCTACACCTTCACCGGAACAAGAGGAGAAGTTTCCCACCGAAAGCCCCATCTCCAGAGCCACCCAGCTTGTTCCGACTCTCCAAGCTTTGTGATCGGCCGTGGTCACTTTCATAGCTAGGCAATTCCCGGAATCAGGAGACTTCATCCTGGAGCTTCGCTGGGATCCAATCAAAGGTGACACAACCCTCGGATCGAAGCCACACTTCTCCGAGCAAAGGTATGAGCTAATTCTTCATCCCGAGCTTCGGAGATTCTCCATTTAAAATGCTGTAATTTCAATGCATGATCACCGTATAGATGTGTTCGTCTCTTCAAGACGAATCCATAGAAGCACAAGAACACGAAAATCCGTTAAGTATTGAGTGAGATATTAGGGATTTAGTGTGGACGGCTCTCGGGTGAGAACGCTTGGGGACAATGAACGGATGCCGTTCATTTAATACACGCGCGGACGGACGGCCAGGATCTCCCCGGACCAGGAGACGGAACGACACAGCGGGCCCCCGGAGCGCTGAGTTGGATGGCGGCGTCGAATCGAGAGCGCCACGCGGCGTTTCGGAGTCGCCGAGGTCGACGCGGCACCGCGTGGATAAATAGAAAATTAGGTTATTTTTCTATTTATTTAATTCCCTAAACTTCAAAAATCCATAACTTTGTGTAGAAAAATCAGAAAAATAAAATAAAAATACCCTCTCGCTCGGTGAACGTAGGAGAATAATGTGGAAAAGAAATCATTTAATTTCATCAAGTATTTTATTTTTAATGATTTATTTCCCTCCGCATTATTTTAATTCTCCATGCATATAGGAAATTCACCATGGCATGAGACCATAGTGGCTTTTGAAGCTTCTAAATTTGGGAACATTCCCGAATTTTCCAAAGTCGAGGCCATCCCTATGAGAAGTTATTGATTTTTCAAATTCAGTTACTATTCTGAGTATTCTAAATCCAATAATTAGAATGTTGTGAAATAAATTCTAGGAAAATTTGGTGATGTTTCTTATGACCAGAGGACCCTAGGAAAAATAGGTTTTGAATTAATTCAATTGGAATAACCCTAATTGGCCTAAACACCCAAAACAGGTCCTTAATTAATTAGAGTTAACCATACATCAAATTGACTTGAAATCAATTCTCCATTGAACTTTAGGATCAGAGGAACTCATAATAAAAATTTAATGTCAATTGGACTTGGTTAACCCTACTAAATGGGTTGATTAAGCTATTTAGTCAATTTGAACTTTAAAAATTCATAACTTTCAAAATGCTTTTCAAAAATTCACCAAATTAGTTTTGGAGCCTCTCTGATATCAGGGGAATTTAAGAAAATTAAAATTTCAATTTTCTAAAAAAGTTGATTTTTTGGTATTATTTTAATATTTTAATAATTAAAAAATAATAAAAATCACAAAAATAATAAAATTCACCAAAATGTCACATTTTGAATTTTAATCACTTAGGAACAAACCCCATATTTTTCTTAGTTCTATTTAATGAGATATTAAATTTTAAAGCCCTAAGGTAATTTTAAAATTAAAAAAAATGTATATTTTTAGTATTTCCACTAAAATAATTCTAATAAATTAACGAAAAATCAGAAAATTGTAAAAATTGATTCTCTAAATTTCTTGATATCACAGAGATTTTTGAAAAATATAAAATTCATTTTTGAACTTTTATTTTATTTTTAAATTAATTAATACTCCAAAACTTAAAATAATTATAATAAAAATAATATAATTCAAAAAATCACCAAAATTGGTCCAAGTGGTCCTCTGGTCATTAGGAATGTCTAATAATTTTCTTAAGGATAGAAACTTTCCCTTGGTCATTTTATTAAATTTTCCTTGGAAATCCTTATTTTCTACCAAAAATAATTACATAAATAAATTAAATGCAGAAAAATCACATTTTCTCCTCTCATGTCTTTATTGACATATGAGTGAAGTCACATAAAAATTTTAAGTTCATTTAAGCTCAATTTAGTGAGTTATGAAATTATTCAGCTTGAAGGGCAAAGTGGTAATTAAAATTTTAACCCTTAATTAAAACTTTAGGTTTAATAAAATTAACAACTAAAATATTTGATCTTAATCTGATTTGGATGATTGAAATTTAAATAATTAAAGGGTAGAAACCTACTAAACAATTTAAGAATAAGTGAAATAAACCTTAATTAAATAATTAATTAAATTTGGAAGAATAATAAAATTGGAATTATTAAAATAAGGGATATTATTATTAGGAAGAGATTTGTTCTTTAATTTAAAAATCCCTAAATTAATCATCTCAATAATATTTAATTCATAATTAAAATGATAATTCAAATTTAAGTTTTAAAATGTTAAAAGATCTAATCATTAAAATTAAATTAAAAGTTAAATTATTAAACTCTTTTTAAATTTTCAATTAAATTAAAATTAAAGATTAAATTAAATTAAGTCAAACAAATTAAATTAAATTGAATTAAATTTAATTAAAATTAAATTCAATTAATTAAATAAAATAAAATTTTAAAAAAATATATAATTAAATTAAATTAAATTAAATTAAATTAAATCATATTAAATTAAATTAAATTTAATAAAAATAAAAAAATAAAATCAAGTTAAAATTAAAATTAATTTAAATTAAATTAAAATTGAAGCTAAACCAAATTAAATTAAATTAAAATTAAAATTAATTGAATTAAAAAATAACATCACCTAAGACATAAAGAAATTCAAAATAAAGCAACTTGAACACTATTCCAAATTTAAATCCGATAACTGAAATTAAATTAAATCACAAACCATTTGAACACCAATTTGCCCTCGAAAGCTTTGGTTGTCATAACTCCTAAATAGAACGTTAAATGAAATGTTACTTCACCTATAGGATATTCAAATGTCCTAGTTCACTGAGTAAGATAACAACAAAACTAAACCTCGGACGATTACTTCACCTGATTAATTAAATCCATTTGGACTTAAAACAATCCTATCAATATTGAAAAGATGTTTAAGATTCTTCTTAAGCACTTCCTCAATATGATAGTATACTTACAAGAACAATTGAACTTAATTATTCTTTGATGAAGAAAATCGTCCTCAAACCAAAACACAAGAACCTAGACGTCATAGGAAATGACTAGCTATAGGATTAGGAATTTGGTAGAAAACCATAACCCTTCCCTTAGCTTTACCTAGGAACTTGCTTAAATATTCTAATTGTGTTTTAAGTGCAGCTTAGGATGACGGAAGACCCTCCAGGTACGCTTTTATTTTATTGCAATTTACTTTTGTTGCAATTTACTTTATTGCAAATGCACTTTACTTTTCTTGCATGATAAACAACTGTTGCATGAAAACCCACACCTTTAGGATAGTCCCTAAAACTAAAACCAAAACTAAATTAAAATTCATTGCAAGATAAAATTCACCGCCACAACATTTCAAAATATAAAACAACTCAAAATTTAATCACAAACAGAACACAAAACTGCAATTACAACTAAATTAAAACGTCCTGTTGGATGATCGGGAATACCTCGGATGATGTAACCTACATGTTGCTAACGGGATTTCCCACGGTCTAAATGAAAGTGTGGAACTCATTCAGTTGAGTTTAGCAAATTCATCTGGACTAAGTGAATCCGATAAAAATAACGATGACGGAAGGATGGAACCGTGGGATCTTAACCGGTGTTGTTATAATCAACTTTAAGATTTGTTTTAAATAAAACATAAAAAATACTTGGAAATTAAGAAATCTCTCTAAACCAAAACACTTCTCTCATCTCTTGATTTATAACTTCAATAACTAAACCTCTGCAACAACAAGGAGCTCGGAGCATGGTGGGCAGCACGGCCATCGTCATCAGCAAAACCTGAGTCTACTTCAGCAAAACTTTCTTAGAATTAAATAACCAACCCATAGGACTTCGAGGTAGTTTGCCTAGTGCGACATAAATCCTCAATCTTTTGTTAGGCATTTGCATTGCCAATTAAGCTCTAACCGGTCTTAGGACTCCGAGGTAGTCGTTTAGTATGACATAAACCCTCACATCTTCGAGGCTATTTGTATGATTTTATCATACAAATATAAGTCCAAATTAATTAAAATTGGCAAGATTGAAATATTAAATGAATACTAGGACTTTCCTAAATTCAAGCCAAACAATAGGATAGTCTGGAAATTACTGAAGTGCGCTTCGAATCTGTAATTTCTCCTACCTTTCTGCCTTTGAATTCCCAAAACAAAATGTTCCAAATTTGATCCATTCCCTATTGAAATTCCAAAATTCAATCCCTTGAAAACTTAAACTTTGAGATTCTTGAGAGCAGAACTACTAATTATTATCGAGAGTTTTCTTAGGTGATTTCCGTCACTTAAGATGTAATTAACTATAAGGGCTTGCCCTTATAGGGAATTTTAAAGAACCTAGGTAATATAAACCCTGTTTAATGCTTTCATATTAAACAGGGGAATTTGTCGGCTTATAAAATTAGTTCGTAGACCAAATGGATGTCACAAATCTTCTAGTTTATTTAATCGAGCCCCACCATCAAGCAGTGTGTCTATCCTTAGGGATAGATACACGGCTAGGTGCGGTGCTCGTTTATATAAACTATTTGGGATGTGAGGTCGGTTTGATTTCATATCTTAAAATCTTCAAATTTAAAATTATTTTCAAAATCAAATACTACTTTTCAAATTATTTATTTAAATTAAATTAAAAAATTCACCGACAATTTCTGTTAGGCGACCCCTTTTTTTTTAAAATACAAGATAACCTAAAAATATGCCGACAAAGTGTTATCGGGCCATGAATGCTCTTAAGTAAAATGCCGACTGCATGTTGTTCTTGTAACTGTAGCTCACACTTCATACTTAGGTTCCTCCATCGAAGTATGTAGTCCACCAAGGTTTCGTTGGGTTTCTGCTTCTCTACCACTAAATCACCTATAGTGATGTGGTGCTGAGCTCCTGCAAATCGCTTGATGAAGAGGTTCTCTAGTTCTGAAAATGTCTTCACCTAACCGTTCGGTAATTCTACATACCAACCAAAGGCGATCCCTGATAGGCTGCTGACAAATTATCTTAAGAGTAAGGCATCACTTCCGCCGGCATTGCAACAACTGGCACGAAAATGTGCAACATGCTGCCGAGGGTATTCGGTTCCATCAAAGGTCTTGAACAGAGGTGGTACGAAGCCTTTCGGATATTGGACAGCGACGAATTCTTCGGGGTAAGGTCTACCCGTCCGAATGGATGTCCCGCTCTTTGATTGTGCCAAGGCTTCTCGCACTCGCTCGTTCCACCAAGTTCTTGATAGCCTTTTCCGGAATCATGCTTTGTGTTGCATCTTTCTTTAACTGATCATCCCCATTGACGGACGTAATCTCCTTTCCTCCGTCTACAATGTGAATGTCTTCTGGGGGTGTTTCTCTTTGGGGTTGAACCTGACTTTGGAGAGTAGCTAGGGCTACAGCCATCTCTTCCATCCTTTTTGCCATTTGGGCAATCGTATCATCTTTCTCTTGAAACTGCCTCCTCATTACTTCCGGCTCCTCTCTTTCTGCGGCTGCAGGGGCACCTTGTGAAGCCGACGAAGCTCGTGTTTCAACCATGTTAATTTCTGCATATTCATCATCCATGAACTCTGACGAGTCAACTTCATCTCCGAATTTCTCTTCTCTTTTCCTCGCTAATCGCCGAATATCGGCTCTTAGCTTTTCCATAAGCATCTTTTAGTGGTCTTTTCGTACATCCTTGCAGTTGTCATGTGATAACTCGTCGGGTTTCCTTCTCATGAGTCCCCTTTATCGCGGTAGCACTTTCTTCGGACTCAAGTCTCCCGACGAGACTTTCTTTCTCAGGTTGTTGTTTTAATCTTAATTGTCTGGTAGTGGGACGCCATACCATCCTTCTAGCAGCAGAAGGTCTAGGACCGGATGATCTGTCAACCAAATGCTGGAAGGTGGTATCCTCCCTAATTTGTAGTCCTGAAACAACGACAGGTAGACTAGCTTTCATTCTCTTATTCAGCTTTTCTGCAGCGATAGTAAGCTCTACTCGCATCCCAAGACGAGATTTGGCCGGCACCCGCCCTATCCTTCTTAAAATTTCTGATACAGGGCATTTTTCTTTTTTCGCTAACTTCTCTATCAAGGTTTGCAGTCGAGCAAATGGCGTAATTCTAGCCCTTTTCTTACGGCCGTCGTTGTAATATAAGGGCTGAGGCAATGCGGTAGCAATCTTGCGGACATTTTCTTCATCCTCTGCGGCGGAGAGGGGATGGAACCTGCTTCCTCCCAAAAGTTGTATGTATTCGAGCGACGGTGTATACTCGGGCAGCTTCCGGGATTTCTTCTAGGAAAGCAACTTCGGCAGCCTACGGCTTCTCTAGCAATCCTTCTACTTCTGTTTCTTCTATGAGTCCATGTCAGCGATGGAATTCTCGAGCTGGACCCGATTTCAAGGAAGATCTGTACCCTCCACGGCAACAAGTTCATCACAGTTCTGAATTTCCTTCCCCTTTAGTCTGGCAGAAGCTGGGGTAGGTGCAGAGACAACTAGACCAGTGGGGGTAGCAACAACAGTCCTTCTGTGAACAACAGTACTCCTCTCAGTTGAAATCTTTTGCAGAGGAGGGAATTCATGAGTTGACTTGAGCTTAAACTCAATCAACGGCTTTGCAGTTTCCGGTACTTTGCTTGTGAGTGAAAAGAGAGTGACGTCGGGGATTTTGATGTCGGTGTCCCCGAATCCTTATCCGAATCGAATAATTCCTTTGTAAGGCAGTTCGTCCTTGAACACGGCCAGGTCCAGTCCGTTGACAAAGGAGAAGATCAGTTTTGGGGCTTCCATTTCTGCAGGGCAGATTCCAAGTGTTACACCCTGAATCATGCTTCTTCTTATCGTACAACTTATGACGAAAAAGAAAGAGTCCGAACACGTTTCTGTTTATCTTAGTGTATTTGTGGTATTAAAGGAAAATTGTCATTTCAAAAAGATTTGTTCATTAGGAAAGAGAATTATTAAAAGAAGGAGAGTTGTAGGAAGAGTAAAAGGAATTGATTAGGAACTGGAAAAGGAAGAGAAATTCTTGCAGAAACTTCTCGACCCGCAAGACCGCTCCTAAACTAATACCTATCGGGGTCCACCCCACCTCGAAATGAGGTAAAAGGATCTCGGAACCTCTCTTTTAGGGGTGTCTAAACAAATGGCTCCTAAATCCGAGAGAATGTTGGCTATACTTGCTCAAGGTAGAAATGAACATAGTATTCCAACGGAAAGAAGGGTAGTTTGATCCACTAGGAACATGGATACACTACCGATTTTTGAAAGAAGAATTATCTGATTAAAATGGAGAGAGGAATATTCCCCAGCGGAGTCGCCAGAAATTGTTGGCATTATTTTTAGGTTATGTATTTTGAAAAAGGAGGGTCGCCTAACAAAATTGTCGGCGAATTTTTTTATATTTTAAATTTAATTTAAATATATAGTTTAAAAGATAACATTTGATTTTGAAAGTAATTTTAAGTTTAAAAGTTTTAAGATATGAAATCAAACCGATCTCACATCCCAAATAGTTTATATAAACGAGCACCGCACCACAAACCGTGTATCTAGCCCGAAGAATAGACACACTGCTTGATGATGGGGCTCGATTAAATAAACTAGGAGATTTGTGACATCCGTTTGGTCTGCGAACCAATTTTATAAGCCGACAAGTTCCCTTGCTTAATATAAATGAATTAAGCGAGGTTTATATTACCCGGGTTCTTAAAGTTCCCTATAAGGGCAAGCCCCTATAGTTAATTACATCTTAAATGACGGGAATCACTTAAGAAAACTCTCGATAATGATCAGTGGTTTTGCTCTCAAGAATTTCAAAGTTTGAGGTTTTCAAAGGATTGAATTTTGGAAATTTCAATAGGGAATGGATCAAATTTGGAACAATTTATTTTAAGAGTCTAAAGGGAGAGAAGTAGGAGAAGCTGAGGATCCAAGAAGAATCTTGGCAACTTCCCAAACTATCCTATTGTTTGGCTTCAGTTTGGAAGTTTATTAAATGTTTTGATCCTGCCAATTTTA
Organism: Papilionanthe hookeriana x Papilionanthe teres; assembly: GCA_022702705.1. Lineage (NCBI taxonomy): Eukaryota > Viridiplantae > Streptophyta > Magnoliopsida > Asparagales > Orchidaceae > Papilionanthe > Papilionanthe hookeriana x Papilionanthe teres. The sequence goes on from CM040431.1 coordinate 116,328,077, forward strand.
ATTAATTAGGACTTATATTTGTATGACGCAGTCATGCAAATAGCCTCGAAGATGTGAGGGTTTATGCAGTACCAAACGACTACCTCAGAGTCCTAAGACCGGTTAGAGCTTAATTTAAATAACATGATTATGCAAATGCCTAACGAAAAGTTGAGGATTTATGTTGCACTAGGTAAACTACCTCGAAATCCTATGGATTGGTTATTTAATTCGAAGAATGGTTTTGCTGATGTAGATTCAAGTTTTTCTGATGATGATGGTCGTGCTGCCCACCATGCTCCGAGCTCCTTGTTGTTGCAGAGGTTTAGTTATAGAAGTCATAAATTAGGAGATGAGAAAAGTGTTTTGGTTTAGAGAAAATCTTAATTTCCAAGTGTTTTTTATATTTTATTTAAAACAAATCTTAAAGTTGATTATAACAACACCGGTTAAGATCCCACGGTTCCATCCTTCCGCATCGTTATTTTTATCGGATTCACTTAGTCCAGATGAATTTTCTAAACTCAACTAAATGAGTTCCACACTTTCATTTAGACCGTGGGAAATCCCGTTAGCAACACGTAGGATACATCATCCGAGGTATTCTCGATCATCCAACAAGACGTTTTAATTTAGTTGTAGTTGCAGTTTTGTGTTCTGTTTGTGATTAAATTTTGAGTTATTTTATATTTTGAAATGTTGTGGCGGTGAATTTTATCTTGCAATGACTTTTAATTTAGTTTTGGTTTCAGTTTTAGGGGCTACCCTAAAGGTGTGGGTTTTCATGCAACAGTTGTTTATCATGCAAGAAAGGTAAAGTGCATTTGCAATAAAGTAAATTGCAAGAAAGTAAATTACAATAAAATAAAAGCGTACCTGGAGGGTCTTCCCGTCATCCCAGGCTGCACTTAAACACAATTTAGAATATTTAAGCAAGTTCCTAGGTAAAGCTAAGGGAAGGGTTATGGTTTTCTACCAAGTTCCTAATCCTATAGCTAGTCATCTCCTATGACGTCTAGGTTCTTGTGTTTTGGTTTGAGGACGATTTTCTTCATCAAAGAACAATTAAGTTCAATTGTTCTTATAAATATCCTATCATATTGAGGAAGTACTTAAGAAGAATCTTAAACATCTTTTCAATATCGCTAGAATTGTTTTAAGTCCAAATGAATTTAATTATACAAATGAATTAATCGTCCGAGAATTCAAGTTTTGTCGTCTTGCTCAGTGAACTAGGACATTTGAATATCCTATAAGTGAAGTAACACTTCATTTAACGTTATGTTTAGGAGTTATGACAACAAAAGCTTTTAAGGGCAAATTGATGTTCAAATGGTTTATGATTTAATTTCAGTTAACGGGTTTAATATTGGAATAGTGTTCAAGTTGCTTTATATTTATTTTTTGAATTTCTTTATGTCTTAGGTGATGTTATTTTTAATTCGATTTAATTTAACTTTAATTTAATTTAATTTGGTTTAGTTTTAATTTTAATTTAATTTAATTTGATTTTAATTTTAACTTGATTCTATTATTTAATTTAATTTAATTCAATTTAGTTTGATTTCATATGCTTTAATTTAATTTAATTTAATTTAATTTAATTTAATTTAATTTAATTTAATTTAATTTAATTTAATTTTATTTTATTTTATTTTATTTAATTTGATTTAATTTGATTTAAATTTGATTTAATTTTATTTAATTTTATTTTATTTTTATTTTTAATTTTAAAGATGATTTAATTTAAAGTATTAATTTATTTGAAATTTTAAAAGGGTTTAATTTAAATAATTTAACTTTCGATTTAATTAAATGATTAAGTCTTTTAGCATTTTAAATCTTAAATTTGAATTATCATTTTAATTAGGAATTAAATATTATTGAGATGATTAATTTAGGGATTCTTAAATTAAAGAACAAATCTCTTCCTAATAATATCCCTATTTTAATAATTCCAATTTTATTATTCTTCCAAATTTAATCAATTATTTAATTAAAGTTCATTTCAATTATTTTTAAATTGTTTAAGTAGGTTTCTACCCTTTAATTATTTAAATTTCAATCATCCAAATCATATTAGGATCAAATATTTTACACTTTAATTTTATTAAACCTAAAGTTTTAATTAAAGGTTAAAATTTTAATTACCATTTTGCCCTTCAAGCTTAATAATTTCATAACTCACTAAATTGAGCTTAAATGAACTTGAAATTTTTATGTGACTTCACTCATATGTCAATAAAGACATGAGAGGAGAAAATGTGATTTTTCTGTATTTAATTTATTTATGTAATTATTTTTGGTGGAAAATAGAGATTTCCAAGGAAAATTTAATAATATGACCAAGGGAAAGTTTCTGTTCTTAAGAAAATTATGGGACATTCCTAATGACCAGAGGACCACTTGGACCAATTTTGGTGATTTTTTGAATTATATTCTTTTTATTTATAATTATTTTGAGTTTTGGAGTATTAATTAATTTAAAAATAAAATAAAGGTTGAGAAATGAATTTTATATTTTTCAAAAATCTCTCTGATATCAAGGAAATCAGAGAACCAATTTTTACAATTTTCTGATTTTTCTTTGATTTATTAGAATTATTTTAGTGGAAATGCTAAAAAAATACATTTTTTAATTTTAAAATTATCTTAAAGCTTTAAAATTTAATATCTCATTATAGAGACTTAAGAAAAAAATGGGATTTGTTCCCAAGTGATTAAAATTCAAAATGTGACATTTTGGTGAATTTTATTATTTTTGTGATTTTTATTATTTTTTAATTATTAAAATATTAAAATAATACAAAAAATCAACTTTTTTAGAAAATTAAAATTTTAATTTTCCTAAATTTCCCTAATATCAGAGAATCTCCAAAACCAATTTGGTGAATTTTTAAAAAGTATTTTGAAAGTTATGAATTTTTAAAATTTAAATTGGCTAAATGGCTTAATCAACCCATTTAGTAGGGCTAACCAAGTCCAATTGACTTCAAATTTTTATGGTGGGTTCCTCTGATCCTAAAGGTCAGTGGAGAATTGATTTCAAGTCAATTTGATGTATGATTAGCTCTAATTAATTAGGGACCTGTTTTGGGTGTTTAAGCCAATTAGGATTATTCCAAGTGGATTAATTCAAAACCTATTTTTCCTAGAGTCCTCCAGTCATAAGAAACATCACCAAATTTTCTTAGAATTTATTTCACAACATGCTAATTATTAGATTTAAAATACTCAAAACAACAACATGAATTTGAAAAATCAATAACTTCTCATAGGGATGGCCTCTGACTTTAGAAAATTCAGGGAATATTCCCAAGTTCAGAGGCTTCAAAAGCCCTATGGTCTCATGCCATGGTGAATTCCCTATATGCATAGAGAATTAAAATAATGCAGAGGGTAAATAAATCATTAAAAATAAAATACTTGATGAAATTAAACGATTTCTTTTCCACATTATTCTACTCTGTTCACTAAGCAAGAGGGTATTTTTATTTTATTTTTTTTATTTTCTTACACAAAGTTATGCATTTTTGAAGTTTAGGGGAATTAAATAAATAAAAAATACCCTAATTTTCTATTTAAAACAGCGGCGCTGACTCATCCTAGGCATCTCCAAAACGCCGCGTGTCGCGCTGCCATTCGGCGCAGCCACTTGAGTCAGCAGCCCGGGTCCCGCCTTCCGCGTATCATCTGCAGATCCGACCCGATCTGAGCCTTCCGTCCGCGCGTGTATGGAATGAACAACATCCGTTCATCGTCCCCAGCCGTTCTCACCCGAGAGCCGTCCACACTAAAACCCTAAGAACTCACTCATTTCTCAACGAATTTTCGTGTTCTTGTGCTCTATGGATTCGTCTTGAAGAGACTAATACATCTATACAATGATCATGCATTGAAATTAAGGCATTTGAAATGGAGAATCTCTAGAAGCTCGGGATAAAGAGTTAGCTCATACCTTTGCTCAGAGAAGTGTGGCTTCAATCTGAGGGTTGTGTCACCTTCGATTAGGTCCAAGCAAGCTCCGGATGAAGTCCCTCGGCCCAGTGAATTGTCTAGGTATGATTTCGACCAAGCCCGATCACAAAGCTTGGAGTCCGGAACGGATGGGTGGCTCGGAGAGGGGGCTTTTGCTGGTGGACCTCTTCCCTTGGTCTGGTGAAGGTGTAGGACCAATCAATTTGAGGATTGATCCACTGTGGAGAAGTGTCCTGGTTTTGGGTGGAATTTTGGCTGAGAAATTGGGCTCTGTTGGTGGGGATTAGGGCAAATTGTCACTAGGGATCAACTGCTCTAAGTATGGAGAGTGGTCTGGAGCAATTTTGGCAGGGTTTCAGTAAGATCTGGTTCAGCACCTCTCATGGCCGAGAGGAGGTGAGGTTTAAATAGGAGAGGGTGGAGGGCCTCCTGGGGGGTTTAAGGCTTGGGATCGACCTGCTTAGGTCAAGGGATGAACGACCATGATGGCCTTTGGGCATGAGGCGGCTCAGCAAGTGGGAATTCCAAACTTTGGCTCACATGGGTTCTCTCGGCACTAGTGGTTTCGGCGGCCGTGGTGGCTGGCCGGCCGGTGGTCGGTCACCCCTAAGGTCAGGGAGGTCAGGGCTGGGGCTTAGTGCAGTCAATTGGCCATGGACATGTGTAAAGGAGTTGAACTGAAATGGAATGGGGGGAAGGCTATTTTGGCTCAAATTGGTCAACCCATCCCTTTGGGCTAGGTGCACCACCCAATGCTTGGTTTAGGCTAAGGGAAAGTGATTTGGTTCAGCATAATCAGTAGGGTCAAGTCACCATCCAAGCACAATTAGGCATAAGCATGGTTAAGAGGAATCATGGGAGTGGTTAATTACCTTATGGGAATGTAGAAAGGACCTCCTCCTTTTGCCCAATGTGGTAAGGTCACATGTGAGCAACTCACATGGCTTGCATGTGGCTTAAGAGTGGCTTCATGGCTTGTCTTTGGCTTGGGGAAAAGCTTGGTCAATTTCATGAAAATGGATTTTAGAAATTTTGGTAATTTAGGGGTGATTTGATGGGATTTGGCATATGGCTTGATTTGGAACCATTTGATGATTGATTTAGGACTTAAGGGATGATTTTAATTGAATGCATGATGAAGAAGAGTGTCATATGGACATTGGGCCTTTGAAATTTAGTGAAGGTGGGCTTTTAAAGTGATTTAGGGAAGTGGGTTTTTTTTGGATTTTAAAATGGATTTTAGGATGGGAAATTTTGCAAAGGATTGGATCTGATAAGTGTTGAATTTAGTTTAGGAATGTTTCATGAATGATTTGGAATAAATTTGAAGTGTTTGGGCTAGGTTTGGGTTGGATTTGGACCTCTTTGGTGAATGGGCCAATGTAGGTCAAATTGGGCTAACTTGGGCCAATGTTAGGCTAGGGTAAAAATTAATGTAAAATTAATGTTGGGAAATGTTTATGGGAGTGTTTCAAAGAGGTTTTGACTTTGGTTGGGTTTTGATTTTGGGGTTTGGGCTTATTTGGGTTGGGTTTGGGTTTAGGTCAAAATTGGGCTTTTTGGCTTTGGGTTGAATTTGAATGGGGTTTGGGTCTAAATTTTTGGTAAATCATGTTAGTGTTTTGTTTTTGGGGATGTTAGGGAAGGTTTAGAAAAGGTTTGGGGTTAATTGGAGTTGAATCGGGTTAGTTTGGGCTAAGTTTGGTTCATGGGTCCAAATTGGGCTTTAAGGCTAAAAGTGAAATTGGATTCAAATGTCTATCAAATTGGACTTGGATCTGGTCTAGATTGGTGTTGGGAATTTTAAATTGAAGTTTAGAATTGAATTGCACCAGAATTTGGGTCAATTGGGTAGGTTTGGCTTGACATTGCGTTCATTTTGGGTTAAAATGGGTCAAATTGGGGGTTTTGACAAGATTAGGGTCAATTGACAAAATTGGCCCATGGTGTAGTTGAACAAAATGAAATTGTGAATATTTAGGATTTTCTAAAATTTTCTGGGAGTTTTCTGAATTTTTGGATTTTTGGGTTAAGAGGGGTGTTTTAGGTATTTGGAGGGTATTGGGAGGTATTTTTGGAATTTTTGGTATTTTTGGCTATGGATGATCAACTTGATTGGTGAGGAAATGTTCAAGGTTAATTTTGGGGAATTTTGGGTGATTTGGAAATTTTGAAAATTTTGGGTAATTTCCAGGGCTTTGGATAGGCTAGGCGGGTGTAGGGTCCCGGGGGTCAAAAATTGAAAATTTGGAAAATTGAAGATTGGGTAATTGTAAGTGGAATAAAATCATTTTGGTTGAGCCATGAAGCCATATCAAGCCCACATGAGCCATGAAAGGACTCATTTGAGGCATCCACTATGTTGTTCCTAACCCTCTTAGCCAAGGGCTTAGGGGTTAAGGACCATCCATGTGAATCACCTACATGAGTCAGGAGGTCAAGTTGGGTATGAGTGTGTTTTTTAAAATGTGTGTGAAAGTGTAGTGTATAGGTGCAGTGTGTGTGTAGGTCAGCCCTTCGCCAGACCAGGCCACCCAGGGTAGTCCTAAGGCCAAAGAGTCCTATAGGAACTCATCCTTTAAACTTCCACATTTGATTTCAACCCTTTAGGCGATTAGGGGTCTATAGTCAAGTCTGTGGAGTTTGTAGGGAGTTAAGAAGTGGTTTGAATTTCTATGTGGTGGGTCCCAATTCTAATCCTCTAAGATAGTCAAAGGAAAAGCCTAAGGCTACATCCTAAGTACTATAGAGAGAAGAGAAGACCTCATCAAAAATGAGGTCAACAGTATCCTCCCTAATTTGTAGTTCTGAAATAACGACAGGTGGACTAGCTTTCATTCTCTTATTCGGCTTTTCCGCAGCGATAGTAGGTTCTACTCGCTGCCCGAGACGGGACTTGGCTGGCACCCGCCCTATCCTTCTTAAAATCTCTGACACAGGGCATTTTTCTTTCTTTGCTAACTTTTCTATCGGGGTTTGCGGTCGAGCAAACGGCGTAATTCTAGCCCTTTTCTTGCTGCTATCGTTGTAATATGCGGGATGGGGCAATGCAGCAGCAATCTTGCGGACATTTTCCTCACCCTCTGCGGCGGAGAGGGGATGGAACCTACTTCCTCCCAAGAGTGGTATGTATTCAGGCAGTGGTGTATATTCGGGAGTTCTGGGGTTTCCTCTAGGAAAGCAACTTCAGCAGCTCTGGCTTCTCTAGCAATCCTTCTACTTCTGTTCCTTCTCTGAGTCCGTGTCAGTGATGGAATTCTCGAGCTGGACTCGATCTCAAAAACGGAAGGTCTCACAGGAAGATATATACCCTCCACAGTAACAGGTTCATCACAGTTCTGAATTTCTTTCCCCTTTAGTCTGGCAGAAGCCGGGGTAAGTGCAGAGACAACTAGACCAATGGGGGTAGCAACAACAGTCCTTCTGCGAACAACAGTACTCCTCTCAATTGGAATCCTTTGCAGAGGAGGGAATTCATGAGTTGACTTGAGGTTAAACTCAATCAACGGTTTCTCAGTTTCCGGTACTTTGCTTGTGAGTGAAAAGAGAGTGACGTCGGGGATTTTGATGTCGGTGTCCCCGAATCCTTGTCCGAATCGAATGATTCCATTATCAGGCAATTTGTCCTTGAACACAGCCAGGTCCAGTCCGTTGACGAAGGAGAAGATCAGTTTTGGGGCTTCCATCTCTGTAGGGCAGATTCCAAGTGTTAGTCCCTGAATCGTGCTTCTTCTTGTCGTAAAACTTATGACGAAAAAGAAAGAGTCCGAACACATTTTCGTTTACCTTAGTGTTTTTATGGTATTAAAGGAAAATTGTTTTTCGAAAAGATTTGTTCATTAAGACAGAGAGTTATTAAAAGAAGGAGAGTTGTAGGAAGGATAAAAGGAATTGATTAGGAATTGGAAAAGGAAGAGAAAGTTTTGTAGAAACTTCCCGACCCTCAAGATCGCTCTTAAACTAATACCTATTGGGGGTCCACCCCACCTCCAAAATGAGGTAAAAGGATCTCGGAACCTCTCTGTTTAGGGGTGTCTAAACAATGGCTCCTAAATTTGAGAGAATGTTGGCTATACTCGCTCAAGGTAGAAATGAACATCGTATTCCAACGGAAAGAAGGGTAGTTTGATCCACTAGGGACATGGGTACACTACCGATTTTTGAAAGCAGAACTATCTGATTAAAAATGGAGAGAGGAATTTTTCCCCAGCGGAGTCGCCGGAAGTTGTACGACTTATTTTAGGGTTGTGTGTATTATTTTAAAAGGGGGTCGCCTAACGAAGTTGTCGGCGAATTTTAGATTTTAATTTTAATTTAAATATATATATATGATTTAGAAAGTAGTATTTAATTTTGAAAATAATTTAAGTTATGAAATCAAACCGACCTCACATCCTAGATAGTTTATATAAACGAGCGCCGCATCACAAACCGTGTATTTATCCCGAAGAATAGACACACTGCTTAATGATGGGGCTCGGTTAAATAAACTAGGAGATTTGTGACATCCGTTTGGTCTGCGAACCAATTTTATAAGCCGACAAATTCCTCTGCTTAATATAAATGAATTAAGCAGGGTTTATATTACCTGGGTTCTTAAAATTCCCTATAAGGGCAAGCCCCTATAGTTAATTAGATCTTAAGTGACGGGAAGCACTTAAGAAAACTCTCAATAATAATCAGTAGTTCTGCTCTCAAGAATCTCAAAGTTTAAGTTTTCAAGGGATTGAATTTTAGAATTTCAATAGGGAATGGATCAAGTTTGGAACATTTTGTTTTGGGAATTCAAAGGAAGAAAGGTAGGAGAAATTACAGATTCGAAGCGAACTTCGGTAATTTCCCGATTATCCTATTATTTGGCTTGAATTTAGGAAAGTTCTAATGTTTATTTAATGTTTTGATCCTATGTTCGTATGACATAATCATACAAATAGCCTCGAAGATGTGAGGGTTTATGTCATATCAAATGACTACCTCGGAATCCTAAAACTGGTTAGGGCTTAATTTGCAACGCAAATGCCTAACAAAAGATTGAGGATTTATGCTGCACTAGGCAAACTACCTCGAAGTCCTATGGTTTATTGTTTAAACTAAAGAATAGTTTAGTTGATGTAGAGTTGTTTTGCTGACGAAGATGGTCGTGCTGCCTACCATGTTCCGAGCTCCTTGTTGTTGCAGGGGGTTTAGTTTTAGAAATCATAAATCAAGAGGTGAGGAAAGTGTTTTAGTTTAGAGAAAGTTTTAATTTCTAAGTGTTTTTTTATGTTTTAATTAAAACAAATCTTAAAGTTGATTATAACAACACCGGTTAAGATCCCACGGTTCCATCCTTCCGGCATCGTTATTTTTATCGGATTCACTTAGTCCAGATGAATTTGCTAAACTCAACTAAATGAGTTCCACACTTTCATTTAGACCGTGGGAAATCCCGTTAGCAACACGTAGGTTACATCATCCGAGATATTCTCGATCATCCAACAAGACGTTTTAATTTAGTTGTTGTTGTAGTTTTGTTGTTCTGTTTGTGATTTAATTTTGAGTTGTTTTATATTTTGAAATGTTGTGGCGGTGAATTTTATCTTGTAATGACTTTTAATTTAGTTTTGTTTTCAATTTTAGGGACTATCCTAAAGGTGTGGGTTTTCATGCAACAGTTGTTTATCATGCAATAAAAATAAAGTGCATTTGCAATAAGGTAAATTGCAAGAAGGTAAATTGCAACAAAATAAAAGCGTGCACTGGAGGGTCTTCCCGTCATCCCGAGTCGCACTTAAACACAATTTAGAATATTTAAGCATTTAAAGCAAGTTCCTAGGTAAAGCTAAGGGAAGGGTTATGGTTCTCTACCAAGTTCCTAATCCTATAGCTAGTCATCTCCTATGACGTCTAGGTTCTTGTGTTTTGGTTTGAGGACGATTTTCTTCATCAAAGAACAATTAAGTTCAGTTGTTCTTATAAACATCCTATCATACTGAGGAAGTGCTTAAAACGAATCTTAAACATCTTTTCAATACTTTTAGGATTGTTTTAAGTCCAAGAGAATTTAATTATATAATGAATTAATTATCCAGGAGTTTAAGTTTTGTTATCTCGCGCAGTGAACTAGGACATTTAAATATCCTATGAGTGAAATAACACTTCACTTAACACTCCGTTTAAGAGTTATGACATCATGAGCTTTTGAGGGCAAATTAACGTTCAAGTGATTTGTGATTTAATTTAATTTCAATTAATGGGTTTAAGTTTGGAATAGTGTTCAAGTTGTTTTAGATTTATTTTTTAATTGTTTGTGTCTTAAGTGATGTTATATTTAATTCAATTTAATTTAATTTAATTTAATTTAATTTAATTTTGATTTAGTTTTAATTTTAATTTAATTTTATTTATTTAATTTAATTTTAATTTTATTTTAACTTGGTTTTATTTTTTTTATTTTATTTAATTTAACTTAATATGTTTTAATTTAATTTAATTTAATGTGATTTAATTTAATTTAATTTAATTTAATTTAATTTTAATTTAATTTAAATTTTAATTTGGTTTTATTTTTTTTATTTTAATTTTAATTTAATTTTATTATTTTTCTTTTTATTTTAATTTAATATTTTATTTTTTTATGCTTTAGGGATGATTTAATTTTAATTGTTAAAGTATTAATTTAATTGAAATTTTAAAAGGATTTAATTTAAATGTTTTAATTTTAATTTAATTTAATGATTAAGCATTTTAAGTTTTGAATTTGGATTATCATTTTAATTAGGAATTGAATATTATTGAGGTGATTAATTTAGGGATTCTTAGATTAAAGAATAAATTTCTTCCTAATAATATCCCTATTTTAATAATACTAATTTTTCATTATTCTTCCAAATTTAATTAATCATTTAATTAAGGTTTATTTTGATTACTTTCAAATTATTTGGTAGGTTTCTAACCTTTAAATACCTAAGTTTCAAACATCCAAAATCAACTTACTATCAAATATTTTACCCACCCTTTTAATTAAACCTAAAATTTTTAATTATAGGTTAAAATTTTAATTACTATTTTGCCCTTTAAACTTACTAATTTCTTAACTCACTAAATTGAGCTTAAATGAATTTGAAATTTTTATGTGGCTTCACTCATATGTCAATCAAGACATTAGAGGAGAAAATGTGATTTTTCTGTATTTAATTTATTTATATAATAATTTTTTGTGGAAAATAAGGATTTTCAAGGAAATTTCAACAACATGACCAAGGGAAAGTTTCTATCCCTAAGAAAATTATGAGACATTCCTAATGACCAGAGGACCACTTGGACCAATTTTGGTGATTTTTTTGAATTATATTATTTTTATTATAATTATTTTGAGTTTTGGAGTATTAATTAATTTAAAAATAAAATAAAGATTGAAAATGAATCTTATATTTTTCAAAAATCTCTCTGATATCAAGGAAACCAGAGAAGCACTTTTTATAATTTTCTGATTTTTCCTTGATTTATTAGAATTATTTTTGTGGAAATGCTAGAAAATACATCTTTTTAATTTTTTAAATTACCCTAGGGTTTTAAAATTTAATATCACATCATAGAGACCTGAGAAAAATATGAGGTTTGTTCCTAAATGATTAAAATTCAAAATATAACATTTTGATGAATTTTATTATTTTTGTGATTTTTATTATTTTTTAATTATTAAAAATATTAAAATAATGCAAAAAATCAACTTTTTTAGAAAATTGAAATTTTAAATTTCTTAAATTCCCCTGATATCAGAGAGGCTCCAAAACCAATTTGGTGAATTTTTGAAAAGTATTTTGAAAGTTATGAATTTTTAAAGTTTAAGTTGGCTAAATGGCTTAATCGACCCATTTGGTAGGGCTAACCAAGTCCAATTGACTTCAAACTTTTATGGTAGGTTCCCCCGATCCTAAAGGTCGGTGGAGAATTGATTTAAAGTCAATTTAATGTGTGATTAGCTCTAATTAATTAAGGCTCTATTTTGGGTGTTTAAGCCAATTAGGGTTATTCCAAGTGGATTAATTCAAAACCCATTTTTCCTAGAGTTCTCTGGTCACAAGAAACATCTCCAAATTTTCCTAGGATTTATTTCACAACATGCTAATTATTGGAATTAAAATACTCATAATAGTAACCTAGAATTGAAAATCAATAACTTTTCATAGGGGTGGCCTCTGACTTTAGAAAATTCAGGGAATGTTCCCAAATTCAGAGGCTTCAAAAGCCCTATGGTCTCATGCCATGGTGAATTGTATACATGCATGGAGAATTGAAATAGTGCAGAGAGTAAATAAATTATTAAAAATCAAATACTCAATGAAATTAAATGATTTCTTTTCCACGTTATTCTCCTCTGTTCACTGACAAGAGGGTATTTTTATTTTATTTTTCTGATTTTTCTACACAAAGTTATATATTTTTGAAGTTTAGGGAATTAAATAAATAAGAAAATGCCTATTTTCCTACTTATCCAGCACGGCGCCCTGTCATCCTCAGCATCTCCGAACGACCACGCGGCGCGCTCCCATTCGACGCCGCCACTTGAGTCAGCAGCTCGGGTCCCACCTTCCACGTATCATCCACTGATCCGACCTGATCTGAGCCGTCCATCCGCGCGTGTATTGAATGAACGGCATCCGTTCATCGTCCCCAAACCTCCTAGCCCGAGAACCGTCCACCTTCTAGGCTTAAGATCTCGCTCGATACTTGACCAAATTAAACGTTCTTATGCTATATGGATTCGTCTCGAGAAGACGAACACACCCATACGGTTTATGTGGCATGAAATTGACTCAATAAAAATGGAGAATGTTCAGAAGCTCGGGAAGAAGAGTGAGACCATACCTTTGCTCAAAGAAGTGTGGCTTCGATCTGAGGGTCGTGTCACCTTTGATTGGGTCCAAGCAAGCTCCAGATGAAGTCTCCTGGCCTGGTGAATTGTCCAGATATGATTTTGACCAAGCCCGATTTCAACCTTTGGAATCTGGAACAGATGGGTGGCCTGGAGAGGGGGCTTTCAAATCAATCATGGCTTCAAGGCTTACTCATGGCTTGGCTCACTTACATGAGAAAAGGATTTTGGGATTTTTGGCATTTAGAGGTGACTTGGCATATGGCTTGATTTGGAACCATTTGATGATTGATTTAGGACTTAAGGGATGATATTAATTGAGTGGTGATGGGATGAGATTGTAATGTGGGCTTTAGGATGAGTTTGGGCTTTTAAAATTTAATGAAGATGGGCTTTTAAAATGGTTTAGGGAAGTGGGCTTTTGAATTTTAAAATGCATTTTAAGATGAAAGTTTGGTAAAGGCTTGGGCCAAATAAATGTTGGGTTTGGCTTAAGGATGTGTCATGATTGATTTGAAACAAGTTTGGAGTGATTTGGGTTTGAATTGGGTTGAATTTGGGTTGATTTGATAAATGGGCCTATGTAGGTTAAATTGGGCTAATTTGGGCCAATGTTGGGCTAAGGTTTAAATTGATGTGAATTTGATGTTGGGAAATGTTTATGGGAGTGTTTGAAAGAGGTTCCAACTTTTTTTGGATTTTGATTTTGGGATTTGGGCTCATTTGGGTTAGAGTTGGATTTAGGTCAAAATTGGGCATTTTTGTTTTAGGTTGAATTTGAGTGGGGTTTCGATCCAAATTTTGGGCAAATCATGTTAGTGTTTTGTTTGTGGGGATGTTAGGGAAGGTTTAGAAAAGATTTCGGGTTAATTGGAGTTAAATTGGTTTGGTTTGGGCTAGGTTTTGGGTCCAAATTGGGCTTTAAGGCCAAAAGTGAAATTGGATTCAAATGTCAATCAAATTGGACATAGATTTGGATTAGATTGGTGTTGGGAATGTTGAATTGAAGTTTAGAATTGAATTGGACCAGAATTTGGGTCAATTTGGTAGGTTTGGTTTGACATTGGGTTCACTTTGGGTTAAAATGGGTCAAATTGGGGATTTTGACAAAAATGGGGTAAATTGACAAAATTGGACCATGGTGTAGTTGAAGAAAATGAAATTGGGAATATTTGGAATTTTTTGAAATTTTATGGAAATTTTCTGAATTTTTGGATTTTTGGGTCAAGAGGGGCATTTTGGGTATTTGGAGGGTATTGGGGGGTATTTTTGGAATTTCTGGTATTTTTGGCTATGGATGATCAATTTGAGTGGAGGGAAATGTTTAGGAATAATTACTGGGAATTTTGGGTAATTTAGGTGATTTTGCAAATTTTGGGTAGTTTCAAGGGCATTTGGTAGGTTAGGCGGGTCCGGAGCCCCAGGGGTCAAAAATTGAAAATTTATAAAATTGAATATTGGGTAAATGTAAGTGGAATGAAATCATTTTGGTTGAGCCATGAAGCCATATCAAGCCCACATGAGCCATGAAGGGACTCATTTGAGGTATTCACTATGTTGTTCCTAACCCTCTTAGCTAAGGGCTTAGGGGTTAAGGACCATCCATGTGAATCAACTTTATGAGTCAGGAAGTCAAGTTGGGTATGGGTATGGTTTTAGGAGGTGTGTGAAAGTTTAGTGTATAAGTGTAAGGTGTGTGTAAGTCAGCCCTCACCAGACCAGGCCACCCAGGGCAGTCATAAGGCCAAAGAGTCCTATAGGAACTCATCCTTTAAACTTCCACATTTGATCTCAACCTTCTAGGTGATTAGGGGTTTACAATCAAGTTTGTGGAGTTTGCAGGGAGTTAAGAAGTGGTTTGAATTTCTAAATGGTGGGTCCCAATTCTAATCCTCTAAGATAGTCAAAGGAAAAGCCTAAGGCTAGATCCTAAGTACTAAAAAGAAGAAGAGAAGACCTTATCAAAAATGAGGTCAACAACAACTTAAAAACTTAATACAACATCCATTACATTTCTAATACAACTGTAACAAACCATGATAAGTTTCAATACAACTAATCTAAATTGAAAGATTACACTTACTACACAAAATCAAATAACAAACAAAAAATCTACATAAAAATAGCAAACATAAAGAATACTAAACTACTAATCATCCTCTCTCTTCTTCGGCTCCTTCCTCTTCAAGCTAGTATGGAATATAACGGGGGGAAGTCGAAAATATCACACCAGCTTCTCCCCTCATAAATCTCATCTGAGCATCATGATAAGTTATATAATTATCCACTCTTCTCCTCGAATAATCATCATTGATGTTATTTCTTGTTTCCAATCCATCAATCAAGCTATGAAGCCTCGTAATGTACCTTATTGTATCATCAGCCACACCATAACATCAGAAACAGTAGGAGTTATAGAGGTAGAAGATATGTCATGAATAGTATAGTGAATCTCACTACTCTTACTTCCAGATCGCCATCCTACATGAGATTCATAAGTGATGATGTTGGATTTACTAATAAGCTTTAAAGGATGAACCAACTATTCACTACTATCAACCTCTAATCATAATTGTACACATAATGTGTAAATAAAGGTAGGATGTCACAATCTTCCAGTAGTTTACCCTTTAGCTATAGTTTGAATACTATTATGAATAACTCTACCAATGTTAATTATTCTCATGTTTTGGATACAAAAATATTGAATAGTTCTATCGCTTAAAATTTCACTATGATAATAAGTAGATAGTAGTCTTGCAAAAATAAAGTAATGCCAGGCTTTAGATGCGACATTTAGAGTGGAAGCAGGAAAATTTTTCTTTTGCTCTTGCTTTGTTTTCCACTCCCCTTTTCCATCAGTAAGAAAAGTAATTACTTCATTTAAGGCTGCATCCGCCGTGCCAAAAGATTTGCACTCACATAATGGATTATCTCTCAACTAGTTTAAAGCATTGATTCATGCAGGAGTGAATTCTACCTCTTGTCCTCAACCAGCACATACTCTATTTAAATCCACCAAAACGATTTTGAGGGTTCCTTGAAATTATGCGATTTTGATAATTTCAAAGTTATGATGACATCTAATTAGCCTTTTTACGCATCTATATTCATAATTAAATGATGAATTAAAACAAATATTATACAAACAACACAAAACATCACTTCTATATAAAAAATCCACAATTACAACCTTATACGTATAAGTCATTCTACCAAATCAATAATTCAGTGTTGTAATTAAACTACAACATTCTAACACTGAAAACATAACATAAACTCAAACCTTAAGCATAATAAGTCTAAAATCACACCATAATTAAGCCAAACACAAATCAAACTAAAGCAAATAAAGTCCAAATACTAAGTAAAGTAGACAAAATAGAGAATCACTACTCCTCATCAATGTCAATGCTATCTTCTCTGATATCTCCTATGATGCGGTGGTGCACAAACAAACTGTAGAATCGTATCAATCCTCTTCAATACAAGCCTTTTTCTTGATCAACCGTATCAATCCTTCTTCTATACGCTCAGTATGATCGAACTGTTACTTCATCCTCCAATCCAGATGATCAATAATTCAGACATATTGTTAATTGCATCCATAAGATTTCGTATCTCTTTCTCTAGTTTCTTGATCTTCCTCAAGATCGCCTGCTCTTTTTCAAGAAAACAAGGTTGAACAGGAAGTAAACTCTGAGATCGTTGGTCTGCAGCTATGCTTAGATCATTCTCATCCTTAACTGTTGGACAGTCATAAATATTAGTTGGATCAATGGGCTTCCGTGGGAGAATCAATTTTTCCTAACTTCCATATGGTACTTATGACTGGCTACAGAGAAGAAATATAGTGGAAGGATATCCCAAACCATAGTTTGATCCATGCACAATCAAACCAAAGATAGATTTCACAATTATGGTGCCAATATCAAAAGGGCTTCCAGTTTGAATTCATTAGTTCAATATTGCACTTTCCTTCGTCACTTTACTAACTTTCATGGTGGGGAGTAATTGTGAAGATATAAAGAAATACCATTGCTTCGATAGAGGATTCAATAAGGTGGTAGAGAAATTGACATACTCGTCGTCTCTTATCTCCCAATCTTTGCCTTCATCCGTCAAATATTGATAGATTTCATTCATATTTTCTCTCTTTGGGACAAAATTGGTGTAATGATAGATTGGCACATTATCTATCATATAAAGTTCATTAACCTTGGAAGGAGTGAATGATATGCACCTACCTCACACATAGATGACTTCTTGGTTGATTACATAAATATTTGCATAAAATTCCTTCATAACACGAATGACTAATGTGGCAGTAGTATAAAAAAATATTTCCCAATGCCTCCACATAATAATTTCTTCAACATGAGTACTAGGAACATTCATACCTCAATTGACAAAGCCTCTTTCCTTGATAAGTCTCCTCTTTATAAGGACTTTGTCGCAAAGTCGTTGCGCCTCAAAATTGATGAACTCTCCTGTTGAAAAATCTAAATCTTAGAGAATTAAAAAAGTTGGAAGCCATGGAATGCAAATTTTCAAACTACCCTTTCATCTTTCTAGAGTTAAAATGAGTTTGGGGAATTATAAGGGTAAAACTTCAGCTCAGAACCGCCAATTTTTGCTATTTGAAACTCCAAAAACTGCTACTTGGTCCTTAGTGTCGTTGGAGCTGGATATGGCACCTTCGACACCCAAGGTCCGAATATTTACATTACTCTTTGGAAAATCTCACTGTCGGCAACCATTCTGGCACCGAAGGTGCCAAAGAACAGTTTTGCTCCACAACATTTTTCGTCCAAATAAACTCTGAATCTTTGATACAATTCAAAATTTAGCACCATTTAAGATATTTATGAGTGAGTAGGACTCAAATATAAACTATCTAATATAATAATTACAACCAAATCAAAATAACTAAATAACATAGAGAACTATAGGTTGCCTCCCATAAAGAGCTTGGTTTATCATCGTCTGCCCGACAAGCATTAGTTTTATTTAGGATGATTTAACAGTAAAACCACATTAAAATTATTTCTTGACCCCTCAAAATATGGTTTTAATTGATGCTTATAAACTTTCAATATTCTTTTAGTTTTATGATCTTCATTATGAACAACTCCAAACTGATAAACTTTTATAACAGTGAAAGGTCCTATCAACATAGACTTTAGTTTTCCAGGAAATAATTTAAACCTTATATTTTTATAATAAAACATCCTATCCAAGTTCAAATCTATTTCTTATAATTTTCCGCTCATGCCATATCTTCATTTTCTCCTTGTAAATTATATAATTATCATAAGATTCATTTCTAATTTCTTCCAATTCATTAAGTTCTAATAATATTTTCTCACCAGCATCCTTTAAATCGAAACTGAACTCTTTAATCACCCAATATGCTTTATGTTCCAATTCAACTGGTAAATAGCAAGATTTTTTCAAAAATCAGTCTATAAGGAGACATTCCTATAAGTGTTTTATAAGCAGTCCATATACCCATAATGTAGTATCTAATCTCGCAGACCAATCTAATTTATGAAAATTTACAAATTTCTCCAAAATTTGTTTAATTTCGTGATTAGACACTTCAGCTAAAGCACTTGTCTAGAGATGATAAACAGTTGAGATTCTATACATAACTTTATATTTTTAAGTCAATCTCTGAATCAGATTATTTCTAAAATGGGATCCACTATCAGTAATGATAACTCTCTGCATTTCATATCTTGTAAAATTATTTTTTAATTAAAAATTATGAACACTTCGACCGTCACATCTAGGTAAAGTTATGGCTTCAATCCATTTTGATACATAACCCACTGCAATTAATATATATATATATATATATATATATATATATATAAATATATTCCCAAATTCAAGAATAAATTGTCCCATAAAATCTAATCCCCAAACATAAAATTTCAACTTCCAATGTAAAATTTAACGTCATTTCATTTCTTCTAAAAATACTATTTACTCGCTCACATCGATCACGAGTTTTAATATATTTATTAACATCCCTAAAAAAAGTAGGCCTATAGAATCTAGATTGTAAAATTTTATGTGCAGTTTTGTCAGTTCCAAAATGTCCCCTGAATTCAGAATCATGGCATCTCTGAATAATTGGTTCAATCTTCATAAAACACGCTTCTTTTAATAACTACATCTTTGCATTGTTTATATAAATATGGATCATCCTAAAAAAAATTTGGCATTATACATAAATTTATTCTATTGTTTCGTAGGTAATTCGAGTGGTAAATATCACCTACAATATAGTTCACAATATCAGTATACCACAGTAAATTCCATTCTTTAATATTATAAAGTTGTTCATCAAGAAACATTTTTATGCTTTCATCTTCAAAATTAGATAATTTATGTTGTTTCATTATGGATAAATGATCAGCTATTTGATTGTCAGATCTTCTTCTATCTACTATCACGATGTCAAATTCTTTCATTAAAAGTAACCATCTAATTAATCTTGGTTTATCATCTTTTTTTTTCATTAAGTATTTGATAGCATAGTGGTCTGTATGCACTATACATTTAGTCCCAATTAAGTACGATTAAAATTTTTCAAAAGCATATACAATCACTAATAACTCTTTTTGAGTAGTGGTATAATAAATTTGAGCTTCATTGAGAGTTTTACTAACATAGTATATAGCTTTGCAAATTTTATCATATCGTTGTCCTAAAACAGCTTCAACTGCATAATACTAACATCACACATAAGTTTAAAAGGTTTCTCCCATTCAAGTAAGTCTATTTTAGGGACAGTGATTAATATTTCTTTCAATAATTCAAAGGCATTTAAACATTCTTTATTAAAATTAATTTTCATATATTTTTTCTAAAAGTTGGCACAGAGGTTTAGTAATATTTAAATAATCTTTAATATAACGCCTGTAGAAACAACATGTCCTAAAAAACTTCTAACCCCTCTCACATTAGTTAGCGGTGGCAGTTTTACGATGATTTGAATTTTTGCATGGTATACTTCCATGCCATATTCAGAAATTTTATGCTCAAGCACTGTTCCTCCTACAACCTTAATTTGACATTTATTCCAATATAGAACAAAATTTGTTTTCTCTCATAACTCCAAAATATTTTCCAAATTATTAAGCAAGCATCAAATGAAGTTCCAAACAAGGAAAAATAATCCATAAAACTTATATTCCATTACCAATTATATTACTAAAAATTGACATCATACATCTGTGAAATGTTGTAGGTACGTTATATAATCCAAAAGGCATTCGTTAAAAAGTAAATGTCCCATAAGAACTAGTAAAAGTGGTCTTTTTTTTATCCTTAGGAGCTATTAGTATTTAATGATAGCCGGTATATCCATCTAGAAAGCAAAAATATTTATGCCCAGCAAGTTTTTCCAACATTTGGTCTAGAAAAGTTAAAGGAAAATGATCTTTCTAGTGGCGACATTCAATTTTCTATAATCCATACAGATTTGTCAACCAATGAATTGTCTCGTAGTTATTAATTCATTTCTTTCATTCATCTCAACTGTCCCTCCTCCCTTCTTAGGAATAAAATGGATCAGACTTACCCATGCACTATCTGAAATAGGATATATAATTTCAAAATCTAATCATTTTAAAATTTCTTTCTGTACTACTTTCTTCATCAATGGATTTAATCTCCATTAATGATTAGCTTTAGGTTAATGTTGTTCATCCAATAGATATCTATACATACAGATCGAAGGACTAATTTCTTTAATATCAGCTAACGTCTAACCAAAAGCTTTTTTATATCTTTTTCAATGTATCTAGTCATTTCTGCTCTTGCAAATCATTTAAATCTGAAGATACAATAACTGGTAATGTAGAAAATTCTCCTAAGAAGACATACATGTCGGCATATTTTTAGGTTGTGTGTTTTATTCTGAAAAGGGGGTTGCCTAACAGAAATTGTCGTCGAATTTTCAATTTAATTTAAATAAATAATTTGAAAAGTAGTATTTGATTTTGAAAATAATTTTAAATTTGAAAATTTTAAGATATGAAATCAAACTGGTTTCACATCCCGAATAGTTTACATAAACGAGCACCGCGCACAAACCGTGTATCTATCCCGAAGAATAGACACACTGCTTGATAATGGGGCTCGATTAGATAAACTAGAAAGGTTTGTGACATCCGTTTGGTCTGCGAACCAATTTTATAAGCCGACAAGTTCCCTACTTAATACAAAGAAATTAAGCGGGGTTTATATTATACGGGTTCTTAAAATTCCCTATAAGGGCAAGCCCCTATAGTTAATTACATCTTAAGTGACAGGAATCACCTAAGAAAACTCTCGATAATAATCAGTAGTTTTGCTCTCAAGAATTTCAAAGTTTAAGTTTTCAAGGGATTGAATTTTGGAATTTCAATAGGGAATGGATCAAGTTTGGAACATTTTGTTTTTTGGGAATTCAAGGGAAGAAAGGTAGGAGAAATTACAGATTCGAAGCGAACTTCGGTAACTTCCCGATTATCCTATTGTTTGGCTTGGATTTAAGAAAATCCTAATATTATCTGATATTTCAATCTTGCCAATTTTAATTAATTTGGACTTATATTTGTATGATAAAATCATACAAATAGCCTGGAAGATGTGAGGGTTTATGACGTATCGGACGACTACCTCGGAATCCTAAAACCGGTTAGGGCTTAATTTGCAATGCAAATGCCTAACAAAAGGTTGAGGATTTATGTTGCACTAGGCAAACTACCTCGAAATTCTAAGGCTTTGTTATTTAATTCTAGGAATGTTTAGCTGATGTAGAGCTGTTTTGCTGATGACGATGGTCGTGCTGCCCACCATGCTCCGAGCTCCTTGTTGTTGCAGAGGTTTAGTTTTAGAAGTCATAAATCAAAAGATGAGAGAAGTGTTCTGGTTTAGAGAAAATCTTAAAATCCAGGTGTTTTTTTTTAATATATTAATTAAACAAATCTTAAAGTTGATTATAACAACACCGGTTAAGATCCCACGGTTCCATCCTTCCGGCATCGTTATTTTTATCGGATTCACTTAGTCCAGATTAATTTGCTAAACTCAATCGAATGAGTTCCACACTTTCATTTAGACCGTGGGAAATCCCGTTAGCAACACGTAGGTTACATCATCCGAGGTATTCCCGATCATCCAACAAGACGTTTTAATTTAGTTGTAATTGCAGTTTTGTGTTCTGTTTGTGATTAAATTTTGAGTTGTTTTGTCTTTTGAAATGTTGTGGCGGTGAATTTTATCTTGCAATGACTTTTAATTTAGTTTTGGTTTCAGTTTTAGGGATTATCCTAAAAGTGTGGGTTTTCATGCAACAGTTGTTTATCATGCAAGAAAAGTAAGTGCGATGCGATTAAATAAATTGCAACAAAATAAAAGCGTACCTGGAGGGTCTTCCCGTCATACCAAGCTGCACTTAAAAACAATTTAGAATATTTAAGCAAGTTCCTAGGTAAAGCTAAGGGAAGGGTTATGGTTTTCTACCAAATTCCTAATCCTATAACAAGTCATTTTCTATGACGTCTAGGTTCTTGTGTTTTGGTTTGAGGATGATTTTCTTCATCAAAGAACAATTAAGTTCAATTGTTCTTATAAATATCCTATCATATTGAGGAAGTGCTTAAGAAGAATCTTAAACATCTTTTCCATATTGCTAGAATTGTTTTAAGTCCAAATGAATTTAATTATACAAATGAATTAATCGTCCGGGAATTCAAGTTTTGTTGTTATCTTACTTAGTAAACTATGACATTTGAATATCCTATGAGGGAAGTAACATTTCATTTAACGTTTTGTTTAGGAGTTATGACAACAAAAGCTTTCAAGGGCAAATTGATGTTCAAATGGTTTGTGATTTAATTTAATTTCAGTTAACGGATTTAAATTTGGAATAGTGTTCAGGTTGCTTCATATTTATTTTTGAATTTCTTTATGTTTTAGGTGATGTTATTTTTAATTCAATTTAATTTAACTTTAATTTAATTTAATTTGGTTTAGTTTTAATTTTAATTTAATTTAATTTGATTTTAATTTTAACTTGATTCTACTATTTAATTTAATTTAATTCAATTTAGTTTGATATGATATGATTTAATTTAATTTAATTTGATTTAATTTAAAATTATTTAATTTAATTTAATTTAATTTAATTTAATTTAATTTAATTTAATATGTTTTAATTTAATTTGATTTAATTTAATTTAATTTTATTTTTAACTTTAATTTAATATTTTATTTTTTTTATGTTTTAAAGATGATTTAATTTAAAGTATTAATTTAATTGAAATTTTAAAAGGGTTTAAGTTAAATAATTTAACTTTAATTTAATTTAATGATTAAGTCTTTTAGCATTTTAAATCTTAAATTTGGATTATCATTTTAATTAGGAATTAAACATTATTGAGATGATTAATTTAGGGATTCTTAAATTAAAGAACAAATCTCTTCCTAATAATATCTCTATTTTAATAATTCCAATTTTATTATTCTTCCAAACTTAATCAATTATTTAATTAAGGTTTATTTTAATCATTTTTAAATTGTTTAGTAGATTTCTACCCTTTAATTATTTAAATTTCAATCATCCAAATCAGATTAGGATCAAATATTTTACACTTTAATTTTATTAAGCCTAAAGTTTTAATTAAAGGTTAAAATTTTAATTACCATTTTGCCCTTCAAGCTTAATAATTTCATAACTCACTAAATTGAGCTTAAATGAACTTAAAATTTTTATGTGACTTCACTCATATGTCAATAAAGACATGAGAGGAGAAAATGTGATTTTTCTGTATTTAATTTATTTATGTAATTATTTTTGGTGGAAAATAAGGATTTCCAAGGAAAATTTAAAAATATGACCAAGGAAAAGTTTCTGTCCTTAAGAAAATTATGGGACATTCCTAATGACCAGAGGACCACTTGGACCAATTTTGGTGATTTTTTGAATTATATTCTTTTTATTATAATTATTTTGAATTTTGGAGTATTAATTAATTTAAAAATAAAATAAAGGTTGAAAAATGAATTTTATATTTTTCAAAAATCTCTATGATATCAAGGAAATCAGAGAATCAATTTTTACAATTTTCTGATTTTTCTTTGATTTATTAGAATTATTTTAGTGGAAATGCTAAAAAATAATTTTTTTTTATTTTAAAATTACCTTAGGGCTTTAAAATTTAATATCTCATCATATAGACTTAAGAAAAATATGGGGTTTGTTCCTAAGTGATTAAAATTCAAAATGTAATATTTTGGTGAATTTTATTATTTTTGTGATTTTTATTATTTTTTAATTATTAAAAATATTAAAATAATGCAAAAAATCAACTTTTTTAGAAAATTGAAATTTTAATTTTCTTAAATTTCCCTAATATCAGAGAGGCTCCAAAACCAATTTGGTGAATTTTTGAAAAGTATTTTGAAAGTTATTAATTTTTAAAGTTTAAATTGGCTAAATGGCTTAATCAACTCATTTAGTAGGGTTAACCAAGTCCAATTGACTTCAATTTTTTATGGTGGGTTCCTCTGATCCTAAAGGTCAGTGGAGAATTGATTTCAAGTCAATTTGATGTATGATTAGCTCTAATTAATTAAGGACCTATTTTGGGTGTTTAAGCCAATTAGGGTTATTCCAAGTGGATTAATTCAAAACTTATTTTTCCTAGAGTCCTCTGGTCATAAGAAACATCACCAAATTTTCCTAGAATTTATTTCACAACATGCTAATTATTGGATTTAAAATACTCAAAACAGCAACATGAATTTGAAAAATCAATAACTTCTCATAGGGATGGCCTTTGACCTTGGAAAATTCAGGGAATATTCCCAAATTCAGAGGCTTCAAAAGCCCTATGGTCTCATGTCATTGTAAATTTCCTATATGCATGGAGAATTAAAACAATGTAGAGAGTAAATAAATCATTAAAAATAAAATACTTGATGAAATTAAATGATTATTCTCCTCTGTTCACTGAGCAAGAGGGTATTTTTATTTTATTTTTCTGATTTTCCTACACAAAGTTATGCATTTTTGAAGTTTAGGGAATTAAATAAATAAGAAAATCCCTATTTTTCTATTTATCCGAATCAGCGCCGCATCAACCTTAGCATCCCCGAACAGCCACGCGGCGCTTTCTGATTCGACGCTGCTATCCGACTCAGTGCTCCAAGGGCCCGCTGTATCGTTCTGTCTCCTCATCCGGCACGATCCTGGCCGTCCGTCCGCGCGTGTATTAAATGAATGGCATCCGTTCATCGTCCCCAAGCCTCCTAGCCCGAGAACCGTCCACACTAAATCCTTAATATCTCACTCAATACTTAACGGATTTTCGTGTTCTTGTGCTCTATGGATTCGTCTTGAAGAGACGAATACATCTATACTGTGATCATGCATTGAAATTAAGGCATTTGAAATGGAGAATCTCCAGAAGCTCGACATAAATAGTTAGCTCATACCTTTGCTCAGAGAAGTGTGGCTTCAATCTGAGGGTTGTGACACCTTCAATTGCGTCCCGACAAGCTCCGGATGAAGTCTCCCGGTGCAGTGAATTGTCTAGGTAGGATTTCGACCACGACCGATTACAAAGCTTGGAGTCCGGAACGGATGGGTGGCTCGGAGAGGGGGCTTTGCTTGGTGGACTTCCTCCCTTGGTCCGGTGAAGGTGTAGGACCAATCAATTTGGAGATTGGTCCACTGTGAAGAAGTGTCCTGGTTTTTGTGCTAAAGTTTGAACTCAAAATTGAGCTTAGCTAGAGGGAATTGGGGCTGGAATCCTGTGGGAATCAAGTGCTCTATGTGTAGAGAGTGGTCTGGAATGATTTTGGCAGAGTTTCCTTAAGGTTGGTTCAGCACCTCTCCCATGACCGAGAGATGGGGTGTTTAAATAGGAGAGGCTGGAGGGCCCCTCAGGGGGAGTTAGGGCTTGGGATCAGCTGCTCTGGTGAGGAGAAGAACAGCCATGGTGGCCACTGGGCATGGGGCAGCTCAGTAAGGGAGAATTTTAATGTTGGCTCACATGTGAGCTCTCGGGTGTGGTGTTTTCCGGCGGCTCGGTGGTGGCCGGCCGAGCACTCGGTCACCATCTTGTTCGGGTGGGTCGGGGTCGGGGTTTAGTGTAGGCGATTGGCAAATGCCATGTGTCAAAAGCTTGGATTATAATGGTATGGGAGAAGGCTTATTTTGGCTCAAATTGGTCAAATGCATGGATTGGGCTAGGTGCACCACCCAATGCTTGGTTTAGGTCGAAGGGAAATTGATTTGGTTCGAGCATAATCGGTAGGGTCAAGTCACCATCCAAGCACAATTAGGCATAAGCATGGTTAAGGGGAATCATGGGAGAGGTTAATCACCTTATGGGAATGTGGAAAGGATCTCCTCCTTTTGCCCAATGTGGTAAGGTCACATGTGAGCAACTCACATGGCTTGCATGTGGCTTAAGAGTGGCTTCATGGCTTGTCTTTGGCATGGGGAAAAGCTTGGTCAATTTCATGAAAATGGATTTTAGAAATTTTGGTAATTTAGGGGTGATTTGATGGGATTTGGCATATGGCTTGATTTGGAACCATTTGATGATTGATTTAGAACTTAAGGAATGATTTTAATTGAATGCATGATGAAGAAGAGTGTGTCATATGGACTTTGAATGAATTTTGGGCTTTTGAAATTTAGTGAAGATGGGCTTTTAAAATGGTTTAGAGAAGTGGGCTTTTGGATTTTAAAATGGATTTTAGGATGAGAATTTTGCAAAGGATTGGGTCTAATAAGTGTTGAATTTAATTTAGGAATGTTTCATGAATGATTTGGAACAACTTTGAAGTGTTTTGGGCTTGAATTGGGTTGGATTTGGACCTCTTTGGTAAATGGGCCAATGTAGGCCAAATTGGGCTAACTTGGGCCCATATTGGGCTAGGGTTGAAATTGATGTAAAATAAATGTTGGAAAATGTTTATGGGAGTGTTTCAAAGAGGTTTTGTCTTTGGTTGGGTTTTGATTTTGCGGTTTGGGCTCATTTGGGTTAGGTTTGGGTTTAGGTCAAAATTGGGCCTTTTAGCTTTGGGTTGAATTTGAGTGGGGTTTGGGTCTAAATTTTGGGCAAATCATGTTATTGCTTTGTTTGTGGGGATTTTAGGGAAGGTTTTGAAAAGATTTGGGGTTAATTGGAGTTAAATTGGTTTGGTTTGGGTTAGGTTTGGGTCTTGGGTCCAAATTGGGCTTTTAGGTCAAAAGTGAAATTGGATTCAAATGCCAACCAAATTGAGCTTAGATTTGATCTATATTTGTGTTGGGGATGATAAATTGAAGTTTAGAATTGAATTGGACCAGAATTTGGGTCAATTGGGTAGGTTTGGTTTGACATTGGGTTCACTTTGGGTTAAAATGGGTCAAATTGGGGATTTTGACAAAAGTGGGGTAGATTGACAAAATTGGCCCATAGTGTAGTTGAACAAACTGAAATTGGGAATATTTGGGATTTTCTGGAATTTTCTGGGAATTTTCTGAGTTTTTGGATTTTTGGGTCAAGAGGGGTATTTTGGGTATTTGGAGGTATTTTTGGAATTTTTGATATTTTTGGCTATGGATGATCAACTTGATTGGTGAGGAAATGTTCAAGGTTAATTTTGGGGAATTTTGGGTGATTTGGAAATTTTGAAAAATTTGGGTAATTTCGAGGGCTTTGGGTAAGTTAGGCGGGTGTAAGGTCCCAGAGGTCAAAAATTAAAAATTTGGAAAATTGAAGATTGGGTAAATGTAAGTGAAATGAAATCATTTTGGTTGAGCCATGAAGCCATATCAAGCCCACATGAGCCATGAAGGGACTCATTTGAGGCATCCACTATGTTGTTCCTAAACCTCTTGCGCGAGGGCTTAGGGGTTAAGGACCATCCATATGAATCACCTTTATGAGTCGGGAGGTCGAGTTAGGTATGGGTGTGTTTTTAGGATGTGTGTGAAAGTGTAGTGTATAGGTGTAGTGTGTGTGTAAGTCAGCCCTTCACCGAGACCGAGCCACCTGAGGCGATCCTAAGGCCGAAGAGTCCTATAGGAACTCATCCTTTAAACTTCCACATTTGATTTCAACCCTCTAGGTGATTTGGGGTCTACGGTCAAGTTTGTGGAGTTTGCAGGGAGTTAAGAAGTGGTTTGAATTTCTAGGTGGTGGGTCTCAATTCTAATCCTCTAAGATAGTCAAAAGAAAAGCCTAAGGCTAGATCCTAAGTACTAAAGAGAAGAAGAGAAGACATCATCAAAAATGAGGTCAACAATACATCAAATGGTTAGGAAGTAATTTCATTTCAAGTTCTGAAGGTTTTAAGATATATGGAATTAGAATCTAATTATCATTTTCTGTAATATTCAACATCTCAAATCTTTCCTGAAAATAATCTAGTTCTTCATTATCCATCTTAGTATATTTATCTTCCATTTCAATTTCATCCTCTCACTTTAAATCTTCTTATTCATTTTCTTCTTCAAACTTTTTCATAAAATGCTCATCTTTTAAATAGTCACAAATGTCCATTGGAAAGCATTCATCATCTTTTTCTATTGCTGAGTTTTTCACAACTTTTGATATATTTAATGTAACCTCTTGATCATTAACTCTCATAGTTAATTCTCCTTTTTTAATATCTATCATAGCTCTTCCAATTGCAATGAATGATCTTCAAAATATGATAATAATTTCTTTATCTTCCTCCATATCTAAAACAATAAAATCCTCAGAGAGGATAAGTTTATCAACCTTTACTAAAACGTCATCAACAAGTCCTACTGAACGATCTACTAATTGAAAAGTTCCTGAAGATTAATACTAATTGAAAAGTTACTGAAGTTGGGGAAGTTTCTCCTATTCCCAACCTTTTAAAAGTTGATAGAGGCATGAGATTAATACTGGCTCCCAGACCATATAAGGCTCTTCCAAAAACTTTTCTCCAAAAGCACAAGGTATAATGATGCTACCAGAATCTTTAAGTTTTTCAAAAAGCTTTTTCTGAATAATTGCGCTACACTCTTCTCTGAGTGCAGTAATGTCATTATTTATAAACTTCCTTTTCCTATTTAATATATCCTTCATAAACTTCACATAATTAAGCATTTGTTCTAAGGCTTCAACAAAAGGTATGTTTACTATTAATCTTTTAAGTATTTCTAGGAATTTTCAGAACTTTTTATCTCTCTTTTATTACTTCAATCATCGAGGAAATGGAGGGGGTGGTCTTTCATTTGTAATTTCCATCAGTTTAAGCGAATATTCTAAATCAAGATATATATTATCATTGCCTTTTTTAGTTTCCGCCTTCTCTTTTTCAACTTCAACATCTTTTTGTATTCTTGAATGTATAGCCTTAATTTTTCTTTATTTTGATCTTTTGGGTTAATTTCAACATTACTAGGTAAAGTTCCTAAAGATCTATTACTAAGTGTAGTAGCAATATGTCATAATTGATTTCATTATTTTTAATAGCATCTCCTGGATTTTGTAATTGGTTACCTTAACTTTGTAATTGATTTCCTTGACTTTGAAATTGATTGCCCATGTTTAATATCAATTCAGCCATAAATAACTTCTTTTCCTTAAATTGTGGATTACTATTGAAACCTGGAGGATAAGAAGGTTTATAACTAGTGTTTCCCTGGTTGTTCGAATTTCCCAATCATTTCACAGAATTATTTCCCCACTGCGGATTAACAGTAGTAGTGTTATTATTTCAGTTTATGTTTGGGTGGTTTTTCCGACCGAGATTATAATAATTAGAATAAGGATTGTTGAGTCAGTTATTCATAACATTCAAAGTCTCATAAAATGATTGAGAATCTAATATTTTTCCCAATGAATTTTCCTCTAAAACCTGAGGTGTTTAAGAAATTTCATTCCACGTTTATCTATTTTCTTTGAAATCACAGCAATTTGAGAAGCCAACGTGGATATTGAATCAAATTTATGAATACTAGCTACTCTTTTTAAATTTACCCATTCAAAAGACCATTGAAATTTTTAGTAGCCATCTCTTCAATTAAAGACTATGCCTCTTCAAAAAATTTTGACATTAACGATCCACCAACAGCAGAGTCAATGATTGATCTAAGTTTGTGTGATTTGCTTTTATATTAGCCTCCACTGCATAGAAGTCTTTCGAATCTCATATATGCTAAAATCAAAATGAAATTTGATCATTCTTTGTCCCATTTTTAAGTTTTTCATCTACATAATTAGGATATGAAAATTTCCGTAAACTTAAGTTTCATTTTTCATTCCTGGCTTTATATATTGTGTGCTAAAATGTTTAATCTTAGTAAAAATTTAAGTTTGGGGGGAGGGAAGAAAAAATCCATTATCAAAACCTGAAATTTGTTTGTTCTCAAATATGTACAAATAAATTTGATTTTTAATTTGAAAATTGATTATGTGTATGAAGTTATATTGGGGAAATGAAACTTTGAATATAGAAATGTGTAAGAATATTTGGTTAAAAATTTATAGTGATGAAGAAAAATTTTAAGTTAAAATTTTTCTTAGTGAAGGGATGTTAAATATGGTGTAACTTTCTTTAGTAACAGATATTGTATTTTTGAAAAATATAGAAGAACTAGACTTTTATTTCAATACCTAAATTTCTTTTATTAAAAATAACTTTCAAAAACTATTATTATATTTTTAAGTAAAGGATATATATCAATCCTATGATTTAAGAAAGGAAGAGTAGAATTCAAAATCATTAAAGGCCTATCAACATATAGTAATCCATGCCAAAATGAAAAAAAAAAGAAAAAAAATACAAAGAAAAAGATAATAAAAAAAGAAAAGAAAAAGAAAAGAAAAAAGTGAAGTATATTATGGAAGCAGAAGCTTGAGGATTAGTACCTAACCAAAAATTGGTTCCATATCTGATCTTTTTAATCTATAAGATTTGAGAAACTCCTAAGCTTAAGGATATAATATAATGAGTATAATTATTTTTAATTAAAATTTTTAAAGTAAAGAAGATATAATGCATAAACTCTAAATTTGGAAAATATACAAATATTTCTGAATTAGATTGGAGCTATTTTCATATTTTTTTACTTTAGAAATTTATCTCATTCACTAAAGTTTTTTCTAAATTGAAATAACATATTTCTAGAATAAAATTTTAGAATCTCCTAAAGAAACTTATTCACATAATTTACTTATGTTGAATTTGAAAGATTGCAGTGTCACTTAAGTATAAGTAACATTTTAAGTTTGGGGGAATTTGATATACCTAAAATATATAATATTTTTATGCATATTTTTATACCTATTTTTGATGATTCTGCACTTTAATGGAAGGTATTTGTGTGTTATTCTTTTAGAAACTCCTAAATGGACCAAATATGTCAAAATGAGTGTAAAAAGGATAAAATTTGGTGCAAAAAAGAAGAAGATATTAAAATGAACAAGGGCTCCTAAGCGCCATGATCTGGCTTTAAGCACTAGCAGACAGAGAAGGCCGCGCCAGGTAGTTACTTTACAATTTTAATTAATTTTGGGCAAATTTTGAAGAAGTGTTTGAGGCATCCTTTGGTACAAACGTAGATTGATGATCAAGGGAGCCAAAAGAAATTCAAATTTCACTTGAAAGGCTGCATCTCTTGGGGAGATTCATCGAATATAGACACATTTTGAGGTGACACCAAGGCACCTTTTGAGAAATTATAAAAGAAAGAAGTTTTCAAAGTAAAGATAGTTTGTGTTAGAAGGAAGAATTAGTGTGTTCTTAATGAGTACTTAATGTAAGAAGCTGTAGGATTCTTACTTAGGGTTTCTTCACACTTTTCTCATTCCTTGTGAAAGAGAAGGTGAGTAGGGATTCTTAAGTAAAAATCCTTTGTTGTAGAGAGAATTAAACCCTCTTGGGTTGGGTAACTAGTCTAAGGGAGTCTTGTAAGAAAAATGAAGAGATTCAAAGGTACTTCAAGAGTTTAGTGGAGAGGAACTTGAGAAAAGTTTATCTTTGTACTTCATTTTTTATAATTGAGACTTCTTGTGTTTTCTACATGGTTTTTAATTTTAAAACTACTTGTTGTTGTGTTTACTCCATGGATTTCTGAGTAGTCTTCTTTATCTTTTTCCTTAAAATGAAAAGTAATTAAGTGTTGGATGGAAGTTGTGGAAGTATTTATCTTTAATGTTGGAAGTTTTGATTAATTTAATCCATGCACTTCATTTACTTCTTGATTTGGCTAATTAAGATGTTAGAAATTGATGTGAAAATATGTAAGATCCTAGTAGGTATTGTCTCATTCAACAATAAGTAGAAATCACATGAGATTATATGGATGAGAAATTAATTCATATAATTTTCTTCAAATAAATAGAGAAATATACTTTGATGGATATATATGGAAATATACTTTGATGGGCGTAGAATTAGACACTTTATGGTGACAGACTAATGCACCTAATTTGGTTTATTTTTTTAGCTTTTGATGTGAGATGTTAGTCCCCAGGTGGAGGGAAAGGAGGGAACTCTAGTGTGAGAGCTAGTGTCTTCCCTACCTAACTCGTCTTCAAAACTATTCAAACTTTAAACTAGCCAATTTTCTTTATAGCATCTCTAGTAAGGGTAAATAATAAAATTGCTCATATTTGACACATCACATTTTGAATACTTTCACAACAGAAATCATGTACTTATTACTCATTCATAACAAGGAAAAAGATATTTTCATCTATTCTTCTTTAATCTTACAAAAATCTAGTTATAGTTAGTAAATTGTTTACTTTATTTCATAATTTAAGAAAATACCAAAATAATTGCATTTTAAAGTTTTCTGTTATCTGAAACCATTTAAGTAAGAATCTTTTTCTAAATAGAATTTGTGATGTAAAAACCTTTTTATCATTTAAATTTCCAAAATACTACCCTGTGGGATCGATATTTTGGGGGCTTAATCAAAAAGTCCTATATTACTTGATAATGATACGTATACTTGCGTAGAATCTCTAAATTTGAATATCACTGTTGCATTCTTATTTACCTCATAATCAAGTTTTTGGCACCATTGAAAAGAAGAAAATTGTTTATTTAAAATGTAAGTATAATCTGATTACCACAAGTGTAAATATATAAGTATTAATCTTGTATTGAAAAGAATCGAGATCAAAGCGTAGACTGTATTGAAGTTCTGACCATCGTGTGGTAAGCCCATAAAGCTTCTAGTAGTTTGTTGTGCCATTCTCTCTTGTTGTCGTCTAGTATCTTCTTTAAAATCTGCACGAACGTCTTATTAAAATTTTCTACCAAGCTATTTTCTTTGAGATAATACATTGTAGAATACGGCAATTTATCCCATGGCATCTGATGAAACTATTGGTCTTCGTACTCTTAAAACATGACCCATTATCTTTAACACCGAAAAGGTAGATGGCGTTGGTCTTCAAAAATTGTAGCACGTGATGTGTTATGACTTCTCATAACGGCACTGCCTCTGCCCATTTGTAGAAGTAGTTTGTAGTAGCGAGTATGATTTTGTGTCCTAAGACGGAGGTGCTATCAGACACACTATATTCGTAACCCAACACTCGAAATTCCACGACACGATCGTGGGGTGTAGAAAATTTAGGGGTTGGTGCAGGATCACTCCATGCACTTGCCACTGATGACACTTCTTTGTTGTCTCCATACAATTATTCCTCTTTGCTTACAAATAATACCCATGCTGCTTACTTCATCCTCATTTTAGGTCCTCACTGGTGAGCACCACACAATCCTAAATGTACTTCTTTGACAATATTTTGTGCTTCTGCTCGGCTCAAACACCTCAGCCACATCTTATCAAACAATATTTTATACAAAACATTGTTGATGAAATCATACGACTGAGCTCTCTTCTGAATCTAATGTGCCACTAATTTATCATATGGTAGATTTTCTATTTGCAAATATTTTATTAAAGGCTGAAGCCAATCATTTACATCGTCCAAAAATGTAGCTACTATCTCTTCATTTTTAAGCTTATGTAGATTGTTAAGGTTAATTCGAGACAGAACTTGATGTGCTTGCACTGTAATGTCTATAAAGTCTTTTGGTAGACAAGATAATTCCTTGGCACTCTTAGGTAAAACATCTGCATGGGCATTGTCCGTTCAAGGAATCCTATAAAGTGTCATCGGGAATCTATTCTAGTAGCTTCATCATATACTTGTGATATTTTGCAAGTTTTAGATTCAGAATCTGATATTGTCTGGCAACTTGCTGAATGAAGAGTTGTGAGTCTTCGTAAATGGCAATGTCTGTTATTTCCATTAATATTGACATTTCTAATCTGATTATCAATGCTTCATATTCTGCTTCGACGTTGCTATATAAATCTGTCAGGTGATAGTTAAAACATAGCATTGTCTGATCCGGTGTAATGAAAAATCAAACCAATTCCTATATTACTGAGTATCACTTTTTTTGATCGCCTATCTCTTCTGGATGACAAAGCTTCATCAAAGCAAATCTCCCAAAGTTGAGCATTGGGATCTTCTACTTCCATTATTTGCTCATCTATTAAGTCATCATTAAGTGGGGATCCAGCTGGTAGTGGGTACGTTGCAAGAAAGTCTGCTAAAATTTACCTTTAAAAGTGCGAAGGGGCATAAAAGTTATATCAAATTGCAATAAAATCATCGACCACCTTGCTAAAAACCTAAAAAGTGTTGGTCAGGTCATCAAATATTGCAACGGATTAAATTTTGAGATTATGTTGACCTTATGAGAAAGCATGTAGTGTCTAAACTTTTAAGCGGCAAAAACCAAAGCTAAACAATGCTTTTGAATAGGAGGATACTTTACCTCCACTGGTATTAGACGTCCATTAAATTAGTAGAGTATGTTTTCCTTACCCTCATTATTGACTTGAGCTCGTAAGGCTTCGAGGGAGTCTTCTGAGGCCACGGTATAAAGAATCAACAGTCTACCCGGGATAGGGGCTGCTAAAGCAAGAGGTGTCATTAGATATCACTTAAAAACTTTGAAAGCCCCCATTGGAACGACTCTCCCTAATAGAACTTTGCATCCTTTTAAAGTAGAACTGAAAAGGGCTGACACTTTCCTAACATATTAGATATAAAGAGTCTTAGGTATGACAATTTTCCTTAAAAGGAACGTAGTTGTTTTAAGGCTGTGGAAGGTGGCATTTCCAGGATAGCATTAATCTTCTCTGGGTTGAATTTGATTCCCTGATGGTAGATAAAGAATCCTAGAATTTTTCTAGTGGTAATGCTGAAAGCACACTTTAAGGGATTCATCTTGAGATTATATTGTCGTAATCATTCAAACACGATCCTCAAATCGTACGAATGGTTTTCCTTTACTTTACACTTGATGATAGGTCATCCACGTAGCACTCTACTTGATTCTGGATGAGGTTATCAAAGATTATTGTCATTGCTCGTTGATAGGTTGCTCTGACATTCTTTAATATAAATGGCAACATAGTGTAGCAGTATATTCTAACCATAGTTATGAATGCTATGAGAATTCCATCTTCTGGAGCCATCTTGATTTGATTGTATCCTTACGATACATCCATGAAAGAGAAGATCTCATGTAGCAATGCAATATCCACCATTAGTTCTGGTATCAACAATGGAAACTCATCTTTGGGACATGCTTTATTTAAGTCTATAAAGTCGACACATACTCGTATCTGTTTGTTCTTCTTCTTGACTGGTGCAGCGTTGGCTAACCACATAGGGTACTGTTCTTGTAGCACAAAGTTAGCGTCTTTTAATTTATTCACCCATGTTGTGACTTATTGTTCTATATCAAGGAACGTTGTTCTAGGAGCTTGTTTCACTGGGGTTACATTTTGATCCACTCCAAGTCGGTAAACTATAATTTCTGGTTGCAATCCTGACATTTCGCCAAAGCCCCAATTGAAACAATCCTTGAACTCTAACAACAACTTAATCAAATCTATATATCCTTCTTTACTGAGTAAAGAACTTATAAAAGTGGGTGGGGCTACTCCTCATTCCCGAGGTTGATTTCTTTTAATTCATCGACTGTTGACTTGATTTTCTCTTCAAATTCTGGCAGAGCACATCTATTTGCCGATCTTCATAGTCATCTTTGACGTCGAGGCATTGACCCTCCAACTGGCTAGTAATAACCATGCAAAATTCTAAGTCATCGAATGGTCTTATCGTACCAAGTCCAGGACCTTCTTTTGACTTAATATTTCATCCTTTAGTATTCCATAACATTTAAAAAATTGTAACTTATCATTTGGCATTTGTTTCAACACATAACCCTGTTGGATTAACTTTTTATGCATGGAGAAAAGTAACAAAATGGTAAATCCATTAATTCATTATAATCATTTTCTTTAATATGTATACAAGTTTCAGAATTAAATGAAGAAAAGGTAGCACGGTAAAAATTGTTCAGTTAAAAATCGACATTACAAACTTCCTTGTCCTCCATACTCTCGATTTTTTGAGGCTGGATCGGAATTAGGGTCATGGCTTGCACATAATGGTTAATCCGATCGTACATAGATTCATATTCATTCCGTTCAGTATCTTTTGAAGCGATCTTGAACTATGGTTTCTTCTGGTTTACTATTATTGTATCTTTGTCAAACTCATCCTCTTCAAAACAACATTCTATGTTGATACTAATTGTAGTCTCCGCATCGATGACATGGAATTTTATAGTTGTTACTAAATCTCCAACTTTAATTTGCAGTGTAATCGATCCAAGAGCTTTTTATCCTTTCTAGTTGAATCCTCTTAAACATCATCTTATCTTTAGTGAGTTCTTACGCGTCAATATCCAAGTATGCTAACATCTATAGACTCATTAAGTTGAGTGACACTTCTAAATCAACCAAAACTCTGGAAAGTATGAATTTGGCGATATTGATAGACATGTGGAGCGGGCAATTGTGATCAATAGTTCCGAGTAGCAAGTCTTCATCGTTGAAGGTCACCCTAGGTTGTTCCTTTTAAGTACAAACCCCATCCGTTGAGGTGCTAGCCAATTGAGCTAAGCAAATCTCTAAGTTAAGTAGAGCCTTGATTAGAGTTTCTCTCATCTCCTTTGGCAGGCTCAAAGCATCATAGATGCTTAGATTGGCTGGCAATTTCCTAAGATGAGCTAGCACACTGAAATGCACTTTATTTGAGCCTAGGATTTCTTCTTGAATATGTGTTACTTCTGTATGTGGAGGAGGCTCCTCTCGAGTAACTATTTGCTTGACATTTTCCATTGGAGCCATCCTTGGGGTAATATCATTCCACTCTTCAGATTCACTTCAGCTTTTTCTTCTTCTTTTTTTGTAGAATTTGTTTCTTAGGGTGCTGATTCTGAATATGAAAAGTCTAAGTTGATGGAGATCAGTGTTCCTTTGCACTCGGGGATTGGTTCCTCGCTTCTTGCACTACTATAGTTGGTACTGTCAATGTCTTCTTTATCTTTGTCAACATTTTCATCAAGGTTTAGTACAACTTGAGGATCATTTTGGGAATCAAAATCGGGGTTATATTGGTCGTAGTCAGTTATGCCATCACTAGAGACAATTAGAACATAGCCAAGATCGTCATTATTATAATTATAAGACATGGACGGGTGTAGAAGAAATTATATAGACTTAATTGTTCAAGGAATTTCTCCCCTGAATTCGAGACAACCAATCTGACAAAGGGAAGCCCCTAACCTAGCATTTACACTATCAATCTCTATCTCATCCATGGCATCCTTCTTCTTGGTCATCAATCGCGGGGGCTTCTCTTGTGTGATCTCCACCTTTGGTTTGGCAGGTAGCAAACTCTAGGGAGCAACTTGCTCCAAAGTATCATGAATCTGATCCAATATCTTCTTGGAGGATCTAGTCCGAACTGTGCTCCATCCATTGTCTTCTGTGTACATATTTATCGAAGTGATAAGCTCAGCCAAAATCATATTTGTAGAACCTCTTACAAGTTCTTTTAAATATTCTTTCGGTACCATATTATTTCCCTCTTTATAGCTCTTCTCGAGAAAATCTTTAAAGTTAAGACAACACTTTATGGTATGTCTAAGTGCCCTGTGGTACGAGCAATAGTAGGGCTGATCTTTCTTATCAAACTCCTCTGGTTTCTTCGGCTCGACCAACCTGAACTTTGGCTTCTTCATTAAACTGTGAAACATCTTTGCTACAACATCAATCTTGATGGAGTAGACCCTGTTTAATCTTTTTGTGATCAACGGACCTTGTCCCTCCTCTGTCCTGTAAAGCCTCTACAGGATTCAATGCAGACCGGGCTAACCGTACTACTGACCAGACTGCTGAGCCTGCTGAACATATTGTTGATCATATTATTGTGGGTAGGGCAAATCTAACCATACGAATGAGAAGGCTGATTGTATTGTGATGAAGACTGCTTTGATTGAATCCCCATCGACTGCTTGTCTTTATTGATCATTGACACTATGTTGGACTACTTCTCGAATGCCTTAGCTGATCAGGGTATATCACTCTTTTTTAAAGGCTTCCCATGCTTGATCTCCTCCAACAAACTGCTGGCTTTGCTGAGTAACTTTTTGAATGACTTGATGGTAAGACCCTAGAGAATGAAATTTGTTGGCCCGTGGATGCTCTTGAGTAAGACTTCAATAGCATGTTGTTCCTGCAGCTGGGGCTCACACTTCATACTTAGATTTCTCCAACACAAAATGTATTCCACCAAAGTCTCGTTGGGCTTCTGTCGCTTCATTATCAGATCTCCAATAGTGTTGAGGTGTTGGACCTTGACAAACCTCTTCACAACAAATTCTCAAATTCTGTAAACTTCTTGATCAATCTGTTAGGTAGTTCAGCATACTAATCGAATGCGACTTATGAAATACTGCTTATGAACTGGCAAAAAAGTTGTGCCTCGCTACCCTCTGTGTTGCAGCAGCTTGCTCGAAAGTGTGACAAATACTGTTGGGGGTTACTCGTTCCATCAAAATTCTTAAAGGTTGGTGGTACAAAACGGTTAGGATATGGGATGGCATCAAATTCCTTCAAGTAAGGTTACCTCATGAACCCAATGCCCCCCCTTTCCATTAGGCTAAGGCTTCTTTCAATTACTACTCCACTTGTTGCATGATATTTTGTTTTGGCACCATATTCTGAACTAGATCTTTCCTCGACGGCTCATCTTATTTAGTAGAAGCAATCTCTCTCATCTCATCTTTAATTTGAATGATCTCGGGTTAGTTAAATTTTGGAGATGTTGCTAGTCATAATTGTGACTCTCCGTGCACTATAGCCATGGTGTTCATGGTGGCAGTCATCTCTTCCATTCTCTTCTTCATGTGACTAATTTATTCATCTCTTAGTAGAATGGTTTTTGTGAGCTCATTCACGGAGTTCTCCTCAATAGGGGTGGAGCATCGTGCACTGACGACATGGCTCTGGTCTCGATGACATTGATCTCCATGAACTTCATCCATGAAGTCTGACAGTAGTAATACCCATTATTGGCATCTAATCCTCTTTTTT
This sequence comes from Papilionanthe hookeriana x Papilionanthe teres, assembly GCA_022702705.1. Lineage (NCBI taxonomy): Eukaryota > Viridiplantae > Streptophyta > Magnoliopsida > Asparagales > Orchidaceae > Papilionanthe > Papilionanthe hookeriana x Papilionanthe teres. Next base: position 116,367,418 of record CM040431.1, read on the forward strand.
TGGTTAACGCTGAAATACTAACTTGGAGCTTCCGAACCTTATCATCGACTGCTTTTTTTCTTAGCAACATGAGGTATGTAGGCTTCCCTTGAACATCTTTCCTTTCTACAATGGATTCTAAGGTAACGACGATAGTGGCAATGGGAACATCAAACTCCTGATCCATTTCACAAACATTCCGTACGGACCACTCAGAGTGTACTGGTGCAATATCTTTCAGTCCTTACATTTTCCTTTTTTAAGTCAGCACCTTAAGATGAAGTGTCTCACCGGGGATCTCGGGTGGTGATAAAGAATGTGCTCCCTAGGATGAAGACAAAGTACAGGGGTAAATGATCCTCTCCCATTACATTTCCTCAGCAATTCTTCATGACTGGGGGCAGAGGGTACTCTTAGACCCAAATGATACTTGACCAATCTATGCTTCGTAATTTTTGGGACGACGGTACTAGTATCCTCAATGGTAGTGATGGCATTAACATGTTTCCCCAAATGGAGTCAAGCGAGAGTTATAGTTAGAGGTGCTTCAACTGATTTCTGTATCTGACGGGTGAGCCTTTCCTTTATTAAAATCTCATTCTTAATCTTCGGTGACACTGAACAACCCATTATTTTGTGACATTTGGCAACAGAACATCATTCTTCATCGGCTAACCTTTCGAAAACATTATGGACTCGGGTAATGAGAGTGGGCTTTTCATCTTGTGGCAATCTTGTCGAGGCGCTCATCTCCACTATTGCTTAACAATGGATGGAACCTACTCCCTCAAAAGAGAAATTAGGTCTCCAATACACTAAGTTACTCCTATTGAGGAATCTCTTTAAGTACAAGTAGACATGTAGCTCGAGCCCTGAAGGCTCTCAGAATCTTGTGGTTACGGTTCCTCCTTTGAGACCGGGTTGGTGGAGCGACGCTAGAACTGGAACCGACCTCGAACACAGATGGTGGGGTAAGAGATGCATCGGCAGAATCTTCTTTATAAAAAATCTCCTTCCCTTTAGTATATAGGAAGTGTAGTGACTACAAATCCAGTGGCGGTGGGGGTAACAATCCTCCTCGGTACAGAAACATCTAACTTAATGGGGGCCAAGGTAACCATTGCCTTCTTAGCAAAAGGTAAATCTTGATGAGAGTTCAGGTCGAACTAAGCAGAAGGTTACCGGCCATTAAAGCTTTTGTGGATTGGTCTGTCACTGGAATGGATATCCAGACACCTGGTTTAAGAAAGGTATTTAATTTAATATATATATGTAATTTCAGAAAATATCAATTTTAATTTTAAAATAAGAAATCAAAATGATCTCATATACGCTATAGTTTAAATGAACGAGCACTACATCATAAGTCATGCAGCTACGCTGAAGAGTAAACACATCACTTGATAATGAACCTCAATTAAATAAACTAAAGAAACCATAACATCCATTTCATCTATGAACATTTATGTTGACTGATAACTTCCCCTATCTAATACGAAGCAATTAGATAGGGTTTATATTAATTTGGGATCTTTAGATTTTCTATAAGGGAAAGCCCCTATAGTTAATTACATCCTATATAACCAAGGTCACCTAATAAAACTCTTGATTTAGATTAGAAAATATTATTTTCATTATTTACAAAAGTTAGGATCTTCAACAAAATGTGGTAATAGGAAATCCAATAGGTGAATGGCTCAAGTTTTGAAAAGTTATTATAGGAATCAAAGGGAGAGAAAGCAAGGGGAAACACAACTCTAAGAATAATCTTGGTGATTTCCCAAACTATCCTATTGTTTGGCTTCGATTTGAGATATTTATTTATTGTTTCATTCTATCAATTTGATTATTTATGGCTTACATTCACTTGATACCTATCATGTAAATAGTCTGGAAGATATGAAGATTTATGTCATATCAGATGACAACCTCAAAATCCTAAGACGAGTTAGGGATTATATTGCACGAAATGCAAAAGCCTAAAGAGTTAATGTGAGAGTTTATGTTGCACTAAGTAAACTATCTTAAAGTTCTATGGCTTGTTATTTATTTCTAAGGAATTTTTCTATTAAAGATGGCCGCGTTGCCCATAATATATGCTCCAAGTGCCTCATCGTAGTAGGTTTAATTTTAGAAGTGTCAAACATAGGAGATTGGGAGGGGTAGCATGTCTTAGAAATTTTTAAAATGGATGTTTAATTTCTTATTAGAGGAATATTTAAGTTGATTATGGTGACACCAATTGGGATCCCACAGTTCCCTCATTCATGTACCACCGTTTTCCTCATATTTACTCAGTCCATATGAATTCACCATATTCAACTAAATTAATTTAGTACTTTCATTTAGACTATGAGAAATCTTACTAGCACTCATAGGTTGCCTCCTCTGAGGGATTCCAGATCATCCAAAGAGACATTTTAATTTAATTTCACTTGTGATTTTTTTTGTTCTATTTGTGATTAAATTTTTAGTTGTCTTCTCTTTTGACTGTTGTGGCGGTGAATTTTATTTTTATTTTGTTTTAATTTTAATTTTGGTTTTAATTTTGTGGCTATCCTAAATGTATTGGTTTTGGCATGCAGGGTGACCTTGTTGTTTATCATGTAATTTCACAAGAAGAAAAGGTATGAGACAGTAAATCAAAGTAAAATTTAGAGCAATAAAATAAAAGCATATCTAACATTTTTCCTCGTTCCTTCACCTGAATGTTTAGCCTACCTGAATGTTTAGCCTACAATGCATATAGATAATTTTGCAGGAACTGAAGCCAGCCAGAAAGCAGGAAAATAGGTTTGAAACGTACTCATCAAATCCTATATCATAACTTTGTGGTTTCTATTTTAATGTATAGATGACTCCTTAAACAAGGCATAATAAGTTTAATCTTCCTCGAACGTATCCATATGAGTGAGAAAGTTCTAAGGGCCGAGTCCTAGACCTCTCACAATCCTTTGAAACATCTTGAGTTCATTCAAACTTATTTTGTTGCCTAATGATTCATCCTATATCATAACCTTATGCTCAATGAACTGATCTTCAAATCATTCTTAAGAATGGGGTAATTATCACATGATAATCTATTTATAAATTATGTGAGTGGGTCCCTTAGGGGCACATTAGCTTAATTAGAAAGCTTAGCTGATTTGATTTTAAAGTTAGGCTTGTAGTGTTTCAAATATGTTTAAAATTAATTTCATCATCTTTTCTAACTCATATTAGTCAAGTTTGATTAAGCCTAGCTCACTACCAAGCCCTTAACACTTAATAGTTATACTTGCATTTTAGAAAAGTTCACTTATGTGATAATGATTCTTATCAAAGTTCTGAATTATCATAAACCAATGATTAGGGGTTTTAGATCATTATATATTATCTTCCAATGATGAAACCCCTAACATAGGATCATTTAATTTTTTTTAATTATCTTCCAAATTAAAAAAATTAAAGGAAATTACAAACTTATCCTTTATGCGACAAAGGTGACGTTAGTTTCTACCATTTAAAACCCTTGTATTTCAATAATCTAATTATGTCAATTAGGATTATTCATGACCCATTTCCCCTTTATTAGGCCTAAACATTAATTAAGGCTTAATTCCTTAATTATAATTTTCCCCTTTAAGGCCTATCACCTCATAATTTATTAAATTTAACTCAAATAACTTTTAAAATTTTTATGTGACTCCACCTATAGGCCAATTAAAACATCAGAGGAGAAAAATGTAATTTTTCTTATTTAATTTAATTTATATAATTATTTACATAAAAAAATGTGGATTTTCAAAAATAATTCAATAAACTTAACTAAAACACAATATTTATTCTTAAGAAATTTACTGGAGGTTAACCTACACCAGTGGACCACTTTAACCAGTTTTTATGATTGTTTGAATTTTAATTTAATTATTATGCTTGTTTTATACTATGCAGTATTAATTAAGTATAAAATATTATTTAGGTTTAAAATTAAGTTTGGTATATTTCGTAAATCTCTCTGAGGTCAGAGAACCAAGATAAATAAATTTTATATTTTTTTATTTTTATTTTAATTATTACAATTATTTTAGTGAAAAATTAGGGAAAATCAATTTTTAAGCTTAAAATATATTTTGAGCCTTCTAATATTAATAACTTCACTTAGGAAATTAGGAAAATTATTTTAATGTCTCCCAAATAATTAAGAGATAAAATGTGACATTTTGGTTGATTTTTATATTTTAGTAATTTTATGATTTTTAATTTATTTTAATATTTTTTTAATAATGTTTAAAATTTAAAAATAAGCCTAAAAATGAAGTGTTTATTTTAAATATCATTTTATTTTTATTAAATTCTCCTAGCTATAAGGAACTCCCAAAACAAATTTCATAATTTTCAAACATTTATTTTAATTGCAATAATTATTTTACTGCCAAAAATGTTATTTAACTTAGAAAATCAAATTAGGTGATCAAATTAACTCTGAATGACTTAAAAAATTTTATAAGAGCTCATCCAACCCTAAACCACAGTGGAAAGCCATTATTTCATTATTTACATTTATTTTTAACCTATTTTATGTTTTTCTTCATTGTAGAGATTTAATTACCATTAGGGAGAAATTTAATGACTTAAACCAAGTTTATATTTTTCTTCTAGTCCTCTGGTTACAGTGAACCTACAAAAATTTACTTTGAATTTTTCTAATTAATATTTTAATGAAAACTGAGATGATTAACTTGAAAATTAGAGATCTCTTCATAGAGATCTCCCCTGACCTTAGAAAAATCAAGGAAGATCCCTCATGATAGAGAAAAAAAAAGTTGTAAATCTCAAGTCATGGCCGAAATTCCTATGAAAAAAGAATTTAAAGCATGTGATACTGTATTTAATTTATTAAAAATATAATATAAATCAAATAAACACCATACCATTTCCACATTGTTCTCCTTTGTTCACTCAGCAAGTCTTTATTTTTCTATCTTCACCAAGTTACAGATTTTTAAAGTTTTCTGAATTAAATATATACAATTAATCCAAATTTTCTCACATAAACGAGATGCCGAGTCAGCCTGGTATGTGTCGAAAACACACGTGTTGCCTTCTGGTTAGATGCCACCATCTGAGTCAGTTGCGCACTTTATGCATTTAAAGCCCATCCATCGTGATCCTGACCATCCAAGTGATACATGCTCGATCCAACGGCTCCACATCGTCGTCCTTAACTGACTTAACTTGTAAATATTCAACCTTCTAACCCTATGATCTCAGCCTATACTTAACCAAATCCCTTAGGTATTGATCCTATAGACTCATCTAGTCCAGACGAACATATATATATGGTTCATACAGTATGAAATACAATATTCATGCATGGAGAATGAAAATAGACTTGGGTTAAAGTGAGAGCTCTATACCATGGTCTGAGAGGGGAGGCCTCAATCGGAATAGTTATGCACCTTCATAGGGACCTCACGAAGCTCATAGTAGCAGCAATTTGAGCTCTTGTTAGGCCTACACCAGAGTTCAATCATAAGAGAAATTCATGTCTGAGGAAAGTCTAGGTTGGAAAGGCTCTGGGATGGGGCTTCTGTGGGGAATCTTCTTCGTTTAGTGAGGGGATGGTGAGGAGCAAACCATTACGGAGCTAGGGGTAGTGTAGGTTTATGACAGTGAGTGTCCTGGTTTTAGCTAATTTTGAGCTCAAAAATTGAGCTCAGGCAGTGGAGAAGAAAGTCGGGAAATGGTTGGGCTGAGCTTAAAAAGTCTGGGAGAAGCTCTAGAAGTAGTTGGACAGAGTTCCCCTAGGTTCAGTGTATATCCTTCTTATGTTCATGAAGGGTGGTGGCTTAAATAGCCATGGCTACGGGGAAGTTCAGGGCTTGCTGGTGGGTGAGATGAATTGCTTAAGTGGAAGGCGGTAAGGCACCTGTGGCCAATTAGGGTTGGATAGCTTGGAAGAGTGAATTTGGGTTTCATTCATGAGAGGTGGTTCTTGGTATAGGCTCTTCCGGTAACTAGGCCGGCCAGCTAGGCTAGGGGAGGTGGTCGGAGGTGGGGAGAGCTTGTGGGTAGGCCATTAAAGTGATTAGCTTGAGTGGTGATGACTTTGGGTAAGAGTTCTCCTTTTATTTAACCATAAATGGGATGAAATCTTCTAATTTAGGGGACCTTCTATCCATGGTTGACTAAGGTTGGACCAAGATCAATCCCTAGGCTTTATTTGATGGTTATGGTGGACTTGGGTTCATCACATTTGGCTTAATTTGGTCACATTGGGTTAGGGTCAATTTTTGGGACTTTGGGTTCAAGTTAGGCCAAGCTGGGTTCAATCTTGAGTTAGGTCCAATTCATTATTCAAAATGATGTGCATGATTGTCATAAATGATTTAGAAGAGGATTATAGTAGTTTTGAGTTTGTTTGGGAGGTAGATTTGGTGGGTGATCGCTGAAAATTTTATTAAGAAATTCATACCTATTTTTGATGAAATTGCACTTTAAAGAAAGGTATTTTCTTTATTTTATTGCAGGAATGGAGAATTTAGGTGATAAAAGCAAAAATCATAAAAAGGAGCGAATTTGGAGCAAAAAGGAAGAAAATAATGAAATTTGTGCTGAGTCGCCGACAGCGAGATCGAGCCCGCCGACGGCAAGGCTACGAGGAGACATTTCTGAAGAAATTATAACTGTCTCGCTGACAGCGAGCTCGAGCACGCTGACAGCGAGGTAGCGCGGTTTGAAGATCTTCTAGAAGCCTCGCCGACATCGAGGTAGTTCATCGCCGACGGCGAGCTAGTTCAAATGGCTCAGATACATTGAACCTGGACACTTTTTGAAGGGATGCTTACACACCTCTTGGTCCTTTGTTCACCTCCATATATAAAGGCCGAAATTAAGTCTTTAGAGTGTCTTAGTGTGTGTTCTGTGTGTGTCTTTTAGGGTGTGTTCTAAGTTTGAGAGTTTTTAAGTGAGTATTTAGTGAGTTAGTGAGTTTTTAGTGAGTCTTCGTTGTACTTAGAAGGAAGAGTCGAAAAGGCTACGAGGAGTTTGCTTAGGGATAAATTGAGATAAGTATTTGTATTTAATGTTTTTAACTTTAAATGAAATCCATGCTTAGTTTAGTTCCCATGCATTCGAGTAGTTTATTAGTCTTTCTCCACTGTTATGAAATTAAGTGACTTGATGAACTAAAAATAGAAGTACTTTTATATATTAATAAATTGTGATAATTTTTACTTAAAACTTAATTTACTTTCAAACTGGCCATTTGAATTGTTAAAATGTGTTGAATATGAACTATAGTAAAAATTACATCTAATATTCGGGGAATTCAAAAGCCTTGGAAGGAGGGTGCAAATAAATAGGGAAATAATATCCTTTGGGCATAGAATTGAGCATTTTAGTGTGACGGACTAAAATATTCAATTCGATCCTATTGTTTGAGAGTTGGAGTGTAGATGTTAGCCCTCGGGTGAGGGGAAAGTGGGAGCTACGAAGTGGCGGTCGGTATCCTCCCGGCTAGCCGCGAGATTCGATAATCAAACATAGGATTAGTCGATATTCTTTACACATAGACCAAAGGGTAAAGAATAGGAATGCTCTATTTGTCACAATACCTTAAAATTATCTATTTAAATTCATCGATCACTTAAATTTCTAAACAAGGGGAAAGATACTTTTTACGAATAGTTAAGACTTATTTAGCAATTAGTTTAATTTCGTGCACTTTCAATACGTATTAATTTTCTACTTAGTTAAGTTACCTGATTAGAATACTTAGTTTACTTTATTGCGCTTAAATTTAGAATTCCAAATTTTTGTATACTAGTTTTATTATTATTATTATTTTAAAATTAGTTGTTATTTAATTTTCTCTTTCCCTGTGGGATCGATAACCAGGACTCCACTAGAGCCCTGTATTACTTGATACGATACGTATACTTGCGTAGCATCCACAACATAAATAATTAAAATTCTATACATATAATATACCGGGGTCAAGTTTTTGGCGTCGTTGCAATTAAATTAAAAATATCATAATATAAAATTGTGGGTCAAGTTTTTGGCACCGTTGCCGGGGAAAGTAAGAAAATTTACTAGAGTAACGGACTATTTTAAAATAATCATAATAAATTAATATCTATTCTAAAATTGTATGCGCAAATTTGGAAATGAAAATTTAATACCTTACGATTCTGAATTAGAGCGTACAATTAAAAGAATTAGAAAACAAAAGAAACAAATTATAAATTTAACACGAATGGTGAATATTCACTGAAATTCAAAATATGAACCAACAAAGACCATTAAGAGATTATGCCAACCCTACATCGAGATGAAATTCATTTAACTATTCAAAACCACTGATGTAGTTCGCTAATTCATTTGAACTTAAACACTGCGATTATCTAAATGGTACAAAACAATCAATTTAGTGGTTCACCTGCGAAGATCCTAACTTACATCTTGCTTGTTTTCTAGAACTTTGTGCTACTTTTAAATATCAAGGAGTATACGATGATGCTTATAAGACTTAGACTTTTTCCTTTTTCATTAAGTGATAAGGCTAAAATGTGGTTGAATTCGTTAGCACTTGGATCTATTAAAACTTGGGGAGAATTATCACAAAAATTTCTATCCAAATATTTTCCACCATCGAAAGCTTGCTAAGTTTAGAAATGATATAACTTCTTTTTGTTAGTTAGATGGAGAATCGATATATGAATCTTGGGAGAGATTTAAGGAACTTCTTAGGAAATGCCCACATCATGTCGTTACCAGATTAGGTGATAATTCGAACCTTTTATAATGGATTAGCAGGATCTTTAAGATCGATCATCGATCTTCTTCTTGGAGGTTCATTAATGTCTAAACCATTTGATGAAGCTTATGCACTAATCGAAGAAATGGCAACAAATAATTTCCAATGGCACTGCTGATAGAGTAAATCCAAAAAGATAGCCGGCATTCATGAAAACAATGCAATATCTACGTTAGCTTCTCGAATTCTTTGCTATATCAAAGAAATTAGATCATTTTGGAATGAACTACTCTCCTACTTTAGAAGAAAACACATCTGGACAAATCATAGAATCTCAATCTAATTATGAAACTTTAAATGCTATTAATAATAGAACTAATAACCCTTATTCAAACTATTATAATCCTGGTTGGAAAACTCATCCAAATTTTAATTGGAATAACACATCTAATCAACAATGGATGAATCAACCTAATCGAAGCAAATCCAAACTATAAACCTAATTACCCACCTGGATTTAATAACAATAACCCTCAATTCAAAGATAAGAAATTATCTATGGATGAATTAATTTTGAATATGTGTCATCAACTACAAAATCAAGGAAATCAACTACAAATTCAAGGAAATCAACTACAAATCAAGGAACATCTATTAAAAATATCGAAACTCAACTTGGACATATTGCTACTGCGCTAAATAATAAAATTCCTGGAACTTTTCCTAGTAATGTGGAAATAAATCCTAAAGATCAAGGAAAAGAACAAATTAAAGCAACACGACTAAGGAGTGGAAAAGAATTAGAACCTCAATTTCAAAAAGAACTTAAAAGCCAAAAGAGGAAGTGGAAATTGAAAAGGAAACAATTCAACAAGATTCGAACTTAGAACATCCTTTAATACCTATGAAAATTTTTGTTGAAAAACCTCACCACCATTTCCTCGACGACTAGCTCAACATAAAAAAGATAAACAATTTGCTAAATTCCTTGAAATATTAAAGAAATTAACAATCAATATACCTTTTGTCGAAGCTTTAGATCGGATGCCAAATTATGTAAAATTTATGAAAGATATTCTAAATAAGAAAAGAAAATTCACCGAAAATGAAACGGTCGCACTTAGTGAAGAGTGTAGTGCTTATTATTCGGAAGAAGCTTCCGAAAAATTAAAAGATCTGGTAGTTTCACTATACCTGCGCTATAGGAGAAAAATTTTATGGAAAAGCTTTGTGTGACTTAGGAGCAAGCATCGATCTAATGCCTCTATCAATTTTTAAGAGATTAGGATTAGGAAAAATTACACCTACTTCGGTAACCCTTCGATTAGCTGATCGTTCGATTACCTTTCCTAAGGGAGTTATTGAAGATGTGTTAGTAAAAGTGGATAAATTTATCTTCCCGAGTAGATTTTATTGTTTTAGATATGGAGGAAGATAAAGAAATTCCTATCATTAGGAAGACCATTTTTAAGCTACTTGGAAATGCTTATGATTGATGTTCGGAAAGGAGAATTAACTATGAGAGTAAATGACCAAAAAGTTACCTTTAATATTGCAAAATCAATGAAATATTACTACGCTAGAAAAAGATGATGAATGTTTTCGGATGGAAATACTTGAACATTTACAACAAGAACATTTTAAGGAATATTACGAAGATAAATTAGAAAAAGAAAACATCTGAATTAATTGAAGATAATATTGAAGAACTAGATTATATTCGGGAAAGATTTGAATTTTTGGATATTGCGAAAACAACGACAAGAATATAGTTCCATCAATTATTAAACCTCCTGAACTTGAGCTAAAAATATTACGATCATTTGAAATATGCTTATTTAGGTAATTCTTCAACTTTACCAGTTATTATTTCATACTGCATTAAACGAATCTCGAGAACAAAAACTTTTAGAAACTTTAAAAAAATATAAGAAAACTTTTGGTTGGACTTTAGCGGATATTAAAGGAATTAGTCCTTGATACGTATGCATAGAATTATTTTAGATGATGAACATAAACCTAAAGCGAGATCCCGAAAGGAGATTAAACCATATAATGAAAGAAGTAGTTAAGAAAGAAATTTTAAAATGGTTAGATAATGGTATCATATATCCTATTTCGACGAGTGCTTGGGTAAGCCCGATTCTACTGTGTTCCTAAGAAGGGAGGAGTGACCGTCACTGCCAATGAAAATAATGATCTTATTCCTATAAGAAAAGTTACTGGTTGGCGTATATGTATTGATTATAGGAAACTAAATACCGCCACCAGGAAAGATCACTTCCCTTTACCATTTCTAGACCAGATGTTAGATAGATTAGCCGGACATAAGTATTTTTGTTTTCTAGATGGATACACCGGTTATCATCAAATACAAATTGCTCCTGAGGATCAGAGAAAACTATATTTACTAGTCCTTATGGAACTTTCGCTTTTCGAAGAATGCCTTTTGGATTATGTAATGCACCAGCAACATTCCAGAAATGTATGATGTCTATATTTAGTAAGTTAATTGACAATAGAATAGAAGTATTTATGGATGATTTCTCTGTATTTGGAACATCATTTGACACATGCTTAACTCATCTTGAAAAAGTATTAGAAGTATGTGAGAAAACAAATTTAGTTCTAAATTGGGAGAAATGTCAATTATGGTTGCGGACGGCATTGTATTAGGGCATAAAATTTCAGAAAAAGGCAAGAAAGTGGACCCTGCAAAAATTCAAGTTATAGCTAAATTACCACCTCCAACTACGGCAAAAGGGGTAAGAAGTTTTCTTGGACATGCTGGATTCTATAGACTCTATATAAAAGATTTTTCAAAAATTACTAAACCTACTATGCCAACTTCTCGAAAAGGACAAGAAATTTGAATTTACGATCGAATGCCTGAATGCTTTTGAACTCTTAAAAGAAAAATTAATTACAACACCTTATAATAGTTTCACCTAGCTTGGGAGAAACCATTTGAGCTTATGTGTGATGCTAGTGATTATGCTGTAGGAGCAGTTCTTGGGCAAAGATATGAAAAGATTTTTAAAGTTATATACTATGCTAGTAAAACTCTAAATAATGCTGAAATAAATTATACAGTTACAGAAAGAGAATTATTCTGCTATCAAATATTAAATTTAGACCTTATCTGATTGGAACAAAATGTATCATGCATACTGATCATTCTGCTATCAAATATTTAATGCAAAAGAAAGATTGCAAACCAAGATTAATTAGATGGATGCTATTAATGCAAGAATTTGATTTTGAGATCGTTAATAAGAAAGGAACTGATAATCAAATTGCGGATCATTTATCAAGATTAGAAAATCATGAATTATCTGATATTGAAAATGAAATTATAGATAATTTTCCTAATGAACAACTATATAATATCAATGAATGGAAAATACCATGGTATGCTGATATAGTAAACTATATTGTTAGTAATATTTTACCACCTATGCTAACTTTGCAACAACAGAAAAAATTCATCCATGATACGAAAGCCTATTTTTGGGATGAACCATATTTATATAAGCAATGTAAGGATTTAATTATTAGAAGATGTGTACCTTATGAAGAAAGCCGAACCAATTATTCAAAAATGTCATGATTCGATTTTGGAGGACATTTTGGGATTGATAAAGCTGCTTATAAGATTCTACGATACTGGATTTTACTGGCTACTCTATTTAGAGATGTATACGGATAGATTAAAACTTGCGATAAATGCGAAAGAGTAGGAAATATATCTAGAAGAAACGAAATGCCTCTAAATTTTATATTAGAAGTTGAAATTTTTGATGTTTGGGGATTAGATTTTATGGGACCTTTTATTCCTTTGTTTGGAAACTCATTGTCGGCATATTTTTAGGTTGTGTTGTATTTTAAAAGGGGTCGCCTAACAGAAGTTGTCGGCGAATTTAAATTTTAAATTTAATTTAAATATATATATATAATTTAGACAAGTAGTATTTGATTTTGAAAATAATTTTAAATATGAGATTAAACCGATCTCACATCCCGAATAGTTTATATAAACGAGCACCGCACCACAAGCCAGTGTATCTATCCCTAAGGATAGACACACTCGCTTGATGGTGGGGCTCGATCAAATAAACTAGAAGTTTTGTGACATCCGTTTGGTCCGCGAACCAATTTTATAAGTCAGACAAATTCCCAGCTTAATATGAAAGTATCAAACGGGGTTTATATTACACAGGTTCTTTAAAATTCCCTATAAGGGCAAGCCCTATAGTTAATTACATCTTAAGTAACGGGAATCACCTAAGAAAACTCTCGATAATAATCAATAATTCTGCTCTCAAGAATTTGAAAGTTTAAGGTTTTCGAAGATTGAATTTTGGAATTTCGATAGGGGATGGATCAAATTTGGAACATTTTTGTTTTGTGAATCCGAAGGAAGAAAGGTAGGAGAAATCAACTGATTCGAAGTGAACTTCGGTAATTTCCGACTATCCTATTGTTTGGCTTGAATTTAGGAAAGTCCTAATGTTTATTTAGTATTTCGATCTTGCCGATTTTAATTAATTAGGGCTTATATTTGTATGATAAAATCAAACAAATAGCTCTAGAAGATGTGAGGGTTTATTGTCGTATCGGACGACTACCTCGGAATCCTAAGACCGGTTAGGGCTTAATTTGCAATGCAAATGCCTAACAAAGAGGTTGAGGATTTATGTTGCATTAAGCGAAGCTACCTCGAAGTCCTATGGCTTGGTTATTTAATTCTAGGAAAGTTTCTTTGAAGTAGGTTCGAGTTTTCTTGACGACGATGGCCGTCTTGCCCACCATGCTCCAAGCTCCTTGTTGTTGCAGAGGTTTAGTTTTAGAAATCATAAATCGGGGAGATGAGAAAAGTGTTTTGGTTTAGAGAAGTCTTAATTTCCGAGTGTTTTGTATTTTGATTAAAACGAATCTTAAAGTTGATTATAACGACACCGGTTAAGATCCCACGGTTCCATCCTTCGGCATCATTATTTTTATCGGATTCACTTAGTCCGGATGAATTTGCTAAACTCAGCTGAATGAGTTCCACACTTTCATTTAGACCGTGGGAAATCCCGTTAGCAACACGTAGGTTACATCATCAGAGGTATTCTCGATCATCCAACGGGACGTTTTAATTTAGTTGTAATTGTAGTTTTGTGTTCTATTTGTGATTAAATTTTGAGTTGTTTTATATTTTGAAATGTTGTGGCGGTGAATTTTATCTTGCAATGACTTTTAACTTAATTTGGTTTCGGTTTTAGGGTCTATCCTAAAGGTGTGGGTTTTCATGCAGTTGTTGTTTTATCATGCGAGAAAAATAAAGTACATTTGCAAGAAAGTAAATTGCGGGAAAGTAAATTGCAAGAAAGTAAATTGCAATAAAAATAAAAGCGTGCACGGAGGGTCTTCCCGTCATCCCAAGCTGCACATAAAACACAATTAGAATATTTAAGCAAGTTCTAGGTAAAGGCTAAGGGAAGGGTTATGGTTTTCTACCAAATTCCTAATCCTATAGCTAGTCATTCCCTAGGACGTCTAGGTTCTCTGTGTTTTGGTTTGAGGACGATTTTCTTCATCGAAGAACGATTAAGCCCAATTGTTCTTATAAATGTCCTATCATATTGAGGAAGTGCTTAAGAGGAATCTTAAACATCTTTTCAATATTTCTAGGATTGTTTTAAGTCGAATGAATTTAATTATACAAATGAATTAATCGTCCAAGAATTTCAAGTTTTATTGTTATCTTGCTTCGGTGAACTAGGACATTTGAATATCCTATAAGTGAAGTAACATTTCATTTAATGTTACGTTTAGGAGTTATGATAACTAAAACTTTCGAGGGTAAATTGGTATTCAAATGATTTGATTTAAGTTAAAGGGTTTAAATTTGGAATAGTGTTGAAGTTGTTTTATATTTAATTTAATTTAATTTAATTGAGTTTGATTTGATGTTGAATTAATTTAATTTGATTTGATTTGATTTTAATTCAATTTGATTTAATTAAATTTAATTTAATTTAATTTAATTTAATTTTAATTTTAATTTAATTTAATTTAATTTAATTTAATTTAATTTAATTATTTAATTTAATTTAATTTAATTTAATTTAATTTTAATTTAATTTAATTTAATTTAATTTAATTTAATTTAATTATTTAATTCAAATTAATTTATTTAATTTAATTTAATTTTAATTTAATTTAATTTAATTTAATTTATTTAATTTAATTTAATTAATTTAATTTAATTTAATTAATTTAATTTATTTTATTTAATTTAGTTTAATTTAATTCAATTATTTAATTTAATTTAATTTACTTAATTTAATTTAATTTTAATTTAATTTAATTTAATTTAATTTAATTGTTTAATTTAATTTAATTTAATTATTTAATTTAATCTAATTTAATTTAATTTATAATTTTAATTGAGATTTTAAAAGAGTTTAATGATTTAATTAAGTCTTTTAATATTTTAAATTTGAGTTATCATTTTAATTAAGAGTTAAATGTTAATGATATAATTAGTTTAGGGATTTTTTAAATTAAAGAATAAATCTCTTCCTAATAAATATCCCTTATTTTAATAATTCGATTTTATTATTCTTCCAAATTTAATCTATTATTTAATTAAAGTTTAATTATTTTAAAATTTGTTTAATGAGTTTCTACCCTTTAATTATTTAAATTTCAATCATCCAAATCAGATTAAGATCAAATGTTTTACTTGTTGATTTTTTATTAAACCTAAAGTTTTAATTAAGGGTTGAAAGTTTAATTACCATTTTACCCCTTAAGCTTAATAATTTCATAACTCACTAAATTGAACTTAAATGAACTTGAAATTTTTATGTGACTTCACTCATATATCAATAAAGACATGAGAGGAGAAAATGTGATTTTTCTGTATTTAATTTATTTATATAATTATTTTTGGTGGAAAATAGAGATTTTCAAGGAAAATTTGATAACATGACCAAAGGAAAGTTTCTGTCCTTAAGAAAATTAGGGGACATTTCTAATGACCAGAGAAGCACTTGGACCAATTTTGGTGATTTTTTGAATTATATTATTTTTATTATAATTATTTTGAGTTTTGGAGTGTTAATTAATTTAAAAAATAAAATAAATGTTGAAAAATGGATTTTATATTTTTCAAAAATCTCTCTAATATCAAGGAAACCAGAGAAACAAATTTTGCAATTTTCTGATTTTTCTATGATTTATTATAATTATTTTAGTGAAAATGCTAGAAAATACATTTTTTTTAATTTTAAAAATTACCCTAGGGCTTTAAAATTCAATATCTCACTAAATAGACCTAGGAAAAATGTGGGATTTGTTCCTAAGTGATTAAAATTCAAAATGTGACATTTTGGTGAATTTTATTATTTTTGTGATTTTTATTATTTTTTTTATTAAAAATATTAAAATATTATTAAAAATCAACTTTTTTAGAAAATTGAAATTTTGATTTTCTTAGGTTCCCCTGATATCAGAGAGGCTCCAAAACCAATTTGGTGAATTTTTGAAAGGTATTTTAAAAGTTATGAATTTTTAAAGTTTAAAATGGCTAAGTGGCTTAATCAACCCAATTAGTGGGGCTAACCAAGTC
This sequence comes from Papilionanthe hookeriana x Papilionanthe teres, assembly GCA_022702705.1. NCBI lineage: Eukaryota > Viridiplantae > Streptophyta > Magnoliopsida > Asparagales > Orchidaceae > Papilionanthe > Papilionanthe hookeriana x Papilionanthe teres. The sequence continues at coordinate 116,383,764 of CM040431.1, forward strand.
CAATTGACCTCAAATTTTTATGGTGGATTCCTCTAATCCTAAAGGTCAGTGGAGAATTGATTTCAAGTCAATTTGATGCATGGTTAACTCTAATTAATTAAAGACCTATTTTGAGTGTTTAAGCCAATTAGGGTTGTTTTAAATGAACTAAGTCAAAACCTATTTTTCCTAGGGTTCTCTGGTCATAAGCAACATCACCAAATTTTCCTAGAATTTATTTCACAACATGCTATTTACTGGGATTAAAATACTCGAAAACGAGTGACATGAACTTGAAAAATCAAGAACTCTTCATAGGGATGGCCTCTGACTTTGGAAAATTCAGGGAATGTTCCCAAATTCAGAGGCTTCAAAAGCCCTATGGTCTCATGCCATGGTGAATTGTATGAATGCATGGAGAATTAAAACAATGCAGAGAGTAAATAAATTATAAAAAATAAAATATTTGATGAAATTAAATGATTTCTTTTCCACATTATTCTCCTCTGTTCACTGAGCAAGAGGGTATTTTTATTTTATTTTTCTGATTTTTCTACACAGAGATATGAATTTTTGAAGTTTAGGGAATTAAATAAATTAGAAAATCCCTAATTTTCTACTTATCCACGCGGCGCCAGCGCATCCTCGGCAGCTCCGAAAGGCCACGCGGCGCGCTCCCGTTCGACGCCGCCACTCGAGTCGGCGGCCGGGCCCGCGGTTCTCGCACCGTTTCTGGTCCGACGCCATCCGGCCGTTCGTCCGCGCGTGTATTGAATGGACGGCATCCGTTCATCGTCCCCAAGTGTTCTCGCACGAGAGCCGTCCACACTAAATCCACTAAGATCTCACTCGATTCTCGATGGATTTTTATGTTCTTATACTCTATGGATTCGTCTTGAAGAGACGAACACATCTATACGGTTAACATGCATTGAAACTAAGGCATTTGAAATAGAGATTCTCCGGAAGCTCGGGATGAAGAATTAGCTCATACCTTGGCTCGGAGAAGTGTGGCTTCAATCGAGAGTTGTTGCACCTTCGATTGGATCCCGACAAGCTCCGGATGAAGTCTCTGCAGTCCAGTGAATTGTACGGATATGATTTCGACCAAGCCCGATCACAAAGCTTGGAGGTGGAGCAAGCTGGGTGGCTCGGAGATGGGGCTTTTCTTTGGTGGACACCTTCCCTTGGTGCGGTGAAGGTGTAGAGCCAATCGATTTGAGAATTGGCTCATCTGTGGAGAAGTGTCCTGGTTTTGGGTGGAATTTCGACTACGAAATTGAGCTTACGGAGGAGAAATGGCGGGGGATTTCACTTGGGGATCAAGTGCTCTAAGAGTGGAGAAGGGTGCGGAACAATTTTGGCGAGTTTTGGCAAGGTTTGTGCTTAGCTCCTCTCATGGCCGAGAGGGGTGGAGTTTAAATAGGAGAGGGTGGAAGGCCTCTCGGAGGGAGTTAGGGCTTGGGATCGGTCTGCTCGAGTGAGGAGAAGATCGGCCATGGTGACCACTAGGCATGGGGCGGCTCGGCAAGTGAGAATTTCAATGTTGGCTCACATGTGAGCTCTCGGCCATGGTGTTTTCCGGCGGCACAGTGGCCGGCAGGCCGAGCAATGGTCACCATCTTGGTCGAGTGGGTCGGGGGTGGGGTTTAGTGTAGGCGATTGGCAAATGCCATGTGTAAAGGCTTTGATTCAAAGTGGAATGGGGGCATGGCTAAATTTGAACCTAAATGGGTCAACCCACCCATTTGGGCTAGGTGCACCACCCAAGGCCTGGTTTTGGCTGAGGGAAAAGTGATTTGGCTCGGCATAATCGGTAGGGTCAAGTCACCATCCAAGCACAATTAGGCTTAAGCATGGTTTAGTGGAATCATGGAAGTGGTTAATCACCTTTAGGAATTAAGGAAAGAGCCTCCTCCTTTTGCCCAAAATGGCATGGTGACATGTAAAGAGGCTCTCATGGCTTGCATATGGCTTGTGCATGGCTCCATGGCTCCATTTGGCTTGGGAAAAGGTTTGAGTCGATTTCATAAAAAAGGATTTTAAGGATTTTGGATAATTTGGTGGAAATTTGGATGAAGCTTCATTTAGAATTATTTGATGATTGTTTTAGGACTTAGGGATGATTTTAATTGAAAATATGATGAGGGGAAATGTCATATGGGCTTTGGAAGAATTTTTGGGGTTTTGGATTTGGTGGAAGTGGGCTTTTAAAATGGTTTAAGGAATGGGCCTTTTAAGTTTTGAAAATGAATTTATGGATGGGAATTTTGTAAAGAGGTTGGGCCAAATAATTGTTGGGTTTAGCTCATGGATGTGTCATGAGTGATTTGAAACAAATTGGGGATGATTTGGATTTGAATTGGGTTGAATTTGGGTTAGGTTTGGGTTTAGGTCGAAAATGGGCCTTTTGACCTTGGATTGAGTTTGAGTGGGACTTGGGTTCAAATTTTGGGCAAATCATGTTAGGGTTTTGTTTGTGGGAATGTTAAGGAAGATTTAGAAAAGATTTGAGGTTAATTGGAGTTGAATTGGGTGAGTTTGGGTTAAGTTTGGGTCATGGGTCCAAATTGGGCTTTAAGGCCAAAAGTGAGATTGGATCCAAATGTCAATCAAATTGGACTTGGATTTGGTCTAAATTGGTATTGGGAATGTTGGATTGAAGTTTAGAATTGAATTGGACCAGAATTTGAGTCAATTGGATAGGTTTGGTTTAACATTGGGTCCACTTTGGGTTAAAATGGGTCGATTTGGGGGTTTTGACAAAAGTAGGGTAAATTGACAAAATTGGCCCATGGTGTAGTTGGACAAAATGAAATTGGGAATATTTAGGATTTTTTGGAATTTTCTGGGAATTTTCTGAATTTTTGGATTTTTAGGCAGAAGGGTATTTTTGGTATTTGGAGGGTATTGGGGGGTATTTTTGGAATCTTTGGTATTTTTGGGTATGGATGATCAATTTGAGTGATGTGGAGATGTTTGGGATTGATTTTGGAAAATTTTGGGTAATTTGGAAATTTTGCGAAAATTTGGGTAATTTGAGGGTTTTGGGTAGGTTTAGTAGGTGTAGGGTCTCGGGGGTCAAAAATTGAAAATTTGGGAAATTGGAGATTGGGTGAATTTAGGTGGAAAGAAATCATTTTGGTTGAGCCATGAAACCATTTCAAGCCCATATGAGCCATGAAAGGACTCGTTTGAGGCATTCAGCTATGTTGTTCCTAACCTCTTGCGCGAGGGCTTAGGGGTTAAGGACCATCCATGTGAATCACCCACATGAGTCGAGGAGGTTAAGTTGGGTATGGGTGTGGTTTTAGGAAGTGTGTGGAAATGTAGTGTGTAAGTGTAGTGTAAGTCGGCCCCCTCACTGAGACCGGGCCGCCGGGGGTAGTCCTAAGGCCGAAGAGTCATATAGGAACTCATCCTTTAAACTTCCACATTTGATTTCAACCCTGCAGGTGATTAGGGGTCTATAGTCAAGTTTGTGGAGTTTGCGGGGAGTTTAGAAGTGGTTTGAATTTCTAAAAGGCGGGTCCCGATTCTAGTCCTCTAAGATAGTCGAAAGAAAAGCCTAAGGCTAGATCCTAAGCACTAAAAAGAAGAAGGGAAGACCTCATCGAAAATGAGGTCAACAAATGGACTCGATAGGTGTGGTGAGTGACGGAGCACACCGCGCGTATTGGTGTTGACCGAAGCGATCAACAAAACCAACACAGATGTCAAGTGACGAACTTAGGACGAAGTAGAAGAGTTTCTGCTGGGGAGTGTCGAGTATATCTCGGAACCGGAGATTCTTGAACTCTCGGCGGGGAAAGGAAAAGGAGGTAAATCCCAAATCACATGACACGGGGAATTTCGATTTAGATTTTATTTTGTTTTAGATTTTTATGTGTGAGTTTAGATTTCAGCTTGGAGTTTTTATTTAGATTGAAGTTTTGTCAAAATTAATTTGAGGGATTTGATTTGAAATGAAAATTGGAGTTACGAGGTTTTAGATGTAACATCTCCAACCTCGAAAGAAAATTGAATTGATTAGATTGAATCGTTGCAATGAGAAGAGATCTCGGAAGCAAAGTGGTGTTGGATGTAAAAATCCTTAACCTCAAGAGTTTGATTTCGATGTATTTCATTGCGATAGGGAAATGATCCTAAAGCGATGCGGTCTCGGATGTAAAATCCTTAACCCAGGAATTCGATTTGATGTATTTCGGTGCAATAGGGAAAGAATCCTAAAGCGAGTGCGGTCTTGGATGTAAAATCCTTGACCCAAAAGTTTGAATTTGATGTATTTCGGTGCGATAGGGAAAGAATCCTAAAGCGGTGCGGTCTTGGATGTAAAATCCTCGACCCAAAAGAGTTTGAATTTGATGTATTTCGAGTGCGATAGGAAAAGAATCCTAAAGCGGTGCGGTCTTGGATGTAAAATCCTCGACCCAAAAGAGTTTGATTTGATGTATTTCGGTGCGATAGGAAAAGAATCCTAAAGCGATGCGGTCTTGGATGTAAAATCCTCGACCCAAAGAGTTTGATTTGATGTATTTCGGTGCAATAGGAAAAGGATCCTAAAGCGGTGCGGTCTTGGATGTAAAATCCTCGACCCAAAGGTTTGATTTGATGTACTTCGGTATGATAGGAAAGATCCTAAGCGATGCGATCTTGGATGTAAAATCCTCGCCGATTTGAATTTGATGTATTTCGGTGCGATAGGAAAAGAATCCTAAAGCGGTGCGGTCTTGGATGTAAAATCCTCGACCCAAAAGAGTTTGATTTGATGTATTTCAGTGCAATAGGAAAAGAATCCTAAAGCAGTGCAGTCTTGGATGTAAAAATCCTCGACCCAAAAGAGTTTGATTTTGATGTGTTTCAGTGCAATAGGGAAAGAATCCTAAAGCAGTGCAGTCTTGGATGTAAAATCCTCGACCCAAAAGAGTTTGATTTGATGTATTTCAGTGCAATAGGAAAAGAATCCTAAAGCGGTGCGGTCTTGGATGTAAAATCCTCGACCCAAAAGTTTGAATTTTGATGTATTTCGGTGCTGATAGGGAAAGAATCCTAAAGCGATGCAGTCTTGGATGTAAAATCCTCGACCCAAAAGAGTTTGATTTGATGTATTTCGGTCTGATAGGAAAAGAATCCTAAAGCGGTGCGGTCTTGGATGTAAAATCCTCGACCCAAAGAGTTTAATTTTATTTGATTGATATTTGATTCGAGATGCTGGAAGAAATTGAATTTGAATTTGATTGAGACTTGAAACCTGGAAAGATTGAATTCGGAATTTTGGAAATTTGGAAGGATGAGTTTGAACTCGATTGAAATTTGATTTAAGATTTGATTTGAAATTTGGAAGATCAAGTTTGAAACTTGATCGAGATTGGATTTGGAATTTGATTGAGGATTTGATTTGAAATTTGTAAAGATGAAATTTGATTTTGAAGTTTGGAAGGATGGAATTTGAGATTTGTGTTGATTTCGTTTATCTTTTAATGGTTCAAATTTTATTTTATTGTTTATTTAATGTTCATGTGAACTTGGTGTTTGTCATTTTTCGGATTTTTTTTTTAGAAAGTTTTCTTTTATTCTCTTTTTTTTTATTTCTTTTACGTTCTTTGTTCGAAGTTCATTTAACTTTAATGGCGTTTCCCAATCAATTTGCACAAAAGAGGTGAAGGCCAAAAACGTGACATGGTCACTTTCATTCCAATCATGTTGAAAATACATCATACAACTCGATGCTGGAATATATTTCATACAATCCATGTAGACTCAAAACGGATTTGTGTATGATCTTTGTTGATCCATCAAAAGAATCATCGTCAAAAATCCATGTACGAATAGTGAGGTACATGGTCAATAACATCACCTTCCAAGCCATCCTTGGCAAGGATGCCGAGCTGGATGTACGTTGGAGGTGTGATATTTCCCATGTAACTCACGGCTCGTAAGGCGGAGGTTCTCTGGCTACGGGTACGGTTGGAAATGGTAAGGTATTTTGTTGTCGTCCATCCTCACGAAAGTAGCGAGATTCGCTCCACCGGCACCCCGGTATGCAATGCTTTGCGATATCCGCTCCGTTACCTTGCGGTATCATGACGGAACCCACCGGTAAAGGTATCTTTGCTGGCCCTCGGAACTCACCCGGGCCTGCTATCCGGAGGTCGGATCCGAACATGATGTTACACTCATTCAAGAAAGAGACCGTGCGAAAGGTCGACGAAGTCGTGGTGATCAATATGTGGGGGTATGCGGTCACCCTGTTTGTAGATGTTGATAATGCGGCTATTGGGTATGCAATCTGTCGGCGGTACCCTCCATGTTATCAATCTTTTTACCATTCTCTTGATAACTGATGGCATCGGATCTACTTGCCCATGACGGAGTATTCCGGTGGGTTTCCCTTCTGTCTTCGAGCAAAGTTGTAGCGGCATCCGCATTGTATTGTGATTCTTCCTTTCCACGGCATCCATCTCCGGGGTTCGAGTATGTGTTTTCCCTCGGGCGGCTGCTCGGCCCATTCTTTTCGAGATCCCGGATACAATCCACGATTTGCTTGTTGTTCATACTGCGAGAATACGTCGGTGTGTAGCTCGAGGCCTTCTAGTATGTTGATTCTTCTTCCTTTAATTCTCTCGAAGTATTCGAAAGTTTTCTTTTCAACATTACGCATTCTCTCCGGCTCGTATTCCGGAATGCTGCAGATGGCGAGGCCTTGTGACATATTGTGGGATATATGGTTCGATCCCTTCACGTTCCCCTGCATACCTTGGCTCCTCAGGGATGATGCCTGTCGGGACATCCCCCGGGGTTGCTTCTGCAACAAGGTCATGCATTACTGGTGGTTCTATCCGGTGGCGTGGTAGCCTTCTTCCTTCTGATCTTCTGGAGATTTCCCTGGTTCTTTCTGTTATTCTAGGAGCTGGCCTCCTTTCTTCGGAGTTCTGGTGAACCGGTGTCCTTGAAGTGTATGTGCTTGGCATTAGCAATTGTCTCGTCGCGGCTGGTCCGCGGCTAGTTTTGTTAACATCTTACGGATACGGCGATTCTTATTCCTTCGTTGCGTGGGCTGTGAGAGTAGCCCTCCGAACTTCTTGAATCTCTGCGGGCGCGGCGGCGACAAGCCTGCCCTCCGTTTGTAGCGACTACGGACTTCATTTTCTTGTCTTCTTCGGTGTTTGCTTTTCTTTTCTTGTTGTTGGATTGGTGGCTTGGGCCACCCACTTTCATCAGCTTGTCTGTCCGGGCGGTTCTTCTCGGTTAGCGGGACCCGGTCACTTTCCTCGTCTTGTAGGCCTGCCGGTGCGAAATCCGAGTCGATCTCGATTATCGCTCCATCTTTCACCCTCTTTTCATCGAGTGCGAGGCTTACGCCATTCTTAAAGTTCGGGACCAGCCGCCGGTTCGACATTTCCCTGCGAAAAGACAAGGAAAAGGATCGGGGGCTATACTTAAGAACAAGAACATTAAGAAAATGTTTATTAAAGAGATTCTTTTTTTTTATATAAATTTTTTTTTTATTTTCAAATTTAACAGGAATGAAGTAGAATAAGATCAGAAAAGGGATTTTGATTTGGAAAAGAAAACGAGGAAAACTTTATTATCATGATTTTATTTATTTTAGCACATTTTATTATTTTTGGGTTCGGACCCAATCATAAGTAATTACTTCACCCGTGTTTCTTAGGGATGAAGAATTCATTCCTTCGAAACATCAGGTAGCGTAATATTTTTTCAAGTATCGTCCGTTGATCGGAAGCATATGTCGTTCTCCACGGCAATTCACTAGGCGGTAGGAACCTCACGAGTATCTTGCTTCGACCACAAACGGTCCTTCCCAAGTGGGTTCAAATTTTCCTCCTATCTTGCGGTGTGCAAGAATAGGTCTCTTGAGAACGAGAACTAAGTCACCAACTTTGAAGGTTCTTGGGCGGACCAGTTTGTCATGGGCTTGAACCATTTTAGCTTGGTATAGTTCTAAATTCTGTTGCGCTGCAAGTCTTTTCCCTTCCAAGCTTTCTAATTCTTCGAGTCGTAGTATGGCGTTTTCTTCGTCGTGATCTTGTTTGCAACTGCAATTCGAGTGAAGGAAGCTGAACCTCTAAAGGTAACACTTGCCTCGGACCCATACACCGGAGCGTAAGGTGTAGCTTGAGTAGGAGTTCGAAGGTTGTCCGGTAGGCCCATAAGGCTTCTAACAATTTCTCGTGCCAATTTCTCTTATTATCGTCCAAGGTTTTCTTTAAGATTTGAACGAGAGTTTTATTAAAAGCCTCGGCGAGGCCGTTTGCTCTTGGGTAGTAAATTGTTGAGTATCGCCGGTCGATTCCGTGTCTCCGACAAAATTGTTGATTTGTGTGCTTCGAATGCGACCCATTATACGAGATGATCCTGCGCGGCACTCCGAAACGGTGAGACAACTTGGTTCTTGAAAAGCTGCAGCACGTGGTGTGCTTTCACTTCTCTAAGTGGAGCTGCACGCCTACTTGGAAAAGTAATCTGTAGCCGCAAGAATGAAGCGATGTCCTTTTGAAGATGGTGGTTCTATCGGACCCACTATATCCGTGCCCCAACATTCGAATGGCCACGACGCAATTGTCGGGTGCAGCACATTTGGAGGTTGGTGTAGAACCACTCCGTGCACTTGGCATTGGTGACGGCTCTTGGCGATTTTCATGCGATCGGTCATCATCGAGGGCCAGTAGTACCCTAGTATTTTAATTTTCATCTTCATTTTTGGACCCGACTGGTGAGCGCCACAGAGTCCTGAATGTACCTCTTTAACAATTTCACGGGCCTCAGACCCGCTTAGGCACCTTAGCCACATTTGATCAAAAGACCTTCTGTATAATGTGTTGTTTATTAATGCGTAAGACGAGTTCTTTTCTTGATACGATGGACCGGCGACCTATCGTCCGGTAGCTTTCTGTTTGCGGGTAGTTACATCGATGGCTTGTCGCCGATCTTCGTGTTTTTACGTCACTTCTGCTGTTGATTCTTTTTCTTTTCTTGATTTGTGTATTGTGTCTATGTCGAGCTGTGATAGGACTCGACGTCCGTGAGTCGACACTTCCAGCGATTCATCTTGCAAACGAGGCAAATTCTTTTGCGAGACGGGCTAAAGCATCTGCTAAAGCATTCTCTTTTCTAGGAATTTTGTAGATTGTCACATTTGGAATCCGTTCCAACGATTTGTATGGCATACTTGGAAGTATTGTTCGAGTCTTGGCTTTAGAATTCTGTCTTGTCCGGCGATACGTTGAATGATTAACGCGTGAATCCCGTAGATGTTGATGTCTGTTATCCCCATTTGAATGGTTAATTCCAATCCCGTTATGAGGGCTTCGTATTCGCTTCGTTGTTTGTACACGGTTACGTCGAGTGGTAGGAGTATCTTAACATCCCCGCTCCGGTGTTATAAAGATTAGCCCGATTCCTGCCTTACAGGCACTATCACTTGCGATTCTTCGTCTTTGTGTGCTTGAAGATGCTCCGTCGAAATATAATTCCCAACGTCGATCGTCGAGGTCTTCTAGGTTCATTATTTGTTCATCGGCGAGATCGTCATTGAGAGGAGATTCGGCGGCAAAGGGTGTCTTTGCGAGGAAGTCTGCTAAGACTTGTCCCTTTACGGCACGCAGAGGCACGAAAGTTATATCGAATTGCGATAATATCATTGACCATCCGGCAAGTCCGCACGGAAAGTGTTGGACGAGTCATCAAGTATTGCAATGGATTAAACTTCGAAATCAAGTTGACCTTATGAGAAAGCATGTAGTGCTCGAGCTTTTGAGCGGCGAAGATCGAGGCCGAACAATGCTTTTCGATTGCGGGATACCTTACTTCGTCGGAAGTAAACGACGGCTTAAGTAGTAAAGAGCATTTTCTTTACCCTCATCATTGACACAGGCTAACGGGGCTCCGAGAGAGTCATCTAAAGCCGCGGTGTAAAGTATCGGCGGTCTACACGAGGCCCAGGGCTGCTAAGACGGGAGGTGTCATTAAATATTGTTTAATGTCTTCGAAGGCCTTACGGCATTTCTCTTCCCAAATAAATTTGGCGTCCTTTTTAACTAGTGCCGAGAAAGGTGACACCTACCGACGGGTTTGAGATAAAGCGTCGAAGATATGCCGGCTTCCCTTGAAAAGATCGTAGTTGTTTTAAGGTTTTGGGAGGCGGCATTTCTAAGATGGCTTTAATCTTCTCGGGTCGATTTCAATTCCACGATGTCGGACAACGAATCCTAAGAATTTCCGGAGGTGACGCCGAAGGCTGCATTTAAGGGATTCATCTTAAGGTTAAATTGTCTTAATCGTTCGAAAACAATTCTCAAATCATACGGTGGTTTTCCTTTACTTTGCTTTTGATGACGACATCGTCCACGTAGCACTCGACTTGATTGTGGATGAGATCATCAAAAATTCTTGTCATTGCTCTTTGGTAAGTTGCTCCTGCGTTCTTCGGTCCGAATGGCATCATTTGTGTAGCAAAATACTCCGATCGGCGTTACGAATGCTGTAAGCTTTTCATCTTACGGAGCCATTTTTATCCGGTTGTATCCCGAAGATCCATCCATGAATGAGAATATTTCATGTGTCGAAGCAATATCGATCATCGATTCGGAATCGGTAGAGGGAATTCATCTTTTGGACATGCCTTGTTTAAATCTGCGAAGTCCACACAAATTCGATCGACCATTCTTCTTTCGACTTGGCACCACATTGGCTAACCAGGTCGGGTATTGTTCTTCACGGACAAATTTAGCGTCTATTAGCTTTTTAACTTCGGCTATGACTTGTTGTTCGATTTCTAGACGCATTCTTCGGGACCTTGTCACGATTGGAGCAGTAGGATCCACTCCTAGCTTATGGACTGCAACCTGCGGGGCTAATCCTGGCATTTCATCGTAGCTCCAAGCAAAACGGTCTTTAAATTCCATTAATAACTTGATTATTTCTTCGGAGTCTTCTTTATTGAGTAAGGAGCTAACAAAGGTAGGTCTAGGCTCTTTGTTAGTACCTAAGTTAACTTCCGTTAACTCATCTATTGTGGATTTAATTTCTTCTTCGAATTACGGTGGAGCGTCTCCAATTTGTAAATCTTCGAGTTCGTCCGTAGTTTCCATGCAGTTTTCATTGGACTTGCAAGTGACAACCAAGCAAAATTCGGTATCGTCAGTCGACCCTACTGTGCCGAATCCGAGTCCATACTTTGAATTGGGTGGACGACCGGAGTTATTCCATAACTTTTCAAAATGTTGTGATTGGCCTTTTGTCCATTGTCGAGGTAAGAAACCACGTTGAATTAAATTTTGAACACGGGGAGAGTACCACTCAAAAGGTAATTCCATTAATTCGATGAAGTGACATCTTCGAATTGTACATTATTTTCGGTTTTGGAGGAAGAAGCACCACGGTAGAATTTGATTGGCCTTGCACCGTCATTACGTACCTCTTTGACCACCATACCCTCGATCTTGCTAGAATTGGATCGGGGTTAGGGTCATAGTATGTACATAGTGGTTAATCTTCTCGTACATTGATTTGTATTCTTCGTTCTTTTCATCTTCGAGGGAGATCTTGTATTGCGGCTTCTTTCGACTTATTGTCGCTGCTTCTTGCTTGATTTCTTTTTCTTCTTCAGAACTATCATCCCAATCAACATTGATGGTTGGTTTCCTCTGTCCAATTGTCCTAGAGTCTCTACCACGACCTCGTCCCCGGCCTCGACCTCGGATGCGAGTTGTGGAGAAACCTTCACCATCTCGCCGGAAGGGAGTGGTGAGTGACTGTTGGACTAGAACTTCAGGTTCTTCGTTGTCTCGAACTTTCTTTGCTTCATTTGTTACGGTATCTGCGGAGAAGATTGTTTTCTTCGGCGGTGCATAATAAGCTGCATCTTCATGGATTCCAATTTCATGTACGGAGAATGGTTGCAAGTCACCTTTGATGCACTGTTCCCCTCCATCGTAGTACTTGATGCACTGGTGTAGAGATGATGGTACCATCCTGTTTTCATGTATCCATGGTCGGCCCAGCAAAGCGTTGAACGACGTTTCTGAATCGATTATGTGAAATTTTGCGGTTGTCTTTGCTAAGTCACCGGTCTTCATCGATAGCGTTATTGACCCGAGGGCTCTTTCTCCTTTACGGTTGAATCCTCTTAATAACATTTTGTACGCCTCGAGCTCGCGAGCATCAATTTCCAAGTATGCTAGCGTTCGAAGACTCATTATATTGATTGATGCTCCTGGATCCACCAATACTGCGGAGAGCGTAAACTTCCCGATTGTAAGCGAAATGTACAACGGTCGGTTGTGATCTGGCATCCCAGTAGTAGGTCATTGTCCGTGAAGGTAACACCTCGTTGTTCCTTTAACGAGCAAACCTCATCTAAGGAATCTCCGGCCATTTGAGCTAAGCAAATTTCCGGATCGAAGTAAGGCCTTGATCGAGCTTCCCTCATCTCCTTTGATAAGATGAGAGCATCGTAAATGCTTCGGTTTGGTCGGTAGTTTCCTAAGATGGGCTAGCACGTTGTAGTCCACTTTGTTTCCATGCGTCTCGGCTTCTTCTCGAACGGGTATGTCTTCCGCCGGGGTTGGTTCTTCTTGAACAACCACCGCTTTCCTTTGTCTTTTGGACCCATTCTTGGAGGTAGAACTTTTCCACTTCTTAGGTTGACTTCGTAATTTCTTCGAATCTAGTGTTGAGTTTGTCGGTGTCTCCTCCTGAATCGGAATGGCTGAGCTCTTCCGGATTATCTTCCAAATGCGAAGGCTCTAACTCTATCGTAAGCTGGAGCTCCTCGAAACTCACGGATAGATCCGTTGCTTGTTGAACTCTCGTAGCCTCCTTGATGGATGCCTTCTTCGTCATTTTGATCGTCGAGATCTTGTATGATTTGAGAATTGTTGTTGGTATCGAAATCGACGCCCGGATTGTCGCTAGTTACGTAATCGTTAGAAACGATCAAAACGTAGCCAACGCCATCACCCTTATCATTATATGATCCCACCGAAGTGAGCGGATAATCATACAAAATCGAGAGGTTCGAGGGATTTCTCCCCGAATCGGAAACAACTATCCTAGGATAAGCGGCCCCTAGTCTAGCCTTAGGAATCTCGGTCCCCTCTTCTTCGTCGATTTTCTTCTTCTCTTCGATTGTCTCTGTCGAGGTGGTTCTTCTATCGCAAGTGATAGTACCGGCTTAACGGGTCTCGAACTACGAATTGAAGCTCGCACCGAAGCGGTTCGGATGTTGTCTAAAATCTTCTTCGAAGATCTCGTCCGAGCGGTGGTCCATCCATCGTCGGTTGCATAGGGATCTATCGGAATGACGGGATCGGTTGAGATAACATTGACGGAACCTCCTTTACAGGGTTCCTTCATGTACTCCTTCGGGATTGTTATATTTCCTTTCCGAAGGTTGTCATTGAGCCAACTTTTGAAGGTAATGCGATCTTCTATCTTGTGCCCAAGCATCCGATGGTAGGGGCAAAAGTTGGGATCACCTTTCTTGTTGACTTCCTCCGGTCTTTTGGGCTCTGGCAGTTGGAAATGCGGAGTTTTCATTAAGCTACGGAACATCTTTGATACTGCTTCATTCTTGAACGGATATTCTCCGCTCGAAGCTCCCTCAATGTACGTTGCGGACGAGACGGTTGTTCATCTTGCGGAGACGATCGATAGCTGGACCGGGGTTCTTGGTAATTTTGTTGTGGTTGCTTGCGGCCGTTCGTGTGGTATTTGCATCGGTTGTTTGCCTTTGTCAGCTACTGCAACGATCCCGGATTTCTTCTCGAAGGTCTTCACCGGCTACGCTTGTCCGTCTTGTCGGCAAAACTTAATTGCTTCGCCTCTTCTTGCAAGCTTCCGGCCTTGCTTAACAACTTCTCAAAAGTCTTAATAGTGAATCCCTTGAGGAGAAGTGCTTATCGGGCAGTGAATGCTTTTAAGCGAGATCCTGATCGCATGTTGTTCTTGCGGTTGTGGTTCACACTTCATGCTTAAATTTCTCCATCGAAGTATGTAATCCACTAGAGTTTCATTCGGCCTTTGTTTCTCTACCACTAAATCACCTATAGTGATGTGGTGCTGAGCTCCGACAAATCGCTTAATGAAGAGGCTCTCTAGCTCGAGAATGTCTTCACGAACCAGTTGGGTAATTCGCATACCGGTCGAAGGCGATTCCCGACGGATCGCTAACGAGCTGTCGGAAGAGTAGCGCATCGCTCCCGCCGGCATTGCAACAGCCGGCACGAAAGTGTGCAACATGCTTGTCGGGGGTTCCCGGTTCCGTCGAAGGTCTTAAACGAGAGGTGGTACGAAGCCTTTCGGGTATTGGACGGCGTCGAATTCTTACGGGTAAGGTCTGCCCGTCCGAATGGATGTCCCGCTCTTCGATTGTGCTAAGGCTTCTCGCTTCTGCTGCTCTGCCAAGTTCTTGATATCCTTTTCGGGGATCATACTTTGTGCTTGTATCCTTTTTCAGTTGGTCATCCCCATTGACGGATGTAATCTCCTTTCCTCCGTCTACGATGTGAATGACTTCGGGGGTGTCTCTGCATGTGGTTGTACTTGACTGCGGAGAGTGGCCAGAGCTATGGCCATCTCTTCCATCCTCTTCGCCATTTGAGCGATCGTGTCATCCTTTTCTGAAGCTGTCTCTTCATCAGTTCTGGCTCCTCTCTTTCTGCAGCTGCAGGAGCACCTTGAGAAGCTGATGAAGCTCGTGTCTCAACCATGTTGATTTCTGCATATTCATTGTCCATGAATTCCGATGAGTCGATCTCATCTCCGAACTTTTCTTCTCTTTCTTTTGCCAACCGTCGGATGTCGGTTCTCGACTTTTCCATGGCATCTTCTAGCGGAGCTTTCGTGTATCTTTGTGGTTGTCATGCGATGGTTGCCGGGTCCTTTTTCACGAGTCCCCTTCATCGCGGTAGCACTTTCTTCGATTCCGGCCTCCGGCGAGACTTTCTTTCTCGAGGTCGTTGTTTCGATCTCAGTTGCCCCGTAGTGGGACGCCATACCATCCTTCTAGCGGCAGAAGGTCCGGGACCGGATGGTGCATCGGCCGAATGCTTGGAAGGTGGTATCCTCCCTAATCTGTAATCACGATACTACGACGGGCGGGCTAGCCTTCATTCTCTTGCTTGGCTTTTCTATCATGACGGCGGGTTCTACTCGGGGCCCGAGACGGGATTTGGCCGGCACCCGCCACATCCTTCGTAGAATTTCCGACACGGGCAGTTTTCCTTCCTTGCTAGCTTTTCTACCAAAGTTTGCAGTCGAGCAAACGGCGTAGTTCTGGTTCTTTTCTTGCGGCTATCGTTGTAGTATGCGGGCTGTGGTAATGTGGCAGCAATCTTGCGAACATTCTCTTCATCCTCTGCGGCGGAGAGGGGATGGAACCTGCTTCCTCCCAAAAGTGGTATGTAGTCAGGCGGTGGTGTATATTACGGTAGCGGTGTATATTCGGCAACTGCGGAATTTCCTCCGGGAAGGCAATCTCGGCGGCTCCGGCTTCCCTGGCGATCCTTCTATTTCTATTTCTTCTTTGGGTCTTTGTCGGCGACGGAATCTTCGAGCTGGACCCGATTTCGAAGACGAAGGTCTTACGGGAAGATCCGTACCCTCCACGGTAACGGGTTTATCATAGTTACGGATTTCTTTCCCCTTTGATTTGGCGAAGTCGGGGTAGGTGCGAAACAACTAGACCGGTGGGGGTAGTAAGAACGGTCCTCTGCGGACGACGAGTACTCCTCCTAGTCGGGACCCTTTGCGGGGAGGAAACTCTTGGGTCGACCTGAGGTTGAACTCGAGCGGTGGTTCCTCGGCTTCGGATACCTTGTTCGTCGGTGCGAAGAGGAGACGTCGGTGACCTTGACGTTCGTGTTTTCGAATCCTCGTCCAAATCGGATGACCCCATTGTCGGGCGGCTCATCCTTATAGACGGCGAAGTCCGGTCCGTTGGTGAAGGAGAAAATCGGTTTCGGGGCTTCCATTTCTGCAAGGTAGACTGCGGTTGTCGGTCCCGAGTTATGCTTCTTTTCTTCGGGACGAAAAGAAAGGAATTAAAAGAGTCCGAACTTATTCTTTGTTCATGTATTTATAAAAAAGAATCATTTGTTAAAAGAATCACTTATTAGAGGGTTTGTTTATTTAGAACGGAATGTTCGAAGGTGTAGAGAAGGTAAGGAATCCGATTCGAAAGGAAAAGAAAGTCTTAAGCCGGACTTCCCGACTCGAAGGATCACTCCTAAACTAACACTTATCGGGGGTCCACCCCACCTCGGAAATGAGGTAAAAGGATCTCGGAACCTCTCTGTTTAGGGGTGTCTACAACGAGTGGCTCCTAAATCCGAGAGAATGTTGGCTATACTTGTTCGAGATAGAAATGAACATAGTATTCCAACGGAAAGAAGGGTAGTTTGATCCATTAGGGACATGGATACACTACCGATTTTTGAAAGCAGAATTATTTGATTATAATGGAGAGAGGAATACTCCCCAGCGGAGTCGCCAGAAGTCTGTCGGCATATTTTTAGGTTGTGTTGTATTTTAAAAGGGGTCGCCTAACAGAAGTTGTCGGCGAATTTAAATTTTAAATTTAATTTAAATATATATATATAATTTAGAAAGTAGTATTTGATTTTGAAAATAATTTTAAATATGAGATTAAAGCCGATCTCACATCCCAGAATAGTTTATATAAACGAGCACCGCACCACTAGCCAGTGTATCTATCCCTAAGGATAGACACACGCTTGATGGTGGGGCTCGATCAAATAAACTAGAAGTTTTGTGACATCCGTTTGGTCCATGAACCAATTTTATAAGTCGACAAATTCCACGCTTAATATGAAAGTATCAAACGGGGTTTATATTACACGGGTTCTTTAAAATTCCTTATAAGGGCAAGCCCACATAGTTAATTACATCTTAAGTGACGGGAATCACCTAAGAAAACTCTCGATAATAATCAATAATTCTGCTCTCAAGAATTTCAAAGTTTAAGGTTTTCAAAGATTGAATTTTGGAATTTCAATAGGGAATGGATCAAATTTGGAACATTTTTGTTTTGTGAATCCGAAGGAAGAAAGGTAGGAGAAATCACTGATTCGAAGTGAACTTCGGTAATTTCCCGACTATCCTATTGTTTGGCTTGAATTTAGGAAAGTCCTAATGTTTATTTAGTATTTCAATCTTGCCAATTTTAATTAATTAGGGCTTATATTTGTATGATAAAATCAAACAAATAGCACTAGAAGATGTGAGGGTTTATTGTCGTATCGGACGACTACCTCGGAATCCTAAGACCAGGTTAGGGCTTAATTTGCAATGCAAATGCCTAACAAAGAGGTTGAGGATTTATGTTGCATTAGGCAAGCTACCTCGAAGTCCTATGGCTTGGTTATTTAATTCTAGGAAAGTTTCTTCGAAGTAGGTTCGAGTTTTGCTGACGACGATGGCCGTGCTGCCCATCATGCTCCAAGCTCCTTGTTGTTGCGAGAGGTTTAGTTTTAGAAATCATAAATCGGGAGATGAGAAAAGTGTTTTGGTTTAGAGAAGTCTTAATTTCCAAGTGTTTTGTATTTTGATTAAAACAAATCTTAAAGTTGATTATAACGACACCGGTTAAGATCCCGCGGTTCCATCCTTCCGGCATCATTATTTTTATCGGATTCACTTAGTCCGGATGAATTTGCTAAACTCAGCTGAATGAGTTCCACACTTTCATTTAGACCGTGGGAAATCCCGTTAGCAACACGTAGGTTACATCATCCGAGGTATTCCCGATCATCCAACGGGACGTTTTAATTTAGTTGTAATTGTAGTTTTGTGTTCTGTTTGTGATTAAATTTTGAGTTGTTTTATATTTTGAAATGTTGTGGCGGTGAATTTTATCTTGCAATGACTTTTAACTTAATTTGGTTTCAGTTTTAGGGTCTATCCTAAAGGTGTGGGTTTTCATGCAACTTGTTGTTTTATCATGCAAGAAAAATAAAGTACATTTGCAAGAAAGTAAATTGCGAGGAAAGTAAATTGCAAGAAAGTAAATTGCAATAAAAATAAAAGCGTACATGGAGGGTCTTCCCGTCATCCCAAGCTGCACTTAAAACACAATTAGAATATTTAAGCAAGTTCCTAGGTAAAGCTAAGGGAAGGGTTATGGTTTTCTACCAAATTCCTAATCCTATAGCTAGTCATTCCCTAGGACGTCTAGGTTCTCTGTGTTTTGGTTTGAGGACGATTTTCTTCATCAAAGAACGATTAAGCCCAATTGTTCTTATAAATGTCCTATCATATTGAGGAAGTGCTTAAGAGGAATCTTAAACATCTTTTCAATATTTCTAGGATTGTTTTAAGTCCAAATGAATTTAATTATACAAATGAATTAATCGTCCAAGAATTTCAAGTTTTATTGTTATCTTGCTCGGTGAACTAGGACATTTGAATATCCTATAAGTGAAGTAACATTTCATTTAATGTTCGTTTAGGAGTTATGATAACTAAAACTTTCGAGGGTAAATTGGTATTCCGAATGATTTGATTTAAGTTAAAGGGTTTAAATTTGGAATAGTGTTCAAGTTGTTTTATATTTAATTTAATTTAATTTAATTGAGTTTGATTTGATGTTGAATTAATTTAATTTGATTTGATTTGATTTTAATTCAATTTGATTTAATTAAATTTAATTTAATTTAATTTAATTTAATTTGATTTTAATTTAATTTAATTTAATTTAATTTAATTTAATTTAATTATTTAATTTAATTTAATTTAATTTAATTTAATTTAATTTAATTTAATTTAATTTAATTTAATTTAATTTAATTATTTAATTCAATTTAATTTATTTAATTTAATTTAATTTTAATTTAATTTAATTTAATTTAATTTATTTAATTTAATTTAATTAATTTAATTTAATTTAATTAATTTAATTTAATTTATTTAATTTAGTTTAATTTAATTCAATTATTTAATTTAATTTAATTTACTTAATTTAATTTACTTAATTTAATTTAATTTTAATTTAATTTAATTTAATTTAATTTAATTGTTTAATTTAATTTAATTTAATTATTTAATTTAATCTAATTTAATTTAATTTATAATTTTAATTGAGATTTTAAAAGAGTTTAATGATTTAATTAAGTCTTTTAATATTTTAAATTTGAGTTATCATTTTAATTAAGAGTTAAATGTTAATGATATAATTAGTTTAGGGATTTTTTAAATTAAAGAATAAATCTCTTCCTAATAAATATCCCTTATTTTAATAATTCCAATTTTATTATTCTTCCAAATTTAATCTATTATTTAATTAAAGTTTAATTATTTTAAAATTTGTTTAATGAGTTTCTACCCTTTAATTATTTAAATTTCAATCATCCAAATCAGATTAAGATCAAATGTTTTACTTGTTGATTTTTTATTAAACCTAAAGTTTTAATTAAGGGTTGAAAGTTTAATTACCATTTTACCCCTTAAGCTTAATAATTTCATAACTCACTAAATTAAACTTAAATGAACTTGAAATTTTTATGTGACTTCACTCATATATCAATAAAGACATGAGAGGAGAAAATGTGATTTTTCTGTATTTAATTTATTTATATAATTATTTTTGGTGGAAAATAGAGATTTTCAAGGAAAATTTGATAACATGACCAAAGGAAAGTTTCTGTCCTTAAGAAAATTAGGGGACATTTCTAATGACCAGAGAAGCACTTGGACCAATTTTGGTGATTTTTTGAATTATATTATTTTTATTATAATTATTTTGAGTTTTGGAGTGTTAATTAATTTAAAAAATAAAATAAATGTTGAAAAATGGATTTTATATTTTTCAAAAATCTCTCTAATATCAAGGAAACCAGAGAAACAAATTTTGCAATTTTCTGATTTTTCTATGATTTATTATAATTATTTTAGTGAAAATGCTAGAAAATACATTTTTTTTAATTTTAAAAATTACCCTAGGGCTTTAAAATTCAATATCTCACTAAATAGACCTAGGAAAAATGTGGGATTTGTTCCTAAGTGATTAAAATTCAAAATGTGACATTTTGGTGAATTTTATTATTTTTGTGATTTTTATTATTTTTTTTATTAAAAATATTAAAATATTATTAAAAATCAACTTTTTTAGAAAATTGAAATTTTGATTTTCTTAGGTTCCCCTGATATCAGAGAGGCTCCAAAACCAATTTGGTGAATTTTTGAAAGGTATTTTAAAAGTTATGAATTTTTAAAGTTTAAAATGGCTAAGTGGCTTAATCAACCCGATTAGTGGGGCTAACCAAGTCCAATTGACCTCAAATTTTTATGGTGGATTCCTCTGATCCTAAAGGTCAGTGGAGAATTGATTTCAAGTCAATTTGATGCATGGTTAACTCTAATTAATTAAAGACCTATTTTGAGTGTTTAAGCCGATTAGGGTTGTTTTAAATGAACTAAGTCAAAACCTATTTTTCCTAGGGTTCTACTGGTCATAAGCAACATCACCAAATTTTCCTAGAATTTATTTCACAACATGCTATTTACTGGGATTAAAATACTCAAAACGAGTGACCTGAACTTGAAAAATCAAGAACTCTTCATAGGGATGGCCTCTCGACTTTGGAAAATTCGGGGAATGTTCCCAAATTCGGAGGCTTCAAAAGCCCTATGGTCTCATGCCATGGTGAATTGTATGCATGCATGGAGAATTAAAACAATGCGAGAGAGTAAATAAATTATAAAAAATAAAATATTTGATGAAATTAAATGATTTCTTTTCCACATTATTCTCCTCCGTTCATTCGAGCAAGAGGGTATTTTTATTTTATTTTTCTGATTTTTCTACACAGAGATATGAATTTTTGAAGTTTAGGGAATTAAATAAATTAGAAAATCCCTAATTTTCTACTTATCCACGCGGCGCCAGCGCATCCTCGGCAGCTCCGAAAGGCCACGCGGCGCGCTCCCATTCGACGCCGCCACTTGAGTCAGCAGCCCGGGCCCCGCGGTTCTCGCACCGTTTCCTGGTCCGACGCCATCTGAGCCGTTCGTCCGCGCGTGTATTGAATGGACGGCATCCGTTCATCGTCCCCAAGTGTTCTCACCCGAGAGCCGTTCACACTAAATCCCTAAGATCTCACTCGATTCTCAATGGATTTTTATGTTCTTATACTCTATGGATTCGTCTTGAAGAGACGAACACATCTATACGGTTAACATGCATTGAAACTAAGGCATTTGAAATAGAGATTCTCCGGAAGCTCGGGATGAAGAATTAGCTCATACCTTGGCTCGGAGAAGTGTGGCTTCAATCGAGAGTTGTTGCACCTTCGATTGGATCCCGACGAAGCTCCAGATGAAGTCTCACGGTGCAGTGAATTGTCTGGATATGATTTCGACCAAGCCCGATCACAAAGCTTGGAGGCTGGAGCAACTGGGTGGCTCTGGAGATGGGGCTTTTGCTGGTGGACACCTTCCCTTGGTCTGGTGAAGGTGTAGAGCCAATCAATTTGAGAATTGGCTCACTGGTGGAGAAGGGTCCTGGTTTTGGGTGGAATTTCGACTGCGAAATTGAGCTTACGAGAGGAGAAATGGCAGGGGGATTTCACTGGGGATCAAGTGCTCTAAGAGTGGAGAAGGGTCTGGAACAATTTTGGCAGAGTTTTGGCAAGGTTTGTGCTTCGCTCCGCTCATGGCCGAGAGGGGTGGAGTTTAAATAGAAGAGGGTGGAAGGCCTCTCAGAGGGAGTTAGGGCTTGGGATCAGCTGCTCTGGTGAGGAGAAGATCAGCCATGGTGACCACTAGGCATGGGGCGGCTCGGCAAGTGAGAATTTCAATGTTGGCTCACATGTGAGCTCTCGGCCATGGTGTTTTCCGGCGGCACTGGTGGCCGGCCGGCCGAGCAATGGTCACCATCTTGGTCGGGTGGGTCGGGGCTGGGGTTTAGTGTAGGCAATTGGCAAATGCCATGTGTAAAGGCTTTGATTCAAAGTGGAATGGGGGCATGGCTAAATTTGAACCTAAATGGGTCAACCCACCCATTTGGGCTAGGTGCACCACCCAAGGCCTGGTTTTGGCTGAGGGAAAAGTGATTTGGCTCAGCATAATCGGTAGGGTCAAGTCACCATCCAAGCACGATTAGGCTTAAGCATGGTTTAGTGGAATCATGGAAGTGGTTAATCACCTTTAGGAATTAAGGAAAGAGCCTCCTCCTTTTGCCCAAAATGGCATGGTGACATGTAAAGAGGCTCTCATGGCTTGCATATGGCTTGTGCATGGCTCCATGGCTCCATTTGGCTTGGGAAAAGGGTTGGTCAATTTCATAAAAAAGGATTTTAAGGATTTTGGATAATTTGGTGGAAATTTGGATGAAGCTTCATTTAGAATTATTTGATGATTGGTTTAGGACTTAGGGATGATTTTAATTGAAAATATGATGAGGGGAAATGTCATATGGGCTTTGGAAGAATTTTTGGGGTTTTGGATTTGGTGGAAGTGGGCTTTTAAAATGGTTTAAGGAATGGGCCTTTTAAGTTTTGAAAATGAATTTATGGATGGGAATTTTGTAAAGAGGTTGGGCCAAATAATTGTTGGGTTTAGCTCATGGATGTGTCATGAGTGATTTGAAACAAATTGGGGGTGATTTGGATTTGAATTGGGTTGAATTTGGGTTAGGTTTGGGTTTAGGTCAAAAATGGGCCTTTTGACCTTGGATTGAGTTTGAGTGGGACTTGGGTTCAAATTTTGGGCAAATCATGTTAGGGTTTTGTTTGTGGGAATGTTAAGGAAGATTTAGAAAAGATTTGAGGTTAATTGGAGTTGAATTGGGTGAGTTTGGGTTAAGTTTGGGTCATGGGTCCAAATTGGGCTTTAAGGCCAAAAGTGAGATTGGATCCAAATGTCAATCAAATTGGACTTGGATTTGGTCTAAATTGGTATTGGGAATGTTGGATTGAAGTTTAGAATTGAATTGGACCAGAATTTGAGTCAATTGGATAGGTTTGGTTTAACATTGGGTCCACTTTGGGTTAAAATGGGTCAATTTGGGGGTTTTGACAAAAGTAGGGTAAATTGACAAAATTGGCCCATGGTGTAGTTGGACAAAATGAAATTGGGAATATTTAGGATTTTCTGGAATTTTCTGGGAATTTTCTGAATTTTTGGATTTTTAGGCCAAGAAGGGTATTTTGGTATTTGGAGGGTATTGGGGGGTATTTTTGGAATCTTTGGTATTTTTGGGTATGGATGATCAATTTGAGTGATGTGGAGATGTTTGGGATTGATTTTGGAAAATTTTGGGTAATTTGGAAATTTTGCAAAAATTTAGGTAATTTGAGGGTTTTGGGTAGGTTTAGTAGGTGTAGGGTCTCGGGGGTCAAAAATTGAAAATTTGGGAAATTGGAGATTGGGTGAATTTAGGTGGAAAGAAATCATTTTGGTTGAGCCATGAAACCATTTCAAGCCCATATGAGCCATGAAAGGACTCATTTGAGGCATTCACTATGTTGTTCCTAACCCTCTTAGCGAGGGCTTAGGGGTTAAGGACCATCCATGTGAATCACCCACATGAGTCGGGAGGTTAAGTTGGGTATGGGTGTGGTTTTAGGAAGTGTGTGGAAATGTAGTGTGTAAGTGTAGTGTAAGTCGGCCCCTCACTGAGACCGGGCCACCTGGGGTAGTCCTAAGGCCGAAGAGTCCTATAGGAACTCATCCTTTAAACTTCCACATTTGATTTCAACCCTGCAGGTGATTAGGGGTCTATAGTCAAGTTTGTGGAGTTTGCAGGGAGTTTAGAAGTGGTTTGAATTTCTAAAAGGCGGGTCCCAATTCCAGTCCTCTAAGATAGTCAAAAGAAAAAGCCTAAGGCTAAATCCTAAGCACTAAAAAGAAGAAGGGAAGACCTCATCAAAAATGAGGTCAACACTCATATATATTAGTAGTTGTTGATTATGTTTCCAAATGGATTGAGGCACAAGCTTTACCTAGGTGTGATGTTAAGAGTGTTTCAAAATTTCTGATGAAAAATATTTTTACTAGATTTGGAATGTCGAGAGTGATTATCACTGACGGAGGAACTCATTTTAGAAATAAATACATTCACAAACTTGTAGAAAAATATAATATTACTCATAAGATTTCCACTGCTTATCATCCACAAACTAGCAGATTAGCTGAAGTATCTAATCGTGAGATTAAACGTATTTTAGAAAAATCTGTTAACCCAAATAGGTTAGATTGGTCTATTAGATTAGACAACGCATTATGGCAGCTTATAAACTGGATCGACTCCTTACGAGCTTATATATGGAAAAACATGCCACTTACCAGTTGAATTAGAACGTAAAGCATATTGGGCGATTAAAGAATTTAATTATAATATGAAGGAAGCTGGTGAGAAGAGATTGCTGCAATTAAATGAATTGGAAGAATTAAGAAATGAATCATATGATAATGATCGGATTTATAAGGAAAAGATGAAGTTATGACTTGATCGGAAGATTAATCAGAGAAATTTTGAACCAGGACAGGAAGTTTTGCTACATAATACTAGATTGAAATTATTTCCTGGAAAATTGAAGTCTCGATGGTTAGGACCTTTCACCATAACTCAAATATTTTCATACGGAACTATAGAAATCGAAGATCTAAAAACTGGACATAAATTTAAAGTTAATGGACATAGATTAAAACCATATTTCGAAGGTATAAGACCTAACTATAAAGAGGTTTTAATGCTTAGTCGACTCGATTAATAATTGAATTTAGGTCGGGCTGACGACGTTAAACCAAGCGCTTTATGGGAGGCAACCCATATTAGTTATCTATTTTTATTGTATCTTAATAGTTAGTTTATATTATTGAAACTTTACTACTCAATTATTATTAAGAATCATCACATATTCGAACCTTCATGATGAGAAAAGAAATTATTCGAATTAGAGCAAAATTGGACATTATTTTGGAATCTCGCCGACGGCGAGGTCAATACTCGCCGACAGCGAGGTTCGCGCCTAAATTAAATTCAGTTTATTTATCGAGCTCGCTGACAGCGAGAAATGTCCCGCCGACAGCGAGAACCTGAAAGGCAGTTTTTATAACTGAGTCGCCGACGGCGAGAAACTTCTCGCCGACAGTGAGGAAGTTATAAAGATGAGTTATTTATACTCTGAATGTCGATCTGGATGGTTTCAACACCAAATCCTCAGTGAAAACCCATTCTTAAATCATTCTAGATCTGCCATCTCCACTAGAATTCATTCCATTCACCATAATGGCCTCCAAATTCTTAGATTACTCTAAATCAGGAGTGTTTAACCGGAGGAAATTTGTGAGTGCGGAAGCGTAGCGGATCTTCAACAAGGTTTTGGTAAAGAAAAGAGTTATCAAGGAACGGGGATTTGTCAATCGAGGATTAGAGAATTCCACTACGAAGTTAGAAGAAATGATCGTGCAGCGGCACTGGGAGGTATTTTGTTACACTACGTCTGCTGTTGTTATTCCAGTTGTGAAAGAGTTCTACTCTAACTTACATGCGATCAACAATGGGAATATCTACGTCCGAGGAAGATGGGTGACGTTTACTCCATCAAGAGTAAATGAATTATTCTCTATAGAAAACACCCCGGTATGTCACTATTCAAATTTTGTGCCTTCTCGATATAATATGAATGAGATATTTCGATATCTGACTGATGAACCGGAAGATTAGGAAATGCGTGAAGACTGGTATGTTAGTTTCTCTGCATCACTTTTGAATCCTGTCTCAAAGCACTAGCACTTTTTCATCTCATCTAAATTGTTACCTACTATGAGGGTAAACAAGGTTTCGAAGGAATGCGCTATATTGAATTATTGTATTCAAATTGGATTGCCTATTGATGTTGGATCAATAATTGTTAAGTCTGCATTGGGTTTAATTGTGCATGGGTCAGTTCACGGACTAGGACACCCATCTACTATTTTTGCATTATGCGATCGATACTGGGTTTCTTATGAAGCTTGGGAAAAGGTTCTGTTACCTTGGAAGCCGCTTGATCCTACGGATATGTTCCTACTTTGAACAATAATGAAGACATTACATTCATCTCTGATAGAGCTTCACAGAATAATCCTATAGCAAGGCCTATTTCAGATAAAACGAAGTTACTTATGAAGAGAATTAATGGAATGGAGAAAGAACTGCAGAATGTGAGAGATTTAATCGACAATATATCTGATTTATTTGATCACATTGAATGGAGGATGAAGGAACACTTTGATCATTCTGGACACCTGGAAGCTAGCTTTCTTCATTTAGCGAGACGAAGGGTTGGATCACCGAAGAATCTGCTTCGAATTTCCCTTCGAGCCTTTCTATAACTTATTTGTGCATCATCGTCATATCGGAAATATCAGAGAAGATGAAGATTCTGACCTTGAAGAGTAGTAGTAAAGATTTCTATAGTATGTTTGTATTTATGTTATTTGATTTGATTTAGATTTTATTATGTGTGGAGTGATGATTTGAATATCTAAAATATATTTGAGATATGCGTCATAGTTTTGTATCAGCATTTAGTGTGTCGTGGATTGGTTTGCGATGCTGATTAGTAGTAAGAATTGAAGTTTGAAGTTTGATTATAGAGTTTAAAATTATGTTAGTTTGTACATCTCATGGATTTCAATATTAAAGTTAATTTGTTGTGTTGTGTGAATTTGTTTGTGTATAAGTAGCTAATCTTCATATTAAAGTAACAAAATGATATGATCGGAAATATAATATAAGGCAAATCAAGGACGAAAATGAGTGACGAATTTCAGAAATTTAAATTTTTTGGAATCTTGCCAACGGCGAGAAAAATCCCGCCGACTGCGAGATCGATCTCGCTATCAGCGAATAATTTCTTGCCGACAGCGGATTTTTCCCGAGAGTTTTTGGTTCCGAAAAATATTAGCTCGCCGACGGCGAGAAAAATCTCGCTGACAGCGAGGTCGGGAAAAACTTATATTTTGACCAGTCGAAAACACTATTCATCATCCCCAACCTCTCATTTTCGCAAAAACTGACCTAGGGCTTGAGAGATCTTGGATTTGAAGCGATTTCAACACTTTTTGACACCAGATTTCATCTTCCCTTTGTAAGAGCTTCACTCCTATGCAAAAATTTTTTATTTTCACCATATATTTTCACCACATTGCAAATTTTGGAAAAAATCAAAATGTGGAAGAAATATTCGGTGGAAATCCATGGAATTTGATTTAAATTGCTTATAAATGTTGTAGGAAGACTTCTTAGTATTATTTTTAAGTTTAGTGAAAATTTTCACGATTTTCACATATCGATCGTATGGCTCCACGACAAAAACGTCGAGTAGAATTCGACGAAAACCGATTCATCAATGCACGAGCACAGGCTAAATATTTTGAAAACATACAAGGAAGAAAGTGCATTGCGGATCGTGTTTTCAAAAATCCGGGAGGAGAAGTAGAGCGAATTATTAAGGAACGAGGTTGGGAGAATTTCTATTACGTTCAATATAGAGAAGCTGTAGAAGTGGTTAAAGAATTTTATGCCAATTTGATTGCTCGTCGAAGATGCACCGATAAAGGTACGAGGGTTTTTTGTAGATTTCAATGCTGTAAGAATTAATGCGTTCTATGAAGTTCATGAATCGCACTTTAGCGAGTATGAAACTTTTGGAACGATGGAAGGACCACTGGAGGAAGTCATTAGCTTTCTCACTGATGGGACCGGAGTTTGGAAAATTAAGCAGTAGGAAAGAGTGAATTTTCCTCTTTCTAAATTAAATGCAGTCTCTAAAGCCTGGCATTACTTTATTTGTTCTACTCTGTTACCCACATATCACCACAGTGAGGTAACACGAGATAGAGCAATTCTGAATTTCTGTATTCAGAATAACAGAAGCATCAACATCGGGAGAATTATTTATCAAAACATCCTAGCCACTCCTCGAAATGAGAGTGGAGCTGGATTGGGACACCCTGGATTAATTTTTGCACTCTGCCAACTCTCTGGAGTTGAGGCTAGAGATGATGAAGAATGGGTGGAACCTATGAAACCACTCACAGCTGCCAACATTAAGAAGTATGAATCTCATGAAGGGTGGAGATCAGGAGTGAGAAGTTATTTCACTCAGTCAAGTAGAGATATACCCTCTACTAGCTATGAACCTCCTGAGCCTACCACCCCTACCCTACAAGATCTGATGAATGAATTAACCCTGCATAGGAGGAGTTTTGAGCAGTTTGGAGAAACAATGGGGAGAAGGTTTGATCATTTTGATCAAAGGATTGATAATCTGGAGAGGAGACATGATTATGATAGCGAGTACCTCCAGCGACATTTGGAATACGAAATTGCATAATATGAAGCTGAACGTCGTTATAGGAGTGGAGATTTAGATGTTGTCTTTCAAGATTGCCCCAGGTATACTCAGTATCATCCTGCTCAGTCTTCTCAGCCTACAGATCAAGGAGGGGATGATAATATAGTTTGGGACTTTGATGCTCAAGATTAGGACTTTATTTGTTTTATTTGTTTGGTGTAAGTTAATTTGAGGACTTTATATGTTTGTAATATTCAGTACTTTATATTTTGAGACATTGGATGTTAGTTAGATTAATTTGCTTGAATTGTTATAGTAGTTTAGTTTTTGTGTTTGTGTTAGTTAATTGCATTTGTTTTTATGTTAAATAGGATATTAGTTTCCTTTAGTTTGTTTTTATTTTATTTTGTATTGTTTTAAGTTTTTAAAATTGTTAATCTGTTAGTTCAATTGTTTTTAATTCATATGTGTAGTATAGAGTTAATTTTGATTGTTGTATTTAATACTTATCTTAGATTTTATCCCTGCATTTTCTTTAAATTGTTATATATATATGGAGAATACTAACAGTACAGATTCAATGAAAAATGAAAAAGCTCGCAAAATTTCAAAGAAAAAAAAAGAAATACCTAAACTTCAAAGGTATGATTTATTTACTTTCCTTCTTTTTCATTATTTAGAATAGATATAAAAATTTAAGTTTAGGGGGAGAGTAAAATACAAATTTAGTTATTAACTTGTTCTCAATTTATATTTTCAAATTATTATAAAATGATTTTTATAGCAAAATTTTTCAATTTAATTAATATAAATTATTTTATTTAATTATTATAAAAGGCTAAATGAAATATTTCTAGTGATTTAATTGATTAAATAGAATAAAATATTTGGTTAAAGGGAATAAGAATATAGTAAACTATTTTTAGTAAGGAAAACTATATTCTATTCTAAAACATAAGTATTCAAGTGAAAAAGAAAAGATTGAAAATCAATGAAGTAAAAACTATGAAGTATATATAAGCTAAGAAATATTTCTAAGTTTCAAATTTAGGAAGATGAAAATGAAGTTCAAAATTATTAACAGGCTCTCCAGATACAGTAATCCTCATTTGAAAAAAAAAAGAAAAAAGAAAAATAGAAATAAAAAGAAAAAGAAAAAGAAAAAGAAAAAGAAAAAGAAAAATGAGGAGAAGCTTGAGGAGATGTCTTATCAAAAATTGGCTTCATTTGAATTAACCTAAAGGGAAAAACTTAGATATTTCCAAACTTATGTTTATGGATTAGAATTTTACCTAATAGTATTTTCTTGAATTTCTTATCATATGAATATCTAAAGTAGTTATTCTTTTAAATATAGTCATTCCTGAAATGAATAGTAAGCTAGAAATCTTAGACCAGATAACTAAATAATTTATTTCTATAAGATTAATTAAATTACATGAATTATTTTTATTTAACTTTATTATGATATTAATTAATCTAATTCATAGTTATTTAAATTGAAAAATCTTATTATAAAACTCATTATTTTTATGTAGTACTAAAATTACTTGAGGACAAGTAATAAGTAAGTTTGGGGGATTTTGATCGCTGAAAATTTTATTAAGAAATTCATACCTATTTTTGATGAAATTGCACTTTAAAGAAAGGTATTTTCTTTATTTTATTGCAGGAATGAAGAATTTAGCTGATAAAAGCAAAAATCATAAAAAGGAGTGAATTTGGAGCAAAAAGAAAGAAAATAATGAAATTTGTGTTGAGTCGCCGACGGCTAGATCGAGCCCGCCGACGGCGAGGCTACGAGGAGACATTTCTGAAGAAATTATAACTGTCTCGCCGACAGCCGAGCCCAGAGCCCGTCGACGACGAGCTAGAGCGTGTTTGACGATCTTCTAGAAGCCTCGCCGACAGCGAGGTAGTTCGTCGCCGATGGCGAGCTAGTTCAAATGGCTCAGATACATTGAACCTGGACACTTTTTGAAGGGATGCTTACACACCTCTTGATCCTTTGCTCACCTCTATATATAGAGGCCGAAATTAAGTCTTTAGTGTGTCTTAGTGTGTGTTCTGTGTGTGTCTTTTAGGGTGTGTTCTAAGTTTGAGAGTTTTTAAGTGAGTATTTAGTGAGTTAGTGAGTTTTTAGTGAGTCTTGCTGTACTGGAAGGAAGAGTCAAAGGAACTGCGAGGAGTCTGCTTGGGGATAAATTGAGATAAGTATTTGTATTTATTGTTTTTAACTTTAAATGAAATCCATGCTTAGTTTAGTTCCCATGCATTCTGAGTAGTTTATTAGTCTTTCTCCCTGTTATGAAATTAAGTGACTTGATGAACTAAAAATAGAAGTACTTTTATATATTAATAAATTGTGATAATTTTTACTTAAAACTTAATTTACTTTCAAACTGGCCATTTGAATTGTTAAAATGTGTTGAATATCAACTATAGTAAAAATTACATCCAATATTCGGGGAATTCAAAAGCCTTGGAAGGAGGGTGCAAATAAATAGGGAAATAATATCACTGGGCGTAGAATTGAGCATTTTAGTGTGACAGACTAAAATATTTAATTTGGTCCTATTATTTGAGAGCTGAAGTGTAGATGTTAGCCCTCGGGCGAGGGGAACGTGGGAGCTACGAAGTGGCGGTCGGTATCCTCCCGACCTAGCCGCAGATTCGGTAATCAAACATAGGATTAGTCAATATTCTTTACACCTGGACCAAAGGGTAAAGAATAGGAATGCTCCTATTTGTCACAATACCTTAAAATTATATATTTAAATTCATCGATCACTTAAATTTCTAAACAAGGGGAAAGATACTTTTTACGAATAGTTAAGACTTATTTAGCAATTAGTTTAATTTCTTGCACTTTCAATACGTATTAATTTTCTACTTAGTTAAGTTACCTAATTAAAATACTTAGTTTACTTTATTGCGCTTAAATTTAGAATTCCAAATTTTCGTATACTAGTTTTATTATTATTATTATTTTAAAATTAGTTGTTATTTAATTTTCTCTTTCCCTGTGGGATCGATAACCAGGACTCCACTAGAGCCCTGTATTACTTGATACGATACGTATACTTGCGTAGCATCCACAACATAAACAATTACAATTCTATACATATAATATAGCGGGGTCAGGTTTTTGGCGTCATTGCAATTAAATTAAACCAAAACAATCTCATTTATGTATGTATGAGGCTTGTATGTATGTATATATATGTATGTATGTATGTATTTTCTTGGAAAGCAACATCGTAATTTGAAAATATGAAACCAAAACAATCTCATTTATGTAATATTTTAAATAGAAGAGCACAACATTGCAAGCTATGCATCTATCCCGAAGAATAGACATGTTACTTGATGATGAGGCTCATTTAAATAAACAAAAAAAATTTATGACATTTGTTTAGTCTGCGAATCAATTATGTTGATTGACAAGTTCTCCTGTCTAATAAAAAATATTAGATAAGGTTTATATTACATTGTTTCTTAATGTTTCCTATAAAGATAAGTCCTTATAATTAACCACATTTTAAATGACTGAAGTCGCCTAATAAAACTCTCGATGATGATCAAGAAATATTTTCATGAGTTTCAAATTTTAGGGTCATTAAGGTCAGACATTAGAAATATCAAATGGAAGGGGCTCAATTTTGGAACAATTATTGTAGAATCCAAAGGAGGAAAAGCTAAGGGATTGGATGAATCTTGAGGAAAACCTCGGTGACTTTCCAAATTATGCTATGGTTTGGTTTCAATTCCGAAGAGATATTTTTTAATGTTTCATCTTGACAACCTTATTCTATAGGGCTTACACCTGTATGATACCAATCAGACAAATATCTTGGATGATTACTGAACAACAACCTCAGAATCCTAAGATTAGTTAGGTCCTATATTACAAAATAGAGTTGTACAAAGGACTAAAGATAAGTTGAGGATTCTTGTCGCACTTTGTAGACAACCTTGAAGTCTTATGGCTTGTTGTTTAATTTTAAGAAAATATTTGTTATCGTAGACTCTTTTGCTCTCTTGAAGTTGTTCTTTTGCATGTCCTCATCGTGCTGCCCGTGGTGCATGCTCCAAGCTCCTTGTTGTAGAGGAAATCTCATTAGCAGTCGTATGTTGCCTCCTCCAAGAGATTTTGATCATCCAAAGAGGGTGTATTAATTTTATTTATCTTTTGTTCTATTTTCAAAATGTTGTATAATTTTGTAAAGACTTTGTTTGTAAATTTCAACTTTGTCTTTTTATTTTTTTGGTTTTGGTTTTGACATGCTTTGGTTTTGGTTTTGACATGCATGATTGGAAGTACACGTAGTAAAATAAATGCAAGTAAGTAAATGAAGTGAAAGTAAAGTAAAAGTAAACTGCAATACAATAATATAACAGCGTACTTGTCATCTTTTCACACTCTAGCTGAAAGATTAGCTTTTGCAACGAATATATAATTTTGCATGAATTTAAATTAATTTCCAGAAAGGAAAATAGGAAAAAAAATTCAAGTGAATGCCTACCGATCCTAGGCATAACCTGGTGGGGTCATATTTGTTTAAATTTTGAGGATGATTTTCTTGAAAAAAACATAATGGGTTCAGTTTTCCTCCAAGATATTGTTGACCTCATTTTTGATGAGGTCTTCTCTTCTTCTTTTTAGTACTTAGGATCTAGCCTTAGGCTTTTCCTTTGACTATCTTAGAGGACTAGAATTGGGACCCACCATCTAGAATTTCAAACCACTTCTTAACTCCCTGCAAACTCCACAAACTTGACTGTAGACCCCTAATCACCTAGAGGGTTGAAATCAAATGTGGAAGTTTAAAGGATGAGTTCCTATAGGACTCTTTGGCCTTAGGACTGCCCTGGGTGGCCTGGTCTGGTGAAGGGGCTGACTTACACATACACTACACTTATGCACTACACTTTCACACACCTCCTAAAACCACACCCACACCTAACTTGACCCCCTGACTCATGTAGGTGATTCACATGGATGGTCCTTAACCCCTAAGCCCTTGGCTAAGAGGGTTAGGAACAACATAGTGAATGCCTCAAATGAGTCCCTTCATGGCTCATGTGGGCTTGAAGTGGCTTCATGGCTCAACCAAAATGATTTTATTCCACTTATATTCACCCAATCTTCATTTTTCAAAATTTTCAATTTTTGACCCCCGGGACCCTACACCCGCCTAACCTACCCAAAGCCCTTGAAATTACCTAAATTTTTCAAAATTTCCAAATCACCCAAAATTCCCCAAAATCAATCCCAAACATTTCCACATCACTCAAATTGATCATCCATACCCAAAAATACCAAAAATTCCAAAAATACCTCCCAATACCCTCCAAATACCCAAAAATACCCCTCTTGACCCAAAAAATCCAAAAATTCAGAAAATTCCCAGAAAATTCCAGAAAATCCCAAATATTCCCAATTTCATTTTGTTCAACTACACCATGGGCCAATTTTGTCGATTTACCCTACTTTTGTCAAAACCCCCAATTTGACCCATTTTAACCCTAAGTGAACCCAATGTCAAACCAAACCTACCCAATTGACCCAAATTCTGGTCCAATTCAATTCTAAACTTCAATTCAACATTCCCAACACCAATCTAGATCAAATCCAAGTCCAATTTAATTGACATTTGGATCCAATTTCACTTTTGGCCTTAAAGCCCAATTTGGACCCATGACCCAAACCTAACCCAAACTCACCCAATTCAACTCCAATTAACCCCAAATCTTTTCTAAATCTTCCTTAGCATCCCCACAAGCAAAACACTAACATGATTTGCCCAAAATTTAAACCCAAACCCCACTCAAATTCAACCCAAAGCTAAAAGGCCCAATTTTGACCTAAACCCAAACCTAACCCAAATGAGCCCAAACCCCAAAATCAAAGCCCAACCAAAGTCAAAACCTCTTTGAAACACTCCCATAAACATTTCTCAACATTAATTTTACATCAATTTCAACCCTAGCCCAACATTGGCCCAACTTGGCCCACTTTGACCTATATTGGCCCATTCACCAAAAGAGCCCAAATTCAACCCAATTCAAACCCAAATCACCCCCAATTTGCTTCAAGTCACTCATGACACATCCATGAGCTAAATCCAACAATTATTTGGCCCAACCTCTTTACAAAATTCCCATCCATAAATTCATTTTTTTTTTTAAACTTAAAGGCCCATTCCTTAAACCATTTTAAAAGCCCATCTTTCACCACATCCAAAGGCCCAAAATTGGTCCCAAAGCCCATATGACATTTCCCCTCATCATACTTTCAATTAAAATCATCCCTAAGTCCTAAACCAATGATCAAATAATTCTAAATGAAGCTTCATCCAAATTTCCACCAAATTATCCAAAATCCTTAAAATCCATTTTTATGAAATTGACCAAACTTTTTCCAAGCCAAAGGTGAGCCATGAAGCCATGCATGAGCCACATGTGAGCCATGAAAGCCTTGGACACTCCACCATGCCATATTGGGTAAGAAGAGGGAGGGCTTTCCTTAATCCCCAAAGCTCATTAGCCTTAATCATGTTTTACCTAAACTTAAATTTAATCCAAATATATTTGGATGGAGACTTCTCCATGCCAAACCAGCTGATCCCTTTGATCCCCCACAGCATCCAAAGCCACCTTGAGGGGTGCACCAAGCCCAAATGGGTGGATTGAACCATTTAGACTCAAAACTAGCCATGCCCCATTCTACTTTGGATCAAAGCCTTTACACATGGCAATTGCCAATTGCTTGCACCAAGTCCCAGCCCTGACCCACCTGACCTTGAGGGTGACCCATGCCTGGCCGGCCGGCCAACAGTGCGCGGAAAACACCATGGTCGAGAGCTCACATGTGAGCCAACTTTGGAATTCTCCCTTGCTCGAGCTGCCCCATCCCCGAGTGGTCATTGTAGGCTGTTCTTCTCTTGCCAAGAGCAGCTGATCCCAAGCCCTAACTCTCCCTGGGAGGCCCTCCACTCTCTCCTATTTAAACACCACTCCTTCTCGGCCATGAGGGGTGCTGAAACAAACCTTAAGGAAACTCTGCCAAAATTATTCCAGACTACTCCCCATACATAGAGCATTTGATCCCCACTGAAATCCCCTGTCATTTCCTCTCTGTGAGCTCAATTTCAGAGTTGAAATCCAAGCCCAAAACCAGGACACTTCTCCACAGTGAGCCAATCCCCAAATTGATTGGTTCTACACCTTCACCAGACCAAGAGAAGGTGTCCACCAGCAAAAGCCCCATCTCCAGGCCACCCAGTTGCTCCAGCCTCCAAGCTTTGTGATCAGCTGTGGTCGAAATCCTACCTAGGCAATTCACCAGACCAGGAGACTTCATCGCGGAGCTTGCTGGGATCCAATCGAAGGTGAAACAACCCTCAGATCGAAGCCACACTTCTCTGAGCAAAGGTATGGCCTCACTCTTCTTCCCGAGCTTCTGAACATTCTCCATTTTCATTGAGTAAATTTCATCCCACATAAACCGTATGGATGTGTTCGTCTTCTCGAGACGAATCCATAGAGCATAAGAACACGAAAATCCATTGAGTATCGAGTGAGATATTAGGGATTTAGTGTGGACGGCTCTCGGGTGAGGATGCTCGGGGACGATGAACGGATGCCGTCCATTTAATACACGCGCGGACGGACGGCTCAGATGGCATCGGACCAGGAGATGGTACGTGAACCGCGGGACCAGGAGCGCTGAGTCAGATGGCGGGGTCGAATGGGGGCGCGACACGCGGCGTTTCGGAGCTGCCGAGGTTGACGCGGCGCCGCGTGGATAAATAGAAAATTAGGGTATTTTCTGATTTATTTAATTCCCTAAACATCAAAAATCCATAACTTTGTGTAGGAAAATCAGAAAAATAAAATAAAAATACCCTCTTGCTCAGTGAACAGAGGAGAATAATGTGGAAAAAAATTATTTAATTTCATCAAGTATTTTATTTTTAATGATTTATTTCCCTTCTGCATTGTTTTAATTCTCCATGCATATAAGAAATTCACCATGGCATGAGACCATAGGGCTTTTGAAGCCTCTGAATTTGGGAACATTCCCTGAATTTTCCAAAGTCAGAGGCCATCCCTATGAGAAGTTATTGATTTTTCAAATTCATGTTACTGTTTTGAGTATTTTAATTCCAATAATTAGCATGTTGTGAAATAAATTCTAGGAAAATTTGGTGATGTCCCTTATGACCAGAGGATCCTAGGAAAAATAGGTTTTGAGTTAATTCATTTAAAATAACCCTAATTGGCTTAAACACCCAAAATAGATCCCTAATTAATTAGAGCTAACCATACATCAAATTGACTTGAAATTAATTCTCCATTGACCTTTAGGATCAGAGGAAGCCACCATAAAAATTTGAAGTCAATTGGACTTGGTTAGCCTCTACTAAATGGGTTGATTAAGCCATTTAGTCAATTTGAACTTTAAAAATTCATAATTTTCAAAATACCTTTCAAAAATTCACCAAATTGGTTTTGGAGCCTCTCTGATATTAGGAGAATTTAAGAAAATTAACATTTCAATTTTCTAAAAAAGTTGATTTTTAATATTATTTTAATATTTTTAATAATTAAAAAATAATAAAAATCACAAATATAATAAAATTCACCAAAATGTCACATTTTGAATTTTAATCACTTAGGAATAAACCCCATATTTTTCTTAGGTCTATTTAATGAGATATTAAAATTTAAAGCCCTAGGGTAATTTTAAAATTAAAAAAATGTATTTTCTAGCATTTTCACTAAAATAATTATAATAAATCAAAGAAAAATCAGAAAATTACAAAAATTGATTCTCTGATTTCCTTGATATCAGAGAGATTTTTGAAAAATATAAAATTCATTTTTCAACCTTTATTTTATTTTTAAATTAATTAACACTCCAAAACTTAAAATAATTATATTAAAAATAATATAATTCAAAAAATCACCAAAATTGGTCCAAGTGGTCCTCTGGTCATTAGAAATGTCCCCTAATTTTCTTAAGGACAGAAACTTTCCCTTGTTCATGTTATTAAATTTTCCTTGGAAATCTCTATTTTCTACCAAAAATAATTATATAAATAAATTAAATATAGAAAAATCACATTTTCTCCTTTCATGTCTTTATTGACATATGAGTGAAGTCACATAAAAATTTCAAGTTCATTTAAGCTCAATTTAGTGAGTTATGAAATTATTAAGCTTAAAGGGCAAAGTGGTAATTAAAATTTTAACCCTTAATTAAAACTTTAGGTTTAATAAAATTAACAAGTAAAATATTTGATCTTAATCTGATTTGGATGATTGAAATTTAAATAATTAAAGGGTAGAAACCCATTAAACAATTTAAAATAATTAAACCTTAATTAAATAATTGATTAAATTTGGGAAGAATAATAAAATTGGAATTATTAAAATAGGGATATTGTTAGGAAGAGATTTATTCTTTAATTTAAAAATCCCTAAATTAATCATCTCATTAATATTTAATTCTTAATTAAAATGATAACTCAAACTTAAAATATTAAAAGACTTAATCATTAAACTAAAGTTAAATTATTAAACTCTTTTAAAATTTTAATTAAAGTTAAAAAATAAAATTAAATTAAAAATTAAATTAAATTAAATAAATCAAATTGAATTAAATTAAATTAAATCAAATTAAATTAAATTAAAGATTAATTAAATTAAATTAAATTAAATTAAATTAAATTAAATTAAATCAAATTTAAATTAAATTAAATCAAACAAATTAAATTAAATTAAATTAAATTAAATAAATAAATTAAATTAAATTAAATTAGACTAAATTAAAACAAATTAAATTAAATTAAATTAAATTAAAACATATTAAATTAAATTAAATTAAATTAAATCAAATTAAATTAAAATTAAATCAAATTAAATTAAATTAAAGGAAATTAAATCAAATTAAACTAACATCAAACCAAACTAAATTGAATTAAATTAAATTAAATTAAAATTAAAGCTAAATTAAATTAAATTAAAGTTAAAGTAAATTGAATTAAATAACATCACCTAAAACAGAAAGAAATTAAATATAAAGCAACTTGAACACTATTCCAAATTTAAACCCATTAATTGAAATTAAACTAAATCACAAACCATTTGAACACCAATTTACCCTCGAAAGCTTTAGTTGTCATAACTCCTAAACAGAATATTAAATGAAATGTTACTTCACTTATAGGATATTCAAATGTCCTAGTTCACTGAGCAAGATAACAACAAAACTTAACTAAACCTCGGACGATTGATTCATTTGTGTAATTGAATTCATTTGAACTTAAAACAATCCTAGAAATATTGAAAAGATGTTTAAGATTTGCCTTAAGCACTTCCTCGATATTATAGGATGTTCATAAGAACAATTGAACTTAGTTGTTCTTTGATGAAGAAAGTCGTCTTCAAACCAAAACACAAGGAACCTAGACGTCATAGGAAATGACTAGCTATAGGATTAGGAACTTGGTAGAAAACCATAACCCTTCCCTTAGCTTTACCTAGGAGCTTGCTTAAATATCCTAATTGTGTTTTAAGTGCAGCTTGGGATGACGGGAAGACCCTCCAGGTACTCTTTTATTTTATTGCAATTTACTTTCTTGCAATTTACATTATTGCAATTTATTTAACCGCATTGCACTTACTTTTCTTGCATGATAAACAACTGTTGCATGAAAACCCACACCTTTAGGATAGTCCCTAAAACTGAAACCAAAATTAAACTAAAAGCCATTGCAAGATAAAATTCACCGCCACAACATTACAAAATATAAAACAACTCAAAATTTAATCACAAACAGAACACAAAACTACAATTACAACTAAATTAAAACGTCCTGTTGGATGATCGGGAATACCTCGGATGATGTAACCTACGTGTTGCTAACGGGATTTCCCACGGTCTAAATGAAAGTGTGGAACTCATTTAGTTGAGTTTAGCAAATTCATCTGAACTAAGTGCATCCAATAAAAATAATGATGTCGGAAGGATGGAACCGTGTGATCTTAACCGGTGTCGTTATAATCAAGTTTAAGATTTGTTTTAATTAAAACACAAAAAACACTTGGAAATTAAGATTTTTTCTAAACCAAAACAATTTTCTCATCTCCTGATTTATGACTTCTAAAACTAAACCTCTGCAACAACAAGGAGCTTGGAGCATAGTGGGCAACACGGCCATCGTCGTCAAGAAAACTTGAATCTACATCGACAAAACTGTCTTAGAATTTAAACAACAAAGCCATAGGACTTCGAGGTAGTTTGCCTAGTGCAACATAAATCCTCAACTCTTCGTTAGGCATTTGCATTGCAAATTAAGCCCTAACCGTGTCTTAGGATTCCGAGGTAGTCGTCCGATACGACATAAACCCTCACATCTTCGAGGCTATTTGTATGATTCTATCATATAAATATAAGCCCTAATTAATTAAAATTGACAAAATCAAAACATTAAATAGACATTAGGACTTTCCTAAATTCAAGCCAAACAATAGGATAGTCGGGAAATTACCGAAGTTCACTTCGAATCCGTAATTTCTCCTACCTTTCTTCCTTTGAATTCTCAAAACAAAATGTTCCAAACTTGATCCATTCCCTATTGAAATTCCAAAATTCACTCCTTTGAAAACTTAAACTTTGAAATTCTTGAGAGCAGAATTATTGATTATTATCGAGAGTTTTCTTAGGTGATTCCCGTCACTTAAGATGTAATTAACTATAGGGGCTTGCCCTTATAGGGAATTTTAAAGAACCGAGTAATATAAACCCCGTTTAATGCTTTCATATTAAGCGAGGGAATTTGTCGGCTTAGAAAATTGGTTCGCAGACCAAACGGATGTCACAAATCTTCTAGTTTATTTAATCGAGCCCCACCATTAAGCAGTGTGTCTATCCTTAGGGATAGATACACAGCTTGTGATGTGGTGTTCGTTTATATAAACTATTTGGGATGTGAGATCGGTTTGATTTCATATCTTAAGACCTTCAAATTTAAAATTATTTTCAAAAATCAAATACTACTTTTCAAATTATTTATTTAAATTAAATAAAAAATTCGCCGACAACTTCTGTTAGGCAACCCCTTTTCAAAATAAAACACACAACCCGAAAATATGCCGACAGATATCTAAAAGACTATAAAGGAATGTGAGGCATAACCCTTCAACTCTTTTACGATTCTTTGGAACGTGTCGAGTTCTTCTGAACTTATTCTATTGCTAAACCATTCATCCATTATACTTTGATTGTTGCCCAATGAACTTTGATGTATTAATTATCTATATGAATGGGGTAACCATAACTTCATGTTTCATTTATGAATTATGTGAGTAGAGGCTCTTAAGGGCAAATTTACTCATTGAGGGACTTAGCCAATTTAAACTTACAGTTGGGCTAGTGGTGTTCCCAAAGTATTTTTGATTGGTTGGATTGTCTTTTTTAAGCATCAATAAACAAACTTGGGTTAAACCTTGCTCTCTACTAAGCCCTTATGATTTCATGGGTAGATTTATAATTTTAGGAATGTTAAATTAGATGAGCTTAATTCTGATCAAACATGATGTTATAATCCAACCATTGTCTAGGGGTGTTTTATTAGTGAATTATAGTCTTCCAAAGTCAAGCCCCTTACCTTAGGATCATTTTAATTGATTAACTTCCAAATTATGATAATTAAAGAGAAATCATAATTATACCCTTGTTATGAAGAGTGAGAATTGGTTTCTACCTCTTAATCCATAGTGTTTCAATCATCCTAATTACTCATAAACTTTTTTACCCTTTGATTTATCCTAAAAATTAATTAGGTCTAAAATTCCATAATTATCATTTTTTCCTTTTAAGGCCTTATCACTTCATAATTCCATAAATTACCTCAAATGAGTATGAAATTTTTATGTTACTTCACTCATGGGTCAAACAAAATATCAGAGGAGAAAATGTGATTTTTCCAATTTTTATTTTTTTTTAGAATTATTTTTATTGTAAAAATTGGTATTCTCAATATTAATTCATTAATATATCAAAAGTACACCTTCTGTCCTTAAGAAAATTAATGGATGTTTCACTTGGTCAAAGGACCACCTAAACCAATTTTCATGATTATTTTTTAAATTTTAAACTAAATTTCATAATTATTTATTTTTTTAGTATTAATTAAATATAAAATATTATTTAAGTTGAAAATTACTTTTTATATTTTTCTTAAATCTCATTGAGCTCAAGGAAACCCAGAGAAGTTTCATATTTTTGTGATTTTTATTTTATTTATTGTAATTATTTTAGTGCAAAATTAGGGCATATTCATTTATGTCCTTTAAAAATTCATGACTTCACTTAGAAAATTAGGAAAAATATTTTAATTGCTTCCAAGCAATTAGGAAACAATTTGGAACATTTTAGTCTTTTTTTATATTATTTGTGATTTTTATGATTTTTTAATTATTTTAATTATTTTGAATTTTAAAATAGATTTTAAAAAATTAAATATTTATTTTAACCTCTTTTTTATTTTTCTTATGTTACTCTGGTCATAAGGAACTCCCAAAACAATTTTTCTAATTTTATTAACTATATTTTACTTATTATAATTCGTTTTAGTCTAAAAATTCCTTTTTACTTGAGAATTCAAATTTAGTGCCAAAATTAATGAAAATTGATTTCAAATTTTTACAGTGGGTTAATATAACTATTATTTACAATGTAGGGCAATTTTTTGTGATTTTTCTTTTTATATTTTACTTAATTAATTTTTAAGTCTTTTAACATTTAATTATGATTAGTGTCATTCTCAATTATTCAAATCTCATTTATATTTTTCCTAAGGTCCTATCACTACACTAAACCTACCAAAATAAGTTTTATATTATTTTGATATATAAAATTTGGGCTCTCTGGCTAGAGAGTTTCTCTAACCCTAGAAAAATCTGATAGAACCTCTAAGGAGAGAGTCAACAAGCCCTCAAAATTTCATGTCATGGTGATTTATATTTATTAAGTTATGATTTAAATAAACTTTTAAGTATTTAATTATTTAAAATAAAAATACATGATAAATAATTTTGATTTTTGTTCGACATTATTCTCTTTTGTTAACATAACAAGAGGGTATTTTTCTTTTATTTTTACCATTTTCTACACCAAGTTATGCATTTATAAACTAACTAAATTAAAATAAATAAAAAATTCTTGAGTTTTCTTAATAACCACCCAACAGCCAGCTCAATCTATGACACCCTGAACTCCTATGTGGCATTTCGCTATTCGATATTGTCATCTAACTCAACTGCCATACAACCCGTACTTTATGCCTTGATCCTTCATTAGACTGCATCAGCTCCATCTGTCTGATACATGTGCGATCAGCCACCTGTCCATCTTGGTCTTCATCTAATGTATCTCGTTAGTCATTTACATTAAAACCCTAACATCTCTCACTACACTCAACTATATCATCTTAGTTTTGATTTTGCACCTTCATCTACTTAAATCGAAGACATCCATATAGTTTATCATGCATGAAATTAAGATCATCTTCACAAAGACCCAAACCAAGCTCGATTTGAGGATAATGGTCTATACCTTGGTCTGAGAGGTGAGACCTCAATCAAATGCTTAAAGAAGTTTCAATGGATTTTGGCGAACCTCTTGGATGTGACACTCTAGCCTGATGAAATGTTTCGTTCAGATCTCCTCCAATAAGTAGAAAGTTTAAGGAGAAAATCTGCATAAAAGGGTTATGGAGATGGGGCTTTCTTTGGGGAATTTTTTCTTTTTCTCTAAGGAATCTCAAGTAATAATTAATTTAAGGTTTTGTGAAGTTTCAAGAGGTGTCTTGTTTTTGGCCTGATTTTGGGTAGCTAAATTGACCCTAGATAGTGAGGTAAGTGGCTAGGAGATGGTTGGAATGAGCTTCTCTTAGTTGCTAGAAGATATGGGAACAAATTGGTATAGTTTTGTTTAGGTTATTGATGCCCCTCCTTTTTGGCTGTGAAGGGGTGGTGTCTAAATAGAGGGGCTTAGGGTAGTTGATGGGCTTTAATTTCGGTGTGCTTTGTAGCGTAGGTGCAAGGCTGAAATGTGTCAGTTACCAATGGGGGTGAGACACATTGGATGGGTTCAATTTAGTTTTTCTTATGATGAGGCGGCTCTCAGTTTTGGGTTCTCTGGTGACTAAGCCGACCTCCCAGGCCTGAGCTGGTGGCAAGGGTGGTAAGGTGAGCCAGAGAAGTTTAATGGTGATTAGCTTTAGGACTTGGAAAGGCTGGTGGAAGATCTTCCTTTGGTTTAGATAAATTTGGGAAGAAATCTCTTAACTCAAGGGACCCTTGGTCCATGGCTCAATACAGTCATTAGGTGATATGATTAGCATCCTAGGAGGTTGATACACCTAAAATATATAAGGTTTTTATGCATATTTTTATACCTATTTTTAATGATATTGCACTTTAATGGAAGGTATTTTCATGTTTTTCTTACAGGTATGATTAAAATGAGTGATTTTGATGAAAGGAGAAAAGAATGAAATGTGTGCAAAATTAGCCTCTAACGCCTAAGTGTCGATGTCTAGCACATAGGCGCGGTAGATAAATTTTGTGAATTAAATTATATTTGGCGCTATTTCAAGGGGTGTTTGAATCAAATTTTGCTTTAAACTTAACTTCTTTTGGGCGACAAATTTGAATGAAGAGATGCATCCTTTGGTAGATACATTGAATTTGGACATGATTTGAAGAGACACCAAAGCACCATTTGAAAAGTTATTAAAATGAAGACTTAAGATCAGAAAAAGAGAAGAGTTTTGAAAGGATGTTTTGGCAGGATAAGTTTGAGAAAAGCTTGAAGTGGTTGAAGGGAAAGAGGAAGAAAAAGAGCATTCTTCTCACAATATTCTCTTTACTATTCCACTTTATTTAATCATAGTTTGTGTTAAAATTTAGGAGAGTCAATCCTTAGAGTTGGGCGCTGACCCGATTTTTCGTATGTCCAAATACAAGAATTTGTTACCACTGCTAGAAAATTTAATTTCTGGCGAAGGCGCGAAACACTTGACCTGGAATAACTTGCTATATAGATGTGCACCCAATAAAACTTTTTAAATATATGTTTATATAGCAAAATATAATTTTAAAAAGAAAATATTTTATATACTTTTTGGGTACTACGCAAGTATACGTATCGTTTCAAGTAATATAGGGCTTTAAAACAAAGACCCCAGTATCGATCCCACGAGGAAAAATTATAGTAATAAATTTTCTAAATATTATATTTCAAAAATCTTTTTATATTTTAATATAACTATAAATTACTATTAGTTTACTAGATGCAAATAAAGAAAACAATAATAAGAAAATGATTTTATGAAAACTATATAAAATAAACAACTTTCTTGCCTTCAATTAATCTAAGATTTTTTAAGATAATTTAATATTCATTGGAGAATTTGATTTATGGTATTTTTCCAAATAGAAACATTCCTATTCTTTACCCTTTGATCCAGGAGCAAAGAACATTGGCTAATTTACAGATCAGGTCCAGATGTATTGTTAGTAGAATGGGTTAATCTAGACTCACACTACTAGATGTCCAAGGGTGGCTATG
Organism: Papilionanthe hookeriana x Papilionanthe teres; assembly: GCA_022702705.1. Lineage (NCBI taxonomy): Eukaryota > Viridiplantae > Streptophyta > Magnoliopsida > Asparagales > Orchidaceae > Papilionanthe > Papilionanthe hookeriana x Papilionanthe teres. The sequence goes on from CM040431.1 coordinate 116,428,719, forward strand.
GTCGGCCCTCCTAGTGACCCTTTCCTAATCTATAAATCAAATTATAAGAATTTAGTCTGTCACCCTAAAAACTTATCAATTCTACGCCTTTAAATATTATCTTCCTATTTATTTGCACTTCACCTTGAATAGCCCGCACATGTCCTTCGACTACCTAAGGATTCATGTGACATTTACAAGTTAAGATTTCTCCTTCTAGGTCTCAAAACTCTTTAACAGGTTTTAACAATTTAAATGGCCAACTTAAAAAGTAAAGTAAGATCAGGTATTAATGACATCACAATGTTTTGAAAATATTTTGAATTTCAATTCTCCATTGAATCTTTTATATTATCTTATCTATCTCTTCATAATTGAAGGAAGAAAGTAAACTAACTACTCAGAACACATTGAATATAAACAGCAAAACATTATAAATAAACTTTGAATCAAATATAAAATACTTATCTCAAATATTTCTTCTACATATCTTTTGATTCCTACTGACTCCACAGTGTAATGAACTCCAGATGCAACAACTTGAAAATAAACTCACTAAACTAAACAAAAGTGGCCCTAAATTTCTCTCTCTATTTCTCTCTCTAAGAATAACAGATCCTTAAGAGGATAAGAGAAAGGGTTTATATTGAGAGGGGCCACGTTTTCTGAAGAAATAGACTTCTATTAATAGGCTTCAAAGGTTGCCTTGAGGCATCTCTTCAAAACATGTCCACATTCAATGATTCTTCTAGAAGGTCTGTCTGGCGCCTAGGCGCCGGAATCTGGCGCCTAGGCGCCGGACACCGCGTCCAGTTCTTCGCACCTCTTCACTTTGGCTTACACCTCTTCGCGATTAAAACCATTTTGGAGCATCCAAATGCAATGTATCACATGTCCTATTATCAAGGAACAACTGCCAGTCTTCTAGAATATCCAATAACCGCTCACTCCGTCAAAATAACCGTTCAAACGTTGTCAAAAACTTAACAGTTTCTGTATCGAGTCTGGCGCTTAGGCGCCAACTTCTGGCGCCTAGGCGCCAGGCCATATATTTTTTATACTTTTTGTATTTTGCTCCATTTTTGCTCCTTTTTGCTCCTTTTTGCTCTTTTTTTTCTTTTTAGACCTTTTTACATCAGCTACATCCAAAAACACAAAAAATACATTTTATTAAAGCATAATATCCTTAGAAATTGATAAGAATTAAGACATAAAGAAAAAGTTATTTTTTATAGATCAAAATCCCCCAAACTTAAATGTTACTTATCCTCAAGTAACTCTTTCTACTATATAAAATATATAACCTTTGGAATAAAAGATAAATATTTAAGATTCCTTATAATTTTTGATTTTATAAAGTTTTTATTAAATTATTAACCCAATTTCACTAACTAGGTTTAATTTTAAGAATTTAAAGAATATTTAACGACCAAATCATAAGATTTCAAACTTTTCATTCATTTTGAAAATAATAGAAGTTTATTATATTAAGATCTCATAGATTATTTACAAGAAAAAGATCTTCTTGAAAAAATCTTTTCTAAATAAATATTCATGTATAAAAATTAAGTAAAATATGTAACTAGTTTTCTTCCTTTAAGATAATTCAAGTGAAGCAAATTTTTGATTAGGCATTTCCTCAAGCTTCTCCTCTCTTCTCTTTTTTTTTCTTTTTCTTTTCTTTTCTTTATAAATATATATATATATATATATATATATATATATATATATATATATAGAGAGAGAGAGAGAGAGAGAGAGAGGATTACTATATCTCGCATAGCTCGTTAATGGTTTTGAACTTCACTATCCTTAACTTATATTTTCAAAACTTATACATTTCCAATTAATTATTATAACATGAATAAGAATTAAAAAAGATTTCCAATCTTTTCTTTTTCAAGTGATAATTTTTTATTACTTAATATTTCTAAAATTCTATTATTTCTATCATGAATAGAAAAATTCTTTAATTTTATTCTTCTTTAAGTTAAATAATTCTATTCTTGAAATCAATCAAGGTTAGAAAAAGTTTGGTTAAATTTCACTAAATTGTTTATAATTTCAAAAATAAAAGTGATCTCAAATAAATTCTTCATTCCTTAAGTTATGTTAAAAAGTTTTTATTTTTCTGAAAATGTTAGCTCTTAAAGGACAAATAAAATTTAAATTTGAATGTATTTTCCCTTCCCCCAAGCTTAAGTTTTGTTATACTATGATAATTTGAAAGTATGAGAAAAAGAAAATCATAAGAATTTTTATAAGTATGTAAAAACAATCTTTAAAAAGAAAAATTACTTTCTACTCATGCTTTTATGAATAATTAAGATAAAATTGAAGCATGTATAAAAAGTAAGCAGGCTAATTTTTATGATTATACTAAATTTGAAACAAAATTAAAGTAGAGCAAAATTACTAAATACTAAACAGTAGACTAAAACAAACATATCATAAATTAACTCTAACTTTAGTCTCAACACAATATACTAAGAATATTTTAACAACAGAATCTTAACACTAATCAATCCACACAGATATTTAAACAAATCAACATACATTAAACACAAAACTAAACAAACAATCCAAACAAAACAAAACAAACTAACAGAGTAGCTCATCATAAGGATCTATAACTACTAGTCACTAGCTGTAGCCTCATCACCATCATCGTCACCAAAGGAAAATTCTACATCCTTAGGATCAACAAATGGTGTGAAACTAGGAAAAGTAGGGAAACTAACATCATGTTCACCCTTCAGAAATCTGACTAGGGCTTCATCATACTCAGCATCATAACTACTTGACCCACTTTTTATATGTTTGTAAATTATGTTAATAGCAACGGCACCAAGAACTTGATCCCGCTTTAATATATATTTTTGATTTTATGATGGAATGTTTAATGTGGATTCTAGGCAAGTATATGTATCATATCAAGTAATACAGGGCTCTAGTGGAGTCTTGGTTATTGATCCCATAGGGAAGTTTTTTAACAGATTTGTATCAGCTAAAATTTAAAGGAATTACTTACTAATATAGTAAACAGAAATTTAAAGTAACTAAAGCAACTAAAGTAAACTAATGCTTGAAATAAAGTTGATTTAAATAATTCAGAAAAAGTATCCTTCTCCTTGTTTTTAGAAAATTAAGTGAATGATGAATCTAATTAGAATTTTTGAATTGTATTGTGACAAATAGGAGCATTCCTATTCTTTACCCTTTGGTCCAGTGCAAAGAACATTGACTAATCCTATGTTTGATTACTGAATCTGCGGCTAAGGCTGGGAGGATACTGGCTGCCACTTCGAGCTCCCACGTTCCCCTCACTCGAGGGCTAACATCTACACTTCAGCTCTCAAACAATAGGACCAAATTGAATATTTTAGTCTGTCACTCTAAAATGTCCAATTCTACGTCCGATAAATAATATTTCCCTATTTATTTGCACACTCCTTTCAAGGCTTTTGACTTCCCTGAATATTGGATGTAATTTTTACTGTAGTTGATAATTCAACATATTTTAACAAATCAATTGGCCAGATTGAAAGTAAATTAAGTTTTAAATAAAAATTATCACAACTTATTTTAATATATTAAGTACTTCTATTTAATTTCATCATTTCGCATAATTTTCATAAACAAGGAGAAAGACTAAGAAAACTACTCAGAATGCATGGGAATAAAACAAAGCATGGATTTCATTTAAAGTTAACAACAATAAACAAAGGTACTTATCTTAATTTTCTCCCCAAGCAGACTCCTTGAAGTTCTTTTGACTTTTCCTTCTAGTACAACACACTTCTAACTCACTAATTATACTCTAAAAACTCTTAAATTAGCACTCAAACACAAATAGACTCTCTAAACAAACTGAAGACTCAAGAAACACACTAATGACACACAATAGGCACACAATAGACACTAGAATTTGGCCTCTATTTATAGAGGTAGGCAAAGGTTCATGGGGTACTTAAGCACCTCTTCAAAAAGCGTCCAGGTACAATGTATTTTGCATTTTGAACTGTCTCGCTGTCGGCGAGAAACGACCTTGCCGTCAGCGAGCTTCTAGAAGGTCTTTAAACCACGCGATCTCGCTGTCGGTGGGCTCGGGCTCGCTGTCGGCGAGGTAGTTATAATTCCTTCAGAAGTTCTCCTTATGATCTTGCCGTCGGCGACTTAGTTCATTTTGCATGAATTTCTTCCTTTTTGATCCAAATTCGCTCCATTTCATGCTTTTTGCTTCCATCACTTATAAATCTTTGTTCCTGCAATAAAATAAAGAAAATACCTTTCTTTAAAGTGCAATTTCATCAAAAATATATATGAATTTCTTAATATATTTTTCTGTGATCAAAATCCCCCAAACTTAATTATTACTTGTCCTCTAGTAATTTTAATACTAAATAAAAATAATGATTTCTATAATAGAATTTTTCAATTTAGATATACTATGAATTAAATTTAAATAATATTATAGTAAAGTTGAATAGAAATATTTCTAAGTAATTAAATTAACTTTATAGATATAAGATTATCTAGTTATCAGGTCTAAGATTTCTAGCTCTCTATTTATTTCAGAAATGACTATATTTAAAAGAGTAAATTACTTAAGATATTTAGATGATAGGAAGTTCAAGAAAACATTATTTAGTAAAATACTAATCTATATATAAGTTTAGAAATATAATTAAGTTCTACCTTTTAGGTTGAATCCATTGAAGCCAATTTTTGATAAGGCATCTCCTCAAGCTTCTCCTCACTTATATTTTTCTTTTTTTCTTTCCTTTTTTTTTCTTTTTGGATTGAATTTCAATCCTTCTCTCTCTTTTTTTTCTTTTCTTTTTCAAGTGAGGATTACTGTATCTGGATAGCCTGTTAATAATTTTGAACTTCAACTTTTTCTTCCTAAATTTCAAACTTAATATATTTCTTTGCTTATATGTATTTCATAGCCTTTACTTCATTGAGTTTCAATCTCTTCTTTTTCATCTAAATACTTAAGAATTTCAATTTTAGAATATAGTTTTCTCTTACTTTAAAAAGTTTACTATATTCTTATTCCTTTTAACCAAATATCTTATTCTATTAATTAATTGAATTACTAAAAACATTTTATTTAACTTTCTATAATAATTAAATAAAGTAATTCATGTTTATTGAATTGAAAAACTACTATAGAAAATCATTTGATAATAATTTTTGAAAATAGAAATTGAGAACAATTTAATAATTAAATTTGTATTTTTATCTTCCCCAAAACTTAAATTTTTCTATCTATACTAAATAGTGAAAAGGGAAAGTATATAGTAAAGTTCATCATACCTTTTGAGCTTTAGGTATTTATTTTCTTTGAAATTTTTGCAGGCTTTTTCATTACTTACAGAACCTGCAATGTTAGTATTCTTCCACATATAGTATTTAAAAGAAAGTGGAGGGATGAAATTTTGAAATAAGTATAAAACATAACAAATGAAAACTTAATCTATTACTACACATACAATCAATTAACCTACTTTAAAACAAATTAAAACAATCTAAACAATATTAAAAGTTCATATCTTATACAAAACTTAAATAACACATTAAAGAAAGACTAAGATCCTATCTAAAAGAAAATTACAAACTAATTTAACACACATAAGAGGTCTAATATCATAGCATAAGCAAACATACCAACATCCATAGTTCACAGAAAGTACAGAATAATTAAACACAAAATAATAAAGTTTCCAAAATAACAACAAATCTAAACAACTAAACAAAGACTCCAATTTTCTGCATTAAATTCCCAAACTATATCATCTCCCTGATCTCCAGGCTGAGAAGGCTGAGCAGGCTGGTACTGTGTATAGCGGGGGCACTCAGGAAAGACAACATCTAAATCACCACTCTTGTATCGACATTCAGCCTCATAGTATGCAATTTCGTATTCTAAATGTCGCTGGAGATATTCTCTATCATAATCATGTCTTCTTTCCAAACCATCAATCCTTTGGTCTATATGCTCAAATCTTCTTTCCATATTTTCTCCAAATTGCTCAAAACTTTTTCTACTCAGAGTCAGCTCATTCATCAGATCTTGAAGGGTAGGAGTGGTGTACTGAGGTGGATCATAACTAGTAGAGGGTATATCTCTACTTGAAGAAGGTACATAATCCCTTGTCCCAGATCTCCATCCTTCGTGGGATTCATATTTCTTTATATTAGCCTGAGTAAGTGGTTTCATAGGTTCAACCCATTCCTCATTATCTCTTGCCTCAACTCCAGATAATTGGCGGAGTGCATAGATAAGACTAGGATGTCCTAGTCCTCCTCCACTTTCATTTCTAGAGGTGGCTAATATATTCTTATAAATGACACTTCCCACTTTAATACTCTTTTGGTTCTGAATACAGAAATTCAGAAGCGCTCTATCTCTTGTTACCTCACTATGGTGGTAGGTAGGTAACAAAGTAGAACAAATAAAATAATGTCAGGCTTTAGATGTTGCATTTAACATAGAAAGAGGGAAGTTTACCCGTTCCCGCTGCTTTATCTTCCAGACTCCTTTCCCATCAGTGAGAAAGTCGACACCTCTTCCAGTGGTCCTTCCATAGTTTCAAAAGTTTCATACTCGCTAGTGTAGGTGTCTCGTACTTCATAATAAGTGTTTATTCTAGTAGCATTGAATTCCACAAAAAATCCTCTAACCTTAACCGGTGCATTTCCAGCCTGTGTTAAATTTGCATAAAATTCTTTTACCACTTCTACAGCGACTCTGTTGGTCACGAAACAGAAATTTTCCCATCCTCGCTCCCTAATGATTCGCTCAACTTCTCCTCCTGGATTCTTGAATACTCGATCATGAATGCATTTTCTTGATTGGATATTGTGTAAATATCTTGATTGTGCCCTTGCATTCACAAAACGAGTTTCATCGTAATCCAATCGTCGCTTTTATCGTAGAGCCATTTTTTCGATCTGTGAAATTTGCAAAAATTTAACTAAAATCCAAAATATTACTAAGAAGGCTTCCTACAACATCTAAAATCCATTTAAATCAATTTTCATGAAATTCTTCCAAGTATTTTCTCCACATTTCATTTTTTTTCAAAATTTCCAAGTGTAGAAGAAATCCATGGTGAAAATCAAAAATTTTTGCATAGGAGTGAAGCTCTTACCAAGGGAAGATGAAATCCGGTGTCAAAAAGTGTTGAAATTGCCTCAAATCCCAGATCTCTCAAGCCCTAGGTTGGTTTTTTTCAATGTTTTGAGGAAGGGGATGATGAATAGTGTCGGTTGACTGGTCAAATATAGGTCTTTTCGCGATCTCGCTGTCGGCGAGATTTTTCTCGCCGTCAGCGAGCTAATTAATTTGATAAGGAAAAAGTTTCAGGAAAAATCCGCCGTCGGCGAGCTCGTTCTCTCTGTCAACGGGTTTTCTCGCTGTCGGCGAGATAATTCTCGCCGTCGGCGAGATCCCAAAATTTTTAAATTTTTAAAATTTGTCAATCGTTTTCAAACTCGATTTGCCCTTAATCAATCTTCCGATCACTTAATTTAATAATAGTATGAAGATTAGATACTTCTACTCACAAAAAATTTACACAACACAAATAATATAACTTTATATATGAAATCCATGAGACTTACAAACTTCACACTAACAACTTAACAACATACTTAACTTAAATATTCAAATCCATAATACTCAGCATCGCAATCCACACTACAACACTCTATATGCTGAGACATAACAATTACAAATAATCTCATCAAATTTGAGATGATCAAATCAAAGTTCGACTCATAATGAAACCTAAATCCAAATCAACACATATATACACAAATATATGACATAAGATAGAAATCTTTCCTACTCCTCAGTGTCTGAACTATCATCTTCTCTGATATTCCCGATGCGACGCAGGTGCACAAATAAATTGTAGAAAGGCCTGAAAGGGAATTCTGCAGTAGATTCTTCATCAATCCATCCTTTCTTTCTCAGTAAATGAATAAAACTGGCCTCCAGATGTCCAGTATGATCAAAGTGCTCCTTCATCCTCCAGTCAATGTGATCAAACATATCAGAGATATTGTCGATGGAATTCATCACATTTTTCAACTCTTTCTCCAATCCTTTAATCTTCTTCAGAATGAAATTAGTTTTATCAGTAAAGGGCCTTGCTAAAGGATTGTTCTGTGATGCTCTGTCAGAAATAATGGTAATCTCATCATTGTTATCCAAAGTTGGAAACATATCCGTAGGATCAAGTGGTTTTCATGGTAAAAGTACCTTTTCCCAAGCCTCATAAGAAACTTGGTACTGACTGCATAAAGCAAATATAGTCGATGGGTGTCCAAGTCCATGCACTGACCCATGCACAATCAATCCCAATGCAGACTTTACTATTATTGATCCAACATCGATAGGTAGTTCAATTTGAATACAGTAGTTTAATATAGCGTATTCCTTTGAAAATTTATTGACCCTCATAGTAGGTAATAATTTTGATGAGATAAATAAATGCCAATGCTTCGAGACAAGGTTAAGAAGTGATGCAGAAAAACTGACATACCCGTCTTCGCGTAACCAAATATTTTCTGATCTCTTCATATAGGTTCGAATTTGTGATGATTCTAATTAAAAATTTGAGTAGTAAGATTTTTTTTAATAATATAGACTCACTAATTTGTAGATAATTAAAAATAAAAGACTACTATGGGTTGCCTCCCATAAAGCGTTTGGTTTAACGTTGTCGACATATTTTTAGGTTGAGTGTTGTATTTTTGAAAAGATGTCGCCTACAGAAATTATCGGCGAATTTTTAATTTAATTTAAATAAATAATTTGAAAAGTAGTATTTGATTTTGAAAATAATTTTAAATTTGAAAATTTTAAGATATGAAATCAAACTGATCTCACATCCCGAATAGTTTATATAAACGAGCACCGCACCACAAACTGTATATCTATCCCGGAGAGTAGACACACTGCTTGATGATGGGGCTCGGTTAAATAAACTAGAAGATTTGTGACATCTGTTTGGTCTACGAACCAATTTTATAAGCCGACAAGTTCCCCTACTTAATATAAAGGAATTAAGCAGGGTTTATATTACTTGGGTTCTTAAAGTTCCCTATAAGGGCAAGCCCCTATAGTTAATTACTTCTTAAATGAAGTGAATCATTTAAGAAAACTCTCGATAATGATCAGTGGTTTTGCTCTCAAGAATTTCAAAGTTTAGGGTTTTCAAAGGATTTGAATTTTGGAAATTTCAATAGGGAATGGGTAAAATTTGGAACATTTATTTTCAGGAGTCCAAAGAAAGATAAGTAGGAGAAGCTGAGGATCCAAGAAGAATCTTGGCAACTTCCCACACTATCCTATTATTTGGCTTCGAGTTTAAGAAAATTATTTAATGTTGTAATCCTGCCAATTTTAATTAATTAGGACTTATATTTGTATGACATAATCATACAAATAGCCTCGAAGATGTGAGGGTTTATGTCGTACCAAACGACAACCTCGGAGTCCTAAGACCGGTTAGGGCTTAACTTACATAAAATGATTAGGCAAATTCCTAACAAAAGGGTTGAGGATTTATGTTGCACTAGGCAAACTACCTCGAAATCCTATGGCTTTGGTTATTTAATTCTAGGAATGTTTAGCTGAAGTAGAGTTGTTTTGTTGATGAAGATGGCTGTGCTGCCCACCGTGCTCCAAGCTCCTTGTTGTTGCAGAGGTTTAGTTTTAGAAGTTATAAATCAAAGGATGAGAGAAGTTTTTTGGTTTTAGAGAAATCTTAAATTCCAAATGTTTTTAGTGTTTTAATAAAAACAAATCTTAAAGTTGATTAAACATAACCGATTAAGATCCCACGGTTCCGTCATTTGGCACCTTTATTTTCATTGAATTCACTTAGTCCAGATGAATTTGCTAAACTCAACTAAATGAGTTCCATACTTTCAATTAGACCTTGGGAAATCCCGTTAGCAACACGTGGGTTACATCATCCGAGGTATTCCTGATCATTCAACGAGACGTTTTAGTTTAGTTGTAATTGTAGTTTTGTTGTTCTGTTTGTGATTAAATTTTGAGTTTTTATATATTTTTGCAATGTTGTGGCGGTGAATTTTATCTTGCAATGACTTTTAATTTAGTTTTGGTTTCAGTTCAGGGACTATCCTAAAGGTTTTGGTTTTCATGCAACAGTTGTTTATCATGCAAGAAAAGTAAAGTAACAGTGCATGTAAGTAAATTACAGTAAATTGCAACAAAATAAAAGCGTACCTGGAGGGTCTTCCCGTCATCCCAAGCTACACTTAAAACACATGTTAAGGCATTTAAATATTTCAACAAGTACCTAGATAAAGCTAATGGAAAGGTTTTGGTTGTCTACCAAAGTCCTAATCCTATAGCTAGTCATCCCCTATGGCGTCTAGGTTCTTGTGTTTTGGTTTAAGGATGATTTTCTTCATCAAAGAACAATTAAATTCAATTGTTCTTATAAACATCCTATCATTTTGAGGAAGTGCTTAAGACGAGTCTTAAACATCTTTTCAATACCTCTAGGATTGTTTTAAGTCCAAGAGAATTTAATTATACAATTGAATTAATCATCCAGGAGTTAAGTTCTGTTATTTTGCTCAGTGAACTAGGACATTTGAATGTCCCATGAGTGAAGTAACACTTCACTTGATACCTCATTTAAAAGTTATAATACTAAAAGCTTTATAAGGGCAAATCAAATTATTAAGTATTTTAATGATTTAAATTTATTGATTTAAATTTATTGATTTAATTTTAATTTTGACTTAATTATAAAAAATTAGTTTAAGTTTGGAATAGTGTTCGAGTCATTTTAGATTTAATTCTTAATGATTTCATTTAGGTTTGTTATTAAATAATTTTTATTTAATTTAATTCAATTTAATTTAATTTTAATTTAATTTAATTTGATTTGATTTAATTTAATTTAATTTAATTTAACTTAATTTTAATTTGATTTAGTTTAATTTAATTTTATTTTATTTTATTTTAATTTAATTTAGTTTTAATTTAATTTAATTTATTTTTAATTTAATTTAGTTTTAATTTAATTTCATTTAATTTAATTTAATTTAATTTCAATTTTAATTTAATTTAATTTTAATTTAATTCAATTTAATTTAGTTTAATTTAACTTAATTTGATCTCAATTTATTTTTCTTTTAATTTAATTTAATTTGATTTTAATTTAATTTCAATTTTAATTTAATTGAGATTATTCTTTTAATTTTTTAATTAAGACTTAAGTATTATTGATGTGATTTATTTAGGGATCTTCAAATTAAAGAATAAATATCTTCTTAAATAATATCCCTACTTTAATAATTCCAATTTGTATTATTCTCCCAAAATTTCAATTAATTAATTAATTAAAGTTTTATTTTAATTATTTTGAAATGATTAGTAGATTTCTACCCTTAATCATTTAAGTTTCAATTATCCAAAAATCAGTTTAAAATCAAATATTTTATCCTCCCCTTTGATTAATCCTAAAATTTTAATTAAATGTTGAAATTTTTAATTACCATTTTGCCCTTCAAGCTTAATAATTCTATAACTCACTAAATTAAGCTCAAATGAACTTTTAATTTTTATGCAAGCTTACTCACATGTCAATTAAGACATTAGAGGAGAAAATGTGATTTTTCTGTATTTAATTTATTTATGTAATTATTTTTAATGGAAAATAGGGGTTTTCACGGAAAATTCAATAACATGACCAATGAGATGTTTCTGTCCTTAAGAAAATTATGGGATGTTCCTAATGACCAAAGAACCATTTGGACCAATTATGGTGATTTTTTAAATTATATTTTATTTATTAGAATTATTTTAGTGAAAAGGTTGGAAAATACATTTTTTTAATATTAAAAATTACATTAAGCCTTTAAAATTCAATATCTTACCCTAGGGACTTAAGAAAATTGTTTGGTTTGTTCCTAAATAATTACAATTCAAAATGTGACATTTTGGTGATTTTTAATATTTTTATGATTTTTATTATTTTTTAATTATTAAACATATTAAAATAATAATAAAAATCAACTTTTTTAGAAAATTACAGTTTTAATTTTCCTAAGTTCCTCTAATATCAGAGAAGCTCCAAAACCATTTTTGTGAATTTTTGAAAAGTATTTTGTGAGTTGTGAATTTTCAAATTTTAATTTTACTTATGGGGCTTAATCAACCCACCTGGTGGATCAAATCAAGTCCAATTAGTTTCAAATTTTTATGTGGTGTTCTCCTATCCCTAGAGGACGGTGGAGAATTGTTTTGAAGTTAATTTGATGTGTGGTTAACCCTAATTAATTAAAGTACAATTTTGGGTATTTAGGCCAATTAGGGCTATTCCAAGTGAATTAACTCAAAACTTATTTTTCCTAGGTTCCTCTAGTCATAAGAAACATCACCAAATTTTCCTAGAATTTATTTCTCAACATACTAATTATTGGAATTAAAATACTCAAAACAGTAACATGAACTTGGAAAATCAATAACTTCTCATAGGGATGGCCTCGACCTTGGAAAATTCGGGGAATGTTCCCAAGTTCGGAGGCTTCAACTCCTATGGTCTCATGCCATGGTGAATTGCCTATGCAAATGGAGAATTAAAACAATGTAGAAAGTAAATAAATCATTAAAAATAAAATACTTAATGAAATTACTTGATTTCTTTTCCACATTATTCTCCTCTGTTCACTGAGCAAGAGGATATTTTTATTTTATTTTTATGATTTTTCTACACAAAGTTATGAATTTTTGAAGTTATGGTAATTAAATAAATAGAAAAATACCCTATTTTCCTACTTATCCACGCGGCGCCGCGTCAACCTTAGCCTTTCCGAACGGCCACGCGACGTCTTCTGGTTCAGCACCGCCATCTGACTCAGCACTCTAGGGGCCCGCGGTTCATGTATCGTCGCGCTGTCCGGCTCGATCCCGACCATCCGCTCGATACACGTGCGATCCAACGGCTCCCAGTCATCGTCTACGACTGGTGTGAACCCGTGACCGTCAACCTTCTAACCCTAATTTCTCACTTGATTCTCAACGAATTTTTGTGTTCTTATGCTCTATGGATTCGTCTTGAATAGACGAACACATCCATACGGTAAACATGCATTGAAATTGACTCAAACTAAATGGAGAATCTCTAGAAGCTCGGGAGAAGGAGAGAGCTCATACCTTTGCTCAGAGAAGCGAAGCTTCAATCTGAGGGCTATGTCACCTTCGATTGGGTCCAAGCAAGCTCCAGATGAAGTCCCTTGGCTCGGTGACTTGCACTAGGTACAAAAGTGACCACGGCAGATCACAAAGCTTGGAGGCTGGAAGCAATGGCTGGCCTGGTGAGGGGGCTTTTGCTGGGAAACTTCTCCTCTTGGTCTGGTGAAGGTGTAGAGTCAATCAATTTGAGGATTGACTCACTATGGTGAAGTGTCCTGGTTTTGGGCTTGGATTTCAACTCTGAAATTGAGCTCACAGAGAGGAAATGGCAGGGGATTTCAGTGGGGATCAAGTTCTCCAGGTGTGGGGAAGAGTCTGGAATGATTTTGGCAGAGTTTCCTTAAGGTTTGTTTCAGCACCTCTTCCATGGCCGAGAGAGGTGGTGTTTAAATAGGCATGGCTGGAGGCTCTCCCAGGGGGAGTTAGGGGTTGGGATCAGCTGCTCTGGTGAGGAGAAGAACAGCTGCAATGGCCATTTGGAGTGGGGCAGCTCAGTAAGGTGGAATTCCAAAACTTGGCTCCTCCCGAGGTATCGGCCATGGTGTTTTCCGGTGGCTCGGGTGGTGGCCGGCAGGCAGGGTCACCCTCGAGTTTAGGTGGGTCGGGGCTGGGGTTTTGTGTAGGCGATTGAGCTTTTCCATGTGTCAAAAGCTTGATTTAAAATGGAATGGGAGAAGGCCAATTTTGGCTTGATTTGGTCGAAGTCTACCTTTTGGGCTTGGTTCACCCTTCGAGGTGGCATTGGGTGTTGTGGGGAGTCGAAGGAATCAGTTTGGTTTGGCATGGAGAAGTTTTTATCCAAATATATTTGAATTAAATTTGGGTTAAGGTGAAACATGTTTAGGGTTAATGACTTTTAGGAGGTGCTTAAAGGACCTCCTCCTTTTGCCATTTAAGGAGGGTTGACAAATTAGAGATTCTCATGGCTTGCCAATGGCTTACATGTGGCTTCATGGCTCCATATGGCTTGGGAAACGATTTGGTCAATTTCATAAAAATAGATTTTGTGAATTTTGGCATTTTGACGGGAATTGTTATGAGGCTTGATTTGGAATTTTTTAATGATAAATTAGGACTTTAGGAATGATTTTAAATTGAATGTGTGATTGTTGACCTCATTTTTGATGAGGTCTTCTCTTCTCTCTTTAGTACTTAGGATCTAGCCTTAGGCTTTTCCTTTGACTATCTTAGAGGACTAGAAGTGGAACCCACATTTTAGAATTTCAAAAACACCTCTTAACTCACAGCAAACTCCACAAACTTGATTGTAGACCCCTAATCACCTGGAGGGTTGAAATCAAATGTGGAAGTTTAAAGGATGAGGTCCTATAGGACTCTTTGGCCTTAGGACCACTCACAGGTGGCCTGGTCTGGTGAGGGCTGACTTACACACACACTACACTTATACACTATACTTTCACACACCTTCTAAAACCACACCCATACCCAACTTGACCTCCTGACTCATGGAGGTGATTCACATGGATGGTCCTTAACCCCTAAGCCCTTGGCTAAGAGGGTTAGGAACAACATAGTGAATGCCTCAAATGAGACCCTTCATGGCTCATGTGGACTTGATATGGCTTCATGGCTCAACCAAAATGATTTCATTCCACTTACATTTACCCAATCTTCACTTTTCTAAATTTTCAATTTTTGACCCCGGGACCCGAGCAGCTAAACCTACCGAAATACCGCTTGAAACTACCCAAAATTTGCAAAATCACCTAAATTACCCAAAATTCCCCAAAATCATTCCTAAACATTTCCCTCCACTCAAATTGATCAACCATAGCCAAAAATACCAAAAATTCCAAAAATACCCCCCAATACCCTCCAAATACCCAAAATGCCCCTCTAAGCCAAAAAATCCAAAAATTCAGAAAAGTCCCAGAAAATTCCAGAAAATCCCAAATATTCCCAATTTCATTTTTTCTAACTACACCGTGGGACAATTTTGTCAATTTACCCCACTTTTGTCAAAATCCCCAATTTGACCCATTTTAACCCAAAGTGAACCCAATGTCAAACCAAATCTACCCAATTGACCCCAATTTTGGTCCAATTCAATTCCAAACTTTAATTTAACATCCACAATATCAATCTAGACCAAATCAAAGTCCAATTTGATTGACATTTGAATCCAATTTCACTTTTGACCTTAAGGCCTAATTTGGACCCATGACCCAAACTTAGCCCAAACTAACCCAATTCAACTCCAATTAACCCCAAACCTTTTCTAAACCTTCCCTAACATCCCCACAAACAAAACACTATCATAATTTGCCCAAAATTTGGACCCAAACCCCACTCAAATTCAACCCAAAACCAAAAAGCCCAATTTTGACCTAAACCCAAACTTAACCCAAATAGGCCCAAACCCCAAAATCCAACCCCAACAAAAGTTGAAACCTCTTTGAAACAGCCCTACAAACATTTCTCAACATTAATTTTACATCAATTTCAACCCTAGCCCTACATTGGCCCAAATTAGCCCAATTTGACCTACATTGGCCCATGTACCAAATAAAGCCCAAATTCAACTCAATTCAAACCCAAACCACCTCAAATTTGTTTCAAATTACTCATGGAACATTCCTAAACCAAACCCAACAATTATTTGGCCCAAACATTTACAAATTTCCCATCCACCAATTTATTTCCAAGCTTAAAAAGCCCATTTTCTTAAACCTTCCTAAAGAACCCACCCAAAACAAATTTAAAAGCCCAAAACTTATTCCAAAAGCCCACATGAAATTTCTCTCATCATACCCATAATTTAAAACACTTCCTAAGTTCCAATCCCATCATCAAATGATTCCAAATCAAGCCTCATGACAAATCACCCCTAAATGCCAAAAATCCCAAAATCCCTTTCTCATGCAAGTAAGCGAAGCCATTCCCGAAGCCATGAGCAAGCCTTGAAGCCATGCACAAGCCACATGAAGCCATGGGATTCACTTTACACATCATCATACCATTAATTGCAAAAGGAGGAGCCTCTTTTTAAACCCCCTTAAAAAAGTTTTAACCCCTTTAATGCTTCACCTTAATCCATGATTAATCCAAATATTCATGGATGGTGACTTCACTACCCTTTCCTAGCTGACTCATCTGACCTCCCTTAGCCCAAATCAGTCCCTTGGTCGGTGCACCAAGCCCAATTACATGAGTTGACCAAAATCAACCCAAAATGAGCCTCACCCCATTCCATTTCAATTCAACCATTTTACACATGGCAGCCACCAATTGACTTTACAAACATCAAGCCCTGACCCACCTGGACCTGAGGGTGACCCATGCCTGCCGGCCAGCCGCCTGGATCACCGGAAAACACCACACCCGAGAGCTCACATGTGAGCCAACATTGAAATTCCTCCTTGCTGAGTTGCCCCATGCCGAGTGGCCATTGCAGCTATTCTTCTCTTGCTAAGAGCAGCTGATCCCAGTCCCTAACTCCCCCTGGGACGCCCTCCAGCCTCTCCTATTTAAACACCACCTCTCTCGGCCATGGAGGAGGTGTTGAACCAACCTTAAGGAAACTCTGCCAAAATCATTCCAGACTACTCTTCACACATAGAGAACTTGATCCCCACTGAAATCCCCCTGCCATTTCCTCTCTGTGAGCTCAATTTCAGAGTTGAAATCTAAGCCCAAAACCATGACACTTCTCCACGGTGAGCCAATCCCCAAATTGATTGGTCCTACACCTTCACCGGACCAAGAGAAGAAGTTTACCAGCAAAAGCCCCTTCTCCGAGGCCACCCATACGTTCCGGACTCCAAGCTTTGTAATCGGGCGTGGTCGAAATCATACTTGGACAATTCACCGGGCCGAGGGACTTCATCTAGAGCTTGCTTGGACCCAATCGAAGGTGACACAACTCTCGGATCGAAGCTTCACTTCTGCGAGCAAGGTATGGACTCACTCTTCTTCCCGAGCTTACAGAGATTCTCCATTTAATTTGAATCAATTTCATTGCATGTTTACTGTATGGATGTGTTCGTCTCTTCAAGACGAATCCATAGAGCATAAGAACACAAAAATCCATTGAGAATCGAGTGAGAAATTAGGGTTAGAATGTTGACAATCACGGGTGCACACCAGTCATAGACGATGACTGGGAGCCGTCGGATCAAGCGTGTATCGAGTAGACGGTCTGGATCGAGTCTGACAGCACGATGGTACGTGAACCGCGGGTCCCTGGAGCGCTGAGTCAGATGGCGGCGCAGAATCAGAAGATGACGCGTGTGCGTTCGGAGCTGCCGAGGTTGAGCTGGCGCCGCATCACTTAAGTAGAAAAATAGGATTTATCTTATTTATTTAATTACCAGAACTTAGAAAATCCTTAACTTTGTGTAGAAAGATCATAAAAATAAAATAAAAATACACACTTGCTTAGTGAACAAAGGAGAATAATGTGGAAAAGAAATCATTTAATTTCATTGAATATTTGATTTTTAATAATTTATTTACTCTCTGCACATTTTCAATTCTCCATGCATGTATACAATTCACCATGGCATGAGACCATAGGGCTTTTGAAGCCTGCGAATTTGGGGACATTCCTCGAATTTTCCAAAGTCAGAGGCCATCCCTATGAAGAGTTATTGAATTTTCAATCCTAGGTCATTATTCTGCGTATTTTAATTCCAATAATTAGCATGTTGTGAAATAAATTCTAGGAAAATTTGATGATGTTTCTTATGACCAGAGGACCCTAGGGAAAAAAGGTTTTGAGTTAACTCACTTGGAATAACCCTAATTGGCTTAAACACCCAAAATGGAACTTTAATTAATTAGAGCTAATCATAAATTAAATTAACTTGAAATCAATTCTCCACTGACCTTTAGGATCAGAGGAACCCACCATAAAAGTTTGAAGTCAATTGGACTTGGTTAGCCCTATCAAATGGGTTGATTAAGCCATTTAGCCAAACTTAAACTTCAAAAATTCATAACTTTCAAAATACTTTCAAAACTTCACCAAGTTGGTTTTGGAGCCTCTCTGATATCAGGGGAATTTAAGAAAATTAAAATTGTAATTTTCCAAAAAAGTTGATTTTTTGCATTATTTAAATATTTTAATAATTAAAAAATAATAAAAATCAAAAAAATAATAAAATTCACCAAAATGTCACATTTTGAATTTTAAACATTTAGGAGCAAACTCCATATTTTTCTTAAGTCTCTATGATGAGATATTAAATTTTAAAGCCCTAAGGTAATTTTAAAATAAAAAAAATGTATTTTCTAGCATTTCCACTAAAATAATTCTAATAAATCAAAGAAAAATCAGAAAATTATAAAAAATTTGTTCTGTGGTTTCCTTGATATCAGAGAGATTTTTGAAAAATATAAAATTCATTTTTCAACCTTTATTTTATTTTTAAATTAATTAATACTCCAAAACTCAAAATAATTATAATAAAAATAATATAATTCAAAAAATCACCAAAATCGGTCCAAGTGGTCCTCTGGTCATTAGGAATGTCCCAAATTTTCTTAAGGACAGAAACTTTCCCTTGGTCATATTATTAAATTTTCCTTGAAAATCCCTATTTTCCACCAAAAATAATTACATAAATAAATTAAATACACAAAAAAAATCACATTTTCTCCTCTAATGTCTTGATTGATATATGAGTGAAGTCACATAAAAATTTCGAATTCATTTAAGCTCAATTTAGTGAGTTATGAGATTAGTAAGTTTAAGGGGCAAAAATGGTAATTAAAATTTTAACCTATAATTAAAAAGTTTATGTTTAATTGAAAGGGTGGGTAAAATATTTGATACTAAGTTGATTTTGGATGTTTGAAACTTAGATAGTTAAAGGGTGGAAACCTACCTAACAATTTGAAAATAATTAAAATAAACCTTAATTAAATAATTGATTAAACTTGGAAGAATAATAAAAAAATTTGGAATTATTAAAATAGGGATATTATTAGGAAGAGATTTATTCTTTAATTAAAAAAATCCCTAAATTAATCACCTCAATAACATTTAATTCCTAATTAAAAAGATAATCCAAATTCAAGATTTAAAATGTTAAAGGACTTGATCATTAAATTAAATTAAAGATTAAAACATTTAAATTAAATCCTTCCAGAATTTCACTTAAATTAATACTTTAGCAATTAAATTAAATCATCTTTAAAATATAAAAAAAGATATAAAATATTAAATTAAAATTAAAAATTTAAATTAAATTTAAATTAAATTTAAATTTAAACTAAATTAAATTAAATTAAATTAAATTAAATTAAATTAAAACATATTAAATTAAATAAAATTAAATTAAAACATATCAGATTAAATAAAATCAAGTCAAGATAAAATTAAATTTAAATTAAATTAAATTAAATTAAATTGAAAGTAAAACTAAACCAAATTAAATTAAACTAAAATTAAATTAAATTAAATTGAATTAAATATAACATCACCAAAGACATAAAGAATTCAAAATAAATCTAAAACAACTCGAACACTATTCGAAACTTAAACCCATTAATTGAAATTAAATTAAATCACAAATCACTTGAACATTAATTTGCCCTCGAAAAGCTTATGTTGTCATAACTCCTAAATGGAGTGTTAAGTGAAGTATTACTTCACTCATAGGATATTCAAATGTCCTAGTTCATCGAGCAAGATAACAAAACTTGAACTCCTGGATGATTAATTCATTTTATATAATTAAATTCTCTTGGACTTAAAACAATCCTAGAGGTATTGAAAAGATGTTTAAGATTTGTCTTAAGCACTTCCTCGATATGATAGGATGTTTATAAGAACAATTGAACTTAATTGTTCTTTGATGAAGAAAATCGTCCTCAAACCAAAACACAAGAACCTAGGCGTCATAGGAGGTGACTAGCTAAAGGAGTAGGACCTTGGTAGAAAACCATAACCATTCCCTTACCTTTACCTAGGAACTTGCTTTAAATGATTAAATATCCTAAATTGTGTTTAAGTGCAGCTTGGGATGACGGGAAGACCCGCCAGGTACGCTTTTGTTTTATTGCAATTTACTTTATTGCAAATGCACTTTTCTTTTCTTGCATGATAAACAACTGTTGCATGAAAACCCACACCTTTAGGATAGTCCCTAAAACTGAAACAAAAACTAAATTAAAAGTCATTAAAAGATAAAATTCACCGCCACAACATTTCAAAATATAAAACAACTCAAAATTTAATCACAAACAGAACAACAAAACTACAACTACAACTAAATAAAAACGTCTTGTTGGATGATCGGGAATACCTCGGATGATGTAACCTACGTTTTGCTAACGGGATTTCCCACGGTCTAAATGAAAGTGTGGAACTCATTTAGTTGAGTTTAGCAAATTCATCTGGACTAAGTGAATCTGATAAAAATAACGATGCCGGAAGGATGGAACCGTGGGATCTTAACCGGTGTTTTTATAATCAACTTTAAGATTTGTTTTAACTAAAACACTTGGAAATTAAGATTTCTAAAACCAAACTCTTCTCTTCTCTTTTGATTACAATCTTCTAAAACTAAACCTCTGCAACAACAAAGAGCTCGGAGCATGGTGGGCAGCACGGCCATCGTCGTCAGCAAAACTTGAGTCTACTTCAGCAAAACTTTCTTAGAATTAAATAACCAAACCATAGGACTTCGAGGTAGTTTGCCTAGTGCAACATAAATCCTCAACCTTTTGTTAGGCATTTGCATTGCAAATTAAGCCCTAACCGGGCTTAGGACTCCGAGGTAGTCGTCTGATACGACATAAACCCTCATATCTTCAAGGCTATTTGTATGATCATGTCATACGAATATAAGTCCTAATTAATTAAAATTGGCAAGATCAAAACATTAAATAAACATTAGGACTTTCCTAAATTCAAGCCAAACAATAGGATAGTCGGGAAATTACCGAAGTTTGCTTCGAATCTATAATTTCTCTTATCTCTCTTCCTTTGAATTCCCAAAAAAAATGTTCCAAACTTGATCCATTCCCTATTGAAACTCTAAAATTCAATCCCTTGAAAACTTAAACTTTGAGATTCTTGAGAGCAGAATTATTGATTATTATCGAGAGTTTTCTTAAGTGATTCCCGTCATTTAAGATGTAATTAATTATAGGGGCTTGCTCTTATAGGGAATTTTAAGAACCCAGGTAATATAAACCCTGCTTAATTTCTTTGTATTAAGCAGGGGAACTTGTCGGCTTATAAAGTTGGTTTGCAGACCAAACTAATGTCACAAATCTTCTAGTTTATCTAATCGAGCCCCATCATCAAGTAGTGTGTCTATTCTTCGGGATAGATACACAGCTTGCGATGTGACACTCATTTATATAAACTATTTGGGATGTGAGAACAGTTTGATTTCATATCTTAAAATTTTGAAATTCAAAATTATTTTCAAAATCAAATGCTACTTTCTAAATTATATATATATATAATATATATATATATATATATATATATATATTTATTTATTTATTTAAACCAAATTTAAAACCTAAAAATAAGTCGTACAGTGATGAGGGAAAGTGTCATGTGGGCTTTAGATTGATTTGGGCTTTTGAATTTGGTGGAAGTGGGCTTTTAGGAAGGTTTAAGGGAGTGGGCCTTTATGTTTAACAATGGGCTTTTAGAAGAAAAATTTTGCAAAGGAACATGCCAAATAAATGTTGAGTTTAGTTTAAGGATGTGTCTTGAATGATTTGAAGCAAATTTGAGGTAGTTTGGAATTGAATTGGGTTGAATTTGGGTTCATTTGGTAAATGGGCCAATGTAGGTCAAATTGGGCTAGTTTGGGCCAATGTGGGGCTAGGGTTGATATTGATGTAAAATTAATGTTGTTAAATGTTTATGGGAGTGTTTCAAAGAGGTTTCAACTTTGGTTGGGTTTTGGTTTTGGGACTTGGGCTTATTTGGGTTAAGTTTAGGTTTAGGTCAAAATTGGGCTTTTTGGTTTTGAGTTGAATTTGAGTGGGGTTTGTGTCCAAATTTTGGGCAAATTATGTTAGTGTTTATTTTGTGGGGATGTTAGGGAAGGATTAGAAAAGGTTTGGGGTTAATTGGAGTTGAATTGGTTTGGTTTGTGCTAAGTTTGGGTCAAGGGCCAAAATTAGGCTCTAAGCTTAAAAATGAAATTAGACCCAAATGTCAATCAAATCGAACTTGGATTTGGTCTAGATTAATATTGTGGATAATGAATTGAAGTTTAGAATTGAATTGAACCAAAATTGGGGTCAATTGGGTAGGTTTGGTTTGACATTGGGTTCACTTGGGTTAATAATGGGCTAAATTAGGGGTTTTGGTAAAAGTGGGGTAAATTGACAAAATTGGCCCATGGTGTAGTTGGACAAAATGAAATGGGGAATATTTGGGATTTTCTGGAATTGTTTGGGAATTTTCTGATTTTTGTATTTTTGGGTCAAGAGGGGCATTTTGGTAATTTGGAGGGTATTGGGGGATACTTTTGGAATTTTTGGTATTTTTGGCTATGGATGATCAATTTGATTGGTGAGGAAATGTTCAAGGTTAATTTTGGGGAATTTTGGGTGATTTGGAAATTTTGGAGGATTTGGGCAATTTTAAGGGCTTTTGGTATGTTAGGTGGGTCCGGGGCCCCGGGGTCAAAAATTGAAATTTTGGAAAAATGAAGATTGATCAAACATGATTGAAATGGAAGCACTTTGGTTGAGCCATGAAGTCATATTAAGCCTATATGAGCCATGAGAGGACTCATTTGAGGCTTTCACTATGTTGTTCCTAACCCTCTTAACCGGGGGCTTAGGGGTTAAGGTCCATCCATATGAATTACCTACATGAGTCGGGAGTCAAGTTGGGTATGGGTGTGGTTTTAGGATTTGGATTGTGTGTGTGAGAGTGTAGAATATGAGTGTAGTGAGTGTGTAAGTCAACCCTCACTGGACCGAGCCACCGGGGGTGGTCCTAAGGCCAAAGAGTCCTATAGGGAACTCATCCTTTAAACCTTTACATTTAATTTCAACCCTCTAGGTGATTAGGGGTCTTCAATCAAGCTTGTGGGGTTTGCAGGGAGTCAAGAGGTGTTTAAACTTCTAAAGGGTGGGTTCCACTTCTAGTCCTCTAAGATAGTCAAAGGAAAAGCCAAAGGCTAGATCCTAAGTACTAAAGAGAGAAGAGAAGACCTCATCAAAAATGAGGTCAACAAATGGACCACCAATAGGTGTGGTGTGCTAACCAAGCACACCGCGCGTATTGGTGTTGACTGAAAAGATCGACAAAACCAATCACAGATGTCCAAGTGATAAACTTAGGACGAAGTAGAAGAATTTCCTCTAGGGAGTATCAGGTATATTTCCAAGACTGGAGGTTCCTGAATTCTCGCTGGGGAATGGAAAAGGAGGAGAACTCCAAATCACCAGATCTGGGGAATTCGATTTAGATTTCATTTTACTTTTAAATTTCAAGTTTTAATGTGTGAGCTTAGATTTTGAGTTTTAATTTAGATTGAAGTTTGATTTAAAATCAATTTGAGAAAATTTTGAATTTGAAATTTGGATTTGAAATGAGAGTTGAAACCTAGGTTCCAACCTCGGGACCGCAAGGAAAACTGGAATTTGGGTACCAGCCTCGGAGTGAGAATCAGAGTTTAAGTATCGACGGAAAAAGGATGAGAATCAAAATTTAGGTACTGATCTCGAGAGAGTGAGATTTGGAATTTAAGTATCAATCTGGAAAGAGAGTCGAAATTTAGGTATCGATCTCGGATGAGAGTCGGAATTTAGGTACCGACCTCGAAGGAAGAGAACTAGAATTTAGGCACCAGCCTCAGAATTTAGAATTGAAATTTAAGTATTAATTCAAAAGAGAATCGAAATTTAGGTATCGATCTCGAATGAGAGTCGGAATTTAGGTACCGACCTCGAAGGAAGAGAACTGGAATTTAGGTACCAGCCTCGGAATTTAGAATTGAAATTTAAGTATCGATTCAAAAGAGAATCGAAATTTTGGTATCGATCTTGAATGAGAGTCGGAATTTAGGTACCGACCTCGAAGGAAGAGAACTGGAATTTAGGTACCAGTCTCGGGAATTTTGAATTGAAATTTAGGTATCAATTCGGATGAGAATCAAAATTTAGGTATCGATCTCGGAATGAGAACTGAAATTTAGGTACCAGTCTCGGAAATTTTGAATTGAAATTTAGGTATCAATTCGGATGAGAATCGAAATTTAGGTATCGATCTCGGAATGAGAACTGGAATTTAGGTACCAGTCTCGGAAATTTTGAATTGAAATTTAAGTATCAATTCGGATGAGAATCGAAATTTAGGTATCGATCTCAGAATGAGAACTGGAATTTAGGTACCAGTCTCAAAAATTTTGAATTGAAATTTAGGTATCAATTCAGATGAGAATCGAAATTTAGGTATCGATCTCGAATGAGAGTAGGAATTTAGGTACCGACCTCAATGGAAGAGAACTGGAATTTAGGTACCAGTCTCGGAAATTTTGAATTGAAATTTAGGTATCAATTCGGATGAGAATCGAAATTTAGGTATCGATCTCGGAATGAGAAGCTGGAATTTAGGTACCGGTCTCGGAAATTTTGAATTGAAATTTAGGTATCAATTCAGATGAGAATCAAAATTTAGGTATCGATCTCCGAATGAGAACTGGAATTTAGGTACCAGTCTCGGAAATTTTGAATTGAAATTTAGGTATCAATTCAGATGAGAATCAAAATTTAGGTATCGATCTCGAATGAGAGTCGGAATTTAGGTACCGACCTCAAAGGAAGAGAACTGGCATTTAGGTACTAGTCTCGGAATTTAGAATTGAAATTTACTGTGGAGATTTGGATTTAGCGGGAGATCGAAATGAGATATGAAAGTGTTCCATATCCCATGGGAATCAATCAAAGTTTGATTATTTGGCGAAGGGTACGAATCCATGCCATCCTAATCAAATTGAAAATTCTTCGTGATTCTGAAATCATCCCGAGAGAGGGTTTGAAAGGAGGTACGAAATAGATCTTGATTTGAAGAAGAATTGGAGGATTTGAAAAGATGGATTTAGACTGGAATTCATTTGAGCTTTAGATTTGTTTTGTTTGTCCTTTAACTATCCCATTTTTTTTATTTGTTGTTTATTTGGTGTTCATGTGGATTTGAAGTTTTTTTTAATGTTTGGATTTTTTTTGAAGAGAGTTCTTATTTATTTTCCTTTTCTTTTCTGTTCTTTGTTCGAAGTTCATTTAACTTTAATGGCGTTTCCCAGTCAATTTGCACAAAAAGAGGTGAAGGCAAAATGTGACATGATCACTTTCAATCCAATCTTGTTGAAGATACATCATACAACTCGATCTGAAATATTTCTCACACAATCCATGACTCAAAACGGACTATGTATGATTCCTGTTGATCCATCCAAAAAGTATCTGTAAGAAATCCATGTCTGAATAATGAGATACACGGTCAATAACATCACCTTCCAAGCCGTCCTTGGCAGGAGTGCCGCATGGATGTGCATTGGAGGGGTGCACACCAGTTGTAGACGATGACCAGGAGCCGTTGGATCGCACGTGTATCGAGCGGACGGTCGAGATCAAGTTGGACGGTGCAATGGTACGTGAACCACGGGCCCCTGGAGAGCTGAGTCAGATGGCGGTGCCGAATCACAGCGCAACGCGTGGGCTTTCGGTGCTATCGAGGTTGACGCGGCGCCGCGTGGATAGGTAGGAAATTAGGGTATTTTTGAATTATTTAAATGCCCCGAACTTCAAAAATTCATATCTTTGCATAGAAAAATCACAAAAATAAAATAAAAATACCCTCTTGCTCAGCGAATAGAGGAGAATAATGTGGAAAAGAAATCAAGTTAATTGGATGAGTATTTTATTTTTAATAATTTATTTACTATTTCCAATATTTTGATTCTCTATTTGCATAGACAATTCACCATGGCATGAGACCATAGGGGTTTTGAAGCCTCTGATCTTGGAAACATTTCCTGAATTTTTCAAGGTCAGAGGCCATCTCTGTGAAAAGTTATTGAATTTTCAAGTTCATGTCACTGTTTTAGGTATTTTAATTCCAATAATTAGCATGTTGTAAAATAAATTCTAGAAAAATTTGGTGATATTCCTTAGGACCACAGGACCCTATGAAAAATATATTTTAAGTTAATTCATTCATAATAACCTTAATTGGCCTAAACCCCTAAAATTAAATTTGATTTAATTAGGGTTATCCACACATCAAATTGACTTGAAAACAATTCTCCATTACTCTTTAGGGTCAGAGGAACCTTATATAAAATTTTAAAATCAATTGGACTTATTAACCCCACCAAATGGATTGATTAAGCCTCATAAGTAAATTGGAACTTTAAAAATTCATAACTCCAAAAATACTTTTCAAAAATTCACAAAAATGATTTTGGAGCTTCTTTGATATTAGGTGAGTTCAGGAAAATTAAAATTGGAATTTTCTAAAAAAAGTTGATTTTTCATAATATTTTGATATTTTAATAATTAAAAAATAATAAAAATCACAAAAATATTAAAAATCATAAAAATGTCACATTTTGACTCCTAATCACTTAGGAACAAACCAAATATTTTTCTTAAGTCCCTAGGATATGATATCGAATTTTAAAGGCTTAATGTAATTTTTAATATTAAAAAATAAGTTTTTAACCTTTTTTCACTAAAATAATTCTAACAAATCAAAGAAAAATCATAAAATTATAAAATTTATTTCTCTGAACTCCTTGAGATTAGAGAGATTTAAGAAAAATATAAAATCTATTTTTCAACTTTAATTTTATTTTATAATTAATTAATACTCTAAAAGTCAAAATAATTATAATAAATAAAATATAATTCAAAAAATCACAAATATTGGTCCAAATGGTCCTCTGGTCATCAGAAACATGCCATGATTTTCTTATGGATAGATACCTTTCCTTGGTCATGTTGTTGAATTTTCTTTGAAATCCCCTATTTTCTACTAAACATAATTATATAAATAAATTAAATTCAGAAAAATCACATTTTCCCCTCTACTGTCTTAATTGACATGTGAGTGAGGTGATATAAAAATTTTAAATTCATTTGAGCTCAATTTAGTGAGTTATGAAATAAATAAGCCTAAAAGGGCATAAAGGTAATTAAAATTTTAACCCTTAATTAAAACTTTAGGTTTAATCAAAAATAGAGGGTAAAATATTTGATTTTAACTTTCTCTTGGATGATTGAAACTTAGGGAAATTAAGGGGTAGAAACACATTAAACACTTTGAAAATATCAAAATGAAACTTTAATTAATTAAATGATTTAAATTTTGGAAAGAATTCATTTAAATTTGCATTATTAAAATAGGGATATTATTAAGAGGATATTTATTCTTTAATTTAAAAATCCCTAAAAAAATCACTTTAACAATATTTAGTTCTTAATTAAAAATTAAAATAATAATCCAAATTAACAATTAAAACTAAAATTAAAACTAAAATTAAATTAAATTAAATTAAAACTAAATTAAAATTAAAGTTAAACTAAAATTACAATTAAAATTAAAATTAAAATTAAACTAAAACTAAAATTAAATTAAATTAAATTAAATTTAAATTAAATTAAAATTAAACTAAAATTAAATTAAATTAAATTAAATTAAATTAAAATTAAATAAAATTAAAATAAAATAAAATTAAATTAAATTTAAATTAAATTAAAATCAAATTGAATTAAAATTAAATTAAAATCATTTAACAACAAACCTAGATGAAATCATTAAGAATTAGATCAAAATATATCAATAATTTCAACACCTCTTTCTATCTAAGTAAATTTAAAACATGAACATCAACTTGAAATACCAAGATAATTGAAAATATAGAGATTTAAATCTAAAATAATTTGAACACTATTCCAAACTTAAAATTATTAATTAAAATCTCATAATTAAATTAAAACACTTTAAACCATTAACTCAAACTTTAAATTAAGAATGATTAAAATTCTCGATAAACCAACTTGCCCTTAAAGGTTTTAATTATTATAACTCTTAAATAGAGTATTAAGTGAGATGTCACTTCATTCATCCGGTAATCAAATACCTAAGTTCAGCGAGCAAGAAACAAAGTTAACTAAACTCTAGATGATTAATTCACACTGTGCGACTAAATTTACTTGGACTCGAAAACGGTCCCGAAATATTGAAAAGATGTTTAGGACTCGTCCTAAGCACTTCCTCAATATGACGGGATGTTTTAAAAGAACAATTGAATTTAATTGTTCTTTGATGAAGATAATCATCCTTAAATCAAACCAAGAACCTAGACGTCATAGGAAATGACTAGTTATAGGATTAGGAATTCGGTAGACAACCAAAACCCTTCCCATAGCTTTACCTAAGTATCTGTTGAAACATTTAAACGCTTAACATGTGTTTTAAGTGCACCTTGGGATGACGGGAAGACCCTCCAGGTACGCTTTTATTTTATTGCAATTTACTTACTTGCACTGTACTTTAGTTTTCTTGCATGATAAATAAGACTATTGCACGAAAACCAAAACCTTTAGGATAGTCCTTGAACTGAAACCAAAACTAAATTAAAAGTCATTGCAAGATAAAATTCATCACCACAACATTCAAAAATATAAAACAACTCAAAATTTAATCACAAATAGAACAACAAAACTACAATCACAACTAAATTAAAACGTCTCATTGAATGATCGGGAATACCTCAGATGATGTAACCCACGTGTTACTAACGGGATTTCTCACGGTCTAAATGAAAGTGTGGAACTCATTCATTTGAGTTTAAAAAATTCATCTGGACTAAGTGAATTCGATGAAAATAACGGTGCCGGGATGATGGAACCATGGGATCTTAATCGGTTCTGTTTAAACAACTTTAAGATTTGTTTTAATTAAAATATTAAAAAACACTTGGATTTTAAGATTTTCTCTAAACCAAAACACTTCTCTCATCTCCTGATTTATGACTTCTAAAACTAAACCTCTGCAGCAAGAAGGAGCTTGGAGCATAGTGGGCAGCACGGCCATCGTCATCAGCAAAACTTGAGTCTACTTCAGCAAAACATTCCTTAGAATTAAATAACCAAGCCATAGGATTTCGAGGTAGTTTGTTTAGTGCAACATAAATCCTCAACCTTTTCGTTAGGCATTTGCATAATCATATTATGCAAATTAAGCCCTAACCGGTCTTAAGATTCTGAGGTAGTTGTTTGGTACGACATAAACCCTCATATCTTCAAGGCTATTTGTATGATCATGTCATACGAACATAAGTCTTAATTAAATAAAATTGGCAGGATTGAAACATTAAATAAACTCCCAAGTTGAAGCCAAACAATAGGATAGTTTGAGAAGTTGCCAAGATTCTTCTTGGATCCTCAGCTTCTCCTACTTCTCTTTCTTTAGACTCTTAAAATAACTGTTCCAAATTTGGTACATTCCCTATTGAAATCTCCAAAATTCAATCCTTTGAAAACCTTAAACTTTAAAATTCTTGAGAGCAAAACCACTGATTATTATCGAGAGTTTTCTTAAATTATTCCTGTCATTTAAGATGTAATTAACTATAGGGGCTTGCCCTTATAGGCAACTTTAAGAACCGAGGTAATATAAACCCTGCTTAATTCATTTATATTAAGCAGGGGAACTTGTCGGCTTATAAAGTTAGTTCGCAGACCAAACGGATGTCACAAATCATCTAGTTTATTTAATCGAGCCCCATCGTCAAGCAGTTTGTCTATTCTTCGGGATAGATATATGGTTTGTGGTGTGGTGCTCGTTTATATAAACTATTTGGGATGTGAAATCAGTTTGATTTCATATCTTAAAATTTTCAAATTTAAAATTATTTTAAAAATCAAATGCTGTTTTTCAAATTGTATATATATATATATATATATATATATATATATATATATATATATATATATATATATATATATTAAAATTTGTCGATAACTTACGTTGGCGACCCCTTTTTTTAAAATACTACACACAATCTAAAAATATGCCGACAAGCTTTTAACAATGCTTTACAATTTAAGGAGAAGAAGTTTTCTATAGAAGAAGTTGTGTTACAAATGGGAAATCAATTGAAAAGTCAAGGAGCTACAATCAAAATTATTGAGAATCAATTGGGACAGATTTCCATTTCATTAAGTAATAGATCCCAAGGAACACTTCCTAGTAATGCAGAAGTAAATCCAAGAGATAAGAATAAAGAGCAAGTAAAAGCTCTTTAGTTGAGAAGTGGAATAGAGTTGGAAGGTAGAGTTCAAAAACAGATTAAAGTAGAGAAAGAAGAGATTGAAATACCAAATGAGGACGCTCCGAATGGTTTGGAAAGACCTATTTCTCAACTTAAGACTGGTTTAGAAAAGCCACCACCTCCATTTCCTCAGAGACTTCGATAACAAAAGTTGGATAAGCAATTTTTAAAGTTCTTGGAAATATTTAAGAAGCATACAATCGACATTCCATTTGTTGAAGCCTTATAATAAATGCCAAGCTATGTGAAATTTATGAAGGATATTCTCAACAGAAAAAGGAAGTTTGAAAATAATGATTTTGTTGCACTTAGAGAGGAATGAAATGCAATAATTCACAAAATGCTTCCTGAAAAGCTTAATGATCCTAGTAGTTTCACAATTCCATGTGCAATCGGAGACAGATTTTATGGGGAAGTTTTAGGTGATTTAGGTGCAAGCTTTAACCTTATGGAATTATCTATATTTAAAAGACTGGCATTAAGAGAAATAACCCCAACTATTGTAACTCTGCAATTAGCGGATTGTTTGATCACATATCCTAAAGGAGATATAAAAGATGTTTTAATTAAAGTGGTCCAATTTATCTTTCTTGTTGATTTCATTGTGCTAGATTTGGAGGAAGATAAAGAGATACCATAATTTTAGGGAGACCTTTCCTAGCCACAGGCAAAGCAAAGATAGATGTGCAAAAATGGAAATTAACTATCAGAATCAATGATCAAACTGTTACATTTAATATCTCAAAAGCAATGAAGTATCCTGCAAGAGGTAAAGATGATGAATGCTACATAATTGATGTTATCAGATATCTAAGCGAATGTCATTTTAAATCAACTTATGAAGAGAAATCTGAAAGAGAAAAATTGTAACATGAGCAAGAAGAGGAATTACAACATTATGAAGATTTTCATGAGGAATATTTAAGTTATGTTCATGAAAATATTGAATTGTTGGACAAGACTGAAAAAGATGAATCTTTTAGTCTATCAATTAAAAACCTCCTGAACTTGGTTTAAAGATGCTTTTAAAGTATGGCCTTTTAGGTGATTCCTCAACTTTGTGAGCTATAATTTCCTCTTAATTGATTGATAAAGAAGAAGAGAGTTTGCTTGAAGTTTTAAAGAAATATAAGAAAGCCTTTGGATGGACAATAGTTGATATTAAAGGAAACAGTCTTTCCATTTGTATGCATAGTATCCTTTTGGAAGAGAATTGCAAACCTTAGGCTGATCCTCAAAGAAGACTAGATCTTGTCAATAAAGTTGTTGTTAAGAAAGAAATTTTAAAGTGGTTGGTACTGAAATTATCTACCCTATTTCAAATAGTGCATGGGATAGCCCTATTCACTGTGTTCCCAAGAAAGGAGGAGTTATTGTGATTTTTAATGAAAATAATGAATTAATACCATCACGACAAGTTATAGGGTAGCGAATATACATTGATTATACAAAATTAAACATTGCCACAAGGAAAGACCATTTTCTACTACCCTTTCTAGATCAGATGTTGGATAGACTGGCTAGGCATAACTATTTTTGTTTTCTGGATGAATATACTAGTTACCACCAAATACAAATTGCTCCTGAGGATCAAGAGAAAACAATGTTTACCAGTCGTTATGGTACATTTGCTTTTAGAAGAATGCCCTTTGATTTATGTAATGCCCTTGCTATTTTTAGAGATGTATGATGGCAATTTTATGTGAATTAATTGAAAAAGGAATTAAAGTTTTTATAGGCGACTTTTCAGTGTTTGGAATTTCATTTGAATCATGTTTAGAACATCTATCAAAAGTTCTTAAGCGTTGTGAAAATGGTATGGAGGTTCTTATATGGGAAAAATGTCAATTTATTGTAGCGGGAGGAATTGTATTGGGACATCGTATATCAGAAAATGATATGGAGGTCGATCCTGCAAAAATTCAAGTGATCGCTAATTTACCTTGCCCAACGAATGTAAGGGGAATTAGAAGTTGTTTGAGACATACTGGATTCTACAAGCGTTATATTAAAGACCTTTCAAATATTTCAAAGCATTTATGCCGTTTACTAGAAAAATATGTGAATTTTTATTTTGATGAAGAATGCATAAAAGGTTTTGAATCATTAAAAGAAAAATTAATCATTTTACATGTTATAGTTTCACCAAACAGGGAATAACCTTTGAATTAATGTGTAATGCAAGTGATCATGCTATTGGAGCTGTTTTAGGTCAGAAATATGATAAGATTTTCAAAGTGATCTACTATGCTAGTAGAACTCTTAATGAAGCTCAAATTAATTATACCACAACTGAGAAAGGGGTACTAGCTATAATATTTGCCTTTGATATTCTCAGAACATATTTAATTGGAACAAAATGTGTGGTACATACTGACCATTTTGCTATTAAGTATTTAATGAAAAATAAGGATTCAAAACTAAGACTGACAAGATGGATTCTTTTTTTGCAAGAATTTGATTTTGAAATAGTAGAAAGGAAGGGTGCTGATAATCCATTTGCTAATCATCTGTCCAAGCTTGATTTTAAAAAATCTGTCTACTTTGAAAAAGGAAATCAATGAACATTTTTTGGATGAAAAATTGTTCACTATCAATGAGTGGCATGTTCTGTGGTATGCTAACATTGTAAACTTTATTGTCAGTGATATTATACCCTATGGTTTGACATACTAAGAGAGGAAGAAATTTTTATCTGATACCAGAACTTATTTTTAGGATTATCCACTTTTATATAAACAAGAAAAGGATTTGATTATTCTAAGATATGTGCCTTTAGAAGAAACTAATGAAATTATTAAAAAATGTCATAATTCAAATTATGGGGGACATTTTGGCATTGATAAAACTGCATATAAAATCTTACAATTTGTATTTTATTGGACTACAATTTTTAAGGATGTTAATGCTTATATAAAAAATTGTGATCGATGTTAACGTGTAGGCAATATTTCTAGAAGAAATGAGATGCTCCTCAACTACATGTTGGAAGTTGAAATATTTAACGTTTAGATATTAGATTTCATGGGACCATTTATACCATCTTTCGAAAATCTTTACATTTTGATAACAGTAGACTATGTATCCAAATGGATAAAAGCTATTATTTTAACTCGATGTGATGCTCGATGTGACAAGATCATGCAAATGCCTAACAAAAGGTTGAGGATTTATGTTGCACTAGGCAAACTACCTCGAAGTCCTATGGCTTGGTTATTTAATTCTAAGAATGGTTTTGCTTGATGTAGATTCAAGTTTCTTGGCGACGACGATGGTCGTGCTTGCCAATGTTCTGAGGTCCTTGTTGTTGCAGAGGTTTAGTTTTAGAAGTTATAAATCAGGAGATGAGAAAAGTGTTTTGGTTTAGAGAAATTCTTAATTTCCAAGTGTTTTTTATGATTTAATTAAAAAAAAATTTAAAGTTGATTATAACAACACCGGTTAAGATCCCACGGTTCCATCCTTCCGGCATCGTTATTTTTATCGGATTCACTTAGTCCAGATGAATTTGCTAAACTCAACTAAATGAGTTCCACACTTTCATTTAAACCATGGGAAATCCCGTTAGCAACACGTAGGTTACATCATCCGAGGTATTCCCGATCATCCAACAAGACGTTTTAATTTAGTTGTAATTGCAGTTTTGTGTTCTGTTTGTGATTAAGTTTTGAGTTGTTTTATATTTTGAAATGTTGTGGCGGTGAATTTTATCTTGTAATGACTTTTAAATTTAGTTTTGGTTTCAGTTTTAGGGGCTACCTCTAGAGGTGTGGGTTTTCATGCAACAGTTGTTTATCATGCAAGAAAAGTAAATGCGATGCGATTAAATAAATTGCAATAAAGTAAATTGCAATAAAATAAAAGCGTACCTGGAGGGTCTTCCCGTCATCCCAAGCTGCACTTAAACATAATTTAGAATATTTTGAAAAAGTTCCTAGGTAAAGCTAAGGGAAGGGTTACGGTTTTCTACCAAATTTCTAATCCTATAGCTAGTCATTTCCTATGACGTCTATGTTCTTGTGTTTTGGTTTGAGGACGATTTTCTTCATCAAAGAACAATTAAGTTCAATTGTTCTTATAAATATCCTATCATATTGAGGAAGTACTTAAGACGAGTCTTAAACATCTTTTCAATCTGCTTAGGATTGTTTTAAGTCCAAATGGATTTAATCATACAAATGAATTAATCGTCTGAGAATTCAAGTTTTGTTGTGATCTTGCTCAGTGAACTAGGACATTTGAATATCCTATAAGTGAAGTAACATTTCATTTAACATTCTGTTTAGGAGTTATGACAATGAAAGTTTTCAAGGGCAAATTGACGTTCAAGTGATTTATGATTTAATTTAATTTCAATTAACGGGTTTAAATTTGGAATAGTGTTCAGGTTGCTTTATTTTTAATTTCTTTATGTCTTAGGTGATGTTATTTTTAATTTAATTTAACTTTAATTTAATTTAATTTAATTTGGTTTAGTTTTAATTTTAATTTAATTTAACTTGATTCTATTATTTAATTTAATTTAATTCAATTCAGTTTGATCTGATATGCTTTAATTTAATTTAATTTAACTTGATTTAATTTAATTTGATTTAATTTATTTAATTTAATTTAATTTAATTTAATTTAATTTAATTTGATTTGATTTGATTTTAATTTAATTTAATTTGATTTTAATTTAATTTAATTTAATTTAATTCAATTTAATTTAATTTGGTTTAATTTATTTAATTTAATTTAATTTAATTTAATTTAATTTAATTTAATTTAATTTAATTTGTTTAATTTAATTTAATTTTATTTTTAATTTTAATTTAATTGAAATTTTAAAAGAGTTTAATAATTTAACTTTTAATTTAATTTAATGATTAAGTCTTTTAACATTTTAAATCTTAAATTTGAATTATCATTTAATTAGGAATTAAATATTATTGAGATGATTAATTTAGGGATTCTTAAATTAAAGAACAAATCTCTTCTTAATAATATCCCTATTTAATAATTCCAACTTTATTATTCTTCCAAATTTAATCAATATTTTAATTAAAGTTTATTTTAATTATTTTTAAATT
Organism: Papilionanthe hookeriana x Papilionanthe teres; assembly: GCA_022702705.1. NCBI lineage: Eukaryota > Viridiplantae > Streptophyta > Magnoliopsida > Asparagales > Orchidaceae > Papilionanthe > Papilionanthe hookeriana x Papilionanthe teres. The sequence goes on from CM040431.1 coordinate 116,464,316, forward strand.
GTTTAATAGGTTTCTATCCCTTAATTATTTAAATTTCAATCATCCAAATCAGATTAAGATCAAATATTTTACTCTTTAATTTTATTAAACCTAAAGTTTTAATTAAGGGTTAAAATTTTAATTACCACTTTGCCCTTCGAGCTTAATAATTTTATAACTCACTAAATTGAGCTTAAATGAACTTGAAATTTTTATGTGACTTCACTCATATGCCAATAAAGACATGAGAGGAGAAAATGTGATTTTTCTGTATTTAATTTATTTATGTAATTATTTTTAGTGAAAATTAGGGATTTTCAAGGAAAATTTAATAATATGACCAAGGGAAAGTTTCTGTCCTTAAGAAAATTATGGAACATTCCAGATGACCAGAGGACCACTTGGACCAATTTTGGTGATTTTTTGAATTATATTATTTTTATTATAATTATTTTAAGTTTTGGGGTATTAATTAATTTAAAAATAAAATAAAGGTTGAAAAATGAATTTTATATTTTCAAAAATCTCTCTGATATCAAGAAAATCAGAGAATCAATTTTTACAATTTTTCAGATTTTTCTTTGATTTATTAGAATTATTTTAGTGGAAATGCTAAAAAAATACATTTTTCTTAATTTTAAAATTACCTTAGGGCTTTAAAATTTAATATCTCACCAAATAGACCTAAGAAAAATATGGAGTTTGTTCCTAAGTGATTAAAATTCAAAATATGACACTTTAATGAATTTTATTATTTTTGTGATTTTTATTATTTTTTTATTTACTAAAATATTAAAATAATACAAAAATCAACTTTTTTAGAAAATTGAAATTTTAATTTTCTTAAATTCCCCTAATATCAGAGAGGCTCCAAACCCAATTTGGTGAATTTTTGAAAAGCATTTTGAAAGTTATGAATTTTTTAAGTTTAATTTTGGCTAAAAGGCTTAATCAACCCATTTAGCAGGGCTAACCAAGTCCAATTGACTTCAAATTTTTATGGTGGGTTCCTATGATCCTAAAGGTCAATGGAGAATTGATTTCAAGTCAATTTGATGTATGATTAGCTCTAATTAATTAAGGACCTATTTTGGGTGTTTAAGCCAATTAGGATTATTTTAAATGAATTAATTCAAAACCTATTTTTCCTAGGGTCCTCTGGTCATAACAGACATCACCAAATTTTTCTAGAATTTATTTCATAACATGCTAGTTATTGGATTTAAAATACTCAAAACAGCAACATGAATTTGAAAAATCAATAACTTCCCATAGGGATGGCCTCTGACTTTGGAAAAATTCAGGGAATGTTCCCAAATTCAGAGGCTTCAAAAGCCCTATGTTCTCATGCCATGGTGAATTTCATATATGCATGGAGAATTAAAACAATGTAGAGGGTAAATAAATCATTAAAAATAAAATACTTGATGAAATTAAATGATTTCTTTTCCACATTATTCTCCTCTGTTCACTGAGCAAGAGGGTATTTTTATTTTATTTTTCTGATTTTTCTACATGAAGTTATGGATTTTTGAAGTTTAGGGAATTAAATAAATCAGAAAAATCCTATTTTTCTATTTATCTACGCGGCGCCGCGTCATCCTCGGCAGCTCTGAAACGCCGCGTGTCGCGCTGCTATTCGACGCCGCCATCCCACTCAGCTCTCCGGGGGCCCGCTGTATCGTTCCGTCTCCTCATCCGACGCGATCCTGACCCTCCATCCGCGTGTGTGGAACGAACGGCATCCGTTCATCGTCCCCAAGTGTTCTCACCCGAGAGCCGTCCACACTAAAACCCTAAGAACTTACTCATTTCTCAACGGATTTTCGTGTTCTTGTGCTCTATGGATTCGTCTTGAAGAGACGAATACATCTATACGGTGATCATGCATTGAAATTAAAGCATTTGAAATGGAGAATCTCCAGAAGCTCGGGATGAAGAATTAGCTCATACCTTTGCTCAGAGAAGTGTGACTTCAATTTGAGGGTTGTGTCACCTTCGATTGCATCCCAGCAAGCTCTAGATGAAGTCTCCTGGTCTGGTGAATTGCCTAGCTATGAAAGTGACCACAGCCGATCACAAAGCTTGGAGGCTGGAACAACTGGGCGGCCTAAGGATGGGGCTTTCAGTGGGAAACTTCTCCTCTTGGTTAGTGAAGGTGTAGGGCCAGTTAATTTGAAGATTAGCTCATTGTGACAAAGTGTCCTAGTTTTTGGGTGAAATTTCAGTTGAGAAATTGGGTTCTGTTGGTGGGGATTAGGGCAAATTGACACTGGGGATCAACTGCTCTAAGTATGGAGTATGGTTTGGAACAATTTTGGCAGAGTTTCGGCAAGGTTTGTGCAACTCTCCTCCATGGCCGTGAGGGGCTCGGGTTTAAATAAGGGTGGCTGGAGAGCCTCACAGGGATGGCCAAGGGTTGGGATCGGCTTGCTGCAGGCATGGGAAGAACGACCATGGTGGCTATTGGGCAAGGGGCAGCTCAGCAAGGGATAATTCCAATGTTGGGCTCACATGTGAGCTCTCGGGCATGGTGTTTTTCAGTGGCCTGGTGGCTGGCCGGCCAGTCTCAGGTCACCATCTTGGCCAGAGGGGTCAGGGCTGGAGGTTTGTGCAGTCAATTGGCCATGGACATGTGTAAAGGGTTTGAATCAAAGTGGAATGGGAAAGGGATAGTTTTGGGTCTAAATGGGTCAACCCTTGGTTTTGGGTTAGGTTCACCCTCCAAGGCCAATTTGGGCTGAAGGGAAAGTCACTTGGATCGGCTTGATTAGTGGGGTCGAGTCACAATCCAAGTACAATTAAGCTTAAGCAAGAGTTAGGGGAGACATGGGAGTGGTTAATCACTCTTAAGAGAATCATTAAAGGGTCCCCTCTTCTTGCCATTTTGGGTATGGTGAAGTGTCCAAGGCTTTCTTGGCTCACATGTGGCTCATGCATGGCTTCATGGCTCACCTTTGGCTTGAAAAAAGCTAAGTCAACTTTCATGAAAGAGGTTTTTAGGAATTTTGGTAATTTAGGAGTGATTTGATGGGATTTGGCACATGGCTTGATTTGGAATCATTTGATGATTGATTTGAACTTAGGGATGATTTTAATTAAGGGTATGATGAGAAGAATTTGGCATATGGGCTTTAGCATGAAGTTTGGGCTTTTAGGAAAGTTTAAGAAAGTGGGCTTTTGGTTTGAAAATAAATTTATGGATGGGAATTTTGTGAAGGATTGGGCCAAACAAATGTTGTGTTTAGTTCATGGATGTGTCATGAGTGATTTGAAGCAAGTTGGGAGTGATTTGGGTTTGAATTGGGTTGGATTTGGGCTTCCTTGGTGAATGGGCCAATATAGGTCAAATTGGGCTAACTTGGGCTAATGTTGGGCTAGGGTTGAAATTGATGTAAAATATATGTTGGGAAATGTTTATGGGAGTGTTTCAAATAGGTTTTTGGCTTTGGTTGGGTTTTGATTTTTGGGGTTTGGGCTTATTTCGGTTAGGTTTGGGTTTAGGTTAAAATTGGGCTTTTTGGCTTTGGGTTGAATTTGAATGGGGTTTGGGTCTAAATTTTGGGTAAATCATGTTAGTGTTTTGTTTGAGGGGATGTTAAGGAAGGTTTAGAAAAGATTTGGGGTTAATTGGAGTTGAATTGGGTGAGTTTGGGTTAGGTTTGGGTCATGGGTCCAAATTGGGCTTTAAGGCCAAAAGTGAAATTGGATCCAAATGTCAATCAAATTGGACTTAGATTTGGTCTAGATTGGTGTTGGTAGTGTTGAATTGAAGTCTAGAATTGAATTGGACCAGAATTTGGGTCAATTGGGTAGGTTTGGTTTGACATTGGGTTCACTTAGGGTTAAAATGGGTCAAATTGGGGGTTTTGACAAAAGTAGGGTAAATTGACAAAATTGGCCCCTAGTGTAGTTGACCAAAATGAAATTGGGAATATTTGGGATTTTCTGGAATTTTCTGGGAATTTTCTGAATTTTTGGATTTTTGGGTCAAGAGGGGTATTTTGGGTATTTGGAGGGTATTGGGAGGTATTCTTGGAATTTTTGGTATTTTTGGGTATGGATGATCAATTTGATTAATGTGGGAATGTTTGGGATTGATTTTGGGGAATTTTGGGTGATTTGGAAATTTTGGAGGATTTCAAGGGTTTTGGGTAGGCAAGGCGGGTGTAGGGTCCCGGGGGTCAAAAATTGAAAATTTGGAAAATTGAAGATTGGGTAAATGTAAGTGGAATGAAATCATTTTGGTTGAGCCATGAAGCCATATCAAGCCCACATGAGCCATGAAGGGACTCAGTTGAGGCATTCAACTATGTTGTTCCTAACCTCTTAGCCGAGGGCTTAGGGGTTAAGGACCATCCATGTGAATCACCTTCATGAGTCAAGAGGTCAAGTTGGGTATAGGTGTGTTTTAGGAGGTGTGTGAAAGTGTAGTGTATGAGTGTAGTGTGTGTGTAAGTCAGCCTTTCACCAGACCAGGCCACCCGAGGCGAGTCCTGAGGCCGAAAGAGTCCTATAGGAACTCATCCTTTAAACTTCCACATTTGATTTCAACCCTCTAGGTGATTAGGGGTCTACAATCAAATTTGTGGAGTTTGCAGGGAGTTAAGAAGTGGTTTGAATTTCTAAGTAGTGGGTCCCAATTCTAATCCTCTAGGATAGTCAAAGGAAAAGCCTAAGGCTAGATCCTAAGTTCTAAAAGAAGAAGAAAAGACCTCATCAAAAATGAGGTCATCAAAGCCTTGGAAGGAAGGTCCAAATAAATAGGAAAATAATATCTCTGGGAGTAGAATTGAGCATTTTAGTGTGATAGACTAAAATATTCAATTCGGTCCTATTGTTTGAGAGCTGAAGTGTAGATGTTAGCCCTCAGGCGAGGGGAACGTGGGAGCTGCGAAGTGGCGGTCGGTATCCTCCCAGCTAGCCGCGGATTCGGTATCAAACATAGGATTAGTCAATATTCTTTACACTGGACCAAAGGGTAAAGAATAGGAATGCTCCTATTTGTCACAATACCTTAAAATTATCTATTTGAATTCATCAATCACTTAAATTTCTAAACAAGGGAAAGATACTTTTTCGAATAGTTAAGACTTATTTAGCAATTAGTTTAATTTCCTGCACTTTCAATACGTATTAATTTTCTACTTAGTTAAGTTACCTAATTAAAATACTTAGTTTACTTTATTGCGCTTAAATATAGAATTCCAAATTTTCTTATACTATTTTAAAATTATTATTATTATTTTAAAATTAGTTGTTATTTAATTTTCTCTTTCCCTGTGGGATCGATAACCAGGACTCCACTAGAGCCCTGTATTACTTGATACGATACATATACTTCCGTAGCATCCACAACATAAACAATTACAATTCTATACATATAATATAGCGGGGTCAAGTTTTTGGCGTCGTTGCAATTAAATTAAAAATATCATAATATAAAATTGTGGGTCACATCCCCATAAAAAAAAACACTAACAATATTTTCCCCAAATTTGAACCTAAACTCCACCCAAACCTAACCCAGACCAAAATCCCCAATTTTGGCCTAAACCCACCATGAACCCAAATGGGCCCAAATCCCAAAATCAAAGCCCAATCAAAGTTGAAAAACTCTTTTTAACACCTCCATAAATATTTTGCAACATTAATTTTACATCAAATCTAATATTAGCCCAACCTTAACCTAAGTTAGCCCAATTTGATCCCCTCTGGCCCCTTCACCAAAAAGTCCCAAATCAAACCCAATTCAACTCCAAATCACCTCAAATTTGTTTCAAATCACTCATTACACATCCCTAAACTAAACCCAACATTTATTTGGCATGGTTCTTCACAAAATTTCCTTGCTAGTTTTCTAGAACTTTGTGCTACTTTTAAATATCAAGGAGTATCCACGATGCTATAAGACTTAGAATTTTTCCTTTTTCATTAAGGGATAAGGCTAAAATGTGGTCGAATTTGTTAGCACCCGGATCTATTAAAACTTGGGGAGAATTATCACAAAATTTCTATCCAAATATTTTCCCACCATCTAAAACTACTAAGTTTAGAAATGATATAACTTTTTGCCGCTTAGATGGAGAATCAATATATGAAGCTTCTGGGAGAGATTTAAGGAACTTCTTAGAAATGCCCACATCATGCGCTACTCGTATTGGCTGATTATTCAAACCTTTTATAATGGATTAGTAGGATCTTTAAGATCAATCATCGATGCCGCTCGAGGTTCATTAATGTCTAAACCATTCAGAAGCTATGCACTAATCGAAGAAATACAACAAATAATTTCCAATTATTCGATAGAGTAAATCCGAAAAAAGATAGCCAAAGATTCATGAAAACGATGCAATATCTATGTTAGCTTCTCAAATTGTCGCTATATCTAAGAAATTAGATCATTTCGGAATGAACTACTCCTACTTTAGAAGAAAACTCATCTCGACAAATCATGCAAATCAATTCAATTATGAAACTTTAAATGCTATTAATAATAGAACTAATAACCCTTATTCAAACTATTATAATCCTGGTTGGAAAACTCATCCAAATTTTAATTGGAATAACACATCTAATCAACAATGGATGAATCAACCTAATCAAGCAAATCCAAACTATAAACCTAATTACCCAATTCGGATTTAATAACAATAACCTCAATTCAAAGATAAGAAATTATCTATGGATGAATTAATTTTGAATATGGGTCATCAACTACAAAATCAAGGAAATCAACTACAAATTCAAGGAAATCAATTACAAATTCAAGAACATCTATTAAAAATATCAAAACTCAATTGACATATTGCTATCAAGGCTTAAATAATAGAATACCTGGAACTTTTCCTAGTAATGTGGAAATAAATCCTAAAGATCAAGGAAAAGAACAAATTAAAGAATACAACTAAGGAGTGGAAAAGAATTAGAACCTCAAATTCAAAAAGAAATCTTAAAAGCCAAAAGAGGAAGTGGAAATCGAAAAGGAAACAAATTCAACAAGATCCAAACTTAGAACATCCTTTAATACCAATGAAAATTTCTGTTGAAAAACCCACCACCATTTTCTCAACGACTAGCTCAACATAAAAAAGATAAACAATTTGCTAAATTCCGAAATATTAAAGAAATTAACAATCAATATACCTTTTGTCGAAGCTTTATATCGATGCCAAATTATGTAAAATTTATGAAAGATGTTCTAAATAAGAAAAGAAAATCTCACTGATAATGGAAATTAGCCGCACTTAGTGAAGAGTGTAGTGCTATTATTCGAAGAAGCTTCCCGAAAAATTGAAAGATCCCGGTAGTTTCACTATACCCTCGCGCTATAGAGAAAAATTTTATGGAAAAGCTTTGTGTGACTTAGAGCAAGCATCAATCTAATGCCTCTATAAATTTTTAAGAGATTAGATTTGGAAAATTATACCTATTTCAGTAACCCTTCAATTAGCCGATCGTCCTGCTACCTATCCTAAGGGAGTTATCGAAGATGTGGGTAAAAAGTGGATAAATTTATCTTCCCGCAGATTTTATTTTTTTAGATATGGAGGAAGATAAAGAAATTCTATCATTTTAGGAAGACCATTTTTTAAAGCTACCGGAAAAGCTATGATTGATGTTCGTAAAGGAGAATTAACTACAGAGTAAATGACCAAAAAGTTACATTTAATATTGCAAAATCAATGAAATATCCGCGCTGGGAAAAAGATGATGAATGTTTTCGGATGGAAATACTTGAATATTTACAAATAAGAACATTTCAAGGAATATTACGAAGATAAATTAGAAAAGAAAACACCGAATTAATTCGAAGATAATAATGAAGAACTAGATTATATTCAGAAAGATTTGAATTTTTGGATAATACCGAAAACACCGGGATAAGAATATAGTTCCATCAATTATTAAACCTCCTGAACTTGAGCTAAAAATATTACCCGATCATTCTAAATATGCTTTTATTTAGGTAATTCTTCAACTTTACCGCTATTATTACATCCGCATTAAACGAATCTCAAGAACAAAAACTTTTAGAAACTTAAAAAAAAATATAAGAAAACTTTGGTTTGACTTTATTGTGATATTAAAAGGAATTAGTCCAACTGTATGCATAGAATTATTTTAGATGATGAACATAAACCTAAAGCAGATCCCCAAAGGAGATTAAACCCGATAAAGAAAGAAGTAGTTAAGAAAGAAATTTTAAAATGGTTAGATAATGGTATTATATAATCCTATTTCGACAAGGTTGGGTAAGCCCAATTCACCGTGTTCCTAAGTAAGGGGAGGAGCCGACCGTCACCGCTAAATGAAAAATGTAACGATCTTATTCCTATAAGACAAGTTACCGGTTGGCGTATATGTATGATTATAGGAAATTAAATACCGCCACTAGAAAGATCACTTCCCTTTACCATTTCTAGACCCTCGTATGTTAGATGGGATAAATTCGAACATAAGTATTTTTGTTTTCAGATGGATACACCGGTTATCATCAAATACAAATTGCTCCCGAGGATCAAGAGAAATTACATTTACTAGTCCTATGGAACTTTCTCTTTTTCGAAGAATGCCTTTTGATTATGTAATGCACCAACAACATTCCGTAGATGTATGATGTCTATATTTAGTAAATTAATTCGACAATGGAATGGAAGAGAGTTTATGGATGATTTCTTCGCATTTAAAACATCATTTGACACCCGCTTAACTCATCTTGAAAAAGTATTAGAAGTATGTGAGAAAAAAATTTAGTTCTAAAATGGGAGAAATGTCAATTTATGGTTGCGGGCGGCATTGTATTAGCATAAATTTCGAAAAGGCATGGAAGCTGACCCTTTAAAATTCAAGTTATAATAAATTGGCCTCCAACTACGGTAAAAGGGGTAAGAAGTTTTCTTGGACATGCTGGATTCTACGTACGCTATATAAAAGATTTTTCAAAAAATTACTAAACCTTTATACAACTTCTCGAAAAGGACAATCGAATGCTCCTCGAATGCTTTTGAACTCTTAAAAGAAAATTACAAGATCAGTAATAGTTTCACCTAACTCAGAGAAACCATTTGTGCTTATGTGTGATGCTAGTGATTATGCTCGTAGGAGCGCTCTTTGGGCAAAGATATGAAAAGATTTTAAAGTTATATACTATGCTAGTAAAACTCTAAATAATGTCAAAATAAATATATTGCCATGTAAAGAGAATTATTAGCGGTAGTATATGGTTTTAATAAATTTAGACCTTTATCTGATTGGAACAAAATGTATCGTGCATACTGATCATTCGCTATCAAATATTTAATGCAAAAGAAAGATTCCAAACCAAGATTAATTAGATGGATGTTATTAATGCAAGAATTCGATTTCAGATCGTTAATAAGAAAGGAACTCGATAATCAAATTACGGATCATTTATCAAGATTAGAAATCATGAATTATCTGATATTGAAAATGAAATTATAGACAAGCTTTTCCCGATGAACAACTATATAATATCAATAAGTGGAAAATATCATGGTATGCCGATATAGTAAATTATATAGTTAGTAATATTTACCACCTATGCTAACTTTACAACAACAAAATCTATCCATGATACGAAAACCTATTTCTGGATGAACCATATTTATATAAGCAATGTAAGGATTTAATTATTAGAAGATGTGTACCTTATGAAGAAATCAACCAATTATTCAAAAATGTCATGATTCCGATTTCGTAGACATTTCGGACCGATAAAACCGGCTATAAGATTCTACAACTGATTTACCGGCCTACTTATTTAGATATGTATACAGATATATTAAAACTTGCGATAAATGTCAAAGAGTAGGAAATATATCTAGAAAATGAAATGCCTCTAAACTTTATATTAGAAGTTGAAATTTTTGATGTTTGGGGATTAGATTTTATGGGACCTTTTATTCCTTCACATTGAAACTCATATATATTAGTAGTCATGGATTATGTTTCTAAATGGATTGAGGCACAAGCTTTACCTAGGTGTGATGCTAAGATTGTTTCAAAATTTCTGATGAAAAATATTTTTACTAGATTTGGAATGCCGAGAAGATTATCACCGACGGAGGAACTCATTTTAGAAATAAATACATTCACAAACTAGTAGAAAAATATAATATTACTCATAAGATATCCACTGCTTATCATCCACTCGACTAGCGGATTAGCCGAAGTATCTAATCGTGAGATTAAACGTATTTTAGAAAATCTGTAAACCCAAATAGGTTAGATTGGTCTATTAGATTAGACACATCGCATTATGGGCTTATAGGATCGCTTATAAAACTTTATCGTGAATGACTCTTGCGTAATTTATATATGGAAAAACATGCCACTTACGCTGAATTAGAACATAAGGCATAATGGGGCGATTAAAGAATTTAATTATAATATGAAGGAAGCCGGTGAGAAAAGATTTTCGCAATTAAATGAATTGGAAGAATTAAGAAATGAATCATATGATAATGATCGGATTTTATAAAGAAAAGATGAAATTATGGCATGATCGGAAGATTAATCGTAGAAATTTTGGAACTGTGATTGTGAAGTTTTGTTATATAATACTAGATTGAAATTATTTCCTGGAAAATCAAGTCTCGATGGTTAGGACCTTTCACCATAACTCAAATATTTTCATACGGAACTATAGAAATCGAAGATCCAAAACTCGATATAAATTTAAAGTTAATGGACAGATTAAAACCATATTTCGAAGGTATAAGACCTAACTATGAGAGGTTTTAATGCTTAGTCGACCCGATTAATAATTGAAATTAGGTCGGGCCGACGACGTTAAACCAAGCGCTTTTATGGGAGGCAACCCATATTAGTCATCTATTTTTATTGTATCTAATAGTTAGTCTATATTATTGAAACTTTACTACTCAATTATTATTAAGAATCATCACATATTTGAACCATTATGATGAGAAAAGAAATTATTCGATTTAGAGCGAAATTGGACATTATTTTGGAATCTCGCCGATGGCGAGGTCGATACTCGCCGACAGCGAGGTTCGCGCCTAATTTAAATCGAGGATTAGAGAATTCCACTACGAAGATAGAAGAAACGATAGCGCAAATGCACCGGGAGGTATTTTGTTACACTTACGTCCGCCGTTGTTATTCCAAGCTTCGTGAAAGAGTTCTACTCTAACTTACATGCGATCAACAATGGGAATGTCTACGTCCGAGGAAGATGGGTGAGGTTTACTCCATCAAGAGTAAATGAATTATTCTCTATAGAAAACACCCCGGTATGTCACTATTCAAATTTTGTGCCTTCTCGATATAATATGAATGAGATATTTCTATATCTGACTGATGAACCTAAGATTGGGAAATGCGTGTGAAGACGGGTATGTTAGTTTCTCTCGCATCACTTTTGAATCCCGTCTCAATGCACCGGCACTTTTTCATCTCATCTAAATCGTTACCTACTATGAGGTAAACAAGGTTTCGAAGGAATGCGCTATATTGAATTATTGTATTCAAAATGGATCGCCATTGATGTTCGGATCAATAATTGTTAAGCTCCGCATTGGGTTTAATTGTAGCGGGGTCACACACGGACTAGGGACAGCCATCTACTATTTTTGCATTATGCACAAGACGTTCTTATGAAGCTTGGGAAAAGGTCTTCGTTACCTTGAAGCCGCTTGATCTTACAGATATGTTCCCTACTTTGGACAATAATGAAGACATTACATTTATCTCCTCGATAAGAGTTTCACGTAATAATCCTATAGCAAGGCCTATTTCGATAAAACGGAGTTACTTATGAAGAAAATTAAAGGAATGGAGAAAAACCGTGTAAAGTGAGATTCAATCGACAATATATCCGATTTATTTGATCACATCGACCGGAGGATGAAGGAACACTTGATCATTCCGGACACCCGGAAGCTAGCTTTCATTTACCGAGATTTAAGGGTTGGATCATCAAGAATCTGCTTTGGAATTTCCTTCAGGCCTTTCTATAACTTATATGTGCATCATCGGTTATATCGGAAATATCGGGAGAAGATGAAGATTCCGTTTATCAAGAGTAGTAGTAAAGATTTCCATAGTATGTTTCCTTCGTTTATGTTATTTGATTTGATTTAGATTTTATTATGTGTGGAGTGATGATTTGAATGTCTCGAACCTAATTGAGATATGCGTCATAGTTTTGTATCGCATTTAGTGTGTCGTAGATTGGTTTGCGATGCTGATTAGTAGTAAGGATTGAAGTTTGAAGTTTGATTATAGAGTTTAAAATTATGTTAGTTTGTACATCTCATGGATTTCAATATAAGTTAATTTGTTGTGTTGTGTGACTTTGTTTGTGTATAAGTAGTTAATCTTCATATTAAATTAATAAATGATGTGACCGGAAATATAATATAAGGCAAATCAAAGACGAAAATGAGTGACGAATTTCAAAAATTTAAAATTTTTGGAATCCAACACGGCGAGAAAAATCCCGCCGACTAGCCGAGATCGAGATTCGCCGACAAAGAATTTCTCGCCGACAAATGGATTTTCCCAAGAGTTTTTGGTTCGAAAACATTAGCTCGCCGACGAAGTGAAAACCCCACTGACAACAGGTCACGAAAACACTTTAATTGACCGATCAAAAACACTATTCATCATCCCCAACCTCTCATTTTCGCAAAAACTGACCTAGGGCTTGAGAGATCTTGGATTCTTGAAGCGATTTCATCAAGCCAAAACACCAGATTTCATCTTCTCTTGGTAAGTGCTTCACTCATATACAAAAATTTTGATTTTCACCATGTATTTTCACCACATTGCAAATTTTGGGAAAATCAAAATATGGAAGAAATATTCGGTGGAAATCCATGGAATTTCCGATTTAAATTGCTTATAAATGTTGTGAGGGAAGCCTTCTTAGGATTATTTTAAGTTTAGTGAAAGTTTTCATGATTTTCATAGATCGATCGTATGGCTCCATTAAAAAAACGTCGAGTAGAATTCGACGAAGACCGATTCATCAATGCACGAGCACAGCAACATTTTGAAAACATACAAGGAAGAAAGTGCATTGCAGATCGGGTTTTCAAAAATCCGGGAGGAGAAGTAGAGCGGATTATTAAGGAACGAGGTTGGGAGAATTTCTATTACGTTCAATATAGAGCAACAGAGAAGTGGTTAAAGAATTTTATGCCAATTGATCGTCATTAAGATGCACCAGCTAAGGTACAAGGTTTTTTTGTAGGACAATGCTGCAAGAATTAACGCGGTTTTGCGTATTCATGACTCGCACTTTAGCGAGTATGAAACTTTTGGAACGATGGAAGGACCACTCTGAGGAAGTCATTAACTTTCTTACCGATGGAACCGAGTTTGTAAATTAAGCAAATAGAAAGAGTGTATTTTCCTCTTTTCTAAATTAAATGCGGCAGCTTCCAAAGCTCGTACATATTTTTATTTGTTCTACTCGTTACCACATATCACCACAAAGGAGGTAACACGAGATAGGAAAGCAATTCCCGACCCTCAGATCTGCATACCGTAAGCATCAACAACTGAGAATTATTTATCAAAACATCTAAATCCACTCCGAAATGAGAGGTTTGAGCTGGATTGGGACACTCGGATTAATTTTTGCACTCGCCAACTCTCCGGAGTCGAGGCTAGAGATAATGAAGAATGGGTGGAACCAATGAAACCACTCACAAACTCGCCAATATTAAGAAGTATGAATCTCATGAAGGGTGGAGAGCAGAGTAAGAAGTTATTTACCCGCCAAGTAGAGATATACCCTCTACTTCAGCGTCATGAACCTCCCGAGCCTACCACCCCTACCCTACAAGATCTCGATGAATGAATTAACACCGCATGAAGAGTTTTGAAAGCAAATTGGAGAGACAACGGGGAGAAGATTTGATCATTTCGATCAAAGAATTGGATAACTGAGAGGAGACATGATTATGATAGCGAATATCTCCACGACATTCCGAATACGGTACTGCATACTATGAAGCCGAACGCTCGGCTATAGGAGTGGTGATTTAGATGTTGTCTTTCCCGAGTGCCCCGATAAGCGTTCACAAGACTCAACTCGCTCGCCTTCTCACCTACGTATCGTGGAGGAGATGATATAGCTCGGGACTTCGATGAATAAGATTAGGACTTTATTTTGCTTTGTTTGTTTGATGTTAATTTATTTTGGAAACTTTTATATGTTTATAATATTCAAGATTTTGCGTTGTGAGACATCGGATATTTGTTAGATTATTTGTCAATTGTTATAGTAGTTTAGTTATTGTTTTTTGTGTTAGTTAATTGCATTTGTTTTTATGTTAACAGGGATGTTAGTTTTCTTCGCATGTTTTTATTTTTTTATTCTGTATTGTTTTAAGTTGTAAAATTGTTAACTTAGTTCAATGTTTTTAAATGTTAGTAATTCATATGTGTAGTGTAGAGTTAATTTTAATTGTTGTGTTTAATACTTATCTCAGATTTTATCCTTGCATTTTCTTTAAATTGTTATATATATATGGAGAATACTAATAGTACAGTTCAATGAAAAATGAAAAAAGCCTCGCAAAATTTCAAAGAAAAAGAAATACCTAAACTTCAAAGGTATGATTTATTTACTTTCCCTTTTTCATTATTTAGAGTAGATATAAAAATTTAAGTTTGGGGAAGTAAAATACAAATTTAGTTATTAACTTGTTCTCAATTTCTATTTTCAAATTATTATAAAATGATTTTTATAGCAAGTTTTTCAATTTAATTAATATGAATTATTTTATTTACTCATTATAAAAAAAGGTTAAATGAAATATTTCTAGTGTGCTTTAATTAATTAAATAGAATAAAATATTTGGTTAAAGGAATAAGAATATAGTAAACTATTTTTTAGTAAGGAAACTATATTCAGTATTCTAAAATTCTTAAGTATTCAAGTGAAAAAGAAAAGATTGAAAATCAATAAAGTAAAAACTATGAAGTATATATAAGCTAAGAAATATTCTGGGTTTCAAATTTAGGAAGATGAAAATTTAAGTTCAAAATTATTAACAGTTCTCCAGATACAGTAATCCTCATTAAAAAAAAAAAAGAAAAATGAGGAGAAGCTTAAGAGCTTTATTAAAATCGGGGTTTATCTAATTAACCTAAAGTAAAACTTAGATATTTCCAAACTTATGTTTATGGATTAGGAATTTTACCTAATAGTGTTTTCTTGAATTTCTTATCATATGAATATCTTAAGTAGTTATTCTTTTAAATATAGTCATTCCCGAAATGAATAGTAAGCTAGAAATCTTAGATTCCGATAACTAAATAATTTATTTCTATAAGATTAATTAAATTACATGAATTATTTTTATTTAACTTTATTATGATATTAATTAATCTAATTCAAAGTTTTTATTTAAATTTCGAAAAATCTTACTATAGAAATCATTATTTATACTAAAAATTACTTCGAGGACAAGAATAAGTGTGTTTCGTGATTTCGATCACCGAAAAAATTTATTAAGAAATTCATACCTATTTTTTTTGATTTAAATTGCACTTTAAAGAAAGGTATTTTCTTTATTTTGTTGCAGAATGGAGAATTTAGGTGATAAAAGCAAAAATTATAAAAGGAGCGGATTTGGAGCAAAAAGGAAGAAAATAATACACGCAGCTGAAGCCGGGACGGCGGGGAGGATCGAGCCCGCCGACGGGCGAGGGTACGAGGAAGAACAAGGATTTATAACCGTCTCGCCGCCGCCGAGCCTCCGAGCCCGCCGACAAGCCGAGATAAGACGGCTCAAAGACTTTAGAAGCCTCGCCGACAATGGTAGTTTGTCGCCGACGGCGAGCTAGTTCAAATGTACGTATACATTGAACCCGGACACCCTTGAAGAGATGCTTACACACCTCTTAACCTTTGCTTACCTCATATATGAGAGGCCGAAAATCACTTTTATGTGTGCATTAAAGGCTTTAGGTGTTCTAAGTAGTCTTTAATCTTAATTAGTGTAATTAGTGAGTCTTTAGTGAGTTTAGTGAGTAATTAGTGAGTCGGGTTGTAATTCGGAAGGGAAGAGTCAAAGGAACTACGAGGAGTCCGTTTGGGATAAATCAAGATAAGTATTTCAGATTATTGTTTTTAACTTTAAACGAAATCCATGCTTATATTTAGTTCCCATGCATTCTCGAGTAGTTTATTTAGTCTTTTCTCTCGTTTATGAAATTAAGTGACTTGATGAAATTAAAATAGAGATACTTTTATATATTAATAAATTGTGATAATTTTTACTTAAACTTAATTTACTTTTTCAAACTAGTCATTTGATTTGTTAAAATATGTTGATTTACAACTATAGTAAAAATTACATCTCGATATTCGGGGAATTCAAAGCCTTGAAAGGAAGGTGCAAATAAATAAAGGGAAATAATATCACTGGCGTAGAATTGAGCATTTTAGTGTGACGTAATTAAAATATTCAATTCGGTCATATTTGCTTGAGAGCCTGAAGTGTAGATGTTAGCCCGGCGAGGGGAACGTGAGCTCATGGCACAGTATCCTCCCAGCCTTAGCCGGGCAGATCTCGCAATCAAACATGTGATTAGTCAATATTCTTTACACTGACTAAAGGGTAAGAATAGAATGCTCCTATTTGTCACAATACCTTAAAATTAATATCTATTTAAATTCATCAATCACTTAAATTTCTAAAACAAGGGGAAAGATACTTTTTCCCCGAATAGTTAAGACTCTATTTAGCAATTGGGCTAATTTCCCTGGCACTTTCAATACGTATTAATTTTCTACTTAGTTAAGTTACCTAATTAAAATACTTAGTTTACTTTATTTGCGCTTAAATTTAGAATCTTTATATTTTCGTATACTATTTTAAAATTATTATTATTATTATTTTAAAATTAGTTGTTATTTAATTTTCTTCCCCGCTGGGATCGATAACCGTGACTCCACTAGAGCCCCGTATTACTTGATACGATACGTTACCAGAAGATCCAACATAAATAATTACAATTCTATACATATAATATACAAGTCAGTTTTGGCGTCGTTGGCAATTAAATTAAAATACTTCATAATATAAATTGTGGGTCATCTTCTATTCTCTTGGGCATCAGATCTAGCCCTTTAGGGCTTTTCCTTTCGACTATCTTTTGTATGACTGGGAAAGTGGAACCCGCCTTTAAGTCCAAACACCTCATGACTCAGAAACCCCACAAGCTTCATCAGACCCCTAATCACCTAGAGGGTTGAAATCAAATGTGGAAGTTTAAAGGATGAGTCTTTATTAGACTCTTTTAGCCTGTGACCGCCCCGAAGTGGTCCGGTCTCGGTGAAATAGCTAACTTACACACACTACACTTATACACTACACTTTCATCATTCCTCCTAAACCACACTAACAATACCCAACTCACCTCCCCGCCACTCATTGTGTGATTCACATGTATCAGCCCTTAACCCCTGCCCTCACATATGCCAGAACAAGATAAATAATGCCCTAAATGAGTCCCTTTCATACTGCGCGTTCGGAGCATGGCTTCATGGCTCAACCAAAATGATTTTATTCCACTTTACATTTACCCAATCTTCAATTTTCTAAATTTTCAATTTCAATCTCTGACCTCTGTAATCGCCTAAATTTACCCAAACCTCAAATTACCCAAATTTTTTCAAAATTCTCCAAAATCACCCAAATTCCTCAAAATCAATCTCAAACATTCTCCCACCACTCCAAATCTCACTCCATTTTTACCCAAAATACTCAAAATTCCAAAAAATACCCCCAATAATTCCTCCAAATTACCAAAATGCCCCTTCGACCCAAAATCCAAAATTTCAGAAAATTATCGGAAAATCTTAAAATCCCAAATATTCTCAATTTCATTTTGTCCAACTACACCATGGGCCCATTTGGTCAATTTTACTTTTGTCAAAATCTCCAATTTGACCCATTTTAACCCAAAGTGAACTCCAATGTCAAAACTCAAACCTACCCAATTGACCCAAATTCTAGTCCAATTCAATTTTAAACTTCAATTCAATGACCCCAACACCAATCTTGACCAAATCCAAGCCCAATTCGATTAGCATTTGAATCCAATTTCACTTTGACCTTAAAGCCCAATTTACCCATGACCCAAACTTAGCCCAAACCAAACCAATTGAACTCCAATTGACCCCAAACCTTCTATAAACCTTCCCTAACATCCCCACAAACAAAAATAACATAATTTGCCCAAAATTTGGACCCAAGCCCCACTCAAATTCAACCCAAAACCAAAAAGCCCAATTTCGATCTAAACCCAAACTTAACCCAAATAGACCCAAACCCCAAAATCCAACCCCAACAAAGTTGAAAACCTCTTTTTAAACACTCCCATAAACATTTCCCAACATTAATTTTACGTCAATAACCCTAGCCCAACATTGGCCCAAATTGGCCCAATTCGACCTACATTGCCCTTACCAAAGAAGCCCAAATCCAACCCATAATTCCAAACCCAAATCACTCCAAAACTTGTTTCAAATCCCACCTATGACACATCCTTAGACAAAACTCAACATTTATTTGGCATGGCCCATTGCAAATTTTTCTATTCAAAAGACCATTTTCAAACCTAAAGGCCCACTTCCTTAAACCACTTTAAAAAGCCCACCCAAGACCATTTCAAAAGCCTAAGTTTTCAATCCAAAGCCCACATGACATTTCTCCATATCATCCATTTAATCAAAATCAACCCCTAAGTTTCAAAATCATCATTAAAACATTCTAAATCAAGCTTCATGAAAAATTCTCCACCAAAATACCAAAATTCCTAAATTCTACTTCCATGAAATCACCAAGCTTTATCCTAAGCCATAAAGCCAGCGAAGCCATTCTAAGCCACATGCAAGCCATGTGAGTTGTTTACATGTGACCTTACTACATTTGGCAAAGAGGAGGTCCTTTAAGCACTTCCTAAAAGCCATTAACCTACTTATGATTCCCCTTAACCCAAATATAATCCAAATATTCTTGGATGAGACTTCTCCACTTAAGACCAGTTCGAACCAACCTTAAGGAAACTCGCCAAAATCACCTGTGTAATCTCCCACACTTAGAGCATTTGATCCCCACTGCTCTATTGCCCTAATCCCCACTAATCGAGCTCAATTTCGAGCTCAATTCTCAGTCGACAGATATTCTAAATCCTCCACCAAGTCAAATTAAACCACCCACACTCGCACAAGACCAAGAGAAGTATTCCCTGAAAGCCCCTCCGTGCCACCCACCTGCTCCACTCCAAAGTTTGAAATCACTGTGGTCGAAATCAAACCGTACAATTCACTGTGCCAAGGGACTTCATCTCGAGCTTGCCGACCCAATCGAAGGTGACACACTCTCGCATCGAAGCTTCACTTCTCCGAGCAAAGGCATGGACTCATTCTTCTTCCCGAGCTTACGTAGATTCTCCATTTACCGAATCAATTTCAATGCATGTTTACCGCATGGATGTGTTCGCCTTCAAGACGAATCCATAGAGCATAAGAACACAAACATCCGCTTCGAGACCGGAGCGCTTAAATTGTGGTTGGGGCGCTGACGGTCACGGTGCAACACCCGCCGTAGACAATGACCTGGGAGCCGTCGGGACGAGCGTGTATCGAGCGACGGTCTGGATCGAGTCGGATGCCGCGAAGGTACATGAACCGCCGGCCCCCGGAGCGCCGAGTCGGATGGCGGCGCGAATCGAGCGCGCCACGCGGTTCCTTCTGAGTCGCCGAGGATGGCGTGGCGTCATGGTGGATAAGTAGAAAAATAGGGATTTTTCTTATTTATTTAATTACGAACTTAGAAAATTCATAACTTTGTGTAGGAAAACTTAAAAATAAAATAAAATACCCTCTTGCTCAAGAACAGAGGAGAATAATGTGGAAAAGAAATCATTTAATTTCATCAATATTCGATTTTTTAATGATTTATTTACTCTTCTCAAGACATTAATTCTCCATTACGTATAAAATTCACCATGGCATGAGACCATGCTGTGGCTTGCCTTCGAATTTGGGGATCATTCCCCTAATTTTCCAAAGTCGAGGCCATCCCTATGAAGAGTTATTGATTTTTCAATTCTAGGTCACTCGAGTATTTTAATTCCAATAATTAGCATGTTATGAAATAAATTCTATGTAAAATTTTGGCGATGTTTCTTATGACTCGTAGGACCCCAGTGGAAAATAGGTTTTGAGTCACCAATTTCAGAATAACCCTAATCAAGCTTTAAACACCCAAAATGGAGCTTTAATTAATTAGAACTAATCATACATCAAATTGACTTGTAAAATCACCTCCACTGAACTTTAGGATCGTATAACCCACCATGTTTCTCAGTTTCACCTAATTCTGCTAGCCCTATCAAATGGCAATGATTAAGCCATTTAAATAAACCTAAAATTCAAAATTCATAACTTTCAAAATACTTCTCAAAAAATTCACCAAATTGGTTTTGGAGCCTCTCTCTAATATCAGGGAATTTAAGAAAATTAAAATTGCAATTTTCCAAAAGTTGATTTTTTGCATTATTTTAATATTTTTAATAATTAAAAAATAATAAAAATCACAAAAATAATAAAATTCACCAAAATGTCACATTTTGAATTTTAATCACTTAGGAACAAACCCCATATTTTCTAAGTCTCTATGATGAGATATCAAATTTTAAAGCCCTAAGGTAATTTTAAAATTAAAAAAAATGTATTTTCTAGCATTTCCACTAAAATAATTCTAATAAATGAAAGAAAAATCAGAAAATTATAAAAATTGGTTCTGGTTTCCTTGATATCAGAAAGATTTTTGAAAAATATAAAATTTATTTTTCAACGTTTATTTAATTTTTAAATTAATTAATACCTAAAACTCAAAATAATTATAATAAAAAGAATATAACTCAAAAAATTACCAAATTTGGTCCAAGTGGTCCTTTCATTTTGTCAGAATGTCCCATAATTTTCTTAAGGATAGAAACTTTCCCTTGTTATGTTGTTGAATTTTCCTTGAAAATCCTTATTTTCCACCAAAAATAATTACATAAATAAATTAAATAATTTAAAAATCACATTTTCTCCTAATGTCTTCGATTGATATATGAGTGAAGTCACATGTACCCCAAATTCATTTAAGCTCAATTTAGTGAGTTATGGAATTAGTAAGTTTAAAGGCAAAATGGTAATTAAAATTTTAACCTATAATTAAAAATTTTAGTTTAATTAAAAGGGTAGTAAAATATTCGATACTAAGTTGATTTTGGATGCTCAAAACTTAGGTGCTTTAAAGTTAAGAGAAACCTACCAAACAATTTGAAAATAATTAAAATAAACCTTAATTAAATAATTAATTAAACTCGAAGAATAAAAAATTGGAATTATTAAAATAAGGGATACTATTAGGAGGGAGAATCGTTTCAATTTAAGAATCCCTAAATTAATCACCTCAATAATAATGAAATTATTAAGCTTAAAGGGTAAAGTGGTAATTAAATTTCTTTTAATCCTTAATTAAAACTTTAGGTTTAATAAAAAACTAACAAGTAAAATATTTGATCCTAACCTGATTTGGATGATTGAAATTTAATAATTAAAGGGTAGAAACCCATTAAGCAATTTAAAATGATTAAACTTTAATTAAATAATTGATTAAATTTGGAAGAATAATAAAATCGAATTATTAAAATAGTGGATATTATTAGGAAGAGATTTATTCTTTAATTTAAAAATCCCTAAATTAATCATTTCATTAATGTTTAATTCCTAATTAAAATGATAATTCAAATTTAAAATATTAAAAGACTTGATCATTTAACTAAAATTAAATTATCAACTCTTTTAAAATTTTAATTAAAATTAAAATGAATAAAATTAAATTAAATTAAAAATAAAATTAAATCAAATTAAAAATTAAATTAAAAATTAAATTAAAATTAAATTAAATTAAATTAAGTTAAATTAAAAATTAAATTAAATTAAATTAAAAATTAAATTAAATTAAATTAAATTAAATTAAAAATTAAATTAAATTAAATAAATTAAATTAAATTAAATTAAATCAAATTAAATAAAAAAAAATTATTAATTAAATTAAATCAAATTAATTCAATGTAACATCAAATCAAACTAAATCAATTAAATTGAATTAAATTAAATTAAATTAAATTAAATTGAATTAAGTTGAATTAAATAACATCACCTAAGACATAAAGAAATAAGCCTAAAATAACTTGAGCACTATTCCAAACTTAAATCATTAATTCGAACTTAAATTTGAATCACAAATCATCAAATATCATTTTGCTCTTAAAAGCTTTAATTATCATAACTCCTAAATGGAGTATCAAGTGAAATGTTACTTCACTTATAGGACATTCAAATATCCTAGTTCACTGAGCAGATTAACAAAACTTGAAAACCTCTGACGATCGATTCATTTACATAATTAGATTCTCTTGGACTTAAAACAATCCTAGAAATATTGAAAAGATGTTTAAGATTCTTCTTAAGCACTTCCTCAATATGATAGGATGTTTATAAGAACAATCGAACTTAATTGTTCTTTGATGAAGAAAATCGCCTTCAAACTAAAAACACAAGGAACCTAGACGTCATAGGAAATGACTAGCTATAGGATTAGGAATTTGGTAGAAAACCTTAACCCTTACCTTAGCTTTACCTAGGAACTCGCTTAAATATTCTAACCGTGTTTTAAGTGCAGCTTGGGATGACGGGAAGACCCTCCAGTGTACGCTTTTATTTTATTGCGATTTACTTTACGATAATTTATTTAATCGCATCGCACTTATTTTTCTTGCATGATAAACAACAATTGCATGAAAACCTACACCTTTAGGACAGAAACCAAAACTCGAAACCCATAACTAAATTAAAAGACAATACAAGATAAAATTCACCTCCACAACATTTCAAAATATAAGACAACTCAAAATTTAATCACAAACGTAACACAAAACTACAATTACAACCGAATTAAAACGTCCTGTTGGATGATCGGGAATACCTCGGATGATGTAACCTACGTGTCGCTAACGGGATTTCCCACGGCCTAAATGAAAGTGTGGGACTCATTCAGTTGAGTTTAGCAAATTCATCTGGACTAAGTGAATCCGATAAAAATAACGATGCCGGAAGGATGGAACCGTGGGATCTTAACCGTGTTGTTATAATCAACTTTAAGATTTGTTTTAATTAAAACACAAAAAACACTTGGAAATTAAGACTTCTCTAAACCAAAACACTTTTCTCATCCCCTAATTTATGATTTCTAAAACTAAACCTCCGCAACAACAAGGAGCTCGTGAGCATGGTGGGCAAGCACGGCCATCGTCGTCAAGCAAAACTCGAACCTACTTCAAAGAAACTTTCCTAGAATTAAACAACAAAGCCATAGGACTTCGAGGTAGTTTTCCTAGTGCAACATAAATCCTCAACTCTTCGTTGGCATTTCAGCATTGCAAATTAAGCCCTAACCGGTCTTAGGATTCCGAGGTAGTCGTCCGATACGATATGAACCCTCACATCTTCGAGGCTATTTGTATGATTTTATCATACGAATATAAGTCCTAATTAATTAAAATCGGTAGGATCAAAATACTAAATAAACATTAGGACCTTCCTAAATTCAAGCCAAACAATAGGATAGTCGGGAGATTATCGAAGTTCACTTCGAATCCGTAATTTCTCCTACTTTTCTTCCTTTCGAATTCCCAAAATAAAATGTTCCAAACTCGATCCATTCCCTATCGAGATTCAAAAATTCAATTCTTCAAAACTTAAACTTTGAAATTCTCGAGAGCAGAATTATTGATTATTATCGAGAGTTTTCTTAGGTGATTCCCGTCACTTAAGATGTAATTAACTATAGGGGCTTGCCCTTATAGGGAATTTTAAAGAACCTGTGTAATATAAACCTCGTTTAATGTTTTTCATATTAAGCGTGGAATTTGTCGGCTTATAAAATTGGTTCGCGGACCAAACGGATGTCACAAATCTTCTAGTTTATTTAACCGAGCCCCACCATCAAGCAATGTGTTTATCCTCGTGGATAGATACACGGTTCAGTGATGCGGTGCTCGTTTATATAAACTATTTAGGATGTGAGATCGGTTCGATTTCATATCTTAAAATCTTCAAATTTAAAATTATTTTCAAAATCAATTACTACTTTCTAAATTATATCTATATTTAAATTAAATTTAAAATTCGCCGACAACTTCTGTAGGCGACCCCTTAAAAAAAAAAAATACAACACCACAAACCTAAAAATATGCCGACAAATACATTCCAAATCCATGGTGAAAATAAAAAATTTTTACATAAAAGAGAAGCACTAACCTCGAGAAGAAGAAATCTAATGAATTTGACTCAAATCCACCAAGTATTCTTCATATACAGGAATGCCCTAAGTTCAATATCGCAAGCTCTTATTAAAGAAGAAGATGAAATGGAGAGAAAATGGTAGTTTTTGGTACTTAAAAAATTTATGAACCTGTTTTCGTGAACCGACATTTAAGCGCGACAGGTTCGGCCCTTAGGCACCTAGCTCTCAGGTTTGCCTGCGCTTAAGCATGGGGTATTGCCGCTTAGTCACCAGTGCACAAATTTTGATATTTCCAAATTGTGATTCAAATGCACATCTTCCTAAGTCAACCACGCTCACATGGTCCTAATAAATCATAATAACAGTTTTCTTTCCCTTTTTTTTCTATCTTCTTTCTAAAAAATTCTCAAATTTTCACAACTTAGATTTGATCACAATAACACAAAATTTTCACACAAACAAAACACTTTCATTAGCATATATTCAACAAGTAAAAATACACATCATATATGTAATCTCCACTTTGAAAAGTTTTGGATGAGAAAACATCTAAATTCATCACAATACAAGACAAACTTTCATAAACAATTAAAAAAAACAAACACAAACAAACAAGCAAACAAACTAAACATACAACTTGATTCCATTCTCCATTAGGTGGAACATATATGTGACCTTCATTTGTTCCTTCTGAACCATTTTGTACATAGATTTGATAAAACGGATGATGATGAAGAACACTGATAGATCCTCTTCAATCCACTTATTTTTCATATACATCGCTTTGTCTGCTTCTTCAATATAACTTGTATGACTGAATTACATTTTAAGTAGCCAACCAATATGTGCTAAATTTGCATTAGTTTCATTTACCTTTGCTTCAACTAAAGCGACATCAACCTCGATTTTTGTAATCTTCTCTGTTATTTCTTTAATACTAATGGCTAGGAATCTGTTATATAACTCTTGCGTCTTTTGACTTACAATCTTCTTCTTGACGACTTCATCCTTCTTGTTCCATTCATTCTCCCAAGAAGAAAACTTTGCTAACTTATCACTTCTTACAAATCAAATCTCTATTCTCAAAGACTTTAGAATGAAAATTTTTAGAGGGTCAAATATTCTCTTTATTTCCATGCTATATATAGACTTTATTTAAGCTTATACACACTTCCCACATTTAAATCCACCGAATAACATTTAAGGCCACTTTACCATGTTTAATTCTTTTAGAGCATCATTTAGGCATGTTTTTATAACTCCCACACTTAAGCGCCAAATTTGGATTCCGAAGCGCCAGTGCTCAGTTTAGCACATGACAACTTAACATCCAAATACTCATTCTAACACGTATGAGACAACAAATAAAGTCTTAGAATTATCACCACAAGTTCAAAATACTACTACAATTATCTAAAAAAAATACAGCAACATAACATTCAAAAAAAAAAAAAAACTGATAACTATGGGTTGCCACTCACAGAGTGCTTAGTTTTACGTCGTCAGCCTAACATACGTAGTGCTTATTTTGGGTGACCCATCATTTAAACAACATTCACTATAGTCTGATCCTCTAGGAAATAGGGTTCCAATCTATGCCCGTTCACTTTGAAAATTTTCAGGGTTTTAGGATCTTTGATATCCACATCTTCAAAGGGATAAACTTTTATCACAATAAATGGGCCCATCCACCTGGACTTAAGTATGCCTGAAAATAACCTCAATTTTGCATTACAAAGCAAAACTTGTTGCCCTGGCTCAAAATTTTTAGTAACAATTTTTTGATCATGCCACTTTTTCATCTTATCTTTATAAATATTATCATTCTTGTAAAACTGATTCCTTATCTCTTCCAGCTCATTTGATTGCAATAATCTCCCTTTACCAGCATCCTTTAAATTATAATTAAATTTCTTAATAAACCAATAATCTTTATGCTCAAGTTTCACTAGTAAATGACAAGCTTTCCCATAAGTTAACCTGAATGGTGACATTCTTATAGGAGTCCTATATGTAGTCCTATAAACCCATAAAGCATAATTAAATTTCACTAAACAATCCATTTTCGTTGGATTTATAGAATTTTCCAAAATTCCTTTTATTTTTTGTTTAGAAACTTTAACCAAACCACTTCTCTGAGGATGATAAGCAGTAGAAATTTGATGATTGATACGATATTTCTTCAATAAATTTTTCAATATCGCGTTTATGAAATGACTTCCCCCGTCATTTTTGATAACTCTCGACATTCCAAATATGTAGAGTATATTCATTTTTTAGGAACTTTGCAGCACTTTAAACATCACATTGAGATAAAAAAAACAGCTCTATCCATTTAGACACATGGTTACTGGTAACAGTATAAAAAAATTTCTCAAAGACGGTATAAATGGTCCAATGAAATCTAATCCCCAAATGTAAAAAATTTCTACTTCCAAAATATAATTGAGGGGAATCTACTTTCTTTTAGAAATATTGCCTACATGTTGACACTGATCACAATTTTTTGATATAAGCATTAACATCTTTAAAGATAGTAGGCCAATAAAATCCAGATTGCAATATTTTGTACAGTGTTTTATCAACACCTAAATGTCTTCCAAAATCACAATCATGTCATTTTTGGATAATTTCAAAAGTCTCTTCTAAAAGCACACATATTTGAATAATTAGATCATTCCCGTGTTCATATAAAAATGGGTCATCCCAGAAATAAGTCTTAAAATCAGATAAAAATTTCCTATTTTATTGGTGTGTCAGGCCATAAGGTAAAATGCTACTAACAAAAAACTCACAATTTTTGAATACCATGAAATACACCATTCATTAATATTGAACAATTTTTCATCTGGAAAATGTTCACTAATTTCTTCTTTAGAACAAAGTGATTTATCAGAGTCAAGCTTGGATAGATGATCAGTAATTTGATTATCAACTCCTTTCTATCTACTATTTCGAAGTCAAATTCTTGCAAAAGAAGAATCCAACTTATCAGTCTTGGTTTTGCATACTTATTTTTCAATAAATACTTAAAAGTAGAATGATTTGTATGCACCACACATTGGTTACAATTAAATATGATCTGAATTTATCAAAAATAAATTATCGCTAATAACACTTTTTCAGTTGTCGTATAATTAATTTGAGCTTCATTAAGGGTTTTACTGGCATAATAAATTACTTTGAAAATTGTATCATATTTCTGTCCCAAAACAACTTCGATAACATAATCACTTGCGTCACACATTAATTCAAATGGTTTTTTCCAATATGGTGAAACAATAACTAGTGCAGTGATTAATTTTTCTTTTATAAGTTCAAAAGCTTTTAGGAAATCCTTATAAAAAATATAAATCACATCTTTTTTTAGAAAATGGCATAGTTGTTTAGCAAATTTTGAAAAGTCCTTAACCTATAAAATCCAACATGTCCTTAAAAACTTTTAAATTTGTACACATTGGCTGGGTGATGTAAATATGTGAGGGAAATTAGCGATCACTTGTTTTAACAGAATCTACGACCATACCTTTCTCTGAAATGTGATGTCCTGAAACATATCCTTCTGCTACCATAAACACGCATTTTCCCCAATTAAGGACTAAATTTGTTTCTTCACAACATTTAAGTACTCGTGATAAATGTTCTAAGCACAATTCAAATGAAGTTCTAAACATCAAAATATTATTCACAGAAACTTCAATTACTATTTCAATTAAATCACAGAAAATAGCCATCATAAACCTTTGTAATGTAGCAGAGGCATTGCATAAACCAAAAGGCATTCTTCTAAAACCAAAAGTACCATAAGGACTGGTAAAGTTGTTATTTCTTAATACTCTGGTGCAATTTTTATTTGGTGATAACCAGTATATCAATCCAGAGAATGAAAGTATTTATGCCCAGCTAGTATATCCATCATTTGATCTAAAAAGGGTAACGAAAAAAAATCTTTCCTCGTGCCAAGGTTAATTTTCTATAATCAATGCATATTCGCGACCATGTAAATTTTCTTGTCGGTATTAATTCATTCTGTTCAATAACAATTACAGTCACTCCCCCTTTCTTAGGAACACATTGTATTGAACTAACATGTGCACAATTTGAAATAGGATAGATAATCCCATCATCTAACCACTTTAAAATCTCTTTCTTAACAACTTCTTTCATAATAGGATTTAATCTCCTTTGAGGATTAGCTCTGGGTTTGCAGTTTTCTTCCATCAAAATTCTATGAATACAAATTCAAGGACTAATTCCTTTAATATCAGCAATTGTCCATCCAAAGGCATTCTTGTATTTCTTCAAAATTTTCAATAAACACTCTTTTTCTTCTGAAGTTAAGTTCTAGGAAGTTATAACCGACAAAGTTGAGGAATCACCTAGGAAAGGCATATTTTAAATTTTTTGGAAGTAAATTCAACTTAAGTTCATGATGTTTCTCAATTGATAGACAAAAAGATTTGTCTTTTTTGTCATGTTCAAAACTTGAAAAACTTCTTAAACAAAACTTGAATCTTCTTCAATAAAATCATTAAAATGCTCTAATTCCTCTTCTTGCTCGTGCTCCAATTCTTTCATTTCTAAATTCTCTTCATAAGTTGTTTTGAAATTACATTCACTAAGATATCTCATTACATGCATCCTGAAACATTTGTCATCTTTACCTTTTGTAGGGTATTTTGTTGATTTTAGAATATTAAAAGTAATTGTTTGATCATTAACATGCATAGTTAATTCTCCTTTTAGCACATCTATCATTGCTCTTCCTGTAGCCTGGAAAGGTCTCCCCAAACTGATAGGTATCTCTTTGTCTTCCTTCATATCTAGCACGATTAAATCAACATGAAATATAAATTGATCCACTTTTAACAAAGCAACTTCTACAACTCCCTTAGGATATGTTATAGAACAATCTGTTAATTGCAAGGTTACAGTTTTATGTGATATTTATCCTAATCCAAGTATTTTAAATATAGATAATGGCTTGCATCTAAATCACATAAAGCGTTGCCAAAATATTTGTCTCCAATCGCACATGGAATTGTGAAACTTCCAAGATCTTTTAAGTTTTTCAGGAAGTTTTTTCTGAATTATAGCACTGCACTCCTCACTAAGTGAAACTGTCTTTATTATCTTCAAACTTCTTTTTTCTGTTAAAATATCTTGGCATTTTATTCTAAAGCATCAACAAAAGGAATATTATTTGTAAACTTTTTAAATATTTCTAGAAATTTAATAATTATTTATCCAACTTTTATTGATGAAGTCTCTGAGGAAATAGAGGTGGTGGCAGTTTTTGGAAATCAATCTTAAGCGGAGATATAGGTGTCTCAAAACGTTCTGGAGTGTCTTCTTTAAGTTCTTCAATTCTTCTTTCTCTACTTCAATCTTTTTTTGAACCCTACCTTCTAACTCTCTGATACACATAAAATATATAATATTTTTAAGCACATTTTTATACCTATTTTTTATGATATTGCACTTTAATGGAAGGTATTTTTGTGTTTTTGTTGTAGGTATGATTAAAATGATTGATTATGATGAAAGAAGCAAAAAAGGATCAAATTTGGAGCAAAAATAGGAAGGTGTGCAAATTTGGCCTCTGGCGCCTATGCGCCGGATGGCTGGCGCAGAGGTGCCACAGTTAAAGTAACAAATTGTAATTGATTTGGGCACAAATTTGAACGGGTTTTTGAAGCATCCTGTGGTTTAAACTTCATTAACTTCTCATCAGTGTCAGAATTCATTTAAAATTTGAACGGATGGATGCATTATTGGTGGATACATTGAATATGGACATATTTTGAAGAGACACTAAAACAACTTTTGGAGAATTATTAAAAATGAAGACTTGAAGATCAGAAAGTGGCGCCACACCCAAGAGAAGAGTTTTGGAGAAAATTTTGGTGGGAGAAGTTGGAGAAAATCTTGAAGTTGATTCCAGAGAAAGAGGAAAAAGGATATCCTTCTTCTCACCAAATTTTCTTTACTCTTCTACTTTACTTTATCATATTTTGTATTAGAATTTAGGAGAGTCAATTCTCAGAGTTGGGCACCAACCTCTGTGGAGTCTTATAGTGGAAAGAAAAACTTCAGAGTCTTGTAGATAGGATTTTCATAAAAGTATTTATCTTTCTGTTTACATTTGGTTCTTAAGTAAAACTTATTGTTTTCAGTATGACTTCTACTTTCAAATCAAGTTATGTTTGTGCTTTCTCCATGAGTTATTAGTAGTTCTCTTTATCTTTTTCATTTTAAATGATGAAGTAATTAAATTATAAAAGTAATTTGTGGGAGCTATATAAGTTTAATGTTGGAAGAAGTTGTAATGATTTATTTCCTTGCACTTAAATTACTTCTTGATTTGGCCAATTAAGATGCTTAAATTTGTTAGGAGATTATGTAAGATCCTATACGGCATTGTCTCAATCAACAATTGGAAAGAATCACATGCAATAGTATGGACGAGAACTATAGTTCATATAATTGAGTGCAAATAAATAGAGAGATAAGTTTAATGCAGAGTAAAATCAGAGGACATTAGAGGGACAGGCTAAAGCCCCTTAATTTGGTTTGAGGTGAAAAATTTTTTAATTAGATGTTAGCCCTCAGGTGGAGGGAATCGATGGAGCTCTAGAGTGAGAGCTTGTATCTTCTTTGCCTAACTCATCTACAAAATTTTAAAGCTTTAATTTAATCAATGTTCTTTATAGAACCATGTAAAGGTAAAGAATATATTTGCTCCTATTTGGCACAATAAATTTAGATACTTCCACAACGAAATTTCATAATTATTGCTGATTCATTAAAAGAGAAAAAGATATTTTATTCTCATTGCTTTCATATCATTTATTATTCTTGTTAATTTTAATTGCTTACTTTACTTTTTCTTAAATAGAAAGTATCAAAAACAATTTTCAAATTATCTATATTAAAACATACTTTACCAAAATCAATTTAAAAAGTAAAAAGTTAATTTTCTAATTTCTTTATATTTTTAAACATTTTCCTGTGGGTTCGATATCTCGGGGCTTAATCACAAAGTTCTATAATACTTGATAAATGATAACATATACTTGTGTAGAATTTGATATTATAAAAAAATTAAAATATATCTCTTATTTGCTTCAGAATCAAGTTTTTGGTGCCGTTGCAAGGGGAAGAGATAATATCATTGGAAAGAAATATAAAGTGAAAATCATGAGCATAAATATTTGAGGATCAATATTTTGGCGCCGTTGTCGAGAAAATTAACTAAAATTTCCTATAAAGAAAATTAAGAGGAATTAAATTTTTTTATTTTCCTTGCTTTTGTTAGTGTGCTTTATTTTATCTTATTTTTATGCGTAGTTCAGGTTCTGAAGAACTTGTGCCTTACGATTCTGAATTAGAGAGAACTATCAGAAAAATTAAAAAAATTAAAAATATTAAAAAAGATAAAAATATTCAAGAAATGGTGAATCAATAAAATCAATATATTAACATCCATCAAGAATTAAGACTTTTAAGAGATTATGCTAACCATACAGTGGATGAACTTTATGGAGTATTCAACACCCTGATGTAGTGGCTAATTCATTTAAACTTAATCCTACTATTATCCAAATGGTATCTAATAATTAGTTTGGGAAAGCACTAATTGAAGATCCTAATTTACATCTTGCCAATTTTCTTGAATTGCGTGCTAATTTTAAATATGATGGTGTTTCTGATGATGTTATTAGACTTAGAATTTTTCCTTTTCACTAAGGGATAAGGCTAAGATATGGTTAAATTCATTAGCACCTGGATCTATCAGAACTTGGAGTAATTTAGCAACAAAACTCCTTACTAAATATTTTCCACCATCAAAGACTACAAAGCTTAGAAATGATATTACATCTTTTTGTCAGTTTGAAGGTGAATCTATATATGAAGCATGAGAATGATTTAAAGATCTTCTAAGAATGTGTCCACGTCATTCGATACCAGATTTGTTAATAATTTGGACTTTTTACAATGGATTTGTTGGATCTCTCAAATCAATTATCGATGCCGCTATTGTTGGTTCATTGATGCCTAAACAGTTTGCTGATGTTTATACTTTAATTGAAGAAATGGATACTAATAATTTTCAATGGCCTTCTGAAAGGTTAAATATTAAAAATCTAGCCAATATTCATGATAATGATGCTTTTGCAATGCTAGCAAATCAAGTTGTTGCAATTTCAAAAATGATAGACCAATTTGGAATGGCTATTTCTAAGCCAACTTCCATGATTGAAGAAAATTAATTAAGACAAATGGTTGATTCTAAATCTTCTCCAAAAACTTTGAATGTTATAAGTAAGCCTAATAACCCATATTTCATTTATTATAACCCAGGTCGGAAGAGCCATCCAAACTTTAACTGGAATAACAATAATCAGGGTGGTAGTAATCAACAATAGTGGAAAAACCAAATAAACCCATTGGGAAACTTGAACAAATGAGGGAATATAAATTATATTCCAACCTATCCTTCAGGTTTTAACAATACTTCACAATTTAAGGAGAAGAAGTTGTCTATTGAAGAAGTGGTGTTATAAATGAGAAATCAATTACAAAGTTAAGGAGCTACAATCAGAAATATTGAGAATCAATTAAGACAAATTGTTAATTCATTAAGTAATAGATCCCAACAAATGCTTCCTAGTAATACTAAAGTAAATCGAATTAATAAGAATAAAGAACAAGTAAAAGCAATTCAACTGAGAAGTGGAAGAAAGTTGGAAGGTAGAGTTTAAAAAGAGATTGAAGTAGAGAAAGAAGAGATTGAAAAAACAAAAGAGGATGCTCCGAAAGGTTTAGAATGACCAATTTCTCCGCCTAAGATTGATTTAAAAAAGCCACCACCTCCTTTTCCTTAGAGACTTCTTCAACAAAAGTCAGATAAGCAATTTTCTAAGTTCTTGGAGATATTTAATAAGCTTACAACCAACATTACATTTGTTGAAGCCTTAGAACAAATACTAAGCTATGTGAAATTTATGAAAGATATTCTCAACAGAAAAAGGAAGTTTTAAGATAATGAAACAATTGCGCTTAGTGAAGAGTGCAGTGCAATAATTCAGAAAAAACTTCTTGAAAAGCTTATAGATCCTAGTAGTTTCACAATTCTATGTATGATCAGAGACAAATTTTATGGAAAAGCTTTATGTGATTTGGGTGCAAGCATTAACTTTATGCCATTATCAATATTCAAAAGACTAGGATTAGGATAAATAACTCCTACTACTGTAACTCTGCAATTAGCGGATTGTTTAATCACATATCTTAAAGGTGTTATAGAGAATTTTTTTTGTTAAAGTGGATCAATTTATCTTTCTTGATGATTTCATTATGTTAGATATAGAAGACGATGAAGAGATACCCATAATTTTAGGGAGACCTTTCCTAGCCACAAGCAGAGCAATGATAGATGTGCAAAAAGGTGAATTAACAATGAGAGTCAATGACCAAACTGTTACATTTAATATTTAAAAATCAATGAAATAACCTGCAAGAGGTAAACATGATGAATGTTATAGAATGGATGTTATCAGATATTTAAGTGAATGACATTTCAAATTAGCTTATGAAGAAAAATATGAAAGTGAGAATTGGAACACGAGCAAGAAATGGAAATACAACATTCTGAAGATTTTCATGAGGAAGATTTAAATTATGTTCAGGAAAATTTTGAATGTTGGACATTAATAAAAAAGATAAATCTTTTGGTCCATTAATTGAAAACCCTCCTAATCTTGATTTAAAGTTGCTTACTATCCATTTAAAGTATGGCTTTTTTGGCGATTCCTCAACTTTTCATGTTATAATTTCCTCTCAACTGACTGAAAAAGAAGAAGCGAGTTTTCTTGAAATTTTAAAGAAATATAAGAAAGCCTTTGGATGGACAATAGTAGATATTAAAGGAATCAATCCTTCAATTTGTATGCATAGAATCCTTATGGAGGGTAAGTACAAATCTCGGGCTGATCCTCAAATGAGATTAAACATTAAATTGAAAGAAGTTGTTAACAAAGAAATTATGAAGTGGTTGGATGCTAGAATTATCTACCCAATTTCAGATAGTGCATGGGTTAGTCCAATTAATTATGTCCTTAAGAAAGGAGAAGTTACTGTGACTGTTAATGAAAAAGAATGAAATTTTACCAACAAGACAAGTTACATGATGGAGAATATGTATTGATTATAGAAAATTAAACCATGTTATAAGTAAAGATCATTTTCCACTTCCCTTACTAGATAAAATGTTGGATAGACTAGCTGGGAATAAATATTTTTGTTTTTTGGATGGATATACTGATACCAACAAATACAAATTGCTCCTCAAAATTAAGAGAAAACAACATTTAACAGTCCTTATGGTACATTTTCTTTTAGAAGTTTATGTAATGCCCCTATTACATTTCAGAGATGTATGATGGCAATTTTCTGTGATTTAATTGAGAAAGGAAATAAAGTTTTTATGGATGACTTTTCAGTGTTTCGAATTTCATTTGAATCATGTTTAGAACATTTGTCTAAAGTTCTAAAATGCTGTGAAGAAACTAATTTGGTTCTTAACTGGGAAAAATGTCAATTTGTGGTAGCAGGAGGAATAGTTTTTGGACATTGTATATCAGAAAATGGTATGGAGGTAGATCCTGAAAAAATTGAAGTGATCTCTAATTTACCTTGCTCGACCAATGTAAGGGAAATTAGATGTTTTAGGACATGCTGGATTCTACAGGAGATATATTAAATAATTTTCAAAACTTTTGAAATCTTTATGTCGTTTACTGGAAAAAGATGTATTTTTTATTTTGATGATGAATGCATAAAAGCTTTTGAAACAATAAAAGAAAATCTAATCATTGCACATATTATAGTGTCACCAAACTGGGAAAAATATTTTAAATTAATGTGTGATGCTAGTGCTTATGCTATTGGAGCTGTTTTAGGTGAGAAATATGATAAAATTTTTAAAGTAATTTATTATGCTAGTATAACTCTTAATGAAGCTCAAATTAATTATACCACTATTGAGAAAGATTTATTAGCTATAATATTTGCTTTTGATAAATTTAGGTCATATTTAATTGGAATTAAATGTGTGGTGCAAACTGGTCATTCTGCTATTAAATATTTAATGAACAAGAAGGATGCTAAACTAATACTTATAAGATAGAATTTTCTTTTGCAAGAATTTGATTTTGAGATAGTAGATAGGAAGGGTGCTGATAATCAAATTGCTAATCATCTGTCCAGGCTATAAACTTAAAAATCTCTCTGAGATGCAGAAGAAATTAATGAAAATTTTCCTTATGAAAAATTTTTCACTGTTAATGAGTGGTGTGTTCCGTGGCATGCCGACATTGTAAACATTATTGTTAGTGATATTTTACCCTTTGGTTTCACATACCAAGAGAGGAGGAAATTTGTATTTGAAGCCAAGACTTATTAATGGGAAGACCCAATTTTATATAAACAAGGAAAGGATCTAATCATTCGAAGATGTGTGCCATTAGAAGAAACTTATGAAATTATTCAAAAATGTCAAAATTCTGATTATGGGAGACATTTTGAAGTTGATAGAACTGCATATAAAATCTTTTAATCTGAATTTTATTGGCCTATAATTTTTAAGAGTGTTAATGCATATATTAAAAATTGTGATAGATGTCAACGAGTAGGCAATATTTTTAGAAGAAATGAGATGACTCTCAATTATATGTTAGAAGTTGAAAGATTTGATGTTTGGGAATTAGATTTCATTGGATCATTTATACCATCTTCTTGAAATATATATATTTTGATAGCAGTAGACTATGTATCCAAATGGATAGAAGCTGTTGCTTTACCTCGATGTGATGCTCAAAGTGTTGCAAAGTTTTTAAGAAAGAATATATTTTGCAGATTCAGAATACTAAGAATAATCATAACAGATGGGGGAAGTCATTTTAGAAATTTGATTACTGAAAAGTTAGCAAATAAATATCATATTAACCATCGTATTACTACTTCTTATCATCTGAAGACAAGTGGTTTAGTTGAATTATCGAATCTTGAAATTAAAAGAATATTGAAAAAACTGTTAATCCAAACAGAAAGGATTGGTCAATTAAACTAGATTATGCTTTGTGGGTCTCTTGGACTTCTTACAGAACTCCTATAGGAATGTCCCCATATAGGCTAATTTTTAGAAAAGCTTGTCATTTACCAGTTGAACTTAAGCATAAAGCATATTGTGCTATTAAAGAGTTAAAGTATAATTTGAAAGATACTGGAGAAAAGTGATTGTTGCAATTAAATTAGGCTAAAAAAATGAGGAATGAATCTTATGAAAATGCTAAGATTTATAAAGAAAAGATGAAGTTGTGGCATAATCAGAAAATTCTTACTAAAAAACTTGAGTTAAGGCAAAAAGTTCTGCTGTATAATGCTAAATTGAAAATATTTGCTGGAAAACTTAAGCTTAGGTGGACGGACCCATTTATTCCTATTGAGTTGTGGATATTCAAGATCCAAGATTGGAAAAATATTAAAAGTTAATGGCCACAGACTGAAATATTATTTTTCAGTTGATCAATTTAAAACTTATGAGAATCTGATGTTGGGTCACGAAAAATAAGCTCTGGGTATGTCAGCCTGAAGATGATAAACCAAGCGCTTTATGGGAGGCAACCAATTATTTTCAGTGTGCTTTTCTTTAAGTTTAATGTGTGTTCTTTGTATGGTTTGTTTTTATGATTATGTGGAAGTAATTTGAAGTTTTTATGCTACAGAGGTGTTATTTGGACCTTATTTGATAACTTAGAGGAGTCAAAATGAAGATTTAGACGTTTAGCAGACCTGTACAAAATTAAGCACTGGTGGCTATGCGCCGCAGATTGGTATTTAGGCGTCAGAGTTACAAAAAATGTGAAAACATGGTTTCTATATGCCTAAGTCGTGGGTAAGTGGTTTTTAGAGTTAATGAGTACAAAAATGTGCCTTCCCAAGTTTATAAAAAGGCCATAAATTTAAGGAATACTTGCCCTAGTTCTTATTGTCATTCTTCAGTCTAAAGGAGAGTATTTTGAGTGCAAAAATGTCTTTTTGGGAGAGCGAAGTTAAGAAGAAGGAGGAAGTCAACAAGAAGAAATTTATTTGTGAAAGTGCGCAAGAAATATTCAATAGATTCCTAGCAGTTAGTATTCAAGGAATTGCAGAAAGGATTGCAAAGATTGAAGCCGATGTGGAGTCAATTGAAGCAAAAGTAAATGAAACAATTGCTCATTAGTGCATATTGGATGGCAACTCAAAATGCGATTCAGTCATACAAGTCAAGTGGAAGAAGCAAATAGAGTGATGTATCTGAAGAACAAATGGTTAGAAAAAAAAGATGTAAGAGCTTTTAATCATCATCCGTTTTATCAGATTTACATTCTGGATAGTTCAAATGCAAATAATGGTGATTCTGGATATATTATGCCTACTAGAGATTGGAATTAAATTAAGTGTAGTCTTGTAATTTGGTTTTCTGTGTTAAGTGTTTCGTGTTTATGATTAATGTTTATGTTTTGTTGCACTTTAATTTTATGTTTGTTACATCTTAATGATGTAAGTTTATGATTATGATATGTTATGAACTTATGAATTGAGGAATTTCATCCAAAATGTTTGGATATAAATTTTCAGTTTGTATTAAGTGTAGTTGGTTATAAATATAAGTTTGTGTTTATGTGAAATTTGTTTGGAATCGATGGAAATTTTAGATTATTAGAAGAGTTTATGGGAAGAATTAAATATTAAAAGTTATTTAGGGAGATTAACTAAGTGATTTTGTGCCATTAAAAATAATTGTCAAAATTTAGTCACTGGTGGCTAAGAGCCAAACCGTCGGCTCTTAAGCGCTAAATTTAGTGGTTATGCGTCATATGCTCCGCGCATAGGTGCCGGTTCAAGAAATCGGTTTTTTGTAGTTAAAAACCTGAAAATTGGCCATTTTAACCCCCATAACCTTTAACCTCTCGGTTTCACTAAATAGAAGATTAGGGCATCACTAAATTGGATCGTTTAAGAGTCGATTCGGCCAAAATTTGTTAGATTTGAGTTCCTTAAGGTATGAGCACTTCTCCCAAGTGAAAATTTTTTATTTTCACCATGTATTTTGGGTGCATTATTGAAAAATTGAAAATCACTATTCAGGGTGAACATTTGAGGAAAAGCATGAAAAATTGCTTAGATTTAGTGGAAATTACCTTTGGAAGTTAAATTAGAAAGTTTAGTTTGATTTTAGAATTTATGTTGAATTTTTTTGTGAATTTTTAGAAATGGCCCCAAAGTTGAAGTGATCGGGAGAGAAGATGAAATTTGATTCCAAAAAAAATTTTTCAGTTCTAGAGCGAAGGATAGATACATCGATGCACTTTCGTTGCGTAAATTAATTCCAGAACAAGTTTTTAGTAAGCCAGGAAGAGATATTGAAGAGATTATTGCTCAAAGAAATTGAGAAAATTATTTTTGCTTCTTCGCTGTTGCTATTGTTTCTATTGTTAGAGAGTTTTATGTAACTTGCCAGCAGCGGAAGACAATATGGTGATGGTTACAGATCAGCAAGTGGATTTTTCTTCAGTGGTAGTTAATACCTTTTATAGATTGCCTCTTGATATGTTTTGTTTTTATGCTAACTATCATCATTCTAAGGGACAGTTAGATGAGATAATGTCTTTTCTTACTGATGGAAGAGGTTTATGGAAGATAAAAATAAAATAAGAGTAATTTTCAGGCCTCTATGTTAAATGCCACCTCAAAGGCATTGTATTACTATATCTCATAAAAGTTGTTGCCTTCAAGTCATGTTAGTGAAGTTATGAGAAAAAAACCTGTTCTAAACCATTGTATTCAGCAGGGAAAGCCTTTAGATGTTGGAGCTCTTATTTTTTATTATGTTTTAAACAGTGACAAACCTGCTACTACTGCAAGTATGGGATACGATTCTCTGATTCATTCACTTTGTGAGTGATCTGTTGTTAAGTTTGAAACACGGGAAGAAGTCCTTCAACCACTTAAACCTATTACCAGTGTAAATGTAAACACTTACACTGTGCATTCAGTATTTGGCTGGAAAGGAGGATCTGTTAGAGATTTGAGTGCTTCTGCTTCTGCTGTCTCTACTTCTCGAGCTTTACTTCACATGCATCATCTTCAAGAGATTCACAAACTAGTTTGTTACAAAAGATTTTAAAGAAAGTGAGTCTTACTCGAGTGCATGTTAGAGATATGGATGGTAAGATAGAAAATATTGAAAGGTATATTGTAAAACATGATGAATATGAGGAGAATTATCAGCAGTACATGGACACAGTGATTAGAGGTGATCACAGTACTGAGATGCCCGCTCATCCTTTGGTAATTTTATGGACATATGGTGTTGTTGGAAAATATGGAATTGGTAATTTTACGGACATTTTGGAAATTTTTGGGAATTTTTGGAATTTTTTTAATTTTTGGCTACGCAGAGGTATTTTGGTAATTCTGGGGATTTCGGGGCAAGTGGTCAACAAGTTAAATTAATAGCTCAGGGAAGTACAAAATGAAATTTGGAGTCAAACGGGAGTGTCCGGGGGCATTTCTGACCAATGCGGACGATTTTATGAATCTTGAAACGTCTTTTAAGTATCGACTTCTTTGGTTGCGAGGGGCCCACCGGTTGCTCGAAAGTATAGTATGTTTATAGTCAAATTTCTCAGTGTGATTAGGGGAATGCTCTGGAATGATTTTTTGGGAGATCGGGTGGTTCTGTGAAGTTTTGGGTTTTGGGCCCCTTTCGTGGGTAATTCAGTAATTTTGGCCAATTTGGGACAATTTTGGAAATTTTGGTAAATTTAGGTAATTTTGGTCAATTTGAGTGGTGGGAGGTATTTTGGGATGATTTTTGAGAATTTCGCCAATTTAGGGAGATTTTGGGAATTTTGTGGAGTTTAGGGGCAGGGGGTCAAAAATTGAAATTTTTGAAAAATTGAAATTTTAGAAAAATTGAGATTGGCTAAAGTTGAGTAGTATGAAATTATCTGGATTGAGCCACGGACCAA
This sequence comes from Papilionanthe hookeriana x Papilionanthe teres, assembly GCA_022702705.1. Classification (NCBI taxonomy): domain Eukaryota; kingdom Viridiplantae; phylum Streptophyta; class Magnoliopsida; order Asparagales; family Orchidaceae; genus Papilionanthe; species Papilionanthe hookeriana x Papilionanthe teres. The sequence continues at coordinate 116,504,754 of CM040431.1, forward strand.
GGGTCACCGTCATTTGGTCCTCTATGTGTTGGTACTAGCCAAACCTCTAGCTTGAGGCTAAGGGCTTGGGAAAACCACTTACTTGAGTTTCCAAAGTGTTAGGGGATAAAAAATGGGATGTGTTTGATTTAGGATTGTGAGTGTGGAGTGTAAGTGTAAGTGCAAGAGTCTCAGACCTCCAAGGGTAGATCCTAAGGCATGACCACCTATAAGGAATATTATGTGGTCTTCCTTATGTTTAGCCTTGTTCCCCTTAGAGATTAGGGGTTAGACCCTAACATATGAAAGGCCTATGCTAAGAAGACAAGCATGTGGAATTTCTATGTGGTAAGATTCCATTTCTAGTCTTCTAAGAAAATTCACCAGGAAATTCCTATGGCTAGACCCTAGGCTATCTAAAGAGAGACTAAACCTCAACCAAAAGTGAGGTCAACAAATGGACCCCCAATAGGTGTGGTGTGCTGGAACAACACACCACACGTATTGGCGTTGATCGAAAAGATCAACAAAACCAACACAAATGTCTGAGTGACAACTCGAGACAGAACACAAAAAAGAGTGAGATTCATTTCCGCAGGGGAGTATTAGGTGGACCTTTAAATGTGAAGATTCCCGAACTCCCACTGAGAAACGCCGGATTTGATTTCAATTCAAGAATTGAGTTTGAGTTCTGAATTTGATTTTGATTTTTTAAATTTGCATTAAGAATTCGATGAGATTTTGTATTTGATTTTTGGGCTTTGAATCTTTAATTTTTGGATTTTGATTTGATCTGATTTCGAATTTAGACTTGAACCATTGCAAATCATTGTATAATTGGACGCATAAATCCTCATCCTCTAGAATCTAAAATTTGAAATATTACGGTAGGAGGAAATCCTAAATCAACACAGAATCAGATGTAAAATCCTTAACTAATGGCATTTGAAATTTGAGAGATTGCAATAGGAGGAGATCCTAAAGCAACGCGGTATCGGATATAAAATAATAAACCTCTAGAGTTTGATACTTGAAAGATCACGATAGGAGGGGCTCCTAAAGCAACACTGTATCGGATATAAAATCCTCAACCTCTGGAATTTAGAATTTTGAGAGATTGCAACAGGAGGAGAACCTAAAACAACGCGGTATCGGATGTAAATCCTCAACCTCTAGAATTTGATACTTGAAAGATCACGATAGGTGGGGCTCCTAATGTAACGCGTTATCAGATATAAAATCCTCAACCTCTATAATTTGAAATTTGATAGATTGCAATAGGAGGAGATCCTAAAGCAATGCAATATCGAATGTAAAATCCTCAACCTCTAGAATTTGTTACTTGAAAGATCGCAATAAGAGACGCTCCTAAAACAACACGATATCAGATATAAAATCTTCATGCTCTGAAAATTGAAATTTGAGATATTGCAATAGGAGATCTTAAAGCAATGCGGTATCGGATGTAAAATTCTTAACCTCTAGAATTTGATACTTGAAATATTATGATAGGAGGGGCTCCCAAAGCAATGCAGTATCAGATATAAAATCCTCAACCTCTGGAAATTGAAATTTGAGATAATACAATAGGAAGAGATCCTAAAGCAACGCGGTATCGGATGTAAAATCCTCAATCTATGGAATTTGAAATTTGAGATATTGTAATAGGTGGAGATCCTAAAGCAACGTGGTATCGGATAAAAAACCCTAAAGCTCTGGAACTTGAAATTTGAGAGATTGCAGTAGGAGGAGATCCTAAAGCTACCCAGTATCAGATGTAAAATCGTTAACCTCTAGAATTTGATACTTGAAAGACGGTGATAGGAGGGGCTCCTAAAGCAACACTGTAATAGATATAAAATCCTCAACCTCTGGAATTTAAAATTTGAGAGATTGCAATAGGAGGACATCCTAAAGCAACGCGGTATCAGATGTAAAATCCTCAACCTACGGAATTTGAAATTTGAAAGATTGTAATAGGAGGAAATCCTAAAGCAACGCGGTATCAAATATAAAATCCTCAACCTCCAGAATTTGATACTTAAAATATCGTGATAAGAGTGGCTCCTAAAGCAATGCATATCAGATATAAAATGCTCAACATTTGGAATTTAAAATTTTAGAGATTGCAATAGGAGAAGATCCTAAAGCAACGTGGTATCGGATGTAAAATCCTCAACCTCTAGAATTTAATACTTGAAAGATCGTGATAGGAGGGGCTTCTAAAGCAACACGGTATTGGATATAAAATCCTTAACCTCTAAAATTTGAAATTTAAGAGATTTCAATAGGAGGAGATCCTAAAGCAACGCGGTATCAGATATAAAATCCTCAACCTCTACAATTTGATACATGAAAGATTGTAATAGAAGAGGCTCCTAAAGTAACGCGGTATCAGATATAAAATCCTCAATCTCTGGAATTTGAAATTTGAGAGATTATGATAGGAGGAGATCCTAAAGCAACGCGGTATTGGATGCAAAATCCTCAACCTCTAGAATTTGATACTTGAAAGATTTTGATAGGAGGGGCCCCTAAAGCAACGCGGCATCAGATATAAAATTCTCAACCTATGGAATTTGAAAGTTGAGAGTTTGGGGTAGGAGGAAACCCTAAAGCAACGCGGAATAGGATGTAAAATCATCAACCTCTAGATTCTAAAATTTGAGAGATTTGGGGTACTTCATAGTGGAATTCATGGAATTTGTTAAATTTAATGGGAATTTTTGGAATTTGGAGAATTTATGGATTTTGTGGGAAGTATGGATTTTAAATCTTCTATTTTTGTTCATTCTTTTCTTTTGTTTTTTGTTTTCTTTGTTTTCTTTTACTATTGTTGATTCTATGCTGGTGATTTATTTTGTCTTGTTTATTTAGTCATTCTATGAGTTTTCTTTTGTTTTACTACATTTTATATAGGTTTTGGACCCAGTTTCAGGCAAGCGCAACATCGATACTTCGTATGACAAGTCTTTATCTTTGAAACATCACGGTGCACAGTACTTCTTGAGGTATCCACTGACTGAAGCCGCAACTATGTTACATTATTGTAGCAGTCGTCGTTTGCTTGTCGGCATATTTTTAGGTAATGTGTTTTATTTTGAAAAGGGGGTCGCCTACAGAAATTGTCGGCGAATTTTTATATTTTAAATTTAATTTAAATATATAGTTTAAAAGATAACATTTGATTTTGAAAATAATTTTAAGTTTAAAAGTTTTAAGATATGAAATCAAACCGATCTCACATCCCAAATAGTTTATATAAACGAGCACCACACCACAAACCGTGTATCTATCCCGAAGAATAGACACTATCGCTCGATGATGGGGCTCGATTAAATAAACTATGAGATTTGTGACATCCGTTTGGTCCGCGAACCAATTTTATAAGCCGACAAATTCCCACGCTTAATATGAAAACATTAAACGGGGTTTATATTACCCAGGTTCTTTAAAATTCTCTATAAGGGCAAGCCCCTATAGTTAATTACATCTTAAGTGACGGGAATCACCTAAGAAAACTCTCGATAATAATCAATAATTCCGCTCTCAAGAATTTCAAAGTTTAAGTTTTCAAAGAATTGAATTTTTGAATCTCAATAGGGAATGGATCAAGTTTGGAACATTTTATTTTGGGAATTCAAAGGAAGAAAACTAGGAGAAATTACGGATTCGAAGTGTACTTCGATAATCTCCCGACTATCCTATTGTTTGGCTTGGATTTAGGAAAGTCCTAATGTTTATTTAATGTTTTAATCTTGCCAACTTTAATTAGTTAGGACTTATATTCGTATGATAAAATCATACAAATAGCCTCGAAGATGTGAGGGTTTATATCGTATCGGACGACTACCTCGGAAATCCTAAGACCGGTTAGGGCTTAATTTACATGACATGATCATGCAAATGCCTAACGAAGAGTTGAGGATTTATGTTGCCCTGAGCAAACTACCTCGAAGTCCTATGGCTTGCGTTATTTAATTCTAAGAAAGTTTTGCTGGTGTAGAATTCGGTTTTGCGACGACGATGGCCGTGCCGCCCACCATGCTCCGAGCTCCTTGTTGTTGCAGAGGTTTAGTTTTAGAAGTCATAAATCAGGAGATGAGAGAAGTGTTTGGTTTAAAGAAAGTCTTAATTTCCATGTGTTTTTAACATTTTAATTAAAACAGATCTTAAAGTTGATTAAACAGAACCGATTAAGATCCCACGGTTCCGTCATCCCGACACCGTTATTTTCATCGAATTCACTTAGTCCAGATGAATTTGCTAAACTCAACTAAATGAGTTCCGCACTTTCATTTGGACCGTGGGAAATCCCGTTAGCAACACGTGGGTTACATCATCCGAGGTATTCCCGATCATTCAATGAGACGTTTTAATTTAGTTGTAGTTGTAGCTTTGTTGTTCCGTTTGTGATTAAATTTTGAGTTGTCTTATATTTTGAAATGTTGTGGCGGTGAATTTTATCTTGCAATGACTTTTAACTTAGTTTTGGTTTCGGCTTTAGGGACTATCCTAAAGGTGTGGGTTTTCATGCAACAGCTTGTTTTATCATGCGAGAAAAATAAAGTGCATTTCGCAATAAAGTAAATTGCAAGAAGGTAAATTGCAGGAAAGTAAATTGCGATAAAATAAAAGCGTACTCGGAGGGTCTTCCCGTCATCCCAAGCTGCACTTAAAACACAGTTAGAATATTTAAGCAAGTTCCTAGGTAAAGCTAAGGTAAGGGTTAGGGTTTTCTACCAAATTCCTAATCCTATAGCTAGTCATTTCCTATGACGTCTAGGTTCCTTGTGTTTTTAGTTTGAAGACGATTTTCTTCATCAAAGAACAGTTAAGTTCAATTGTTCTTATAAATATCCTATCATATTGAGGAAGTGCTTAAGAAGAATCCTAAACATCTTTTCAATATTTCTAGGATTGTTTTAAGTCCAAGAGAATTTAATTATGTAAATGAATCGATCGTCCAAGGTTTTCAAGTTTTGTTAACTTGCTCAGTGAACTAGGATATTTGAATGTCCTATAAGTGAAGTAACATTTCATTTAATATTCTGTTTAGGAGTTATGATAACTAAAGCTTTTGAGGGTAAATTGGTGTTCAAATGGTTTGTGATTTAGCTTAATTTCAATCGAAGGGTTCAAATTTGGAATAGTGTTCAAGTTATTTTAGGCTTATTTCTTTATGTCTTAGGTGATGTTATTTAATTCAACTTAATTTAATTTAATTTTTTTTAATTTAATTTTTGATTTGATTTAATTTAATTCAATTTAGTTTGGTTTGATGTTACATTAAATTAATTTGACTTAATTTAATTTTTAATTTAATTTGATTTAATTTAATTTAATTTAATTTAATTTATTTAATTTATTTAATTTAATTTAATTTATTTAATTTAATTTAATTTTTAATTTAATTTTTAATTTGATTTAATTTAATTTAATTTAATTTTTTAATTTAATTTTATTCATTTTAATTTTAATTAAAATTTTAAAAGAGTTCAATAATTTAATTTTAGTTTAATGATTAAGTCTTTTAATATTTTGAATTTGAATTATCATTTTAATTAGGAATTAAACACTAATGAGATGATTAATTTAGGGATTTTTTAAATTAAAGAATAAATCTCTTCCTAATAATATCCCTATTTTAATAATTCCAATTTTATTATTCTTCCAAATTTAATCAATTATTTAATTAAAGTTTAATCATTTTAAATTGCTTAATGGGTTTCTACCCTTCAATTATTAAATTTCAATCATCCAAATCAGATTAGGATCAAATATCTTACTTGTTAATTTTTTATTAAACCTAAAGTTTTAATTAAGGATTAAAAGAAATTTAATTACCACTTTACCCTTTAAGCTTAATAATTTCATAACTCACTAAATTGAACTCAAATGAACTTAAAATTTTTATGTGACTTCACTCATATGTCACTAAAGACATGAGAGGAGAAAATGTGATTTTTCTGTATTTAATTTATTTATATAATTATTTTTGGTAGAAAATAGAGATTTCCAAGGAAAATTTAATAACATGACCAAGGAAAAGTTTCTGTCCTTAAGAAAATTATGGAACATTCCTAATGACCAGAGGACCACTTGAACCAAATTTTGTGATTTTTTGAATTATATTTTATTTATTAGAATTATTTTAAGTTCTGGAGTATTAATTAATTTAAAAATAAAATAAATGTTGAAAAATGAATTTTATGTTTTTCAAAAATCTCTCTGATATCAAGGAAATCAGAGAAGCAAATTTTGCAATTTTTTGATTTTTCTATGATTTATTATAATTATTTTAGTGAAAATGCTAGAAAATACATTTTTTTTAATTTTAAAATTACCCTAGAACTTTAAAAATTAATATCTCACCAAATAGGCCTAAGAAAAATATGGGGTTTGTTCCTAAGTGATTAAAATTCAAAATGTGACATTTTGGTGAATTTTATTATTTTTGTGATTTTTATTATTTTTTAATTATTAAAAATATTAAAATAATATTAAAAATCAACTTTTTTAGAAAATTGAAATTTTAATTTTCTTAAATTCCCCTGATATCAGAGAGGCTCCAAAACCAATTTGGTGAATTTTTGAAAGGTATTTTGAAAGTTATGAATTTTTAAAGTTTAAAATGACTATATGGCTTAATCAACCCAATTAATAGGGCTAACCAAGTCCAATTGACTTCAAACTTTTATGGTGGGTTCCTCTGATCCTAAAGGTCAGTGGAGAATTGATTTCAAGTCAATTTGATCTATGGTTAACTCTAATTAATAAGAGACCTATTTTGAGTGTTTAAGCCAATTAGGGTTGTCTAAAATGAACTAACTCAAAACCTATTTTTCCTAGGGTTCTCTGATCATAAGGAACATCACCAAATTTTCCTAGAATTTATTTCACAACATGCTATTTATTGAATTAAAATACTCAAAACAGCTGACATGAATTTGAAAAATCAATAACTCTTCATAGGGATGGCTCTCGACTTTGGAAAATTCAGGGAATGTTCCCAAATTCGCAGGCTTCAAAAGCCTTATGGTCTCATGCCATGGTGAATTGTATACATACATGGAGAATTAAATGTATGCAGAGAGTAAATAAATTATAAAAAATAAAATACTTGATGAAATTAAATGATTTCTTTTCCACATTATTCTCCTCTCGTTCATCGAGCAAGAGGGTATTTTTATTTTATTTTTATGATTTTCCTACACAAAGTTATGAATTTTGAAGTTTCGATATTTAATAAATACATTAAATACCCTATTTATCTACTTATCCACGCGGCGCCGCCGAAACATCGGCAGCTCCGAAGGGGTACGTGTCGCGCCGTGATTGGGCGCCGCCATCTGAGTCAGCCGTCCCGGGGCCCGCTGTATCGTTCCGTCTCCTCATCCGGCGCGATCTGAACCGTCCGCTCGATACACGCGCGATCCGACCGCTCCTGGTCATCGTCTACGACTGGTGTGCACCCGTGACCGTAAACCTTCTAACCCTAATTTCTCACTCGATTCTCAACGGATTTTCGTCTTCTTATGCTCTATGGATTCGTCTTGAAGAGACGAACACATCCATACGGTAAACATGCATTGAAATTTATTCAAATGAAATGGAGAATCTCTGTAAGCTCGGGAAGAAGAATGAGTTCATACCTTTGCTCGCAGAAGTGAAGCTTCGATCCGAGAGTTGTTGCACCTTCGATTGGATCCTAGCAAGCTCCGGATGAAGTCTCCTGGTCCGGTGAATTGTCCAGGTTGGACTTCGACCACGACCCGATCACAAAGCTTGGAGGCCGGAGCAACCGGGTGGCCTCGGAGATGGGGCTTTTGCTGGTGGACACCTTCCCTCGGTCCGGTGAAGGTGTAGAACCAATCAATTTGGGGATTGGCTCACCGTGGAGAAGTGTCCCGGTTTTTAGGCTAAAGTTTGAGCTCAAAATTGAGCTCAGCTGGAAGGAATTGGGGCTGGAATTCAGTGGGGATCAAATGCTCTATGTGTAGAGAGTGATCTGGAATGATTTTGGCAGAGTTTCCTTAAGGTTTTGTTCAGCACCTCCTTTGGCCGAGAGGGTGAGGGGTTTAAATAGGCATGGCTGGAGGCTCTCCCAGGGGGGTTTAATGGTTGGGATCAGCTGCTTAGGTCAAGGGAAGAACAGCTACAATGGCCACTGGGGATGGGGCAGCTCAGCAGGTGAGAATTCCAAGCTTGGGCTCACATGTGAGCTCTCGGCCATGGAGTTTTCCGGCGACCCAGGCGGCTGGCCGGCAGGCATGGGTCACCCTCAGGTCCAGGTGGGTCAGGGTCGGGGTTTAGTGCAGTCAATTGGGCCTTGCCATGTGTAAAGGAGATGGCTTGGAATGGAATGGGGAAGAGGCCATTTTGGCTAGGTTTGGGTCAACCCATCCTTTTGGGCTAGGTGCACCACCCAAGGTCTGGTTTTGGGCTGAAAAGAGTCACTTGGGTCAGCTGCCATGGAGTGGTGAAGTCTCCATCCATGGTGAGGTGGCTAAGCATGGTTTAGTGTGTGACATGCTTAAGGTAAAAAAGGGTTTAAGAAGGATTAGGAAAGGACCCCCTCTTCTTGCCATAAATGGACTAATGACAAGTCAAAGCCCTCATGGCTTCATGTGGCTTGAGAATGGCTTGTTCATGGCTCCATTCGCTTCGGGAAAAGGTTGACTTGTTTCATGAAAAGGGTTTTAGAAATATTTGACATTTAAGGGGTAATTTGACATGTGGCTTCGATTTGGAATAATTTGATGATTTTGAAACTTAGGGGTGATTTTGATCAAATGGATGATGAGGGGAAGTGTCATGTGGGCTTTAGGATGATTTGGGCTTTTGAATTTTCAAGGAAATGGGCTTTTAGGAAGGTTTAAGGAAAGTGGGCTTTTAAGTTTAAGAATGTGTTCATAGATGAGAATTTTTGTAAAAGTTTGGGCCAGATAATTGTTGGTTTTGGTTTAGGGATGCTTCATGAATGGTTTGAAACAAATTTGAGGTGATTTGGGTTTGAATTGGGTTGGATATGGGCCTTTTTGGTAAAGAGGCTAAGGTGGGCCAAATGGGCTACCATGGGCCAATGTTGGGCTAGAGTTGAAATTGATGAAAATTAATGTTGGTAAATGTTTATGGGAGTGTTTCAAAGAGGTTTTGGCTTTGATGGGTTTTGATTTTGGGGTTTGGGCTCATTTGGGCTAGGTTTAGGTTTAGGTCAAAATTGGGCTTTTTGATTTTGGGTTGAATTTGAGTGGGGTTTGGGTCTAAATTTTGGGTAAATCATGTTAGTGTTTTGTTTATGGGGATGTTAAGGAAGATTTAGAAAAGATTTGGGGTTCATTGGAGTTGAATTGGGTGAGTTTGGGTTAGGTTTGGGTCATAGGTCCAAATTGGGCTTTAAGGCCAAAAGTGAAAATGGATCCCAATGCCAATCAAATTGGGCTTGGATTTGGTCTAAATTGGTGTTGGGGATATTGAATTGAAGTTTAGAATTGAATTGGACCAGAATTTAGGTCAATTGGGTAGGTTAGGTTTGACATTGGGTTTACTTTGGGTTAAAATGGGTCAAATTTGGGCTTTTGATAAAAGTGGGGTAAATTGACAAAATTGGCCCATGGTGTAGTTGAACAAAATGAAATTGGGAATATTTGGGATTTTCTGGAATTTTCTGGGAATTTTCTGAATTTTTGGATTTTTTGGCTAAGAGGGGCATTTTGGGTATTTGGAGGGTATTGGGAGGTATTTTTGGAATTTTTGGTATTTTTGGTTATGGATGATCAGTTTGAGTGATGTGGAAATGTTTGGGAATGATTTTGGAGAATTTTGGGTGATTTGGAAATTTTTGAGAAATTTGGGCTATTCGTGGCTTTTGTAGGTTAAGTGGGTGTAGGGTCCTGGGGTCAAAAATTGAAAATTTGGAAAATTGAAGATTGGGTGGATGTAAGTGGAATGAAATCATTTTTGTTGAGCCATGAAGCCATATCAAGCCCACATGAGCCATGAAGGGACTCATTTGAGGCATTCACTATGTTGTTCCTAACCCTCTTAGCCAAGGGCTTAGGGGTTAAGGACCATCCATGTGAATCACCTACATGAGTCAGGAGGTCAAGTCGGGTATGGGTGTGTTTTTAGGAAGTGTGTGAAAGTGTAGTTTGTAGGTGTAGTGTGTGTGCAAGTCAGCCCTTCCATCGCACTGTGCCACCTGCAGGGCGCTCCTAAGGCCAAAGAGTCCCATAGAACTCATCCTTTAAACTTCCACATTCGATTTCAACCCTCTAGGTGATTAGGGGTCTACAGCCAAGTTTGTGGAGTTTGCGAGGAGTTAAGAAGTGGTTTGAAATTCTAGATGGTGGATCCCAATTCTAGTCCTCTAAGATAGTCAAAGGAAAAGCCTAAGGCTAGATCCTAAGTAATAAAGAGAAGAAGAGAAGACCTCATCAAAAATGAGGTCAACAAATGGACCCCCAATAGGTGTGGTGAGCTGACGGAGCACACCGCGCGTATTGGTGTTGACCGAAGCGATCAACAAACCGACACGGATGTCCAAGTAACAAACTTAGGACGAAGTAGAAGAGTTTCCGCTGGGGAGTGTCAAGTATATCTCTAAGACTGGAGATTCCTGAACTCTCGCTGGGGAAAGGAAAAGGAGGTGAAATCCAAATCACAAGATCCGGGGAATTTCGATTTAAATTTTATTTTGTTTCATGTTCAAGTCATGATGTGTGAGTTTAGATTTCAATTTGGAGTTTTAATTTAGATTGAAGTTTGTCAAGATTAATTTGAAGGAATTTGATTTGAAATGAAAATTGGAATTTTGAAGTTTTAGATGTAACATCTCCAACCCCAAAAGAAGATCGAATCGATTGGATTGGATCATTACAATGAGGAAAGATCTCGTAGTAATGCGGTATTGGATGTAAAATCCTTAACCTCAAGAGTTTGATTTTGATGTATTTCAATGCGATAGTGGAAAGAATCCTAAAGCAAGTGCAGTCTTGGATGTAAAATCCTCGACCCAAAAGTTCGAATTTGATGTATTTCAGTGCAATAGGGAAAGAATCCTAAAGCAAGGCAGTCTTGGATGTAAAATCCTCGACCCAAAAGTTTGAATTTGATGTATTTCAATGGCAATAGAGAAAGAATCCTAAAGCGGTCGAGCCTTGGATGTAAAATCCTCGACCCAAAAGTTCGAATTTGATGTATTTCAATGCAACAGGGAAAGAATCCTAAAGCAGATCCAAAAGTTTGAATTTGATGTATTTCAAGGCAATAGGGAAAGAATCCTAAAGCAAAGTGCAGTCTTGGATGTAAAATCCTCGACCAAAGAGTTTGAATTTGATGTATTTCAGAGGCACATGGGAAAGAATCCTAAAGCAGATGCGGTATCGGATGTAAAATCCTCAACCTCAAAAGTTGATTTTGATGTATTTCAAAGGCAATAGGGAAAGAATCCTAAAGCAGTGCGGTATCGGATGTAAAATCCTCAACCTCAAAAAGTTGATTTTGATGTATTTCAGTGCAATAGGGAAAGAATCCTAAAGCAGTGCGGTATCGGATGTAAAATCCTCAACCTCAAAAAGTTGATTTTGATGTATTTCAGTGCAATAGGGAAAGAATCCTAAAGCAGTGCGGTATCGGATGTAAAATCCTCAACCTCAAAAAGTTGATTTTGATGTATTTCAGTGCAATAGGGAAAGAATCCTAAAGCAGTGCAGTCTTGGATGTAAAATCCTCGACCCAAAAGTTTGAATTTGATGTATTTCAATGCAATAGGGAAAGAATCCTAAAGCAGTGCGGTATCGGATGTAAAATCCTCAACCTCAAAAAGTTGATTTTGATGTATTTCAGTGCAATAGGGAAAGAATCCTAAAGCAGTGCGGTATCGGACGTAAAATCCTTAACCTCAAAAAGTTGATTTTGATGTATTTCAGTGCAATATCGAAAGAATCCTAAAGCAGTGCAGTCTTGGATGTAAAATCCTCGACCCAAAAGTTTGAATTTGATGTATTTCAGTGCAATAGGGAAAGAATCCTAAAGCAGTGCGGTATCGGATGTAAAATCCTCAACCTCAAAAAGTTGATTTTGATGTATTTCAGTGCAATAAGGAAAGAATCCTAAAGCAGTGCGGTATCGGATGTAAAATCCTCAACCTCAAAAAGTTGATTTTGATGGAGGTTTGATTTAAGATCTGGAAGATCGAATTTGAGATTTGAAATTTGACTGAGATTTGATTTAAGATCTGGAAGATCGAATTTGAGATTTGATAGAGATTTGGAATCTGGAAAGATTGAATTTGAAATTTGGAAGGATGAGTTTGAACTCGGTTGAAATTTGATTTAAGATTTGATTTGAAATTTGGAAGATCACATTTGAAATTTGATCGAGAATTTGATTTAACATTTATGTTGATTTTGTTTATCTTTTAATGATTCAAATTTTATTTTATCGTTTATTTAATGTTCATGTGAATTTGGTGTTTGTCATTTTTTTTAGATTTTTTTTTTAGAAAGTTTTCTTTTATATTTTTTTTTTTATTCCTTTTCTCGTTCTTTGTTCGAAGTTCATTTAACATTAACGGCGTTTCCCAATCAATTTGCACAAAAGAGGTGAAGGCCAAAAATGTGACATGGTCACTTTCATTCCAATCATGTAGAAGATACATCATACATCTTGATCTGGAATATATTTCATACAATCCATGTAAACTCAAAACGGATCGCGTATGATCTTTGTCGATCCATCCAAAGAAGCATCCGTCAAAAATCCATGTCCGAATAGTGGGGTACATGGTCAATAACATCACCTTCCAAGCCATCCTTGGCAAGGATGCCGTATGGATGTACATTGGAGGTGTGATATTTTCCATGTAACTCACAGCTCGTAAGGCCGGAGGCTCTCTAGCTCCGGTCCGGCCGGAAATGGTAAGGTGTCTTCCTCGTCGTCCATCCTTCCGAAAGTAACCGAGATCCGCTTCACCGGTACTCCCGGTATGCAATGCTTAGCGATATCCGCTCCGTTGCCCTTCGCATCATGACGGAACCTACCGGTAAAGGTATCTTTACCGGCCCTCGGAACTCACCCGGACCTCGCTATCCGGAGGTCGCATCCGAACATGATGTTACACTCGCTCGTGAAAGAGATCGTGCGTAAAGGTCCGACAAAGTCGTGGTGATCTATGTGGGGGTATGCAACTACCCCGTTTGTAGATGTTGATGATGCAGCCTATTGGGTATGCAATCCGTCGGCAGTACCCTCCATGTTATCAATCTCTTTACCATTCTCTTGATGACTAATGGCATCGGATCCACTTGCCCATGACGGAGTATTCCCGGTGGGTTTCCCTTCCCGTCCTCCGCAAAGTTGTAACAAGCATCCACATTGTATTGTGATTCTTCCTTTCCCTGGCATCCATCTCCGGGGTTCTGAGTATGTGTTTTCCTTAGGCGGCCCGCTCGGCCCATTCTTTTCAAATCCCGGATGCAATCCACGATTTGCTGCTGTTCATACTCTAAGAATATGTCTGTATGTAGCTCGAGGCCTTCTAGTATATTGATTCGTCTGCCTTTAATTCTCTCAAAGTATTCAAAGGTTTTCTTTTCAACATTCTGCATTATCTCCAGCTCGTATTCCGGAATGATCTGCAGATGGCGAGGCCTCGGTGACATATTGTGGAATATACGGTTCAATCCCTTCACGTTCTCCCCGCATACCTCGGCTCCTCGTGGATGATGCTTGTCGGGACATCCCCCGGGTTGCTTCCGCAACAAGGTCATGCATCATCGGTGGTTCTATCCGATGGCGTGGTAGCCTTCTTTCTTCGATCTTCTCGGAGATTTCCCCGGTTCTTTCGTCATCCTAGGAGCTGGCCTTCTTTCTTCAGAGTTCCCGGTGAACCGGTGTCCTCGAAGTGTATGTACCGGCATTAGCAATCGTGCTCGTCGCGCCGGTCCGCAGCTAGTTTTGTTAACATCTTACGGATACGGCGATTCTTATTTCTTTGTTGCGTTGCTGTGAGAGTAGCTCTTCGAACTTCTGAATCTCTCGTGGACGCGGCGCCGACAAGCTCGCCTTCCGCCGTAGCGACTACGTACTTTATTTTCTTATCTTCTTCAATGTTTGTCTTTCTTTTCTTGCTGCCGGGTTGGTGGCTTGGGCCACCCACTTTCATCATCGTATGTCCGGCAGCTCTTCTCGGTCAACCGGGACCCGGGCCACTTTCCTCGTATCGTAGGCTCTGCTGGTGCGAAATCCGAGTCAATCTCGATTATCGCTCCATCTTTCACCCTCTTTTCATCGAGTGCAAGGCTTACGCCATTCTTAAAGTTCAGGACCAACCGCCCGCTCGACATTTCCCTGCGAAAAGACAAGGAAAAGGATCAGGGGCTGTACTAAGAACAAGAACATTAAGAAAATGTTTATTAAAGACATTTTTTTTATTATTCTTATATTTTTAAACTTAACAGGAATGAAGTGGGATAAGATCAGGAAAGAGATTTTGATTTGGAAAAGAAAGCAAGAAGAAAAAAAAATTTATTATCAGGATTTTATTTATTTTAGCACATTTTTGTTATTTTTGGGTTCGGACCCAGTCATAAGTAATTACTTCACCCGTGCTTCTATGGATGGAAAGTTCATTCCTTCGAAACATCAGGTAGCGTAATACTTTTTCAAGTATCGTCCATTGATCGGAAGCATATGTCGTTCTCCTTGGCAGTTCACTAGCTGGTAGGAGCCTCCTGAGTAGACTGTCTCAACTACAAACGGTCCTTCCCAAGTGGGTTCAAATTTTCCTCCTATCTTGCGGTGTGCAAGGATAGGTCTTTTGAGAACGAGAACTAAATCACCAACTTTGAAGGTTCTTGGGCGGACCATCCGTCATGGGCTTGAACCATCTTAGCTTGGTATAGCTCTAAATTCTCCGTCGCGCCGCAAGTTTCTTCCCTTCCAGGTTTTCCAATTCTTCTAATCGTAATCTGGCATTCTCTTCTGTCGTGAGTTTGTTTGCAACTGCAATCCTGAGTGAAGGAAGCTGGACTTCTAAGGGTAACACTACCTCGGACCCATACACCAGAGCGTAAGGTGTAGCTTGAGTAGGAGTTCGAAGGTTGTCCGGTAGGCCCATAAGGCTTCTAATAACTTCTCGTGCCAATTTCTCTTATTATCGTCCAAAGTTTTCTTTAAAATTTGAACGAGAGTTTTATTAAAAGCCTCAGCCAGTGCCGTTTGCTCTTGGGTAGTAAATTGTTGAATATCGCCGCCGATTCCGTGTCTCCCGACAAAATTGTTGATTTGTGTGCTTCCGAATGCCGACCCATTATCCGAGATGATTCTCGCGCGGCACTCCGAAACGGTAAACAACTTGGTTCTTGAAAAATTGTAGTACGTGATGTGCTTTCACTTCTCTAAGTGGAACTGTCTCTGCCCACTTGGAAAAGTAATCTGTAGCCGCAAGAATGAAGCGATGTCCTTTTGACGACGGTGGTTCTATTGGACCTACTATATCTGTGCCCCAACATTCAAATGGCCACGATGCAATTATCGGATGTAGCACATTTGGAGGTTGGTGTAGAACCACTCCGTGCACTTGGCACTGATGACAGCTCTTGGCGATTTTCATGCAGTCGGTCATCATCGAGGGCCAGTAGTACCCTAGTCTTTTAATTTTCATTTTCATTTTCGGACCCGACTGGTGAGCGCCACAGAGTCCTGAGTGTATCTCCTTAACAATTTCACGGGCCTCGGACCCGCTTAGGCACCTTAGCCACATTTGATCGAAAGACCTTCTGTATAACGTGTTGTTTACTAATGCGTAGGACATAGTTCTTTTCTTGATCTGATGGGCTAGCGACCTATCGTCTGGTAGCTTTCCTGTTTGCAGGTAGTCTATCAATGGCCGTCGCCAATCTTCTCGTGTTTTCTGTCACCGTTGCAACCGATTCTTTTTCTTTTTCGATTTGTGCATTGTGTCTATGTCAAGCCGTGATAGGACCCGACGTCCGTGAACCGACACTTCCACCGATTCATCTTGCAAACAGGCAAATTCTTTTGCGAGACGGGCTAAAGCATCTCGCTAAAGCATTTTCTTTCTCGGGAATTTTGTAGATTGTCACATTTGGAATCCGTTCCAACAACTCGTATGGCATACTCGGAAGTATTGCTCGAGTCTTGGTTTTAAAATTCTGTATTGTCCGGCGATCTGTTGAATGATTAACTGTGAATCCCCGTAGATGTTGATGTCTGTTATCCCCATTTGAATGGTTAATTCCAGTCCCGCTATGAGGGCTTCGTATTCCGCTTCGTTGTTTGTACATGGTTCTGTCAAGTGGTAGGAGTATCTTAACATCCCCCGCTCTGGTGTTATAAAGATTAGTCCGATCCCTGCCTTACCGGGCACTATCACTTGCGATTCTTCGTCTTTGTGTGCTGAAGATGCTCCGTCGAAATATAATTCCCAACGTCGATCATCAAGGTCTTCTAGGTTCATTATTTTTTCATCTGGCAAATCGTCATTGAGAGGAGATTCTGCCGGCAAAGGGTGTGCTGCAAGGAAGTCTGCTAAGACTTGTCCCTTTACGGCACGAAGAGGCACGAAAGTTATATCGAATTGCAATAATATCATTGACCATCCGGCAAGTCCGCCGGAAAGCGTTGGACGAGTCATCAAGTATTGCAATGGATTAAACTTCGAGATCGGGTTGACCTTATGAGAAAGCATGTAATGCCCGAGCTTTTGAGCGGCGAAGATCGGGGCCAAACAATGCTTTTCAATTGCGGGATACCTTATTTCCGTCGGCAATGAACGACGGCTTAAGTAGTAAAGAGCATTTTCTTTACCCTCATCATTAACCCGGCTAACAGGCTCCGAGAGAGTCGTCTAAAGCCGCGGTATAAAGTATTAGCGGTCTACACCGAGACCGAGGCTGCTAAGACAGGAGGTGTCATTAAGTATTGTTTAATGTCCTCGAAGGCCCTCTCGGCATTTCTCTTCCCAAATAAATTTGGCGTCCTTTTTAACTAATGCCGAGAAAGGCCGACACCTACTCGACAAGTTCGAGATAAAGCGTCGAAGATATGCCAGCTTTCCTTGAAAAGATCGTAGTTGTTTTAAGGTTCTGGGAGGTGGCATTTCTAAGATGGCTTTAATCTTTTCCGGGTCGATTTTGATTCCACGATGTCGGACAACGAATCCTAAGAATTTCCCGGAGGTGACGCCGAAGGCGCATTTTAAGGGATTCATCTTAAGGTTAAATTGTCTTAATCGTTCGAAAACAATTCTCAAATCATACAAGTGGTTGCCCTTTACTTTGCTTTTGATGACCACATCGTCCACGTAGCATTCGACTTGATTATGGATGAGATCATAAAAATTCTTGTCATTGCTCTCCGGTAGGTTGCTCCGCGTTCTTCGACACTGAATGGCTCGTGTAAGCAATATACTCCGATCGGCGTTCGAATGCCGTAAGTTTTTCATCTTCTTGGAGCCATTTTTATCTGGTTGTATCCTGAAGATCCATCCATGAACGAGAATATTTCATGTGTTGAAGCAATGTCGATCATTAATTCTGGGATCGGTAGAGGGAATTCATCTTTTGGACATGCCTTGTTTAAATCTCTGAAATCCACACAAATTCTGATCTGACCATTCTTCTTCTTGACTGGTACCACGTTGGCTAACCAAGTCGGGTATTGTTCTTCACGGACAAATTTAGCGTCTATTAGCTTTTTAACTTCGGCTATGACTTGTTGTTCGATTTCTAGACGCATTCTTCTGGGACCTTGTCTGATTGGGACGGAAGTAGGATCCACTCCTAGCTTATGGACTGCGACCTCTGGAGCTAATCCTGGCATCTCATCGTAGCTCCAAGCAAAACAGTCTTTAAATTCCATTAATAACTCGATTATTTCTTCGAGTCTTCTTTATCGAGTAAGGAGCTAACAAAGGTAGGTCTAGCTCTTCGCTAGTACCTAAGTTAACTTCCGTTAATTCATCTATCGTAGATTTGATTTCTTCTTCGAATTCTGGTGGAGCGTCTCCAATTTGTAAATCTTCGAGTTCGTCCGTAGTTTCCATGCAGTTTTCATTAGATTTGCAAGTGACAACCAAGCAAAATTCAGTATCATCAACTGATCCTACTGTGCCGAATCCGAGACCATGCTTTGAGTTGGGTGGACGACCGGAGTTATTCCATAAATTTTCAAAACGTTGTGATTGACCTTTTGTCCATTGTCTAGGTAAGAAACCACGCTGAATTAAATTTTGAACACAGGGAGAGTACCACTCAAAAGGCAATTCCATTAATTCTGATGAAGTAGCATCTTCAAGTTGTACATTATTTTCAGTTTTTGGAGGAAGGAGCACCACGGTAGAATTTGATGGGTTTTGCACCACCGCTACGTACCTCTTTGACCACCATACCCTCGATCTTATTAGAATGGATCAGAGTTAGGGTCATAGTATGTACGTAGTGGTTAATCTTCTCGTACATTGATTTGTATTCTTCATTCTTCTCATCTTCAAGAGGATTCGAATTGCGGCTTCTTCCGACTTATTGTCGCTGCTTCTTGTTCGATTCCTTGTTTGATTTCTTTTTCTTCTTCGAACTATCTTCCCAATCGACATTAATGGTTGGTTTCCTCTCGTCCAATTGTCCTAATGTCTCGCCACGACCTCGTCCCCGGCCTCGACCTCGGGTGCAAGTTGTGGAGAAACCTTCACCATCTCGCCGGAAGGGAGTGGTGAGTGATCGTTGGACTAGAATTTCGGGTTCTTCGTTGTCCCGAACTTTCTTTGCTTCATTTGTTATGGTATCTCCGGAGAAGATCGTTTTCTTCGGAGGTGCATAATAAGCTCGCATCTTCATGGATTCCGATTTCATGTACGGAGAACGGTTGTAAGTCACCTTTAATACACTCGTTCCCCTCCGTCGTAGTATTTAATGCATTGATGTAGAGATGATGGTACCATCCTGTTTTCATGTATCCATGGTCGGCCCAAGTAGAGCGTTGAACGACGTTTCGAATCAATTATGTGAAATTTCGCGGTTGTCTTTGCTAAGTCACCGGTCTTCATCGATAGCGTTATTGACCCGAGGGCTCTTTCTCCTTTCTGGTTGAATCCTCTTAATAACATTTTGTCCGCCTCGAGCTCGCGAGCATCAATTTCCAAGTATGCTAGCGTTCGAAGATTCATTATATTGATTGATGCTCCTGGATCCACCAATACTCTGGAGAGTGTAAACTTCCCAATTGTAACTGAAATGTACAACGGTCGATTGTGGTCTGCTGTTCCAAGTAGTAGGTCATCGTCCGTGAAGGTAACACCTCGTTGTTCCTTTAACGAGCAAACCTCATCTAAGGAATCTCCGGCCATTTGAGCTAAGCAAATTTCTGGATCAAGTAAGGCCTTGATCAGAGCTTCTCTCATCTCCTTTGATAAGATGAGAGCATCGTAGATGCTCAGTTTGGCTGGTAGTTTCCTAAGATGGGCTAGCACGTTGTAATCCACTTTGTTTTCATGTGTCTCTGCTTCTTCTCGAATGGGTATTTCTTCTGCCGGGGTTGGTTCTTTCTGAACAACCACCTGCTTTCCTTTGTCTTTTGGACCCATTCTCGGAGGTAGAACTTTTCCACTTCTCAAGTTGACTTCTGTAATTTCTTCTGAATCTATTGTTGAGCTTGTCGGCGTCTCTTCTTGAATCGGAATGACAGGCTCTTCAGGATTAGCTTCGCAGTCCGAAGGCTCTAACTCTATCGTGACTGGAGCTCCTCGAAACTCGCAAATAGATTCGTTGCTTGTTGAACTCTCGTAGCCTCCTTGATGGATGTCTTCTTCATCATTCTGCTCGTTGAGATCGTGTATGATTTGAGAATTGTCGTTGGTATCGAAATCGATATTCGGATTACCGTTAGTTACGTAATCGTTAGAAACAGTCAAAACGTAGCCAACGCCATCACCCTTATCATTATATGATCCCACCGAAGTGAGCGAGATAATCATACGTAGTCGTGGGTTCGAGGGATTTCTCCCCCGAATCGGAAACAACTATCCTAGGATAAGCAGCCCCTAGTCTAGCCTTAGATGCCTCGGTCTTCTCTTCTTCGTCAATTTTCTTCTTTTCTTCAATCGTCTCCTGTTGAGGTGGTTCTTCTATCTCAAGTGATAATACCGGCTTAACAGGTTTCAAACTCTGAATTGAAGCTCGCACCGAAGCGGTTTGGATGTTGTCTAAAATCTTTTTCGAAGACCTCGTCCAAGCGGTAGTCCATCCATCGTCAGCCGTATAGGGATCTATCGGAATGATGGGATCGGGCCGAGACAACATTGACGGAACCTCCTTTCTGGGGTTCCTTCATGTACTCCTTCGGGATCGTTATATTCCCTTTCCGCAGGTTGTCATTGAGCCAACTTTTGAAGGTAATACAATCTTCTATCTTGTGCCCAAGCATCCGGTGGTAAGGGCAAAAGTTGGGATCACCTTTCTTGTCGACTTCTTCTGGTCTCTTAGGTTCTGGTAGTTGGAAATCTGGGGTCTTCATCAAACCTGCGGAACATTTTCGGCGATCGCTTCATTCTTGAACGGATATTCTCTCGCTCAAAAGCTCCCTTAATGTACGTTGCGGACGAGGTGGTTGTTCATACTCGCAGAGATGACCGATAGCCGGGCCGGGATTGCCGGTAATTCTGTTGTGGTTGTCGCGGCCGTTCGGTGGTATTTGCATCGGTTGCTTGCCTTTGTCAACTGCTGCAACGATCCCGGACTTATTTTCAAAAGTTTTTACGGGCTTTTGTTTGTCCGTCTTGTCGGCGAAACTTAATTGCTTCGCCTCTTCTTGCAAGCTTCCGGCCTTGCTTAACAACTTCTCAAAAGTCTTAATAGTGAATCCCTTGAGGAGAAGTGCTATCGGGCCGTGAATGCTTTTAAGTAAAATGCCGATCGCGTGTTGTTCTTGCGAGCTGTGGTTCACACTTCATGCTTAAGTTCCTCCATCGAAGTATGTAATCCACCAAAGTTTCATTCGGCTTTTGTTTTTCTACCACTAAATCACCTATAGTGATGTGGTGCTGAGCTCCGATGAATCGCTTGATGAAGAGGTTCTCTAGCTCTGAGAATGTCTTCACCGAACCATTTGGTAATTCCGCATACCGGCCGAAGGCGATTCTCGACGGACCGCCGACGAACCGTCGGAAGAGTAATGCATCGCTCCCCCGCCGGCATTGCAACAAGCGGCACGAAAGTGTGCCACATGCTGTCGGGGGTTCCCGGTTCGTCGAAGGTCTTGAACGGAGGTGGTACGAAGCCTTTCGGGTATTGGACGGCGTCGAATTCTTACGGGTAAGGTCTACCCGTCCGAATGGATGTCCCGCTCTTCGATTGTGCTAAGGCTTCTCGCACTCCGCTCGTTCCACCAAGTTCTTGATATCCTTTTCGGGAATCATACTCCGTGTTGTATCCTTTTTCGACTGATCATCCCCATCGACGGACGTAATCTCCTTTCCTCCGTCTACAATGTGAATGACCTCGCAGGGGTGTCTCTCTATGTGGTTGTACTTGACTCGGAGAGTGGCCGGAGCTACGGCCATCTCTTCCATCCTTTTCGCCATTCGAGCGATCGTGTCGTCTTTTTCCCGAAGCCGCCTTCTCATCGGTTCCGGCTCCTCTCTTCTGCGACTCGCAGGAGCACCTTGCGAAGCTGATGAAGCTCGTGTCTCAACCATGTTGATTTCTGCGTATTCGTCGTCCATGAATTCCGATGAATCAATCTCGTCTCCGAACTTTTCTTCTCTTTCTTTTGCCAATCGTCGGATATCGATTCTCAACTTTTCCATGGCATCTTCTAGCGGGGCTTTCGTGTGTCTTCGTGGTTGTCGTGCGATAGGCTGCCGGGTCCCCTTCTCATGAGTCCCCTTCATCGCGGTAGCACTTTCTTCGCATTCAAGTCTCTCGGCGAGACTTTCTTTCTCGAGCTGCTCGTTTCAATCTCAACTCGCCCGATAGTGGGACGCCATACCATCCTTCCGGCAGCGAAGGTCTAGGACCGGATGGTCCGTCGGCCAAATGTCGGAAGGTGGTATCCTCCCTAATTTGTAATCCCGAGACGACAACGGGCGGACTAGCCTTCATTCTTTTACTTGGCTTTTCCGTCATGATGGCGGGTTCTACTCGGGGCCCAAGAAGGGATTCGACCGGCACCCGCCCTATCCTTCGTAGAATTTCCGATACGGGCGCTTTTCCTTCTTTGCTAACTTTTCTACCAAAGTTTGCGGTCGAGCAAACGGCGTAGTTCTAGTTCTTTTCTTGCGGCTATCGTTGTAATATGCGGGCCGTGGTAATGTGGCGAGCAATCTTGCGAATATTTTCTTCATCTTCTGCGGCGGAGAGGGGATGAAACCTCGCTTCCTCCCAAGAGTGGTATGTATTCGAGCGAGCGGTGTATATTCCGGCGGTTCCGGAATTTCCTCTAGGAAAGCAATTTCAGCAGCTCCGGCTTCTCTAGCGATCCTTCTACTTCGTTTCTTCTTTGGGTCCTCGTTAGTGACGGAATCTTTGAACCTGGACCCGATTTCGAAAACGGAAGATCTTACAGAAGATCCGTACCCTCCACGGTAACGGGTCCATCATAATTCGGATTTCTTTCCCCTTTGATTTGGTAAAAGTCGGGGTAGGTGCAGAAACAACTAGACCAGGTGGGGGTAGTAAGAACGGTCCTCTCGCGGACGGCAGTATTCCTCTTAGTCGGGATCCTTTGCAGAGGAGGGAATTCTTGGGTCGACCTAAGGTTGAACTCAGCGACGGCTCCTCGACCTTCGATACCTTGTTCATCGGTGCAAAGAGGGAGACGTCGGTGATCTTGACGTTCGTGTTGTCAAATCCTTGTCCAAATCGGATGATTCCATTGTCGGGCGACTCATCCTTATAGCACGGCGAGGTCCGAGTCCATTGGTAAAAGAGAAAATCGGTTCGGGGCTTCCATTTCGCGAGGTAGATTCGGTTGTCGGTCCCAAGTTATGCTTCTTTTCTTTAGGACGAAAAGAAAGGAATTGAAAAGTGTCCGAACTCATTCTTGTTCATGTATTTATAAGAAGGAATCACTTATTAAAAGAATCACTTATTAGAGGGTTTGTTTATTTAGAACGGAGTGTTCAAAGGTGTAGAGAAGGTAAGGAATCCGAATCGGAGTTGGAAAGGAAAAGAGAGTCTTAAGCAAGACTTCTCGACTCGAAGGATCACTCCTAAACTAACACCTATTGGGGGTCCACCCCACCTCGTAAATGAGGTAAAAGGATCTCGGAACCTCTCTCGTTTAGGGGTGTCTAAACAAGTGGCTCCTAAATCCGAGAGAATGTTGGTTATACTTGTTCAAGGTAGAAATGAACATAGTATCCCAACGGAAAGAAGGGTAGTTTGATCCATAAGGGACATGGATGCACTACCGATTTTTGAAAGCAGAATTGTCTGATTAGAATGAAGAGAGGAACACTCCCCAGCGGAGTCGCCAGAAGTTGTCGGCATATTTTTAGGTTATGTGTTTTATTTTGAAAAGGGGGTCGCCTACAGAAATTGTCGGCGAATTTTTATATTTTAAATTTAATTTAAATATATAGTTTAAAAGATAACATTTGATTTTGAAAATAATTTTAAGTTTAAAAGTTTTAAGATATGAAATCAAACCGATCTCACATCCCAAATAGTTTATATAAACGAGCACCACACCACAAACCGTGTATCTATCCCGAAGAATAGACACACTGCTCGATGATGGGGCTCGATTAAATAAACTATGAGATTTGTGACATCCGTTTGGTCTGCGAACCAATTTTATAAGCCGACAAATTCCCCTGCTTAATATGAAAACTTTAAACTGGGTTTATATTACCTGGGTTCTTTAAAATTCCCTATAAGGGCAAGCCCCTATAGTTAATTACATCTTAAGTGACGGGAATCACCTAAGAAAACTCTCGATAATAATCAATAATTCTGCTCTCAAGAATTTCAAAGTTTAAGTTTTCAAAGAATTGAATTTTTGAATCTCAATAGGGAATGGATCAAGTTTGGAACATTTTATTTTGGGAATTCAAAGGAAGAAAACTAGGAGAAATTACGGATTCGAAGTGTACTTCGATAATCTCCCGACTATCCTATTGTTTGGCTTGGATTTAGGAAAGTCCTAATGTTTATTTAATGTTTTAATCTTGCCAACTTTAATTAGTTAGGACTTATATTCGTATGATAAAATCATACAAATAGCCTCGAAGATGTGAGGGTTTATATCGTATCGGACGACTACCTCGGAAATCCTAAGACCGGTTAGGGCTTAATTTACATGACATGATCATGCAAATGCCTAACGAAGAGTTGAGGATTTATGTTGCCCTAGGCAAACTACCTCGAAGTCCTATGGCTTGGTTATTTAATTCTAAGAAAGTTTTGCTTGGTGTAGAATTCGGCTTTGCCGACGACGATGGCCGTGCTGCCCACCATGCTCCGAGCTCCTTGTTGTTGCGGAGGTTTAGTTTTAGAAGTCATAAATCGGGAGATGAGAGAAGTGTTTGGTTTAAAGAAAGTCTTAATTTCCATGTGTTTTTAACATTTTAATTAAAACGGATCTTAAAGTTGATTAAACGAGACCGATTAAGATCCCACGGTTCCGTCATCCCGGCACCGTTATTTTCATCGAATTCACTTAGTCCGGATGAATTTGCTAAACTCAACTAAATGAGTTCCGCACTTTCATTTGGACCGTGGGAAATCCCGTTAGCAACACGTGGGTTACATCATCCGAGGTATTCCCGATCATTCAATGAGACGTTTTAATTTAGTTGTAGTTGTAGCTTTGTTGTTCTGTTTGTGATTAAATTTTGAGTTGTCTTATATTTTGAAATGTTGTGGCGGTGAATTTTATCTTGCAATGACTTTTAACTTAGTTTTGGTTTCAGTTTTAGGGACTATCCTAAAGGTGTGGGTTTTCATGCAACAATTGTTTTATCATGCGAGAAAAATAAAGTGCATTTGCAATAAAGTAAATTGCAAGAAGGTAAATTGCGGGAAAGTAAATTGCGATAAAATAAAAGCGTACCCGGAGGGTCTTCCCGTCATCCCAAGCCGCACTTAAAACACGGTTAGAATATTTAAGCAAGTTCCTAGGTAAAGCTAAGGTAAGGGTTAGGGTTTTCTACCAAATTCCTAATCCTATAGCTAGTCATTTCCTATGACGTCTAGGTTCCTTGTGTTTTTAGTTTGAAGACGATTTTCTTCATCAAAGAACAGATTAAGTTCAATTGTTCTTATAAATATCCTATCATATTGAGGAAGTGCTTAAGAAGAATCCTAAACATCTTTTCAATATTTCTAGGATTGTTTTAAGTCCAAGAGAATTTAATTATGTAAATGAATCAATCGTCCAAGGTTTTCAAGTTTTGTTAACTTGCTTCGATGAACTAGGATATTTGAATGTCCTATAAGTGAAGTAACATTTCATTTAATATTACGTTTAGGAGTTATGATAACTAAAGCTTTTGAGGGTAAATTGGTGTTCAAATGGTTTGTGATTTAGCTTAATTTCAATTGAAGGGTTCAAATTTGGAATAGTGTTCAAGTTATTTTAGGCTTATTTCTTTATGTCTTAGGTGATGTTATTTAATTCAACTTAATTTAATTTAATTTTTTTTAATTTAATTTTTAATTTGATTTAATTTAATTCAATTTAGTTTGGTTTGATGTTACATTAAATTAATTTGACTTAATTTAATTTTTAATTTAATTTGATTTAATTTAATTTAATTTAATTTAATTTATTTAATTTAATTTAATTTTTAATTTAATTTTTAATTTGATTTAATTTAATTTAATTTAATTTTTTAATTTAATTTTATTCATTTTAATTTTAATTAAAATTTTAAAAGAGTTCAATAATTTAATTTTAGTTTAATGATTAAGTCTTTTAATATTTTGAATTTGAATTATCATTTTAATTAGGAATTAAACACTAATGAGATGATTAATTTAGGGATTTTTTAAATTAAAGAATAAATCTCTTCCTAATAATATCCCTATTTTAATAATTCCAATTTTATTATTCTTCCAAATTTAATCAATTATTTAATTAAAGTTTAATCATTTTAAATTGCTTAATGGGTTTCTACCCTTCAATTATTAAATTTCAATCATCCAAATCAGATTAGGATCAAATATCTTACTTGTTAATTTTTTATTAAACCTAAAGTTTTAATTAAGGATTAAAAGAAATTTAATTACCACTTTACCCTTTAAGCTTAATAATTTCATAACTCACTAAATTGAACTCAAATGAACTTGAAATTTCTATGTGACTTCACTCATATGTCACTAAAGACATGAGAGGAGAAAATGTGTTTTTTCTGTTTTTAATTTATTTATATAATTATTTTTGGTAGAAAATAGAGATTTCCAAGGAAAATTTAATAACATGACCTAGGAAAAGTTTCTGTCCTTAAGAAAATTATGGGACATTCCTAATGACCAGAGGACCACTTGGACCAAATTTTGTGATTTTTTGAATTATATTTTATTTATTAGAATTATTTTAAGTTCTGGAGTATTAATTAATTTAAAAATAAAATAAATGTTGAAAAATGAATTTTATGTTTTTCAAAAATCTCTCTGATATCAAGGAAATCAGAGAAGCAAATTTTGCAATTTTGTGATTTTTCTATGATTTATTATAATTATTTTAGTGAAAATGCTAGAAAATACATTTTTTTTAATTTTAAAATTACCCTAGAACTTTAAAAATTAATATCTCACCAAATAGGCTTAAGAAAAATATGGGGTTTGTTCCTAAGTGATTAAAATTAAAAATGTGACATTTTGGTGAATTTTATTATTTTTGTGATTTTTATTATTTTTTAATTATTAAAAATATTAAAATAATATTAAAAATCAACTTTTTTAGAAAATTGAAATTTTAATTTTCTTAAATTCCCCTGATATCAGAGAGGCTCCAAAACCAATTTGGTGAATTTTTGAAAGGTATTTTGAAAGTTATGAATTTTTAAAGTTTAAAATGACTAAATGGCTTAATCAACCCAATTAATAGGGCTAACCAAGTCCAATTGACTTCAAACTTTTATGGTGGGTTCCTCTGATCCTAAAGGTCAGTGGAGAATTGATTTCAAGTCAATTTGATCTATGGTTAACTCTAATTAATTAGAGACCTATTTTGAGTGTTTAAGCCAATTAGGGTTGTCTAAAATGAACTAACTCAAAACCTATTTTTCCTAGGGTTCTCTGGTCATAAGGAACATCACCAAATTTTCCTAGAATTTATTTCACAACATGCTATTTATTGGAATTAAAATACTCAAAACAGTGACATGAATTTGAAAAATCAATAACTCTTCATAGGGATGGCCTCTGACTTTGGAAAATTCAGGGAATGTTCCCAAATTCAGAGGCTTCAAAAGCCGTATGGTCTCATGCCATGGTGAATTGTATACATACATGGAGAATTAAATGTATGCAGAGAGTAAATAAATTATAAAAAATAAAATACTTAATGAAATTAAATGATTTCTTTTCCACATTATTCTCCTCTCGTTCACCGAGGAAGAGGGTATTTTTATTTTATTTTTATGATTTTCCTACACAAAGTTATGAATTTTTGAAGTTTCGATATTTAATAAATACATTAAATACCCTATTTATCTACTTATCCACGCGGCGCCGGCCGAAACATCGGCAGCTCCGAAGGGGTACGTGTCGCGTCGCGATTGGGCGCCGCCATCCGAGTCGGCCGTCCCGGGGCCCGCCGTATCGTTCCGTCTCCTCATCCGGCGCGATCCGAACCGTCCGCTCGATACACGCGCGATCCGACGGCTCCTGGTCATCTTCTACGACTGGTGTGCACCCGTGACCGTCAACCTTCTAACCCTAATTTCTCACTCGATTCTCAACGGATTTTCGTCTTCTTATGCTCTATGGATTCGTCTCTGAAGAGACGAACACATCCATACGGTAAACATGCATTGAAATTTATTCAAATGAAATGGAGAATCTCTGTAAGCTCGGGAAGAAGAATGAGTTCATACCTTTGCTCAGAGAAGTGAAGCTTCGATCTGAGAGTTGTTGCACCTTCGATTGGATCCTAGCAAGCTCCAGATGAAGTCTCCTGGTCTGGTGAATTGTCTAGGTTGGACTTCGACCACAGCTCGATCACAAAGCTTGGAGGCTGGAGCAACTGGGTGGCCTGGAGATGGGGCTTTTGCTGGTGGACACCTTCCCTTGGTCTGGTGAAGGTGTAGAACCAATCAATTTGGGGATTGGCTCACTGTGGAGAAGTGTCCTGGTTTTTAGGCTAAAGTTTGAGCTCAAAATTGAGCTCAGCTGGAGGGAATTGGGGCTGGAATTCAGTGGGGATCAAATGCTCTATGTGTAGAGAGTGATCTGGAATGATTTTGGCAGAGTTTCCTTAAGGTTTTGTTCAGCACCTCCTTTGGCCGAGAGGGTGAGGGGTTTAAATAGGCATGGCTGGAGGCTCTCCCAGGGGGGTTTAATGGTTGGGATCAGCTGCTTAGGTCAAGGGAAGAACAGCTACAATGGCCACTGGGGATGGGGCGGCTCGGCGAGTGAGAATTCCAAGCTTGGGCTCACATGTGAGCTCTCGGCCATGGAGTTTTCCGGCGACCCGGGCGGCTGGCCGGCAGCATGGGTCACCCTCGAGTCCAGGTGGGTCGGGGCCGGGGTTTAGTGCGGTCAATTGGGCCTTGCCATGTGTAAAGGAGATGGCTTGGAATGGAATGGGGAAGAGGCCATTTTGGCTAGGTTTGGGTCAACCCATCCTTTTGGGCTAGGTGCACCACCCGAGGTCTGGTTTTGAGTCGAAAAGAGTCACTTGGGTCAGCTGCCATGGAGTGGTGAAGTCTCCATCCATGGTGAGGTGGCTAAGCATGGTTTAGTGTGTGACATGCTTAAGGTAAAAAAGGGTTTAAGAAGGATTAGGAAAGGACCCCCTCTTCTTGCCATAAATGGACTAATGACAAGTCAAAGCCCTCATGGCTTCATGTGGCTTGAGAATGGCTTGTT
Organism: Papilionanthe hookeriana x Papilionanthe teres; assembly: GCA_022702705.1. Taxonomy (NCBI): domain Eukaryota; kingdom Viridiplantae; phylum Streptophyta; class Magnoliopsida; order Asparagales; family Orchidaceae; genus Papilionanthe; species Papilionanthe hookeriana x Papilionanthe teres. Next base: position 116,533,793 of record CM040431.1, read on the forward strand.
CATGGCTCCATTTGGCTTGGGAAAAGGTTGACTTGTTTCATGAAAAGGGTTTTAGAAATATTTGACATTTAAGGGGTAATTTGACATGTGGCTTGATTTGGAATGGTTTGATGATTTTGAAACTTAGGGGTGATTTTGATCAAATGGATGATGAGGGGAAGTGTCATGTGGGCTTTAGGATGATTTGGGCTTTTGAATTTTGAAGGAAATGGGCTTTTAGGAAGGTTTAAGGAAAGTGGGCTTTTAAGTTTAAGAATGTGTTCATAGATGAGAATTTTTGTAAAAGTTTGGGCCAAATAATTGTTGGTTTTGGTTTAGGGATGCTTCATGAATGGTTTGAAACAAATTTGAGGTGATTTGGGTTTGAATTGGGTTGGATATGGGCCTTTTTGGTAAAGAGGCTAAGGTGGGCCAAATGGGCTACCATGGGCCAAAGTTGGGCTAGAGTTGAAATTGATGTAAAATTAATGTTGGGAAATGTTTATGGGAGTGTTTCAAAGAGGTTTTGGCTTTGATGGGTTTTGATTTTGGGGTTTGGGCTCATTTGGGCTAGGTTTAGGTTTAGGTCAAAATTGGGCTTTTTGATTTTGGGTTGAATTTGAGTGGGGTTTGGGTCTAAATTTTGGGCAAATCATGTTAGTGTTTTGTTTATGGGGATGGTAAGGAAGATTTAGAAAAGATTTGGGGTTCATTGGAGTTGAATTGGGTGAGTTTGGGTTAGGTTTGGGTCATAGGTCCAAATTGGGCTTTAAGGCCAAAAGTGAAATTGGATCCCAATGCCAATCAAATTGGGCTTGTATTTGGTCTAAATTGGTGTTGGGGATATTGAATTGAAGTTTAGAATTGAATTGGACCAGAATTTAGGTCAATTGGGTAGGTTAGGTTTGACATTGGGTTTACTTTGGGTTAAAATGGGTCAAATTGGGGATTTTGATAAAAGTGGGGTAAATTGACAAAATTGGCCCATGGTGTAGTTGAACAAAATGAAATTGGGAATATTTCGGATTTTCTGGAATTTTTTGGGAATTTTCTGAATTTTTGGATTTTTTGGCTAAGAGGGGTATTTTGGGTATTTGGAGGGTATTGGGAGGTATTTTTGGAATTTTTGGTATTTTTGGTTATGGATGATCAGTTTGAGTGATGTGGAAATGTTTGGGAATGATTTTGGAGAATTTTGGGTGATTTGGAAATTTTTGAGAAATTTGGGCTATTCAGGGCTTTTGGTAGGTTAGGTGGGTGTAGGGTCCCGGGGGTCAAAAATTGAAAATTTGGAAAATTGAAGATTGGGTGGATGTAAGTGGAATGAAATCATTTTTGTTGAGCCATGAAGCTATATCAAGCCCACATGAGCCATGAAGGGACTCATTTGAGGCATTCACTATGTTGTTCCTAACCCTCTTAGCCAAGGGCTTAGGGGTTAAGGACCATCCATGTGAATCACCTACATGAGTCAGGAGGTCAAGTCGGGTATGGGTGTGTTTTTAGGAAGTGTGTGAAAGTGTAGCGTGTAGGTGTAGTGTGTGTGCAAGTCAACCCTTCCATCAGACCAGGCCACCCAGGGCAGTCCTAAGGCCAAAGAGTCCTATAGGAACTCATCCTTTAAACTTCCACATTTGATTTCAACCCTCTAGGTGATTAGGGGTCTACGATCAAGTTTGTGGAGTTTGCGGGGAGTTAAGAAGTGGTTTAAAATTCTAGATGGTGGATCCCAATTCTAGTCCTCTAAGATAGTCAAAGGAAAAGCCTAAGGCTAAATCCTAAGTACTAAAGAGAAGAAGAGAAGACCTCATCAAAAATGAGGTCAACATTGCTTTATCACTAATTCTGCACAGGTTGTTCAAGTTATCTTTGAGAAGCCATTGTGACGTTCCTCGAATTGACGCTGGAGTTGTATTTGCTGGGCACTGAAGGATATGACTTCAGGTTTGAATTTCCATTAACTACTAATAACACAACCCTTGCTTTAGTTTCCCTCTTCCTGGGCCTAAGCAAATTTTAAAATTTATGTTCATGTGATAAAATATTTTTTACTGTCCAAAGATATTTCTGAGCCAATTAATGAATGACCAAAAGACAAAATGTCACTTAACTTTTCCATGAATATAATATCTGAAGAACTTTCTTAAGATAGTCTTTCAAGTCTTATCAATTAGGGGAGAATTCAGACACCAATTTTTAATTATATGTCCATTTCAAGCTTCTTCTTAGGGAGACTCTTTTTTGTTTTGATTATTGGATCAAGCTTTTCACCAAAATTTTTCCGTTTTTTTCTTTTTCTTTTAATATTTTCCCCTTATTTTGCTAGGAATTACTATATCGAGTAGAGCATAATTTAATGATTTTGAATGTCTAAATTTAGACACCAATTTTTGATTTCATGCTGACCTCATGCTTTTTCTCAGAGGACTTACACACAACAATTTCTTTTCTTTGCTCCCATTTTTTTTTTAGAATTACTATATCTGGTGGAGCATATTTGTTTTAAAGATTTTGAATGTCCAACCTCCCCTGACTAATAATTCCTTAAATATTTTTTAAGACTAATTCTGAGATATTATAATTCATTCAAAAGTCAGGACCTGTTACTTGACAAAAAATTAAAAGGCTTGTGATATCCTGAGTCAATTATTTGTATTTCAACCACACTATTTTATTTCAAAATTTACTTAGGACCTAGTCCAAATTCTTTAAAGTGAAAGAGCCAGTTATTATGGCATTAATTTCATTCTTCCCCTTAAGTCATATTCTTATCAAAATATCCAAATTTGAGCTTTTCAAATATTGAAAAATTCTGGACAAAAACAAACTCTTTGCCTTTCATTCATTGCGGTGAGAGGGACGGAGCAAACTAACATCAATCCTGGTAAAGTCTCTCTACACTGGTAGTAGTAATATTATAATAGTCAAAAGGCGTCTCATCCATCGTAAGTTGCATAGAAGATAGTTGGAACAAACAGATCAATCAAAAACATATTAATAGAACCTCTTTCAGGTTCTTTTCAAATATTCTTCTGGGATCATTATGTTCCCATTCTCGAGGTTCTCTTCAAGCCAATCTTTGAAGTCGAAGAATTTCTCTATCATTTGTCTGATGGATCTATGGTACGGGCAATATTTCGTACGTTCTTTCTTGTTAACCTCATTCTATTTCTTTGGTTTGGGCAACCTGAATTCTTGATTCTTGATCAGACTATGGAACATCTTACTTACTACTTCATGTTTTAAAGAGTATATTCTGTTTGAACAATCAACCATGGTTGGAACTTGTCTTTCATCTGTCTGGTGAGAAATCTGCTGAAATGATTGCTAACCATTCTAACGAGGACGTTGGAAGGTCTGCTGATATTGTTTGGACGGTATTTGCAATGGTTTCTTGCTTCTGTTAACCACTATGACTGTTCAAGATTTCTTCCCAAATGTCTTCATTGGCTCTAGCTCATCTGCTTTCTTTAGAAAACCAAGTTGCTTAGCCCCTCCTTGAAGATTTTCAACTTTGCTAAGTAACTTCTCGAAGACTTAATCGTAACTCTCTTGAGTAAGAAACATACTGAACTATGGAAGCTTTTGAGAAGAATCACAATTGCATGTTGCTCCTGAAACTGTGGTTCGAACTTCATGCTAAGATTTCTCCAACGCAGAATGTACTCTACTAATGTTTCATCCGACCTCTGGTTCTCTTCAACAAGATTAACTATAGTGACGTGATGTTGAATTCCAACAAATCGCTTGACAAAAAGGTTTTCCATTTCTATGAAAGTCTTCACTGAACCATTCGGTAATTCTACGTACCAGTCGAAAGTGATCCCTGAAAGACTGCTCACGAACTGTCGAAATAGTAGCGCATCATTACCCCCCGTGTTGCGGCAACCTGCTCGAAAGTGTGCAACATGCTATCGGGGGTTTCCAATCCGTCGAAAGTTTTGAGCAAAGGTGATATGAAATCCTTGGGGTATTGGACAACATCAAACTCCTCTGGGTAGGGCCTACTTTTCAGAATTGATGTCCCTCCTTTTGATCGCTCCAGGGCTTCTCTCACTTGTTGTTTGACCCTCTGTTTAATGTAGTTTTCCAGCACTAGACCCTGAACTAAATTCTTCTTCGGCTATTTGTCAGAGGTGAACTCTCTTATTTCATCCGCAACATGAACAACTTCTGGCTGGCTTGTTCCTGAAGGAGCCATCTGAGGTAGTTGTGACTATCTTTGCATTGTAGTCATGGCGGTCGTCATACCTTCGATCTTCCTCTCAAGGTGACTAATCTGCTCATCTCTTTGCAGGATGGCCCTTTGGTACTCCTCTGTGGTGTTCTCTTCACGTAGAGGAGCCTCACGTACAGATGACGTGGCCCTAGTCTTGACAATGTTGATTTTTGCAAAATCGCCTTCCATGTAATCTACTAGGATGTAAACTTCATCTTCAATATTTCCTTTCTGATCTTTAGACAGTTGTGCAATCTCAGCTCATAGCTTTTCCAGGGCAGACTCAGTCAGATTTTCTTTGAGAAATTTGAGTTCAACTGAAACTTTTTGAGAAACATCACTTATTTCCACAAACACCTGTGTCTTCGTGTAGTAGTCAATTTAATAGCTCAAAATCATATTTATAGAACCTTTTTCAGGTTATTTTAAATATTCCTTCGAGATCATTACATTTCCACTTTTGAAATTCTCCTTGAGCTAATCCTTGAAAAGTAAGCATCCATCTATCGTATGTCCATGTAATCTGTGGTAGGGACAGTAGTTGGGATGGTCTTTCTCGTCCACTTCCTCTAGCTTCTTCGGCTCCAGTAGTCTGAATTATGGCCTTTTTATCAAGCTGCGGAACATCTTTGTTATGGCATCTTCCCTAAAGGAATAGTTCCTGTTGAGATGTTTCGTTATTGTGTTCCTCGTATCTAACTGGTATGATCTATGCTGAAATGGCTACTGGCACGACTGATTATACTGCGGTGGGCAAGGCGCATCGCGGTTGCTCGACTTTCAGAATTCCTTGGCTGCGTCTCCTTTCCTATGCTTTCGTCAACTGCATGAGTTTTGAATCAGACTTAATCTTGTTTTCAAAAAAATGGCGGGATACAGGTATCGACTAACTCTTCCTTGCATTGGATATTTTTTTCTTTAGTCGGCGGAACGGCTGGTGCAGTAACGACGAATCCGACTGTAAGAGGAGAAGCAATCCTAGGAGTAGTCACAATGTTCATAATGTCATTAGAGTTCTTTTTTATCTATTCCTTCATTGGATTTGGGAGTTCCTCAAAAGACTTCAGGTTGAACTCTACAATAGGCTTAATGGACTTGTTCGTTTCAGGCTTTGTCATTGTGACGGTTGATGTGATGCGACTTTAAATATGCTTTAAAACACAAGAATTTGATACCACTTTTTAGAAGATTTAATTTACAGCAAATGGCTTCAAAAACATGATGTGATATGTTTACTTTTATTATTTTTTATTTAGATTTTATTATTTTAAAAGTCATAATTTTAAAAGTAAGTATACGTATCTTTCAAGTAATACAGGCTCTAGTGGAGTCCTGGTTATCGATCCCACAGGGATAGTGAAATAAAAAGTAAGAGATATAAGTATTATTTTGAAATTTTTGAAAGAAATTTATATATACTCTTTTTTTTATATATACTCAAATTTAACTAACTAATAATTTTTACTAAAAGAAAGTAAGCAATAAGCAGAAAAGTAAAGTAAGCAGTAATTAAAATTCAATGCAATTATAAAAACGACTTTCTCCTTTCTCAACTAATCCAAGAATTATCGATTAATTATCTTTTGTAAGGAATTAGGATTATGATATTGTGCCAAATAGAAGCATTCCTATTCTTTACCCTTTGGTCGAGGAGCAAAGAACATTGACTAATCTATAGTTAGGCTCAGGATGTTTTATTAATAGAATGGGTTAATCTAGGCTCACACTACTAGATGTCCAAGGGTGGCTATGGTCGACCCTACCAGTGACCCGTTACCTTTCTATAAACCAAATTACTAGAATTTAGTCTGTCACTCTAAAACCTAATTAATTTTACGCCCAATAATTAATATATTCCTATTTATTTGCACTTCACCTTAAACAATCCGTGTATAGCTTGCGATTACCTAAAGATTCATGTGATATCTACTAGTTAAGAATCTATCTCCGGATAGGTCTCAAAATTCTTCAACAAGTTTTAACAAATTAAATGGCCAATTTAAAAAGTAAACTAAGATCAGGTATTAATATCATCACAATGTTTTAAAATATTTTATATTTAATTCTCCTACAAAATTTATTTAATTTATAATCTTTTCATTGTTGAAAGGAGAAAGATAACTAACTACTCAGAACTCATTAAAATAACACAACAAAATATATTTATAAAACTTTGAACCAAAGTACAAATACTTATCTGAAGTGTTCCTTCAAGAGATCCGCTGACTTCTACTGACTCCAAAGTAATGATGAAAGACTCCAACAACAATAACACACAATAAACACTCAAAATAAACTCACTAGATACAAAATAAAGTGGCACCCTAAGTATGGAAGAGCCTAAATAAAACTAGAGATGAGAGAGAAGATGCTAAAATGGGTATGTGTACTAAGATGGGGGGTTTTGGTGTCATTTTCTCTGTAGGATAGGCTCCTATTTATAGAGCTCTGAATTTGATGTGGTTGCTTAAGGCACCTCTTCAAAATTCATCCAAATTCAATGTATCTTCTAGAAGATAACCGTCGCACCTAGGCGCCGGGATCTGGCGCCTAGTCGCCGGACTCCGTAACCAGGTCTTTCGCACCTCTTCACTTTGGGTCGCACCTCTTCGCGATCCAGGCCGTTTCGTTGTGTCCAAATACATTGTATCACATGTCATATATATTAGGAGTAACTTCTAGTCTTCTAGAAGCTCCAATAACCGCTTAACACCGTCAAAATAACTGCCAAAATTCATCAAAAAAACTTAACAGCTTCTGTATCGAATTGGCGCTTAGGCGCCGGACTCTGGTGCCTAGGCGCCAGGCCAATAATTCCAAAATTTTTATCCATAAGCTCAATTTTTGCTCCTTTTTGCTCCTTTTTCCTTCTTTTTCTTTCTTGGACTCTTTTTTAATCATCTACATCCAAAAACATGAAAAAACCTTTCATTAAAGCATAATATCCTTAAGAATTGAATCATAAATAAGGCATAAAAAAGGGTATTTTTTAGGTAGATCAAATTCCCCCAAACTTAAATGTTACTTGTCCTCAAGTAACCATTTTAATTACATAAAATAGATAACATTTGAAATGAAGTTAAAATATTTAAGATTCCTTATAATTTTTGGTTATATAAATGCTTTAGCAAATGATTAACCAAATTTCACTAATTAAGTTTAATTTTAAGAATTTAAGAACATTTAACTACCAAATCATAAGACTTCCATTTTTTTTTATTTCAAGAATAATTTTAGTTTATCATATCAAGGTTACATAGAATATTTACAATAAGAAGATTATCATGAAATATTTTTCTAGTAAAAATATATGTAGATAGAAATTAAGTTAAAAATGTAATTAATTTTCTTACTATAAGATAATTCAAGTGAAGCCAATATTTGATTAAGCATTTCCTCAAGCTTCTCCTCACTTTTTTTTTCTTCTTTTCTTTTTTTTTTCTGGATTATTTTTGAATCCCCCCTCCCCTTCTTTTTTTAAGTGAGGATTACTATTTTTAGATAGCCTGTTAATGATTTTGAACTTCACTATCCTTAAGTTATTTTCAAAAACTTATACATTCTTACTTAATAAATATGACATTAATAATTTATTATTTTTCAAAACTTATTTCAATCTTTTCTTTTTCAAGAAATAATCTTGATTCCATAGTATTTCAAAAATACAATTCTCTTTACTATAAATAAATAAATTTTCATCTTATTATTCTTTAAGCTAAATAATTCTATTCTTAAAATCAACCAAAATTTTTGAAATTTTAGTTAAGTTTACTAAATTATTTATAAATTCAAAAATTTAGGCAATCTTAAATAGATTTTTCATTCCTTATGTTATGTTAATATATTTTTTTAAAGAAAATATTAGTTCTTTAAGGACAAATAATATTTAAATTTGATAGATATTTTTCCTTCCCCCAAACTTCAGCTTTAGTATAAATATGAATTATGAAATTTTCTAAAGCATGAGAGAAAGAAATAAATAGGAATCAATCTAAGTACAATAATGATGTAGTAAGGAAAAAGTAACTTCTACTTCTACACATGCTTCAATATGAATATAACATAAATGATTAAGTATATATAGAAAAGTTTTGTAGATCAGGGTTAATTTCTAAAAATATATTTATTATTATTATTTTATTTTGGAACATGCAAATTTACTAACTATTCATGAACACTAAATAGTATGCTGAACTTGAAATAAACTTTTATAGAAATTCATTCACATCTCAATCTTAAACACACATGAGATAAACTAAAAACAGTATTAACATAAAAAGTTCACAACAAACATCACAATAAACAACACAAGAAACAAGAAACACACTAAAAATAGAATCAACAATCTCTAGAGATAAGTCAAGCTACTAATCACTGTCTGTGGCTTCATCATCATCATCACCAAAAGAGAACTCCATATCCTTAGGATCAACATAGGGTGAAAATCTGGCACAAGTAGGGAACTGAACATCATGCTCAACCTTCAGAAATCTCACTAAAGACTCTGAATACTCAGCATTGAAATCACTCTTTCTTTGTGTATACTCAGAAATATGATCAATCTTCTTGTCTATCGTATCTACTCTGTAGTGAGTTAAGAATAACTCATGTTGCTACTCTATGAACTGATCATGCATGGTTTCTCAAAAAGTAGATGATGGCTTAGCATAAGTAGATGGTCTAGAAGTAGAAGCTCTACCTGAAGTCGGTAATGAACCAGCAGGAGTAGTAGAACTCTTACCTCACAGTCGATCATAAATGCAAACTCTTTCTCTTCTTATAGGCTTCGTCGACTTGAGCTTTTCCTCAGAAAGCTCAGTAACTACTCCAGCACTTTGACTGAGAGAATAGATCAGAGATGGAAAGCCAAGTCTAATAGATGTGCTAGAATGAGCAGTAGCCTCTACAAAATCATAAATAATGCTCCCTACATCATTAGACTTCCTCTCTTGAATGCAGTAGTTTAGAATAGCTCAATCTCTGGTAACTTCACTCAAATGATTGAGTGAAAGGAGACGAGTATAAATAAAGTAGTGCCATGCTTTGGAAACACCATTAAGCTTAGAAGATGAAAAATTTACTCTTTTTCCGTTCCAAATCTTCCAGGCTCCAGTACTATCAATCAGGTAGGCAATGATCATGTCCAAATCTCCCTCAGATGGAGATTAACATGAGTAATAACACTTTATGTTTGGCGGCAGGCCATAGAAAATGTTGATGCATTCAAGAGTGAATCCTACTCCAACTCCTCGAACGAAAATCTCGTATTCTTCCGCATCCACGAAATTAGCATAAAATACTCTAACCACAGGGATAACGGCAACAGCAGTGAAATAGCATAATCGTTGCCAGTTGAGTGCAATGATTGTTTCCTCAATTCTTCCTTCAGGATTATAAAAACTTCACTCCGAGATAAAATTTCAATTTGTAGAAAAATCATTGTATCGGAAGTGTGCAACAGCAGTGACGAACGTGCTACGATCAAAATTTTCTCGTTCCATTCCTCGCTTAGATTTGGGTGTCATCTAAACGTGAAAGAAAAACGTGAAATAAATTCAACGGATCTATGAAAATAAACTAATTTAAGCTTTTCAAACTTGAAAAAGCTTAAAAATTCATGGATTTAACCATAAAAAATCAAAATTTATCTCAAAATTTTGATTTTTCTAAATGAGAGCAAAATCCATGGTGAAACTAAAAAATAATGAGTTTAGAATGTATATCTGACCTCGAGATGAAGAAATCAGGTGATTTCAAGCCCAAAAACTCAAAAATACAGATCTAAATGGGATCTCTAGGTGGTATTTTCATGAAAAATTGTGAAGGATGCTTAGGCGTCAAAAATGACGTGGGGGGGGGGGGTTTAAGAAGATGAGTTTTCTGGTTCAAGCAGAATCGGCGCCTAGGCACCGAATTCTGGCGCCTAGGAGCCGAATTCTGGCGCCTAGGAGCCAGACTCGCCTTTCCAAAAATTCAATTTAAATTAAATATTTTCCACCAAATCTTATCAAATTTGACTCCTAATTACTCTTATGAGAGTATTAATCCATTTTATAACCTCCAAATATTTTCACAATCAATTTAAAATGATAGTATAGATCCTCATAAATGTAGCCAAATTCTTCAATTCTAAATCCTAATATCCATTCCATATTCAATAATATTCAGTACAAGACTTGTATCAAGGTTCATCATTTTTATAAATAACACAAACAATAACATATTCAAAGCAAACATTTAAATCCAACAACACACATTGAACAATTTAAGAAAATACACAAATGAGATATTCAACACACTAACACAAGACTCGATCACACCTAAAACACATATAGAATCTATTTAACACTGATCCTCAATTTCCATCTCTTTTGCAAAGAAGTTCGCTAGGACCGAAGGGATAAAACACCAACGCCCTTGGAAATTGCAAAGTCATCTTTTCATCAATCCACTTGTTCTTCATGTACATTTCTACTTGAGCATCATGATAGGCAGCCATATGATCAGATTGAAGTTTGGTTTACCATTCCAAGTGTTCGTATTGGTGGTACATATCATGGAGACGATTACCAATAACTTGAAGTTCTACTCTTATCCATTTGACTAAACATTTTCTCCAGACTAATAGCAATAAAACCATTAAAATAAGGCTGAGGATCTTTAGGATATTTGTCTCTGACCTCATTTCCATGATTTCCTCTATCCATTGCATCCAAATCCTTCCTAACTCCTCCAAAATGAATTTCTCTGGTTGAAATTAGTGTTTATATTGGATTGGGGACGAAAAATAATCTATATGAAAAGAGATTTCGTGTGAAAAACTGCAGAATTTCGGTTTTTCCACGATCTGTAACCGCGCCGCTTAGGGTCTGGAATCTGGCGCCTAGGTGTCGGATCATTGATACGCTAGTTATTATGGCGCTTAAGCGCCAGTTTTTGGCGCCTAGGTACCGGAACCTCGATCGACTTCGAATCGCCTATCGTCAAATTTTGCAAAGTTTCGATCGTAAAAATAGGTCTAACAAACGAGTATGATCAATACACAAACACAATTATGAAAAATTCAAATTATAAATAATCACACACGAAGGTTAACTTGATCTCCTTTTTACTCACATTTGACATGGAGTGGTCCAAGTCCAATTCCTATATACTTCAAGAAAACTTTTAGCTTAAGCCAATACAGACTCGTTAGCCTTCTATTTCTAGAAGTTATATACAAATTCAGTCAAGACCAAGGCATAACCTTATAACAATAATTAAACTCAAACTAATAAATATGGGTTGCCTCCCACAAAGCGCTTGGTTTAACATCGTCAGCCCGACCTAATTAATTAAATTAATCAGGTAGACTCAGCTCATAAGCCTCTTTGTAATTTAATTTCATTTCTCCCATATAAGGCTTTAGTCTTAATCCGTTAACTTTAAATACTTTTACATTTTTGGAATCTTTAATATCCACAGCTCCATAAGGGTATACTTTCTCAATTATAAATGGTCTCATCCAGTTAGATTTTAATTTTCCAGGGAAAAGTTTTAAACGAGCATTAAATAATAATACTTCTTGTCGAGTCTCGAATATTGCTTGAAATCATTTTGTCATGCAATTTCTTCATTCTTTCCTTATAAATTCTTGCATTTTCATAAGACTCATTTCTAATCTCTTCCATTTTATTCAGTTGTAATAATCATTTTTCTCCTGCAGTATTAAAATTATAATTAAACTTCTTTATCGCCCAATAAGATTTATGCTCCAGTTTAACAGGTATGTGACAATGTTTACCATAAATTAACCGATAAGGTGACATTCTGATAGGTGTCATATAAGTTGTTCTATAAGTCCATAATGCAGAATCAAGTCTATCAACCTAGTCAGTTCTTTTAGGATTAATAGTCTTTTCCAATATTCTTTTAATTTCTTCATTTGACACTTCAGCCATTCTACTTGTTTGAGGATGATAAGCAGTTGCAATTCTATGCTTAATTCTGAATTTCTTCAGCAATGATTGAATTCTTATATTTCTAAAATGACTTCCCCCATCTGTGATAATTATCCTAGGCATCCTAAATCATGTAAAAATCATTTTCTTTAAAAATTTTGAAACAATTTTGGAATCACAGTTCAGTAAATCTACAGCTTCGATCCACTTTGAAACATAATCTACTGCTAATAAAATATAAATCTTTCCAGATGATGGTACGAAAGGTCCCATAAAGTCTAAACCCCATATATCAAAAATTTCGATTTCTAATATAAAGTTTTGAGGCATTTCATCTTTTCTGAATATATTTCCCTATCTTTGACATCGATCACAAGTTTTCACATAATGTCCAACATCTTTAAATAAAGTAGTCCAATAAAAGCCAGAATTTAAAATTTTAAATGCAGTTTTATCCACTCCAAAGTGTCCTCTAAATTCAGAATCGCGACATTTTTGAATAATTACAAAAGTTTCCACATAAGGTACACATCTTTGAATCACAGTATCTCTTCCTAATTTAAATAAATGAGGATCTTCCCAAATATATGATTTACAATCATTCTTGAATTTCTTAATGTATTTACTATTCATCCCATATGGTAAAATATTGCTAACCAAGCAGTTAACTATATCTGCATACCAAGGCATTTGTAATCCTTGAATGACATATAATTGCTCAACCGGGAATTTCTCATTTATATTTTCTTCATAAATCTTCTCATTATTATTTTTGATTCTTGATAAATGATCAGCAATTTGGTTGTCAGTTCCTCTTCGGTTCACAATTTCAAAATCAAATTCTTGCAAAAGTAAAACCCATCTGATCAATCTACGTTTAGCATCCTTTTTAGATATTAAATACTTAATAGCCGAATGATCAGTATGCACGATACATTTTGTTTTAAGAACATATGGTTTAAATTTATCAAAGGCATATACTATTGCCAAAAGCTCTTGTTCAGAAGTAGTATAATTTACTTGAGTTTTATTAAGAGTTTTGCTAACATAGTATATAACTTTGAAAATCTTCTCATACTTTTGTCTTAATACAGTTTCGATTGCATAATCACTTGCATCACACATTAATTCAAAAGGTTTATTCCAATCAGGTGCAACAATGATAGGTGCAGTGGTTAACTTTTCTATCAGAATATTTATCGCATTCAGACAATCTTCATTAAATTCAAATTTAGCTTCTTTTTCCAATAAATGGCAAAGAGGTTTAGCAATTTTAGAAAAATCCTTTATATATCCAGCATGACCCAGAAAACTTCTTACATCAGTAACAGCGGTAGGTGGTTGCAGTTCAACAATAATTTTCACTTTTGCTTGATCAACTTCCATCCCTATTTGTGAAACTTTATGTCCAAGTACAATACTTTCTGTGACCATAAATTGACATTTTTTCTAGTTTAGAACTAAATTTGTTTCTTCACATCTCTTTAAAACTTTCATTATATTTTCCAAGAAAGATTCAAAAGAAGTTCCAAAAACTAAAAAATCATCCATAAATACTTCAATTTCTTTATCAATCAAATCACAAAATATTGACATCATACATCTTTGAAAAATTGCAGGTGCATTGCATAAACCAAAAGGCATTCTTCTAAAGGCAAATGTTCCATAAGGACTTGTAAATGTTGTCTTTTCTTGATCCTCAGGAGCAACGGGTAATTGATGATAACTAGAATATCCATCCAGAAAATAGAAATATGAGTGTCCAGCTAGTTTATCCAGCAAATTGATCCAAGAAAGGTAAAGGAAAATGATTCTTTCTAGTGGTGTTGTTTAATTTTCGGTAGTCAATGAAAATTCGCCATCCAGTAACTTGTCTTATTGGGATTAATTCATTCTTTTCATTAACAATGACAGTTACTCCTCCTTTCTTCATAACACAATGAATAGGACTTACCCATTGGCTATCCGAAATAGGATAAATAATTCCAGCATCTAACCATTTCAGAATCTCTTTCTTAACAACCTCTTTCATTATTGGATTTAATCTTCTTTGGGGTTCAATAGTGGGTTTACAATTTTCTTCCTTTAAAATCTTATGCATACAAATTGAAGGGCTTATTCCTTTTATATCTGCAATAGTCCAACCAAAAGCTTTCTCATAATTCTTCAGAACTCCGATTAATTTTTCTTCTTGATCTTTGCTTAATTCTGAAGATATAATTACAGGTAAAGTTAATGAATCTCCAAGCAATGCATACTTCAAATGTGCAGGTAACATTTTTAATTCCAGTTCTGGGGCTTTTTCAATTAAGGGTAAAAGTATAACATTCTTAGTTGTGTCTAAAATTTCCCAATTTTTATGAATATAATGAGCTTCTTCAGATAATTTTCTTCATTTAATGACTCATCATATAACATAGATTCTTTATCTTTATCATCATAACATAAATGACCTTACATTTTTCTTAGTAATGCTTTATCATCAGAAATGACCTTACATTTACCTTTATCATCAGAAATGAGCTTACATTTTGCACATCAGTCATAGCTCGACCGGTAGCTAGAAAAGGTCTCCCTAAAATGATAGGTATTTCTTTATCTTCTTCCATATCTAGAACAATGAAATCCATAGGGAAGATAAATTTATCTACTTTAACAAGAACATCCTCTATAACTCCTTTAGGATAAGAGATCGATTGATCAGCTAACTGAAGAGTTACAGTGGTAGGAGAAATCTCTCCTAAATCTAACCTTCAAAAGATTGAAAATGGAATGAGATTAATACTAGCTCCTAAATCACATAAGTCTTTTCCACAGAATTTTTCTCTAATAGCACATGGTATAGTGAAACTTCGGTATCTTTAAGTTTCGAGGTAATTTCTTCGAATTATTGCACTACATTCTTCACTTATTGCAACGGTTTCAAAAGCATCAAATTTTTCTTCTTGCTTAAAATATCCTTCATAAATTTTGCATAGCTTGACATTTGCTCCAAAGCTTCGACCAAAAGGAATGTTGATGGTAAGTTTCTTAAAAATTTCAAAGAACTTAGAAAATTGATGGTCAAGCTTCTGCTGTTTTAGTCTTTGAGGAAAAGGTGGTGGTGGTCTTTCAACTTCCACTTCAATAGGTACAATAGTCTGATCTTTACTTAGAGAAAGGGTATCTTTAGGTTTTTCAATCTCTTCAACTTCTTTCTCTTTTTCAATCTCATTCTGTGTTTTTTCTTTTAATTCCTTTCCACATCTGAGTTGTACAGCTTTTGCTTGTTCATGTTCTTTTGCAGATCCTTTAGGATTAATTTCAAAATTGCTAGCCAGTGTTTCTTGAGGTCTGTAATTAACGAAATTAGCAATTTGACCCATCTGATTCTCAATATTATGAATAGCAATGTTTTGACTTTGTAGCTGATTGCTAAGATGCAAGATCATTTCTTCTACAGACAACTATTTCTGCTGATTGTTATAACCAGGAGGATAAGTTTGTCTATAGTTTGAATTTCCTTGATTGTTCCAATTTGGATTAACTTAATGTCCATTACTCCAATTAAAATTAGGATGATTTTTCCAACCAGGATTATAATAATTAGAATAAGGGTTATTAGTTTTACTAGCAATAGCTTGCAAAGTTTCCATTGTTTGAGAATCATCATAATTTACAGAATTATCATTACTTACATGCGATATATTAATAGCAAAATTATCTAATTTCTTAGATATTGCAGCCACTTGTGAAGCAAAAATAGAAAAGACATCATTATCATGAATATTGGCCATTCATTTAGGATTAACCCTTTCAGAACGCCATTGAAAATTTTTATTAGCCATTTCTTCAATTAAAGTGTAGGCTTCTTCAAATGTCTTAGTCATTAAAGAACCACCAGCATCAGCATCAATAATAGATCTAAGTGATCCAATAAGTCCATTATAAAATATTTTAATAATTAACCAATCTAGTAAAGCATGATGTGGACATTTTCTTAAAAGTTCTTTAAATCTTTCCCAAGCTTCATAAATTGTTTCTCCATCAAATTGCATAAATGAAGTAATATCATTTCTCAATTTAGCAGTTTTAGAAGGAGGAGGAATTTTTGTGTCATATCTGCCCATTTTTTAACAAAACAAGTTGCTAATGATTTAAGCCACATTTTTGCTTTATCTTTTAAGGAAAAAGGAAAGAGTCTAAGCCTAATAAAAACATCAGAAACATTATTATATTTAAAGGTAGCACAAAGTTCTAAAAAACTAGCAAGGTGTAAATTTGGATCCTCATTAGGTGTTCCTCCAAATTAATTTTATTGAACCATTTGAATAATAGAAGGTTTAAGCTCAAAAGAATTAGCATCTACAGCTGGATTTTGAATACTAACATGAAGTTCATCAGCTGTAGGGTTTGCATTATCCCTTAATGGTTTATAAATATTTTTTTCATTAATTTTGATTGGATTTTAATTATTGTTATGTGAGTTAACCATTTTTTTGATGTTTTGAAATTTTTTTTTCTTTTTTAATTCTTTTAATTGTTCTTTCTAATTCAGAATCAAAAGGTAGTAATCCTTCAGATCCAGAACTATGCATAAAAATTTGAAGAAAAAAATTTTGTTTTGTTTTATGTTATGTTTTTTTGTTTTTACTTTTTTTGTTTTTACTTTTATTCTATCCTTTTACGTTTTATTTTATCCTATCCCTGGCAACGCGCACCAAAAACTTGATGCGATACGATTTTAAATATGCTTTAAAATATTTGCTACCACTTTTTAGAATATTTAATTTATACCAAATGACATCAAAAAATTGATGTGTGAGGTTTACTTTTATCATTTTATATTTAGATTTTATTATTGTAAAATTCACAATTTTAAACGCAAGTATACGTATCATTCAAGTAATACAGGGCTCTAGTGGAGTCCTGGTTATCGATCCTGCAGGGATAGTGAAATAAAAAGTAAGAGATATAAGTAATATTTTGAAATTTTCGAAAGCAATTTATATATACTCCTTTTTTTATATATATTCAAATTTAATTAACTAAAAATTTTTACTAAAATAAAGTATATAATAAGCAGAAAAGTAAAGTAAGCAGTAATTAAAATTCAATGAAATTATGAAAATGACTTTTTCCTTTTTCAACTAATCCAAGAATTATAGATTAATTATCTTTTGTAGGGCATTAGGATTATGGTATTGTGCCAAACAGAAGCATTCCTATTCTTTACCCTTTTTTCCAGGTGCAAAGAACATTGATTAATCTATAGTTAGACTCAGGATGTTTTATTAGTAGAATGGGTTAATCTAGGCTCACACTACTAGATGTCCAAGGGTGGCTATGGTTGGCCGTACCAGTGACTCGTTACCTTTCTATAAACCAAATTATTAGAATTTAGTTTGTCACTCTAAAAACTAATTAATTTACGCCCAATAAATAATATCTTCCTATTTATTTGCACTTCACCTTAAACCATACGCGTATAGCCTGCGATTACTTAATGATTCATGTGATATCTACTAGTTAAGAATTTATCTCTGGATAGGTCTCAAAATTCTTGAACAGGTTTTAACAAAGTAAATCGCCAATTTAAGAAGTAAACTAAGATCAAGTATTAATATCATCACAATTTTTTAAAATATTTTATATTTAATTCTCCTACAAAATTTATTTAATTTATAATCTTTTCTTAGTTGAAAGGAGAAAGATGACTAACTACTTAGAACTCATTGAAATAACACAACAAAACATATTTATAAAACTTTGAACCAAAGTACAAATACTTATCTGAAGTGTTCCTTCAAGAGATCTGCTGACTTCTACTGACTCCAAAGCAATGATTAAAGACTCCAACAGTAATAACACACAATAAACACTCAAAATAAACTCACTAGATACAAAATAAAGTGGCACCCTAAGTATGGAAGAGTCTAAATAAAACTAATGATGAGAGAGAAGATGCTAAAATGGGTATGTGTACTAAGAGGGGGTGTTTTGGTGCCATTTTCTCTGTAGAATAGGCTCTTATTTATAGAGCTTTGAATTTGAGCAGGGGTTGCTTAAGGCACCTCTTCAAAATTCATCCAAATTCAATGTATCTTCTAGAAGGTAACCATCACGCCTAGGTGTCGGGATCTGGCGCCTAGGCGCCGGACTCCGTGACCAAGTCTTTCGCACCACTTCACTTTGGGTCACAGCTCTTCGAGATCCAGACCGTTTCCTTGTGTCCAAATACATTGTATGACATGTCCTATATATTAGGAGTAACTTTCAGTCTTCTAGAAGCTCCAATAACCCCTTAACACCGTAAAAATAACTGCCCAAAGTCATCAAAAAAACTTAACAGTGTCTGTATCAAACAGGCGCTTAGGCGCTAGACTCTGGCGCATAGGTGCCAGGCCAATAATTCCAAAATTTCTCACCATAAGCTCCATATTTGCTCCTTTTTGCTCCTTTTTCCTTCTTTTTCTTTCTTGGACTCTTTTTGAATCATCTACATCCAAAAACATGAAAATACCTTTCATTAAAGCATAATAACTTTAAGAATTGAATCATAAATAATGCATAAAATGGGTATGTTTTTGGTAGATAAACGATGACATCCCTAAATTTGACTTCAACATTCTCGAACCCTTCTGCAAACTTAATAACTGCCAGCTCAGGCAATTCATTCTTGTCAAAAACAAACTTCACTCTGGTGGCGAAAGAAAAGATCAACTTTGAGGAAGACATTGTTCCTGTCGTTTGAAGAATTTCCAGCAGTCAGTAACGTCCCATGCTTCGCAGTTCAACCGAAGTACTCAAGTTTTGCACTTGCACTGTAAACTAAGCAATTTTCTTTTATATGTATATATTTTCTCTCCTTTTCATTATTTTATTTTATCTTCGTTACTGGACTTTAAAACGTGATTTCTAGGTAATTTTATAGATTTCTCTTAATTTAACAATTTAAACAAAACATACGAGAGTAAAGAAACGGTTTAACTTGCCGACAGCAAATCAAACCCGAAATAATAAAAGAAAGTGAAATTCAGGACCCAGTCCGGGGCAGATTTCACAACGCACCCTGTGCACTAACACACCCATAGGGGGTCCGACCCCGCACAAAAAAAAACCCTAAAGTTTTTTGAACCCCTTCTGTTTAAGGATGATTAAACAGACGGTCTCAGTTCTTAAAAGAGTTGACCGTGCTCGCCCAAGAAAGAACGAGCCAAGCATGCCAACGGAAGAATGATAATTTGGACCACAAGGGATGTGGACACATTACTGATGTATGAAAATTGAAACCTCCT
Organism: Papilionanthe hookeriana x Papilionanthe teres; assembly: GCA_022702705.1. Taxonomy (NCBI): domain Eukaryota; kingdom Viridiplantae; phylum Streptophyta; class Magnoliopsida; order Asparagales; family Orchidaceae; genus Papilionanthe; species Papilionanthe hookeriana x Papilionanthe teres. Next base: position 116,553,208 of record CM040431.1, read on the forward strand.
GATCATAATGGAGAGAGAAGCTATTCCCCAGCAGAGTCACCAGAAGTTGTCGGCCGTTAATATATATATATATATATATATATATATATATATATATATATATATATATATATATATATATATATATATGGATATATAATTATTTTTTTTGAAAATTATCGACTGCACGAAATGGGTATCCCGTCACCCGCTTGAAAGAAAGATTTAATTTAATATATATATATATAATTTAGAAAATATCATTTTTATTTTGAAAATTTTGAAATTGAACCGATCTCACCTCCTCATTAGTTTAAATGAACGAGCAATACACCACAAACTGTGCATCTATCCAGAGGAATAAACACATTACTTGATAGTGCAACTCAATTAAATCAACTAATAAATTTGTGACATCCGTTCTGGTCTATAAAATTTTTATGGTTACCAACAAGTTCCCTATTTAATACAAAAGTATTAACTAGGGTTTATATTACCTGGGTTCTTTAAAGATTCCTATAGGCGCAAGCCTCTATAGTTAATTACCTCCCAAATGACTGAAGTCACATAGAAGAACTCTCAATTTAGAAAAGCGGTATCCATTTCCATGAATTTCAAAGGTTAGGGTTCTCAAAGTATGTGAGGTGATCACAGAAAAATATATAAAGAAATTTATATCTATTTTTGATGAAAATGCACTTTAAAGAGAGGTATTTTCTTTATTTTATTGCAGGAATGAAGATTTATTAGTGATAAAAGCAAAAAGCATGAAATGGAGCAAATTTGGATCAAAAATGAGAAAATTCATGCTAATTTAACTACTTCACCGACGGCGAGATCGTGAGGAGAAATTTCTGAAGGAATTATAACTGCCTCGCCGACAGCGAGCCTGAGCCCACCGAAAGCGAGATCGCGCAGTTTGAAGACCTTCTAGAAGCCCCGCTGACGGCGAGGTCGTTTCCCGCCGACGGCGAGCTAGTTCAAAATGCATATACATTGAACCTGGACACTTTTTGAAGAGGTGTTTAAGCACCCCTTGTACCTTTGCCTACCTCTATAAATAGAGGCCGAATTCTAGAGTATGTGTGTGTCTTTTGAGTCTTCTGTGAGTCTATTTCTAGTGTAATTTGTGTGAGTTTAATTTAGTTTGAGTGTATTTAGTGAGTTCATTGAGTGCTATTTTGTTGCTTTACTAGAAGGAAAAGTCAAAGGAACTTCAAGGAGTCTGCTTGGGAAGGAAATTAAGATAAGTATATTTGTTTATTGTTGTTAATTTTAAATGAAATTCATGCTTTGTTTTATTCCTATGCATTCTGAGTAGTTTTCTTAGTCTTTCTCCTTGTTTATGAAAATTATGCGGATTGATGAGATTAAATAAAAGCACTTAATATAATATAAATAAATTGTGATAATTTTTACTTAAAACTTAATTTACTTTCAATCTGGCCAATTAAGTAGTTAAAATATGTTGAATTATCAACTATAGTAAAAATTACATCCAATATTCAGGGAATCAAAAGCCTTGGAAGGCGGGTGCAAATAAATAGGGAAATATTAATTATGAGGCGTAGAATTGGATATTTAGTGTGACAGACTAAAATACTGAATTTGATCCTACTGTTTGAGAGCTGAAGTGTAGATGTTAGCCCTCAGGTGAGGGGAACGTGGGAGCTCTGAAGTGGCAGCCAGTATCCCCCCAACTCAGCCGCGGATTCGGTAATCAAACATAGGATTAGTCAAAGTTCTTTGCACCTGGACCAAAGGGTAAAGAACAGGGAATGCTCCTATTTGTCACAATACAATTTAAAAATTCTATTTAAATTCATCATTTCACTTAATTTTCTAAAAACAAGGAGAAGGATACTTTTTCTGAATTAATTAAATCAACTTATTTCAAGCATTAGTTTACTTTAGTTTATTATAGTTACCTTGAATATCTGTTCACTTTATTAATAAGTAATTCCTTTAAATTTAGCTGATAATAATTCTGTTAAAAACTTCCCTGTGGGATCGATAACCAGGACTCCACTAGAGCCCTGTATTACTTGATACGATACGTATACTTGCATAGAATCCACATTATACATTAAATCATATACCTATATTTAAAGCGGGATCTAGTTTTTGGTTCCGTTATTATAAACATAAATTGCATACATACAAAAAGTGGGTCAAGTTTTTGGCGCCGTTGCCGGGGAAGTAAAGAAATTATTTACTAAAGTAACGGACTATTTTTTTTAAAATTGTATGCGAAAATTTGGAAACAAAAAATTAATACCTTACGATTCAGATTTAGAGCATACAATTAAAAGAATTAGAAAACAAAAAAGAGAAATTATAAATTTAACACAAATGGCAAATATACTCGAAAATGAAAATATCGATCAACCAAGACCATTACGAGATTATGCCAACCCTACATTAGATGAAATTCATTTAACTATTCAAAACCACGATGTAGTGCGCTAATTCATTCGAACTTAAACACTGCAATTATCCAAATGGTACAAAACATTTAGTGGTTCACCTATCGAAGATCCTAATTTACATCTTGCTAGTTTTTTAGAACTATGTGCTACTTTCAAATATGAAGGAGTATCTAACGATGCTTATCAGACTTAGACTTTTTCCTTTTTCTTTAAGGGATAAGGCTAAAATGTGGTTAAATTCATTGGCACCTGGATCTATTAAAACTTGGGGAGAATTATCACAAAAATTTCTATCCAAATATTTTCCACCATCTAAGAATGCTAAGCTTAGAAATGATATAACTTCTTTTAGTCAGTTTGATGGAGAGTCAATATATGAATCTTGGGAGAGATTTAAAGAACTTCTTAGGAAATGCCCACATCATGCGTTACCAGTTTGGTTAATTATCCAAACTTTTTATAATGGATTAGTAGGATCTTTAAGATCAATCATCGATGCTGCTTCTTTGGAGGATCTTTAATGTCAAAACCATTTGATGAAGCCTATGCACTAATCGAAGAAATGGCAACAAATAATTTTCAATGTCCTAGCTGATAGAATGAATCCGAAAAAATAGCTAGTATTCATGAAAATGATGCAATATCTATGTTAGCTTCACAAATCGCTGCTATATCTAAAAAATTACATCATTTTGGAATGAATTACTCTCCAACTATAACAGAAGAAAATTCATCTCGACAACTTATAGAATCTCAATCTCAATATGAAACAATTAATGCAATTAACAACAGACCCAATAATCCTTATGCAAACTATTATAATCCTGGATGGAAAAATCATCCTAATTTTAATTGGAATAATAATACAACTAATCAACCATGGATGAATAATATAACACAACAATTAGGAAATCCATCTAATTAAGGAAATCCTAATTATAAACCTAATTATCCACCTGGATTTAATAATAATAACCCTCAATTTAAAGATAAGAAATTATCTATAGAAGAATTAATATTAAATATGGGTCAACATTTACAAAATCAAGGAAATCAATTACAAATACAAGGAAATCAATTACAAAATCAAAGGACAGCTATCAAAAATATTGAAACTCAACTTGGACATATCGCTACTGCACTTAATAATAGAATACCTGGAACATTTCCTAGTAATGTGGAAATAAATCCTAAAGACAAGGGAAATGAACAAATTAAAGCGATACAACTATGAAGTGGAAAAGAATTAGAACCTCGAATTCAGAAAGAACTTGAAAGTCCAAAAGAGGAAGTGGAAATTGAAAAGGAAAAGAATCAACAAGATCAAAACTTAGAAAATCCTTTAATACCAATGAAAATTTCTATTGAAAAACCTCCACCACCATTTCCTCAACGACTAATTCAACATAAAAAAGACAAACAATTTGCTAAATTCCTTGAAATTTTGAAGAAATTAACGATAAATATTCCTTTCGTAGAAGCTTTAGAGCGATATGCCAAACTATGTAAAATTCATGAAAGATATTCTAAATAAAAAAAGAAAATTTACCGATAATGAAATGGTTGCACTTAGTGAAGAGTGTAGTGCTTATTATTCGAAAAAACTTCTCGAAAAAGTAAAAGATCCCGGTAGTTTCACTATACCCTGCGCTATGTGGAGAAAAATTCTATGGAAAAGCTTTGTGTGACTTAGGAGCAAACATCAATCTAATGCCTCTATCAATTTTTAAGAGATTAGGATTGGGAGAAATTTCACCTACTTCGATAACTCTTCGATTAGTCGACCGTTACATTACATATCCTAAGGGAGTTATTGAAGATGTATTAGTAAAAGTGGATAAATTTATCTTCGTTGTAGATTTTATTGTTCTAGATATGGAAGAAGATAAAGAAATTCCTATCATTTTAGGAAGACCATTTTTAGCCACCTGGAAAAGCTATGATTGATGTTCGAAAGGAGAATTAACTATGAGAGTAAATGACTAAAAAGTAACTTTTAATATTGTTAAATCAATGAAATATCCTAGCGTTAGAAAAAGATGATGAGTGTTTTCGAATGGAAGTACTCGATCATTTACAAAAAGAACATTTTAAAGAATATTATGAAGAAAAATTAGAAAAAGAAAATATTGAATTAATTGAAAAATCTGAGAGAAATGAAGAATTAGATTATATTCAAGAGAAATTTGAATTTTTGGATAACACTGAAAATACTGAAAAAATATAGTTCCATCAATTATTAAACCTCCTGAACTTGAGTTAAAAATGTTACCTAATCATTTAAAATATGCTTACTTAGGTAATTCTTCAACTCTACCAGTTATTATTTCATCTGAATTAAATGAATCTCAAGAACAAAAACTTTTAGATACGTTAAAAAAATATAAGAAAATTTTTTGTTTGACTTTAGCAGATATTAAAGGAATTAGTCCTTCAATACTGTATGCACGAAATTATTTTAGATAATGAACATAAACCTAAAGCAGATCCACAAAGGAGATTAAATCCGATAATGAAAGAAGTAGTCAAGAAAGAAATTTTAAAATGGTTAGATAATGGTATTATATATCCTATTTTTTACAGTGCTTGGGTAAGCCCAATTCACTGTGTACCTAAAAAAGGAGGGGTGATCGTCAAAGTTAATGAAAATAATGATCTTATCCCTATAAGACAAGTTACTTGGATGGCGAATATGTATTGATTATAGAAAATTAAACACGACCACTAGAAAAGATTACTTCCCTTTACCATTTCTAGACCAGATGTTAGATAGATTAGCCGAACAAAAGTATTTTTGTTTCTTAGATGGATATACCGGTTATCATCAAATACAAATTGCTCCTGAGGATCAAGATAAAACTACATTTACTAGTCCTTATGGAACTTTCGCTTTTCGAAGAATGCCTTTTGGATTATGTAATGCACCTGCAACATTCCAAAGATGTATGATGTTTATATTTAGTAAATTAATTGATAATGGAATAGAAGTATTTATGGATGATTTCTCTATATTTGGAATAACATTTGACACATGCTTAAATCATCTTGAAAAAGTATTTGAAGTATGTGAGAAAACTAATTTAGTTCTTAATTGAGAGAAATGTCAATTTATGGTTACAGGCGGCATTGTATTAAGGCATAAAATTTCAGAAAAAGGCATGGAAGTAGACCGTGCAAAAATTCAAGTAATAGCTAAATTACCACCTCCAACTACGGTAAAAGGGGTAAGAAGTTTTCTTGGATATGCTGGATTTTACAGGCGTTATATTAAAGATTTTTCAAAAATTACTAAACCTCTATGCCAAGTTCTTGAAAAGGACAAGAAATTTGAATTTACAACTGAATGCCTAAATGCTTTCGAATTAATAAAAGATAAATTAATTACAGCACCTATAATAGTTTCACCTAATTGGGAGAAACAATTTGAGCTTATGTGTGATGCTAGTGATTATGCTATAGGAGCAGTTCTTGGGCAAAGATATGATAAGATTTTCAAAGTTATATATTATGCTAGTAAAATTCTAAATGATGCTTGAAATAAATTATACGATTATCGAAAGAGAATTATTAGCGATTGTATATGCTTTTAATAAATTTCGGCATTACATAATAGGAACTAAATGCATTATGCATACTCGATCATTCTGCTATAAAATATATAATGCAAAAGAAAGATTCTAAACCAAGATTAATCGGATGGATATTATTAATGCATGAATTTGATTTTGAGATAGTTAACAAAAAGGAACCGATAATCAAATTGCTGATCATTTATCAAGATTAGAAAATCATGAATCATCTAATATTGATAATGAAATTTTAGACAGTTTTTCCGATGAACAACTTTATAATATTAATGAGTTGAAAATACCTTGGTATGCTGATATAGTAAATTATATTGTAAGTGACATTTTACCACCTATGTTAACTTTGCAACAACAGAAAAAATTCATTCACGATACTAAATCATATTTTTTGGATGAACCATACTTATATAAGCAATGTAAGGATCTAATTATTAGAAGATGTGTACCTTATGAAGAAATTGAACCAATTATTCAAAAATGTCATGATTCTGATTTTGGAGGACATTTTGGGACAGATAAAACTGCATATAAAATTCTACAATTTGGATTCTATCGGCCTACTCTATTTAGAGATGTATATAAATATATAAAAACTTGCGATAAATGCCAAAGAGTAGGAACATATCAAGAAAAAATGAAATGCCTCTGAATTTTATATTAGAAGTTGAAATTTTTTATGTTTGGGGATTAGATTTCATGGGACCATTTATTCCTTCATTTGGAAACTCATATATATTAGTAGCTGTTGATTATGTTTCCAAATGGATTGAAGCACAAGCTTTATCTAGATGTGATGCTAAAAGTGTTTTAAAATTCTTAATGAAAAATATTTTTACTAGATTTGGAATGTTGAGAGTGATTATCACTTACGGAGGAACTCATTTTAGAAACAAATATATTCACAAACTAGTAAAAAAATATAATATTATGCATAAGATATCGACTGCTTATCATCCACAAACTAGTGGATTAGCTGAAGTTTCTAATAGAGAGATTAAGCGTATATTAGAAAAGTCCGTAAATCCTAATAGATCGATCGGTCTATAAGACTAGACAATCGCATTATGGGCATACAGGATCGCTTATAAAACTCCGTTTGGAATGACTCCTTATAGGCTTATATATGGAAAAACTTACCACTTACCAGTTGAATTAGAACATAAAGCATATTGGGCGATTAAAGAATTTAATTATAATATGAAAGAAGCTGGTGAGAAGAGGTTGTTGCAATTAAATGAATTGGAAGAATTAAGGAATGAATCATATGATAATGATAGGATTTATAAAGAAAGAATGAAATTATGGCATGATCGGAAGATTAATCGGAGAAATTTTGAACCGAGCCAGAAGTTTTGCTTTATAATACTAGATTGAAATTATTTCTGAGGAAATTGAAATCTCGATGGCTAGGACCTTTCACCATAAATCAAATATTTTCTTATGGAACTATAGAAATTGAAGATCCAAAAACAGGACATAGATTTAAAGTAAATGGACATAGATTAAAACCATATTTCAAAAATAGACGACCAAATTTTAAAGTGGTTTTAATGCTTAGTCAACCTGAACACTAACTGAATTAGGTCGGGCTGATGAAGTTAAACCAAGCGCTTTATGGGAGGCAACCCATAGTAGTCTTTTATTTTTAAAAATCTACATATTAGTGAGTCTATATTATTAAAATAAATCTTACTACTCAAATTTTTTATTAGAATCATCACAAAATTGAACCTATTTGATGAGATAAGAAAATATTCGGACCAGAGCGAAATTGGGCGATCTTTACGAATCTCGCCGACAGCGAGCCCGAGCCCGCTGACAGCGAGATCGTGAATCATTACTCATTTAGTTTTATAACTAAGTCGCTGACGGCGAGGAACTTCCCGCCGACGGCGAGGCAGTTAAAAATTTGGTTTCTTAAAGATTTTTCGTGCGGTTTTGGACGGATCTAAGCCATTCCTTCGTAAGAAATTATTCCAAATCTGATTTTACACCATTTTCTTCCTTAGGAACGACTAGAGGCCAATCCATTCCATTCAAAATGGCCTCCAAATTCCTAGAAACCACAAAAACTGAAGTTTTCAACCGGAGAAAATTCGTCAGTTCGGAGGCTTAGCGAATCTTCAACAAAGGCTTGATGAAGAAAAGACTTATCAAAAAAAGAGGATTCGTCAATAGAGGAGTAGAGAATGCTACTATAAAAATCGAAGAAATGATCGCACAGCGGCATTGGGAGGTATTTTGTTATACAACTTCCGTTGTAGTTATACCGAGTAGTTAAAGAGTTTTACTCTAATTTACATGCGATCAACAATGGAAATGTGTACGTCGAGAGGAAGATGGGTAACATTTACTCCGCAAGGGTAAATGAATTATTTTCTATAGAAAATACCTCTGTTTGTCACTATTCCAACTTTGTGCCTTCAAGATACAATATGAACGAAATCTATAGATACGTGACTGATGAACCGGATGATTGGGAATTACGAGAAGATGAGTATGTCAGTTTTTCTACATCACTTCTAAACCCTGTCTCGAAGCACTGGCATTTCTTTATATCATCAAAACTATTACCTACCATGAGAGTAAATAAAGTTTCAAAGGAATGCGCTATTTTAAACTATTGTATTCAAATTGGATTACCTATCGATGTTGGATCAATAATAGTAAAGTCGCGTTAGGATTAATTGTGCATGGGTCGGTTCATGGACTTGGACACCCATCTACTATATTTGCTTTATGCGATCGATACCAAGTTTCTTATGAGGCTTGGGAAAAAGTACTTTTACCATGGAAACCACTGGATCCTACTCGATATGTTTCCCACTTTGGATAACAATGATGAGATCACCGTTATTTCGACGAGCATCACGGAACAATCCTTTAGCAAGGCCCTTTATCGATAAGACTAATTTCGTTACGAAGAAGATTAAAGGATTGGAGAAAGAATTGCAAAATGTGATGAATTCTATTGACTATATCTCTGATATGTTTGATCATATTGATTGGAGAATGAAGGAGCACTTTGATCATACTGGACATCTGGAGGCCAGTTTTATTCATCTACTAAGACAGAAAGGATGGATTAAAAAACCGACACTATTCATCATCCCTTTCCTCAAATTTTTAAAAAAACCGACCTAGGGCTTGAGAGATCTCGGATTTGAAGCGATTTCAACACTTTTTGACACCAGATTTTATCTTCCCTTGGTAAGAGCTTCACTCCTATGCAAAAATTTTTTATTTTCACCATGAATTTCTTCTACATTGGGATATTTTGAAAAATTTTGAAATGTGAAGAAAATACTTGGAAGAATTTCATAGAAATTGATTTAAATGGATTTTAGCTGTTGTAGGAAGCCTTCTTAGTAATATTTTGGAGTTTAGTTAAAATTTTTGTATATTTCACAGATCAAGAAATGGCTCCACGACAAAAGCGACGATTAGATTTTGACGAAACTCGATTCATTAATGCGAGAGCACAAACTCGATATTTTCAAAACATTCAAGCAAGAAAGTGCATACAAGATCGAGTTTTCAAGAATCCAGGAGGAGAAGTAGAGCGAGTTATAAAGGAACGAGGATGGGAAAACTTTTGTTTCGTTACCAACAGAGCAGCGGTAGAAGTTGTGAAGGAATTTTATACAAACTTAACACAGGCTGAAGATGCACCGGTTAGGGTTAGAGGATTTTTTGTAGATTTCAGCGCTGCTCGAATAAACGCTTATTATGAAGTTCGAGACACCTTGAGCGAATATGAAACTTTTGGAACTATGGAAGGACCATTGGAAGAGGTGATCGACTTTCTCACTGATGGGAAAGGAGTCTGGAAGATAAAGCAGCGGGAACGGGTAAACTTCTCTCTTTCTATGCTAAATGCAATATCAAAAGCCTGACATTATTTTATTTGTTCTACTTTGTTACCTACCTACCACCATAGTGAGGTAACAAGAGATAGAAGCGATTACGAATTTACGTATTCAGAACCAAAAGAGTATTAATGTAGGAAATATTATATATAAAAACATATTAGCCACTGCTAGAAATGAAAGTGGAGGAGGACTAGGACATCCTGGTCTTATCTATGCACTTTGCCAATTATCTGGGGTAGAGGCAAGAGATGATGAGAAATGGATAGAACCTATGAAACCCCTTACTCGAGCTAATATAAACAAAATATGAATCCTACGAAAGATGGAGATCCGGGACGAGGATTATGTACCTTCTTCAAGTAGAGATATACCCTCTACTAGTTATGAACCACCCCCTCGGTACACCACTCCTACCCTTCAAGATCCGATGAATGAATTAACCACGAGTAGAAAGAGTTTTGAGTCATTTGGAGAAAATATGGAAAGAAGATTTGAGCATATAGATCAAAGAATCAGATGCTTGGAGAGAAGACACGATTATGATAGCGAATATCTCCAACTACATTCAGAGTACGAGATTGCATACTATGAAGCTGAGCGTCGTTATAGTAGTGGTGATTTAGATGTTGTCTTTCCTGAGTGCCCCCGTTATACACGATACCGACCTGCTCGACCTTCTCGACTTTGGAGATTAGGGAGATGACATAGCTTGGGACTTTGATGCAGAAGATTAGAGTCTTTGTTTAGTTTGTTTGGGTTATTTAGATTTGGTTTTTTGCAAACTTTATTATTTCTGTGTGTAATATTTTAGTACTTTCTGTGGACTTTGGACTTGATATGTTATTTGTTTATTTGAGCAGTGATGTTAAATTTCTTATGTGTGTTAAATTAGTTGCAAATTTTTTTATATATAGGATGTTAGTCTTTCTTTAATATATTGTTTAAATTGTAAATGTATGTGTAGTAACAAATTAAGTTTTCTTTGTTATGTTTGATACTTATTTTAAAAAAAATTTCCATCCCTGTACTTTCTTTTTAAATATTATATATGGAAGAATACTAACGATACAGAGTTACGTAAGTAATGAAAAAGCACTGCAAAAATTTCAAAGAAAAGAAATACCTTAAGCTCGAAAGGTATGATGAATTTTATTTATATACTTTCCCTTTTTCACTATGTAGTATAGATAGAAAAATTTAAGTTTGGGGGAAGGTAAAAATACAAATTTAATTATTAAAATTGTTCTCAAATTCTTTTTTCAAAAATTATTATTAAATGATTTTCTATAGTAATTTTCAATTTAATAAATATGAGTTGCTTTATTTATTTATTATATAAAGTTAAAGAAAATATTTCTAGTAATTCAATTAATCAATAGAATAAGATATTTGGTTAAAAGGAACAAGAATATAGTAAACTATTTAAAGTAAGGGAAACTATATTCTAAAAATTGGAAATTCTTAAGGATGTAGATGAAAAGAAAGGATAGAAACTCAATGAAGTAAAAGTTATGAAATATATATAAGCAAAGAAATATTTTAGGTCTGAAATTTAGGAAGAGAAATTGAAGTTCAAAATTATTAACAGACTATCCAGATACAGTAATCCTCACTTGAAAAAGAAAAAGAAAAAGAAAAAAAAAGAGAAGGAAAAAGAAAAAGAAAGAGAAAGAAAAGAAAAGAAAAATATAAGTGAGGAGAAGCTTGAGGAGATGCCTTATCAAAAATTGGCTTCAATGGATTCAACCTAAAGGGTAAAACTTAACTATATTTCTAAACTTATATTTGTGGATTAGTATTTTACTAAATAGAGTTTTCTTGAATTCCTATCATCTAAATATCTTAAGTAATTTATAAATTTTTAATATTGTCATTCCTGAATTAAATAGAAAGCTAGAAATCTTAGACCTAATAACTTAATAATCTTATCTCTATAAAATTAATTTAAATTACTAAGAAATATTTCTATTTAACTTTATTATAATGTTATTTAAAATTAATTCATATATTATTTGAGTTGAAAAATTCTATTATAGAAATCATTACTTTTATTTAGTATTAAAATTACTTGAGGACAAGTAATAATTAAGTTTGGGGAATTTGATCACAAAAAAATATATAAAGAAATTTATATCTATTTTTGATGAAAATGCACTTTAAAGAGAGGTATTTTCTTTATTTTATTGCAGGAATGAAGATTTATTAGTGATAAAAGCAAAAAGCATGAAGTGGAGCAAATTTGGATAAAAAAGGAGAAAATTCATGCAAATTTAACTACTTCGCCGACGGCGAGATCAAGGCCGCCGACGGCGAGATCGTGAGGAGAAATTTCTGAAGGAATTATAACTGCCTCGCCGACAGTGAGCCCGAGCCCACCGACAGCGAGATCGCGCGGTTTGAAGACCTTCTAGAAGCCCCGCTGACGGCGAGGTCGTTCCCGCCGACGGCGAGCTAGTTCAAAATGCATATACATTGAACCTGGACACTTTTTGAAGAGGTTTTTAAGCACCCCTTGAACCTTTGCCTACCTCTATAAATAGAGGCCGAATTCTAGAGTGAGTGTGTCTCTTTTGAGTCTTCTGTTAGTCTATTTCTAGTGTAATTTGTGTGAGTTTAATTTAGTTTGAGTGTATTTAGTGAGTTCATTGAGTGTTATTTAGTTGTTGTACTAGAAGGAAAAGTCAAAGGAACTTCAAGGAGTCTGCTTGGGAAGGAAATTAAGATAAGTATCTTTGTTTATTGTTGTTAACTTTAAATGAAATCATGCTTTGTTTTATTCCTATGCATTACGAGTAGTTTTCTTAGTCTTTCTCCTTGTTTATGAAAATTATGCGGATTGATGAGATTAAATAAAAGCACTTAATATAATATAAATAAATTGTGATAATTTTTACTTAAAACTTAATTTACTTTCAATCGACCGATTGAGTAGTTAAAATATGTTGAATTATCAACTATAGTAAAAATTACATCCAATATTCGGGGAAGTCGAAAGCCTTGGAAGGCGGGTGCAAATAAATAGGGAAATATTAATTATCGAGCGTAGAATTGGATATTTTAGTGTGACAGACTAAAATACTCAATTCGATCCTACTGTTCGAGAGCTGAAGTGTAGATGTTAGCCCTCAGGTGAGTGGAACGTGGGAGCTCTGAAGTGGCGACCGGTATCCTCCCGGCTAGCAGACGGATTCGATGATCAAACATAGGATTAGTCAAAGTTCTTTGCACTCGGACCAAAGGGTAAAGAACGGGAATGCTCTATTTGTCACAATACAATTTAAAAATTCTATTTAAATTCATCATTTCACTTAATTTTCTAAAAACAAGGAGAAGGATACTTTTTCCGAATTAATTAAATCAACTTATTTCAAGCATTAGTTTACTTTAGTTTATTATAGTTACCTTGAATATCACTCTATAAGTAAGTAATTCCTTTAAATTTAGCTCATAACAATTATGTTAAAAACTTCCCTCTGGGATCGATAACCAGGACTCCACTAGAGCCCTGTATTACTTGATACGATACGTATACTTGCGTAGAATCCACATTATACATTAAATTATATACCTATATTTAAAGCGGGATCTAGTTTTTGGTTCTGTTACTATAAACATAAATTGCATACATACAAAAAGTGGGTCATGAGGTAGTAGGAAATCTAATAGAAGAGTGGTGCAAAGTGGAACATTTATTTTAGGAATCAAAGGAGAGAGGAGTAGGAGGTGCCATAGATCTCGAGGCGAGCCTCAGTGACATCCCAAACTATCCTATTATTTAGCTTCAGTTTAGAGAAATTATTAAGTGTTTACTCCTGTTAATTTTATTAAGTAGGGCTTACATTCACTAGATACCTATCATATGAACAGCCTGGAAGAAAGCAGGGTTTATGTCATATCAGATGACAACCTCGAAAACCTAAGGTGAGTTAGGGCTTAGGTTGCGCAACATGGCTATGCAAATGCCTAAAAGATGAGGTGAGGATTTATGTCGCACTAGGCAAGCTACCTCGAAGTCCTATGGCTTATTGTTCTAATTCTGAGGAATGGTTTAGCTGAAGTAGACATGTTTTGCTGTTGAAGATGGTCATGCTGCCCACAATGCATGCTCCACACTCCTCATCATAGCAGGTTTAGTTTAAGAAGTGACAATCAGGGGGGTGAGAGAAGTGTCATGTTCTAGAAGGTTGAAAATTTAGGTGGCTTAGTTTTTTAATTAAAACAATTTTTTAAGTTAATTATGGCGACACCGTTTAGGATCCCATGGTTCCCTTGTTCCGGCACCACCATTTTCATTGGATTTGCTTAGTCTAGATGAATTTACTAAACCCAACTTAATGAGTTCTATACTTTCATCTAGACAGTGGGAAATCTCGTCAGCAACACGTTGGTTACTTCATCTAAGGGATTCCCGGTCATCAATTGAGACGTCTTAAGTTTAGTTACAATTGCAAGTTTTATTTTGTTTGTGATTAAAATTTGAGTTGTTTTATATTTTGAATGTTGTGAGGTGATTTTTGTTTTGACAAGCAGGTATCATGATTTGCATGAAGAAAATGTACAGTAAAGCAAAAAAAGTGAAAGTATAGTAGGGAGACAAACCGTAGTGGCGGTACAGGTAGCAAAGTAAGACAGTAGTAGCAAATAAGTGGTGCAAGTGTTTGCTGAGGTTTATATGAAAGTTTAAAAGTCTGAAGAAAAAGTCAAAAAAATGAACAATTCATAGAAAGTTTAATGAAAGATATCGGAAACAAAGTCTGTAGAGAGCACGAGAAAAACTCGTAGAAAAACTCACAGAAAGCCACGAAGAATGGACTACAAGTCTGGGAGGACCGTAAGCACGATGGCATGGAGGACTCAGAGCTATGCTATATATCCTAACCTTAGGTTCTAGCTACCAGACTGTCTTCCTACAGAGGGCAGTCCTAACTCGATCCAGACAGTCAACTGTGGACCTTTGTAGATTTTTCATTAATTTAAATTTGGATTTCATGCAAGACTCGATCCAGACAGTCAACTGTGGACCTTTGTAGATTTTTCATTCATTTAAATTTGGATTTCATGCAAGTAAAAATGTATGGGTGAAAGGCTATTTTTTAGTGGGTTAGTTTTGTGTTTTAAAATGTATTTGTATATTTTGTAAAACAGTGTGATCCACATGTTGACTACCCTAATAAAGTTAGCACTAATAGCAACCTAAGGGTGACGGTGGTAGATACCCCGAGGGTGGGTGAATAGTGTCGTGAATTCCTTCCTCTACCCTCTCCAGGGTCACTGAGTCAGGAGGCACTATTTTAAGAATTCTCTCGTATCCTTCTCTAATGCAATGTCATCATCGTCCTCCCCCATCCATCCTACTTACGGCCTTGTTTGATGGCTCCACATATAGCGGAAGGCTATACATGCGCACTTATGTGTCTTGCATAAGCACTTGACTTTGTCCAATAAACAAGAATAAAAAAAAGGACAGGGGTTTCAAGGAGAAGGAAAGGGGAGAAAAAAATCCACCTAACAAAATGTCATAAAAGAGGTGGGTTGTTTCTCATAATTGAAGAAAAACTAGAACACATGTCAAAGCAGCTAAACCTCTCACAACATGGTGCAGAGAGGTAATGATGAGACATGTAAAACAGGTAGGCTAAGACCCTCCATCATGGTGCAAGGGGTCACCATAGAGTGTATATGGTAAAGGAGTCAAACCTCTCCAAGATGGTGCAAGATTTTAGTATGTGAAGTGAGAAAAACAACGAACTCCTCCAACATGGTGTGATGAGGAATCGTCAGTGGAAGGCAACTAGACCGAGCCCACAAATGGCTAAGAATGAGTATGCAAAAGTCTTAAATCCTTTCACATGTATAAAATCATAACAAAAAAGATTTCACAAGTAAGGTGATGTTGTGAGTAAAGTTGTGTAAGGATGTGATGTGTAAAGTGATGTAGGATGTGATGTGTAAAATGATATGAGAAGTGGAGCAATGTAGTATGTAAGGTAACGTAGGATGTAATGTAGAATATGGGGTAGGAAATGTGGTAATGTTAGTGTAAGGAGTTGAAGTAATGTATGGTGTGTGATAATGTAGCATGTGAAGCGATTTAGGGTGTGATGTAATATGTGGAGTAGTGTAGGAAGTGAAGTAATGTGACATATGAGGTTGTGAGGTAATGTATCATATAGCGGTAATGTGGTGTAGGGTAATGTAGTGTAGGGTAATGTGGCGTAGTGATATAATGAGTATGATGATGTAGGTTATGTCGGATAATGTAGTGTATAGGATGTGGGTTGTGTATGTGGTGTAGTAACATAAGGCAAAAGAAGAAGTTTAAAATAAAAGCCAATGAACAACATAGGAAAACTGAATTTGATCGAGAAAAATCGGGCAGCATAACGGCATAAAAAATCAATTTTTCACACTTTCAATTTGCATAAAAGAAGTTCCACAAGCATTTATATTTATGTAACATTCAATATTTCCGTCAATTTCGAGTTCCCACATTCACAACAACATGAAAGTGAAGTAACATGAGCATATGACACTATTCCAAGCATTTTAGGAAAATGAAAGAGCAAGTGAAAAAATGTAAAGACACCTAACTTAAGCATGTAAGTTGAGGGTATTTAAGCATATAAAACATATCCAAGATCTCGCTTTGAAGTGGTAAATTTGCTACTTTTCTTCCTTCCCTTTTTCTCACTTAAAAGCAATTTAAACCACATTCATCCATGCATATATGAAGTGAGGGCAGCGAAGACATGCTTCCAATTAGCCCAAAAAGATAGCATACAAGTGCACTTTTCACCTCTAGGCAACCATACGTATGTGTCGGCATATTTTTAGGTTATGTTGTATTTTGAAAAGGAGGTCGCCTGCAGAATTTGTCGGTGAATTTTTAATTTAATTTAAATATATAATTTGAAAAGTAGTATTTGATTTTTTGAAAATAATTTTAAGTTTGAAAAATTTAAGATATGAAATCAAACCGATCTCACATCCAGAATAGTTTATATAAACGAGCACCGCAACACAAACCGTGTATCTATCCCAGAAGAATAGACACCATCGCTTGATAATGAGGCTCAATTAAATAAACTAGAAGATTTGTGACATCCGTTAGGTCCACGAACCAATCTTATAAGCCGACAAGTTCCCAGCTTAATATAAATGAATTAAGCGGGGTTTATATTACTCGGGTTCTTAAAGTTCCCTATAAAGGCAAGCCCCTATAGTTAATTACATCTTAAATGACAGGAATCATTTAAGAAAACTCTCGATAATGATAAGTGGTTTTGCTCTCAAGAATTTCAAAGTTTAAGGTTTTTAAAGGATTTGAGTTTTGCAAATTTCAATAGGGAATGGATCAAATTTGGAACAATTTATTTTAAGAGTCCAAAGAAGGAGAAGTAGGAGAAGCCTAGGATCCAAGAAGAATCTTGGCAACTTCTCAAACTATCCTATTGTTTGGCTTCAATTAAGGAATTTATTTAATGTTGAAATCCTGAAAATTTTAATTAATTAGGACTTATATTTGTATGACATGATCAGACAAATAGCCTTGAAGATATGAGGGTTTATGTCGTACCAAACAACTACCTCGGAATCCTAAGACCGGTTAGGGCTTAATTTGCATAATATGATTATGCAAATGCCTAACGAAAAGGTTGAGGATTTATGTTGCACTAAGCAAACTACCTCGAAATCCTATGGCTTGGTTGTTTAATTCTAAGAAAGTTTCTTGAAGTAGATCCGGAGTTTCGTTGACAAAGATGGCCGTGTCGCCCACCGTGCTCCAAGCTTCTTGTTGTTGCAGAGGTTTAGTTTTAGAAGTCATAAATCAAGAGATGAGAAAAGTGTTTTGGTTTAGAGAGAATCTTAAAATCCAAGTGTTTTTAATATTTTAATTAAAACAAATCTTAAAGTTGTTTAAACAGAACCGATTAGGATCCCACGGTTCCGTCATCACGGCACCGTTATTTTCATCGAATTCACTTAGTCCAGATGAATTTGCTAAACTCAACTGAATGAGTTCCACACTTTCATTTAGACCGTGGGAAATCCCGTTAGCAACACGTGGGTTACATCATCCGAGGTATTCCCAAATCATTCAACGAGACATTTTAATTTAGTTACAATTATAGTTTTATTGTTTTGTTTGTGATTAAATTTTGAGTTGTTTTATATTTTGAATGTTGTGGCGGTGAATTTTATCTTGCAATGACTTTTAATTTAGTTTTAGTTTCAGTTCAGGGACTATCCTAAAGATTTTGATTTTCATGCAACAGTCTTGTTTATCATGCAAGAAAAAAAGTAAAGTACGGTGCATGTAAGTAAATTGCAATAAAGTAAATTGCAATTAAATAAAAGCATACCTGGAGGGTTTTACCTTCATCCCAAGCTGCAATAAAAACACATGTTAAGGCATTTAAATATTTCAACAGATACCTAGGTAAAGCTAACGGAAAGGTTTTGGTTGTCTACCAAATTCCTAATCCTATAACTAATCATCTCCTATGACGTCTAGGTTGTTGGTTTGGTTTAAGGATGATTTTCTTCTCCAAAGAACAATTAAGTTCAATTGTTCTTATAAACATCCCATCATATTGAGGAAGTGCTTAAGATGAGTCTTAAACATCTTTTCAATACCTCTAGGATTGTTTTAAGTCTAAGAGAATTTAATTATACAAGTGAATTAATCATCCAGGAGTTTAATTTTTGTTCTCTTGCTCATTGAACTAGAACATTTTGAATATCCTATAAGTGAAGTAACACTTCACTTGATACCTCATTTAAGAGTTATAATAATAAGAGCTTTAAAAGGGCAAATCAACTTATTAAGTATTTTAATGATTTAAACTTAATGATTTAATTTTAATTTTTACTTAATTATAAAAAATTATTTTAAGTTTGGAATAGTGTTCAAGTTATTTTAGATTTAATTTTTAATGATTTCATTTAGGTTTGTTGTTAAATGATTTTAATTTAATTTAATTCAATCTAATTTTAATTCAATTTAATTTAATTTTAATTTAATTTGATTTGATTTTAATTTAATTTAATTTAATTTAATTTAATTTGATTTAATTTAATTTTAATTTGATTTAATTTAATTTTAATTTAATTTTAATTTAATTTAATTTTAATTTGATTTAATTTAATTTAATTTTAACTTTAATTTAATTTTTAATTTAATTTATTTAATTTTAGTTTAATTTTAATTTGGATTATTATTTTAATTTTTTAATTAAGAATTAAGTATTATTGAAGTGATTTATTTAGGGATTTTTAATTTAAAGAATAATATCCTCTTAATAATATCCCTACTTTAATAATTCCAATTCTATTATTCTTCCAAAATTTCAATTAATTAATTAATTAAAGTTTTATTTTAATTATATTTGAAATGGTTAGTAGGTTTCTACCTCAATCATTTAAGTTTCAATCATCCAAAATCAGTTTAAAATCAAATATTTTACCCTCCCCTTTTTGATTAATCCTAAAATTTTAATTAAGGGTTGAAATTTTTAATTACCCTTTTGCCCTTCAAGCTTAATAATTCTATAACTCATTAAACTAAGCTCAAATGAACTTGAAATTTTTATGTAACCTCACTCACATGTCAATTAAGACATTAGAGGAGAAAATGTGATTTTTTGTATTTAATTTATTTATGTAATTATTTTTATTGGAAAATAATGGTTTTCGAGGAAAATTCAATAACATGACCATGGAAATGTTTCTGTCTTTAAGAAAAGTATGTGATATTTTTAATAACCAGAGGACCATTTGGACCAAATTTGGAGATTTTTTGGATTATATTTTATTTATTACAATTATTTTGAATTTTGGAGTACTAATTAATTTAAAAATGAAATAAAGATTAAAAATTGGATTTTATATTTTTCAAAAATCTCTCTGATATCAAGGAAGTCAGAGAACAAAATTTTATATTTTTCTGATTTTTATTTGATTTATTGGAATTATTTTAGTAGAAATGTTAAGGAAAATCATTTTTTAATTTTAAAAATTGTTTTATCCTTTTAAAATTCAATATCTTATCCTAGAAACTTAGGAAAAATATTTAGTTTGTTGCTAGGTGATTAGAATTCAAAATGTGACATTTTGATGATTTTTAATATTTTTGTGATTTTTATTATTTTTTAATTATTAAAATAATAGCCAAAAATTAACTTTTTTAGAAAATTATAATTTTAATTTTCATAGACTCCCCTGAGGTCAGAGAAGCCCCAAAAACCATTTTTGTGAATTTTTGAAAAGTATTTTGTGAGTTATGAATTTTTAAAGTTTAATTTCATTTTTGGGGCTTAATCAACCCATTTGGTGGGTCAAACCAAGTCCAATTAGTCTCAAATTTTTATGTGAGGTTCTTCTAACCTTAAAGGACAGTGGGTAATTATTTTCAAGTTAATTTGATGTGCAGTTAACCTTAATTAATTAAAGTTCAATCTTGGGTGTTTAGGCCAATTAGAGTTATTCTAAGTGAATCAATTCAAAACCTATTTTTCTTAGGGTCCTCTGGTCATAAGAAACATCACCAAATTTTCCTAGAATTTATTTCACAACATGCTAATTATTGGAATTAAAATACTCAAAAGAGCAACATGACCTTGGAAAATTCAGGGAATGTTCCCAAATTCAAAGGCTTCAAGAGCCCTATGGTCTCATGCTATGATGAATTGTCTACATGCATGGAGAATTGAAACAATGTAGAGAGTAAATAAATCATTAAAAATAAAATACTCAATGAAATTAAATGATTTCTTTTCTACATTATTCTCCTCTGTTCACTGAGCAAGAGGATATTTTTATTTTATTTTTGTGATTTTTCTACACAAAGTTATGCATTTTTAAAGTTCTGGGTATTTAATAAATAAGAAAATTCCATATTTTCCTACTTATCCTACGCGGCGCCGCGTCAACCTCGGCGGCTTTGAAGGGGGTGCGTGTCGCGCTGTGATTGGGCGCCGCCATCTAAGTCAGCCGTCCCGGGGCCCGCCTTTCACGTAACATCTTCCAGTCCAACGCGGTCCGAGCCGTCCATCCGATACACACGCGATCCAACGGCTCTTGGTCATCGTCTCCGACTGGTGTGAACCTGTGACCGTTGACCTTCTAACCCTTATATCTCCCTCATTTCTCAATGAATTTTTATGTTCTTATGCTCTATGGATTCGTCTTGAAGAGATGAACACATCCATATGGTAAACATGCATTGAAATCAATTCATATCAAATGGAGAATCTCCAGGAGCTCGGGAGGAAGAGAGAGCTCATACCTTCGCTCAGAGAAGTGAAGCTTCGATTTGAGAGTTGTGTCACGTTCGATTGGGTCCAAGCAAGCTCCAGATGAAGTCCCTTAGCCTGGTGAATTGCCTAGGTACAAAAGTGACCACAGTCGATCACAAAGCTTGGAGGCAGGAAGCAATGGCTGGCCTGGTGAGGGGGCTTTTGTTCGGGAAGTTCTCCTCTTGGTCTGGTGAAGGTGTAGAGTCAATCAATTTGAGGATTGACTCACTGTGGTGAAGTGTCATGGTTTTGGGCTTGAATTTCAACTCTGAAATTGAGCTCACAGAGAGGAAATGGCAGGGGGATTTTAGTGGGGATCAAGTTCTCTAGGTGTGGAGGAGAGTCTGGAATGATTTTGGCAGAGTTTCTGTATGGTTTGTTTCAGTACCTCTTTTGGCCAAGAGGAGGTGGTGTTTAAATAGGGCTGGCTGGAGGGCTTCCCAGGGAGGGTTGAAGGCTGGGATCAACTGCTTAGATCAAGAGAATAACAGCTGCAATGGCCACTGGACATAGGGCGGCTCGGCAAGATGGAATTTCAATGTTTGGCTCCTTCCAAGGTCTCGGCCATGGTGTTTTCCGGCAGCTGTGGTGGTCGGCCGGCCGAGCATGGGTCACCATCTTGACCAGGGAAGTCAGGGCTGGGGTTTGGTGAAGTGAATTGGCTTTGGACATGTGTAAAGGAGTTGGCTCTAAGTGGTATGGGGATAAGGCCATTTTAGGCTTCATTTGGTCAACTCATCCAAATGGATTGGGTTCACTCTCCCAAAACCTGATTTTGGGTTGAGGCAATCAGTTGAGTCAACCTCCCATGTGTGGTGGAGTCTCCATCAAGGATTAGGTGACAAAACATGGTTTAGTGTGTGACATAGATATGGCTAAAAAGGCTTAATGAAGGATTAGGAAAGGGGGCCCTCCTTTTGCCATTAATAGCTTGGTCACATGTCAAACCCCTCATGGCTTCACATGGTGCTTAAGGATGGCTTCATGGCTCTTATATGGCTTGGGAAAACATGGCTTGGTTTCATGGAAATGGGTTTAAGGAATTTTGGTATTTTGGTCTAAAATTTGGATGGTTTGTCACATGGCTTTGTTTAGAAAGGTTTGATTGCTGATTTAGGACTTAGGAATGATTTTAATTAAGTGAGGATGAGATGAGATTGTAATGTGGGCTTTAGGATGGGCTTGGGGTTTTGAGTTTGGTTAGGAATGGGTTTTTGAATGTCTTTTGCAAGTGGGCTTTTAGATGAAAATTTTGCAAAGGGCCATGCTAAATAAATGTTGGGTTTAGTTTAAGGATGTGTCATGAGTTATTTGGATCAAACTTGAGGTGGTTTGGAATTGAATTGGGTCTAAATTGGGTCTCTTTAGTGATAGGGTCAAAATAGGTCAAAATGGACTAACTTGGGCTAAGGTTGGGCTAATGTTGAAATTGATGTAAAATTAACATTGAGAAATGTTTATGGGAGTGTTTCAAAGAGGTTTCAACTTTGGTTGGGTTTTGATTTTGAGATTTGGGCTAAGTTAGGGTTAAGCTTGGTTTGGGTTGAATTTGAGTGGGGTTTGGGTTCAAGTTTTGGGTAAATTATGTTATTTTTTGTTTATGGAGATGTTAGGGAAGGTTTAGAAAAGATTTGGGGTTAATTGGAGTTGAATAGGGTTGGTTTGGCCTAAGTTTGGGTTATGGGTCAAAATTGGGCTTTAAGCTTAAAAATGAAATTGAATTCAAATGTCAATCAAATTGAGCTTGGATTTGGTCTAGATTAATATTGGGGATATTGAATTGAAGTTTAGAAATGAATTAGACCAAAATTGAGGTCAATTGGGGTGGTTTGGTTTGAGATTGGGTTCATTTGGGTTTAAAATGGGCTAAATTGGGGGTTTTGGCAAAAGTGGGGTAAATTGACAAAATTGGCCCATGGTGTAGTTGAACAAAATGAAATTACGAATATTTAGGATTTTTTGGAATTTTCTGGGAATTTTTGGATTTTTGGGTCAAGAGGGGCATTTTGGTAATTTGGAGGGTATTGGGGGTATTTTTTGAAATTTTGGTATTTTTGGCTGTAAATGATCAATTTTATTGGTGGGGAAATGTTCAAGGTTAATTTTGGAAAAGTTTTGGGTGATTTGGAAATTTTGGTGGTTTTGGGTAGTTCCAAGGGCTTTTAGTAGGTTTGGTGGGTCCAGGGCCCCGGGGGTCAAAAATTGAAATTTTGAAAAATGAAAATTGAGCAAGTGTGAGTGAAATGGAATCATTTTAGTTGAGCCATGAAGCCATATTAAGCCCGTAGGAGCCATGAGAGGACTCATTTGAGGCATTCATTATGTTGTTCCTAACCCTCTTAACTAGGGGCTTAGGGGTTAAGGACAATCCATGTGAATTACCTACATGAGTCAAGAGCTCAAGTTGGGTGAGAGTGTGAGTTTTAGGATTTGGAATGTGTGTGTGAGGGTGTAGTGTATGTGTAAGTCAGCCCTCACCAGACCAGGCCACCCAGGGTGATCCTAAGCCCAAAGAGTCCTATAGGGAACTCATCCTTTAAACCTCCACATTTGATCTCGACCCTCCAGGTGATTAGGGGTTTACAATCAAGCTTGTGGGGTTTGCAGGGAGTTAAGAAGTGGTTGAGTTTCTAAAGGGGTAGGTTCCATCTCTAGTCCTCTAAGATAGTCAAAGGAAAAGCCTAAGGCTAGATCCTAAGTACTAAAGAGAGAAGAGAAGATCTCATAAAAAATGAGGTCAACAAATGGACCCCCAATAGGTGTGGTGTGCTAACCAAGCACACCGCGCGTATTGGTGTTGACCGAAGAGATCAACAAAACCAACACAGATGTCTAAGTGACAAACTTAGGACAGAGTAGAAAAATTTCTGTTTGGGAGTATCAAGTATATCTCAAAACTGGAGGTTCTTGAATTCTCGCTGGGGAAAGGAAAAGGAGGTGAATTCCAAACCACCAGATCTGGGGAACTTCGGTTTAGATTTCGCTTCATTTTATGTTCAAGTTTTGATGTGAGAGTTTAGATTTTTGATTTGGAGTTCCAATTTAGATTGAAGTTTGATTTAAAATCAGTTTAAGGAAATTTGGATTTGAAATGAGAATTGAAACCTAGGTTCCAATCTCGGGATTGCGAAGAAAACTGGAATTTAAGTAACAGTCTCGGAATGTGAATCATAGTTTAAGTGTTGATGGAAAAGGATTAGGATCAGAGTTTAGGTACTGATCCCGAAAGAGGATGAGAACTGGAATGTAGGTACCAGTCTCGTAAATTTTGAATTGAAATGTAGGTATCAATTTGGATGAGAATTGAAATGTAGGTATCGATCTCAAAAGGAGAACTGGATCGTAGGTACCAGTCTCGGAAATTTTGAATTGAAATGTAGGTATCAATTCGGATGAGAATCGAAATGTAGGTATCGATCTTGAAATGAGAACTAGAATGTAGGTACCAGTCTCGGAAATTTTAAATTGAAATGTAAGTATCAATTTGGATGAGAATCGAAATGTAGGTATCGATCTTGAAATGAGAACTGGAATGTAGGTACCAGTCTCGAAAATTTTGAATTGAAATGTAGGTATCAATTTGGATGAGAATCGAAATGTAGGTATCGATCTCGAAATGAGAAGCTGGAATGTAGGTACCGAGTCTCGGAAATTTTGAATTGAAATGTAGGTATCAATTCGGATGAGAATCGAAATGTAGGTATCGATCTCGAAATGAGAACTGGAATGTAGGTACCAGTCTCGGAAATTTTGAATTGAAATGTGCTGTGGAGATTTTGGATTTAGCGGGAGATTGAAATGAGATTATGAAAGTGTTCCACATCCCATGAGAATCAATCAAAGTTTAATTATTTGGTGAAGGGTATGAATCCATGCCATCAGAACCAAATCGAAAATTTTTCGTGGTTCTGAAATCATTCCGAGAGAGGGTTTCAACGGAGGTTTGAAGTAGATCTTGATTTGAAGAAGAATTGGAGG
Source organism: Papilionanthe hookeriana x Papilionanthe teres (assembly GCA_022702705.1). Classification (NCBI taxonomy): domain Eukaryota; kingdom Viridiplantae; phylum Streptophyta; class Magnoliopsida; order Asparagales; family Orchidaceae; genus Papilionanthe; species Papilionanthe hookeriana x Papilionanthe teres. The sequence continues at coordinate 116,578,350 of CM040431.1, forward strand.
ATTTGAAAAGATGGGTTTAGACTAGAATTCAATTTGAGATTTAGATTCGTTTTGTTGGTCCTTTAACGATCTCATTTTTTTTTATTTGTTGTTTATTTAGTGTTCATGTGAATTTGGAGTTCATTTTACTATTTAGATTTTTAGGAAAAGTTCTCATTTATTTTCTTTTCTCTTCTGTTCTTCGTTCAAAGTTCATTTAACTCTAATGGCGTTTCCCAGTCAATTTGCACAAAAAGAGGTGAAGGCAAAATATGACGTAGTCATTTTTATTCCAACTTGCTGAAAGTACATCATACAACTTGATCTAGTCATGATGACATTTTCCTCAGAATTTAATATCTCGTACAATCCATGTAAATCCAAAACGGACTGTGTAAACTTCTTGTTGATAGATCCAAAAGCGTCTGTCAAAAAATCCATGTCTGAATAGTAAGAAACATGGGTAATAACATCACCTTCCAAGCCACCCTTGGCAGGAATGCCGCATGGATGTGCATTGGAGGTGTGCTATTTCCCATGTAGCTCACAGCTCGTAGGGCCGGAGACTCTCCAATTCTGGATCTGGCTGGAAGTGGTAAGGCGCCTTTCTGTCGTCCATCCTTCTACAAGTAACGGAGATCCGCTCCACTGGCACTCCCGGTATACAATGTTTTGCGACGTCTGCTCCATTTCCTTTTAATATCATGACGGAACCTACCGGAAGTGGTATCTCCACCGGCCCTCGGAACTTACCCGGGCCTGCTATCCGGAGGTCAGATCCGAACATGATATTGCATTGGTTGACGAACGAAACTGTGCAGAAAGGTCTGACAAAGTCGTGGTGGTCTATGTGTGGTGGTATGCAGTCGCCTTTCTGGTAAATGTTGATGATGCAACTATTGTGTATACAGTCTGCTTGCAGTACCCCCCACGTTATCATTCTTTTCACCATTCTTTTAATTATCCTAGGCATTGGATCCACCTCACTGCGACGAAGTATCCCTGGTGGATTCCGTTTTCTGTCCTGTGTGAAGTTATAGCAACATCCGCACTGTATTGTGACCCTTCCTTTCCCTGGTATCCATCTCCGGGGTTCTGAATAAGTCTTTTCCCTCAGACGGCCTGCTCGACCCATCTTCTGAAGTTCTAAGATGCAATCCACAATCTGCTGTTGCTCATGTTCTGAGAATACATCTGTGTGTAACTCGAGGCCTTCCAAAATGTTGATTCTCTTCCCTTTAATCCTTTCGAAGTATTCCAAAGTCTTCTTCTCAACATTTTGCATTCTTTCTAATTCATATTATGGGATGAACTGCAAGTGACGAGGCCTAGTAACGTACTGCGGGATGTATGACTCAATCCCGTCACGTTCTCCTGCATACCTTGGCTCCTCGGGGATTATCTCAATCGGGACATCCTCTTGGGTTGCTTCCGCAACAAGGTTCTTCAGATCTGGTATCTCTGTCTGGCGTCGTGGTAGCCTTTCTGCTTCTGATCTTCTTGGATTTTCTCTCATCTTTTCTGTCGTTCTTGGAGCTGGTCTCCTCTTTTCAGGTTCCTGATGAACCGGTATCTTTGAAGTGTGTGTGCTGGCAAAAGCGGTTGTTTCCTCGTGTTGATCTGCTGCTAGTTTAGTCAACATCTTGCGGATACGGCGATTCTTATTTCTTCTTTGGGTAGCAGTGAGAGTAGCTCTCCTCACCCCTCGAATTTACGTGGGTGTGGCGGCGACGAGCCTCGCCCTCTGCCGTGGCAACTACGGACTTAATTTTCTTGCTTTCCTCGATGTTTTTCTTTCTTTTCTTGTTCTTTGGATTGGTGGCTTGGGCCACCCATCTTCATCACTGTCTGGCTATGAAGCCCTTCTCGGTCAACTGGGGCCCAATCATCTTCTTCGTACTGTAGGCCGGTCGGTGTGAAATCCGAATCAATCTCTATCACTGCTCCATCCCTCACCCTCTTTTCATCGAGTGCGAGACTCACGCCATTTCTGAAGTTTAGAACCAACCGCCCGTTCGACATTTCCCTGCGAAAAAGACAAGGAAAGGATCGGGGGCTGTACTCAGAACAAGAACATTAAGAAAATATTTATTAAAGAAAGAGTTTTTTATTATTTGTATTTTTATATTTAAACAGGAGTAGGAAAAGATGAGGAAAGATCAGGAACAAGATCTGATTTGAAAGGAAGAGTAAAACTTTATTATTATGATTTCACATATTTTATTTTTAGCACATATTTTTTGTTAATGATTTTTTTTGTCATCCATTTTTATGCTTTTGGGTTCAGACCCAGTCACAAGTAGTTACTTCACCCGTGTTTCTAGGGATGAGAATTCACTCCTTCGAAACATCAGGTTGCATAATACTTCTTCAAATATAGTCCGTTGATTGGAAGCATTTGTCGTTCTCCTTGGCAATTCACAAGTTGGTAGGAGCCTCCTGACTAGACTGTCTCGACCATAAACGGCCCTTCCCAAGTCGGTTCAAATTTACCACCTATCTTGTGATGTGCAAGAATAGGTCTCTTGAGGACAAGAACTAAGTCACCAACTTTGAAAGTTCTTGGGCGGACCAGTTTATCATGGGCCTGGATCATCTTAGCTTGGTACAATTCCAAATTTTGTTGCGCTGCAATTCTTTTCCCTTCCAAGCTTTCCAGTTCTTCCAGTCGTAATCTAGCATTTTCTTCTGTAGTAATTTTATTTGCAACTGCAATTCTGAGTGATGGAAGCTGAACCTCCAAAGGTAAAGTTGCCTCGGACCCGTACACTAATGTGTACGGCGTAGAATGAGTAGGAGTCCTGAAAGTCGTCCTGTAGGCCCATAAGGCTTCTAACAACTTCTCGTGCCAATTCCTTTTGTTATCATCCAATGTTTTCTTTAAGATTTGGACGAGAGTTTTATTAAAAGCTTCGGCCAAGCCGTTTGCTCTTGGGTAGTAGATCGTTGAGTATCGCCAATCGATCCCTTGTCTTCTGACAAAATCGTTGATCTTTGTGCTCTCGAATGCGGACCCATTATACGAAATGATTCCGCGCGATACTCCGAAACGGTAGACAACTTGATTTTTGAAAAGCTGTAGCATGTGGTGTGCCTTTACTTCTACGAGTGGAACCGCATCGCCCATTTAGAAAAGTAGTACGCAGTACGAGGATGAAGCGATGTCCTCTTGAAGATGGTGGTTCTATCGGACCCACTATATCTATGCCCCAACACTCAAATGGCCACGACACGATTGTCGGATGTAGCACATTTGGAGGTTGGTGTAGAAACACTCCGTGCACTTGGCATTGGTGACAGCTCTTGGCGATCTTCATACAGTCGGTCATCATTGAGGGCCAGTAGTATCCTAGTCTTTTAATCTTCATTTTCATTTTTGGACCCAACTGATGAGTGCCACAAAGTCATGAGTGTACTTCTTTAAAGATTTCACGAGCCTCAGACCCGCTCAGGCACCTTAGCCACATTTGATCAAAAGACCTTCTGTACAACGTATTGTTTATTAATGCGTAAGACAGAGTTATTTTCTTGATCTGATGGGCTAGCGACTTATCGTCCGGTAATTTCCCTGTTTGCGGGTAGTACTGTAGTGGTTGACGCCGATCTTTTGTGTTTTACGTTATTGTCGCTAGTCGATTCCTCTGCTTTTTCGATTTACGTATCATATCCATGTCGAGCTGTGATAGGACTCGTCGTCACTGAATTGACACTTCAGCCGACACATCTTGTAAGCGGGCAAATTCTTTTGTAAGGCGAGCTAGCGCATCCGCAAGAGTATTTTCTTTTACGGGGATCTTGTAGATCGTTACATTCGGAATATGTTCCAACAGTTTCATGGCATACTGAAAGTACTGCTCGAGTCTTGGCTTTAGAATCTTGTACTGTCCGGCGACCTGTTGAATGATCAACTGAGAATCCCCGTAGATTTTGATGTTTGTTATTCCCATTTGAATGGTTAGTTACAGTCCTGTTATGAGGGCTTCGTATTCTGCCTCGTTGTTTGTGCATGGTTCTGTTAAGTGGTAGGAGTATCTTAACATCCCCCGCTCCGGTGTTATAAAGATTAGTCCGATTCCTGCCTTACCGGGCACTATCGTTTGCAATTCTTTGTTCTTCTGTGCTGAGGACGCACCGTCGAAGTATAGTTCCCAACGTCGATCATCAGTGTCTTCTAGGCTCATTATCTGCTCGTCAGGCAAATCGTCATCGAGAGGCGAATCTGCCGGTAAAGGGTGTCTTTGCAAGGAAGTCTTCTAGGACTTGCCCCTTACTGGCGCGAAGAGGAACGAAAGTTATGTCAAATTGCAATAGTATCATCGACCACCAGCAAGTACGCCGGAAAGATTCGGTCGGGTCATCAAGTATTGTAACGGATTAACTCTCGAAATAAGGTTGACCTTATGAGAAAGCATGTAATGCCTGAACTTTTGTGCGGCGAATATCAGGGCCAAGCAGTGCTTCTCGATAGGAGGATACTTTACTTCCGTCGGGATTAGACGACGGCTTAAGTAGTAGAGAGCATTTTCTTTCCCCTCCTCATTGACCTGGGCTAGCAGGGCTCCAAGGGAGTCGTCTAAAGCCGCGGTATAAAGTATCAACGATCTACCTGAGAGTGGGGCTGCTAAGACAGGAGGTGTCATTAAGTTTTGTTTGATGTCATCGAAAGCATGTTGACATTTGGAGTCCCAAGTAAACTTGGCATCCTTCTTAATCAAAGCGGAAAAAGTGACACCTTCACGACAAATTCGATATAAAGCGTCGAAGATATGCCAACTTTCCTTGAAAGGATCGTAGTTGTTTCAAACTTTTAGGAGGTGGCATTTCTAAGATAGCTTTAATCTTTTCCGGATCAATTTTAAATCGCGATGTCAGATGAAAAATCCTAAGAATTTCCGTGAGGTGACGCCGAAGGAGCATTTTAAGGGATTCATCTTAAGGTTGTATTGTCTTAGTCGCTCAAAAACAATTCTCAAATCATACAGGTGATCTTCTTTCAGTTTACTTTTGATGACCACATCATCCACATAGCACTCAACTTGGTTGTGAATGAGATCATCAAAAATCTTCGTCATCGCTCTTTGGTATGTTGCTCATGCGTTCTTTAGTCCGAATGGCATTCCTGTGTAGCAATACACTCCGATCGGCGTTACGAATGCCGTGAGTCTTTCGTCTTCCGGTGCCATCTTTATACTGGTTGTATCACGATGATCCATCCATGAATGAAAATATTTCATGTGTTGAAGCAATGTCGATCATCGGTTCCGGGATTGGTAGTGGAAATTCGTCCTTTGGACATGCTTTATTTAAATCTCGAAGTCTACGCAGATTCGATCCGACCATTCTTCTTTACGATCGGTACCACATTAGGTAACCAAGTAGGGTATTGTTCTTCGCGGACAAATTTAGCGTCTATTAGCTTCTTAACTTCAGTTATTACTTGTTGCTCGATTTCTAGACGCATTCTTACGGAGCTTGTCGACTTGGAATGGAAGTAGGATCTACTCCTAACTTGTGAGCTGCGACTTCGGAGCTAATCCGAGCATTTCGTCGTAACTCCAAGCAAAACAGTCCTTGAATTACATTAGTAGCTTGATTATGTTTTCAGAATCTTTTTTATTGAGTAAGGAGCTAACAAAGGTTGGCTTAGACTCTTCGCTAGTACCTAAGTTAACTTCCATTAACTCGTCTATTGTAAATTTGATTTCCTCTTCGAATTCTGGTGGAGCATCTCCGATTGGTGGATCTTCGAGATCTTCCGAAGCTTCAAAGCGATCTTCATTAGGTTTGCGAGTGACAACCAAGCAAAATTCGTATCGTCGGCGATCGTACTTGTGCCGAATCCGAGACCATGTTTTGAATTGGGAGGCCGACCAGGCATTATTCCATAATTTTTCAAAGTGTTGTGATCGGCCTTTTGTCCATTGTCGAGGTAAGACACCACGTTGAATTAATTTTTGAACACAGGGAGAGTACCACTCAAAAGGTAATTCCATTAATTCAGATGAAGTAACATCTTCAAATTGTACATTTTTTAATTATTGGAGGAAGAAGCACCACGGTAAAACTTGATTGGCTTGGTACCACCACCATGCACTTCCTTGACCACCATACCCTCGATCTTATCAGAAAGGATCGGGGTCATTGTCATAGTATGTACATGTTGGTTAATCTTCTCGTACATTAATTTATATTCTTCATTCTTTTCATCTTCGAGAGAGATCTTGAACTGGGGTTTCTTTTGACTTATTATCGCTGCTTCTTTCTTGATTTTTTCTTCTTCTTTGGATGTGTTCTTCCAATCAACATCAACGACCGGTTTCTTCTGTCCAACTGTTCCAACATTTCTTCCACGTCCTCGTCCCCGGCCTCGACCTCGGGTGTGAGTTCTGGAGAAATCTTCACCATCTCACCGTAAGGGAGTGGTGAGTAAGCTGTTGGACTAGAACTTCAGGTTCTTCATCGTCTCGAATTTCTTTTGCTTCATTTGGTATGGTATTTCTGGAAAAGATTGTTTTCTTTGGGGGCGCGTAGTAGGCTGCATCTTCATGAATTCCAATTTCATGCACGGAGAATGGTTGCAAATCACCTTTGATGCACTGTTCCCCTCCTTCGTAATACTTTATGCACTGGTGCAGAGATGACGGTACCATCCGGTTTTGATGGATCCACGGTCGACCCAGTAGAGCGTTGAACGATGCCTCAGAATCAATTATGTGGAATTTTGCGGTTGTCTTTGCTAAATCACTGATCTTCATTAATAGTGTTATCGATCCAAGAGCCCTTTCTCCTTTTTGATTGAAGCCTCTTAATAGCATCTTGTCTGCTTCAAGTTCACGAGCATCAATTTTCAAATATGCTAGCGTCCGAAGATTCATTATATTGATTGATGCTCCTGGATCAACCAACACTCTGGAGAGCGTAAACTTTCCAATAGTGACTGAAATGTATAACGGTAGGTTGTGATCTGTTGTTCCCAGTAATAAATCATTGTCCGTGAAGGTAACACCTCGTTGTTCTTTTAACGAGCAAACCTCGTCGAAGGAATCACCGGCAATTTGAGCTAAACAAATCTCTGGATCAAGTAAAGCCTTGATCAGAGCTTCTCTCATCTCCTTTGACAGGATCAGAGCGTCGTATATGCTTAGTGTCGGCATATTTTTTAGGTTATGTGTTTTATTTGGAAAAGGGGGTCGCCTACAGAAATTGTCGGCGAATTTTAATTTAATTTAAATAAATAATTTGAAAAGTAATATTTGATTTTGAAAATAATTTTAAATTTGAAAATTTTAAGATATGAAATCAAGCTGATCTCACATCCCGAATGGTTTATATAAACGAGCACCGCATCATGAGCCATATATCTATCCCGAAGGATAGACACATTGCTTGATGATGGGGCTCGATTAAATAAACTAGAAGATTTGTGACATCCGTTTGATCTGCGAACCAATTTTATAAGCCGACAAATTCCCCTGTTTAATATGAAAACATTAAACAGGGTTTATTTACTACAGGTTCTTAAAATTCCTATAAGAGGCGAGCCCCTATAGTTAATTACATCTTAAGTGACGGAATCACCTAAGAAAACTCTCGATAATAATCGGTAGTTACGCTCTCGAGAATTTGAAGTTTAAGTTTTCAAGGGATTGAATTTTAGAATTTCAATAGGGAATGGATCAAGTTTGGAGCATTTTGTTTTGGGAATCCAAAGGAAGAAAGGTAGGAGAAATCACAGATTCGAAGCTAACTTCGGTAATTTCCCGACTATCCTATTGTTTGGTTTGAGTTTAGGAAGGTCCTAATGTTTATTTAATATTTTGATCTTGCTCGATTTTAATTAGTTAGGACTTATATTTGTATGATAAAATCATACAAATAGCCTCGAAGATGTGAGGGTTTATGTCGCATCAGACGACTACCTCGGAAATCCTAAGACCGGTTAGGGCTTAATTTTAATGATATGATCATGCAAATGCCTAACGAAGAGTTGAGGATTTATGTTTCACTAGGCAAACCACCTCGAAGTCCTATGGCTTGGTTATTTAATTCTAAGAAAGTTTTGTTGAAGTAGATCCGAGTTTTCGCGATGACGATGGCCGTAGTTGTCCACCATGCTCCGAGCTCCTTGTTGTTGCGAGAGGTTTAGTTTTAGAAGTCATAAATCGAGAGATGAGAGAAGTGTTTTGGTTTAGAGAAAATCTTAAAATCCAGGTGTTTTTAATATTTTAATTAAACAAATCTTAAAGTTGATTATAACAACACCGGTTAAGATCCCACGGTTCAATCCTCCCGGCATCGTTATTTTTATCGGATTCACTTAGTCCAGATGAATTTGCTAAACTCAACTGAATGAGTTCCACACTTTCATTTAGACCGTGGGAAATCCCGTTAGCAACACGTAGGTTACATCATCCGAGGTATTCCCGATCATCCGACAAGACGTTTTAATTTAGTTGTAGTTGTAGTTTTGTTGTTCTGTTTGTGATTAAATTTTGAGTTGTCTTATATTTTGAAATGTTGTGGCGGTGAGTTTTATCTTGTAATGACTTTTAATTTAGTTTTGGTTTCAGTTTAGGAATTATCCTAGAGGTGTGGGTTTTCATGCAACGAGTTGTTTATCATGCAAGAAAAGTAAGTGCGATGCGATTAAATAAATTGCAATAAAATAAAAGCGTACTGAAGGGTCTTCCGGTCATCCCAAGTGCACTTAAAATACGGTTAGAATAATTAAGCATTTAAAGTAAGTTCCTAGGTAAAGGTAAGGGAAGGGTTATGGTTTCCTACCAAGTTCCTAATCCTATAGCTAGTCATTTCCTATGACGTCTAGGTTCTTGTATTTTGGTTTGAGGACGATTTTCTTCATCGAAGAACAAGCTAAGTTCAATTGTTCTTATAAATATCCTATCATATCGAGGAAGTGCTTAAGACGAATCTTAAACATCTTTTCGATATTTCTAGGATTGTCTTAAGTCCGAAATGAGTTTAATTATACAAATGAATTAATCATCCGAGAGTTTAAGTTTTGTTATCTTGCTCAGTGAACTAGGACATTTGAATATCCTATAAGTGAAGTAACACTTCATTTAACACTCCTTTTAAGAGTTATGACATCACAAGCTTTTGACGATAAATGGATGTTCAAGTGGTTTATGATTTAATTTTAGTTAATGGATTTAAGTTTGGAATAGTGTTCAAGTTGTTTTAGATTTATTTTGAATTCTTCATGTCTTAGGTGATGTTATATTTAATTCAATTTAATTTAATTTAATTTTAAGTTAATTTAATATGGTATGGTTCAGCTTAATTTTATTTAATTTGATTTAATTTAATTTGATTTAGTATTAATTTAATTTAGTTTAATTTAATTTAATTTTAATTTAATTTAATTTAATTTAATTTAATTTAATTTAATTTAATGTAATTTAATTTAATGTAATTTAATTTAATTTAATTTAATTTAATTTAATTTAATTTAATTTGATTTAATTTAATGTGTTTTAATTTAATTTAATTTAAATCAATTTAATTGAATTTAATTTAATTTAACTTAATTTAATTTAATTTAACTTAATTTAATTTAATTTAACATTTTATTTTAAAGAGATTTGCTTTAAATAATTTAACTTTAATTTATTTTAATGATTAAATCTATTAGCATTTTAAATCTTAAACTTGGATTATCATTTTAATTAGGAATTAAATATTATTGGGATGATTAATTTAGGGATTCTTAAATTAAAGAGCAAACTTCTTCCCAATAACATCCCTATTTTAATAATTCCAAATTTATTATTCTTCCAAATTTAATTAATTGTTTTAATTAAAGTTCATTTCAATTATTGTTGAATTGTTTAATAGGTTTCTACCCTTTAATTATTTAAATTTCAATCATCCAAATCAGATTAAGATCAAATATTTTACCTTTTCATTTTATTAAGCCTAAAGTTTTAATTAAGGGTTAAAATTTTAATTACCATTTTTGCCCTTCAAGCTTAATAATTTCATAACTCACTAAATTGAGCTCAAATGAATTTGAAATTTTTATGTGACTTCACTCATATGTCAATAAAGACATTAGAGGAGAAAATGTGATTTTTCTGTATTTAATTTATTTATATAATTATTTTTGGTAGAAAATAGAGATTTCAGAGAAAATTTAATAATATGACCAAGGGAAAGTTTCAGTCCTTAAGAAAATTATGAGACATTCCTAATGACCGAGAGGACCACTTGGACCAATTTTGGTGATTTTTTGAATTATATTATTTTAATTATAATTATTTTGAGTTTTGGAGTATTAATTAATTTAAAAATAAAATAAAGTTTGAAAAATGAATTTTATATTTTTCAAAAATCTCTATGATATCAAGGAAATCAGAGAATCAATTTTTTTAATTTTTTGATTTCTCTTTGATTTATTAGAATTATTTTAATAGAAATGCTAGAAAATACATTTTTTATTTTAAAATTACCACTAGGGCTTTAAAATTTAATAACTCATCATAGAGACCTAGGAAAAATATGGGGTTTGTTCCTAAGTGACTAAAATTTAAAATGTGATATTTTGGTGAATTTTATTATTTTTGTGATTTTTATTATTTTTTAATTATTAAAATATTAAATAATACAAAAAATCAACTTTTTTAGAAAATTGAAATTTTAATTTTCTTAAATTCCCCTAATATCAGAGAGACTCCAAAAACAATTTGGTGAATTTTTGAAAATTATTTTGAAAGTTATGAATTTTCAAAGTTTAAATTGGCTAAATGGCTTAATCAACCCATTTGATAGGGCTAACTGAACCCAATTGACTTCGAGCTTTTATGGTGGATTCCTCCGATCCTAAATGTCAGTGGAGAATTGATTCCAAGTCAATTTGATGTATGATTAGCTCTAATTAATTAAGAACCTATTTAGGGTGTTTAAGCTAATTAGGGTTGTTCCAAGTGAATTAATTCAAAGCCTATTTTCCTAGGGTCCTACAGTTATAAGAAACATCACCAAATTTTCCTAGAATTTATTTCACAACATACTAATTATTGGATTTAAAATACTCAAAATAGCAACATGAATTTGAAAAATCAATAACTTCTCATAGGGATGGCCTCGACTTTGGAAAATTCGAGGAATGTTCCCAAATTCGGAGGCTTAAAGCCACATGGTCTCATGCCATAGTGAATCTCCTATATGCATGGAGAATTAAAACAATGCGAGAGGGTAAATAAATTATTAAAAATAAAATACTAGATGAAATTAAATGATTTCTTTTCCACATTATTCTCCTCCGTTCATTTGAGCGAGAGGTATTTTTGTTTTATTTTTCTGATTTTTCTCCACAAAGTTATGAATTTTCAAAGTTTCGATATTTAATAAATACATTAAATACCCTATTTATCTACTTATCCACGCGGCGCCGGCGAAGACATCGGCGGCTCCGAAGGGGTACGTGTCGCGCTGCGATTGGGCGCCGCCATCCGAGTCGGCCGTCCGGGACCCGCGGTTCACGTATCATTCTACGATCGGCGCAATCCGAACCGTCCGCTCGATACACGCGTGATCCAACGGCTCACGAGTCATCATCTACGGCTGGTGTGCACCCGTGACCGTCAACCTTCTAACCCTAATTTCTCGCTCGATTCTCGACGGATTTTCGTGTTCTTATGCTCTATGGATTCGTCTTGAAGAGACGAATACATCCATACGGTAAACATGCATTTAAATTGACTCAAATTAAAATGAGAATCTCTAGAAGCTCAGGAAGAAGAGGGAGTCCATACCTTTGCTCGAGAGAGTGAAGCTTCGATGCGAGAGTTGTGTCACCTTCGATTGGGTCCGAGTAAGCTCCGGATGAAGTCCCTTGGCACAGTGAATTGTCACAGCTATGAAAGTGACCACGGCCGATCACAAAGCTTGGAGAGTCGGAGCAACCGGGTGGCTCTGGAGATGGGGCTTTCGAGTGGGAAACTTCTCCTCTTGGTCCGAGTGAAGGTGTAGGACCAATTAATTTGGGGATTGGCTCACGCTGTGAAGAAGTGTCCTAGTTTTTGGGCTAAAGTTTGAGCTCGAAATTGAGCTCGAGTGGAGGAATTGGAGGCTGGAATTCGGTGGGGATCGAGTGCTCTATGTGTGGAGAGTGATGCGGAATGATTTTGCGCGAGTTTCCTTAAGGTTTTGGTTCGGCACCCCTCATGGCCGAGAGGGGTGGTGTTTAAATAGGCATGGCTGGAGGCTCTCCCAGGGGGAGTTAGGGCTTGGGATCAGCTGCTCTTGGCATGGGAAGAACAGCCATGGTGGCCATTAGGCATGGGGCAGCTCAGCAGGTGAGAATTCCAAAGTTTGGCTCCTCCTAAGGTCTCGGCCATGGTGTTTTCCGGCGACACAGTGGTGGCCGGCCGAGCACCTAGTCACCATCTTGTTCGAGTGGGTCGGGGCTGGGGTTTAGTGTAGGCGATTGGCAAATGCCATGTGTAAAAGCTTGGATTAGAATGGAATGGGAGAGGGCTCATTTTGGCTCAGATTGGTCGACCCATCCATTTGGGCTAGGTGCACCACCCAAGGTTTGGTTTAGGTTGAAGAGAAAGTGATTTGGATCGGCTTGATTAGTGGGGTCAAGTCACAATCCAAGTACGATTAAGTTTAAGCATGGTTTAGTGGAGTCATGGAAGTGGTTAATCACTCTTAAAGAGAGTATGGAAAGGGCCTCCTCCTCTTGCCATCTTGGGTATGGTGAGGTGGAAAGTAGATTCCATGGCTCTCATGGCTCCCATGTGGCTCATGCATGGCTTCATGGCTCATCTTTGGCTTGGGAAAAGTTAAGTCGATTTCATGGAAATGGATTTAAGAAAAATTTTGGTATTTTGATGGGAATTTGTATGGGGCTTAATTTGGAATGGCTTCATGATGAATTTTCAAACTTAGGGATTGATTTTAATTAATGGTATGATGAGAAGAATTTGTCATATGGGCTTTAGCATGAAATTTGGGCTTTTAGGAAGGTTTAAGAAAGTGGGCTTTTGGTTTGGAAATAAATTTATGGATGGGAAATTTGTGAAGGATTGGGCCAAACAAATGTTAGTTTTAGCTCATGGATGGGTCATGAGTGATTTGGAGCAAATTTGGGGTGGTTTGGGTTTGAATTGGGTTGGATTTGGGCTTTTTTTTTGTGAATGGGCCAATATAGGTCAAATTGGGCTAACTTGGGCCAATGTTGGGCTAGGGTTGAAATTGATGTAAAATAAATTTTGGGAAATGTTTATGGGAGTGTTTCAAAGAGGCTTTGGCTTTGGTTGGGTTTTGATTTTGAGGTTTGGGCCTATTTGGGTTAGGTTTGGGTTTAGGTCAAAATTGGGCTTTTTGATTTTGGGTTGAATTTGAGTGGGGTTTGGGTCTAAATTTTGGGCAAATCATGTTAGTGTTTTGTTTATGGGGATGTTAAGGAAGGTTTAGAAAAAATTTGGGGTTAATTGGAGTTGAATTGGATGAGTTTGGGCTAAGTTTGGGTCATGGGTCCAAATTGGGCTTTAAGGCCAAAAGTGAAATTGGATCCAAATGTCAATCAAATTGAACTTGGATTTGGTCTAGATTGGTGTTGGGGATGTTGAATTGAAGTTTAGAATTGAATTGGACCAGAATTTAGGTCAATTGGGTAGGTTTGGTTTGACATTGGGTTCATTTTGGGTTAAAATGGGTCGAATTGGGGTTTTGATAAAAGTGGGGTAAATTGACAAAATTGGCTCATGGTGTAGTTGAACAAAATGAAATTGGGAATATTTGGGATTTTCTGGAATTTTCTGGGAATTTTCTGAATTTTTGGATTTTTTGGCTAAGAGGGGTATTTTGGGTATTTGGAGGGTATTGGGAGGTATTTTTGGAATTTTTAGTATTTTTGGCTATGAATGATCAATTTGAGTGGTGAGGAAATGTTTAGGATTGGTATTGAGGATTTTTGGGTGATTTAGGTGATTTTGCAAATTTTGGGTGGTTTCAAGGGTATTGGGTAAGCTAGGCGGGTGTAGGGTCCCAGAGGTCAAAAATTGAAAATTTGGAAAATTGAAGCTTGGGTGAATGTAAGTGGAATGAAATCATTTTGGTTGAGCCATGAAGCCACATCAAGCCCACATGAGCCATGAAGGGACTCATTTGAGGCATCCACTATGTTGTTCCTAACCCTCTTAGCCGAGGGCTTAGGGGTTAAGGACCATCCATGTGAATCACCTTCATGAGTCGGGAGGTCGAATTGGGTATGGGTGTGTTTTTAAGAGGTGTGTGAAAGTGTAGTGTATAGGTATAGTGTGTGTGTAAGTCGGCCCCTTCACTGGACCGAGGCCGCCAGGGGCGGTCCTAAGGCCAGAAGAGTCCTATGGGAACTCATCCTTTAAACTTCCACATTTAATTTCGACCCTCCAGGTGATTAGGGGTCTACTGATCGAGTTTGTGGAGTTCGCGGGGAGTTAGGAAGTGGTTTGAATTTCTAAGTGGTGGGTCCCAATTCTAATCCTCTAGGATAGTCAAAGGAAAAGCCTAAGGCTAGATCCTAAGTACTAAAGAGAAGAAGAGAAGACCTCACCAAAAATGAGGTCAACACTTAGTTTGGTTGGTAGCTTCCTAAGATGGGCTAGCACGTTGTAGTCCACCTTATTACCATGTTCTTCGGTTTCTTCTCGAAAGGGCGGTTCCTCTGCTGGGGTTGGCTCTTCCTGAGCAACCACCTGCTTTCCTTTATCCTTTGGACCCATTCTCGGAGGTAAAACTTTTCCACTTCTTAAATTTACTTCAGTTATCTCTTCTGAATTTGGTGTTGAATCTGCCGGTGTATCCTCTTGAATTGGAACCACTGGCTCTTCTGAAGTTGCTTTGGTGTCTGATGGTTCTAATTATATTGTGATCGGAGCCCCTCGAAATTCATAAATGGACTCGTTGCTTGTTGAGCTTTGGTAGCTTCCTTTGTGAACACCTTCTTCGTCGTGGTCATCAAGGTTGTATATGATTTGATAATTGTTATTTGTATTGGAATCGAGATTCGGATTAAGCCGGTTGTCGCTAGTTACGTAATCGATAGAAACAGTCAAAACGTAGCCAACGCCATAACCCTTATCATTATAAGATCCGCCGAGGCGAGACGGATAATCATACGAGTCGGGAGTTCGAGGGATTTTTCCCCGAATCGGAAACAACCATCCTAGGATAAGCGGCCCCTAGTCTACCCTTCGCAGCCTCGGTCTTCTTCTCTTCCACGATCTTCTCCTCCTTCAGGGGCGGTTCTTCGATCGCAAGTGATAGTGCTGGCTCGACGGGTTTCAAACTCCGAGTTGAAGCACGTACCGAAGCGGCTCGGATGTGATCCAAAATTTTCTTCGATGATTTTGTCCGGACGATACTCCATCCATCATCGGTCGTGTAAGGGTCTATCGGAACAATGGGATCCGTTGAGACAACATTGACGAAACCTCCTTTACGGGGTTCCTTCATGTATTCCTTTGGGATCGTTATGTTCCTTTTCGGAGATTGTCATCGAAGCCGACTCCGGAATGTGATGCAATCCTTTATCTTGTGTCCGAGCATGCGGTGGTAAGGGCAATAGTTAGGATGATCTTTCTTATTGACTTCTTCCGACTTCTTGGGCTCTGGCAGTTGAAAATCCGATGTCTTCATTAAGCTGCGGAACATCTTCGCTACTGCTTCAGTTTTGAATGGGTATTCTTTATTTAGAAGTTCTCTTAAAGTACGTGATGAACGAGGCGGTTGTTCATAATGCTGAGGCGACTGATAGCTCAAACGAGGTTGCTGATAGCCTTGTTGAGGTTGTTGGTATGTTCGTTGCGGTGGTTGGTAACTAGACTATGGCCGCTCTGACTGTATCTGCATTGGCTACTTGCCCTTATCTACTGCTGCGACGATTCCAGATTTCATCTCGAATGTTTTCACAGGCTTCTACTTATCGTTCTTGTCCGCGAAACTCAACTGCTTTGCCTCTTCTTGAAAGCTCCCGGCCTTGCTAAGCAACTTCTCGAAAGTCATGATTGTAAACCCTTTAAGGAGAAGTGCTATCGGGCAATGGATACTTTTAAGCAGGATACTGGCTGCATGTTGTTCTTGAAGCTGTGGTTCACAGTTCATGATTAAGTTTCTCCATCGAAGTATGTAATCCACTAAAGTCTCGTTCGGCTTTTGCTGCTCCACCACTAGATCACTGATAGTGATGTGGTATTGAGCCCCGGCAAATCATTTCACGAAGATATTTTCTAGTTCTGAAAAGGTCTTTACTGAACCGTTTGGCAATTCCGCGTACCAGTCGAAGGAAATCCCTGATAAACTGCTGACGAACTGTCGGAAGAGTAAAGCGTCACTCCCACCGGCATTGCAGCAACTAGCAATAATATGTACGACATGCTGCCGAGGGTTTCCTGTTCCATCAAAAATCTTAAACAGAGGTGGTACGAAGCCTTTCGAGTATTGGACTACATCGAACTCTTCGAGGTAAGGTCTACCCGTCTGAATAGATGCTCCACTCTTGGATTGTGCTAAGGCTTCTTGCACCTGCTGTTCTACCATGTTTTTAATATCCTTTTCTGGGATCATGCTTTGTGTAGAATCCTTCTTTGGTAGTTCGTCTCCGTTGACGGATGTGATCTCTTTTCCTCCATCTGCAATATGGATAATTTTTGGGGTGTCTCTTTACGAGAGTTGGGCCGACTGCGGAGAGTGCCTAAGGCGGCGACCATCTCTTCCATCCTCTTTACCATCCGGGAAATTGTATCATCTCTCTCCCAAATCCGTGCTCTCAACACTTCCGGTTCATCTCTTTCCGCAATGCTCGGGAGCACCTTGCGAAGCTGACGATGCTCGTGTCTCAACCATGTTGATCTCGGCATACTCCTCATCCATGAACTCTGATGAGTCAATTTTGTCTCCTAATTCTTCTTCTCTTTCCTTTGCTAACCGTCGGATGTCGGTTCTTAACATGTCCATGGCATTCTGTAGTGGCCCTTTTCGCACGGTCTCGCAGTTGTCTCGTGACGGTTGTTGAACTTCCTTCACGGGAGTTCCCTTTATTGCAGTAGCACTTTCTTCTGATTCAAGTTTCCTGACGAGACTTTTCTTCTTAGGGCATTGCTTTAGTCTTAACTCGCTAGTAGTAGGTCGCTATACCATCCTTATTGCAGCCGGAAGCCTAGGACTGGATGGTCTGTCGGCTATATCTTTGGAAGGTGATATCCTTCCTAATTTGTAGACCCGATACAACAACGGGCGGATCGGCTTTTATCTTTTTCTTTGGTTTCTCCGTGGCGGCGAACAGGTTCTATTCGAGGTCCGAGGCGGGATTTGGTCGGCGCCCGTCCTATCCTTCTTAAGATTTCGATACGGGGCATCTTTCTTTCTTTGCCAATCTTTATATACGGCTTGCGGTACCGAGCCGATGGTGTGGTCTTATCCCTTTTCCTCTTGTAATTGTTGTAGTATGCGAGTCGGGGTAATGTTGTGGCGATCCTACGAACATCCTCTTCATCCGATGCGGCGAGAGAGGGGTGAAACACTGCTCCCTTCTAATAGCGGTATATACTCGGGCGGTTCTTCTCTTTCTTCGAGAATTTCTTCTAGAAAAGCAACTTCGACGGCTCTAGCTTTCTTGGCGATCTTCCTGCTTCTATTTCTCCTTTGAGTCCTAGTTAGGGGTGCAAATCTTGAACTGTACCCAATCTCAAAAATAGATGGTATTGTAGCAAAGTCTGCACCCTCCACGGTGACAGGCTCATCACAGACTTGGATTTCCTTCCACTTCAGTTTGGCGAAGTCGGGGTAGGTGCCGAGATGACTAGGCCGGTGGGGGTAGAGACAACAGTCCTCCTACGAACAGTGGTACTCCTTTCAGCTGGAACCCTTTGCAGGGGAGGGAATTCTTGAGCCGACTTCAAATTGAACTCAATCACGGGCTCTTCAGTTTCTGACACTTTGTCCATTAGTGTGAAGAGAGTGACGTCAGTGAACTTAACATCTGTGTTGCCAAATCCTTGTCCGAAATGGATGATCCCATTGTCGGTGTTGACCTCATTTTTGATGAGGTCTTCTCTTACCTCTTTAGTGCTTAGGATCTAGCCTTAGGCTTTTCCTTTGACTATCTTAGAGGACTAGAATTGGGACCCATCCCTTAGAAATTTGAACCACTTCTTGCCTCCCTGCAAACCCCACATGCTTGATTGTAGACCCCTAATCACCTAGAGGGTTGAGATCGAAAGTGAGGGTTTAAAGGATGAGTTCACTATAGGACTCCGTGGCCTTAGGACCACCACAGGGTGGCTTGGTGCGAGTGAGGGTTGACTTACACACTCACTACACTCATACTCTACACTCTCACACACACAATCCAAATCCTACAAACCACACACATACCTGACTTGACTCCTTGACTCATGTAGGTAATTCATATGGATGGACCTTAACCCCTAAGCCCCTGGTTAAGAGGGTTAGGAACAACATAGTGAATGTCTCAAATGAGTCCTCTCATGGCTCATATAGGCTTAATATGACTTCATGGCTCAACCAAAGTGATTGCATTCACTCATATTTGATCAATCTTTATTCTTCCAAAATTTCAATTTTTGGCCCCGGGGACCCTACACCTATCAAACCTACCAAAAGCCCTTAAAGTTGCCTAAATCCTCCAAAATTTCCAAATCACCCAAAATTCTCCAAAATTAACCTTGAACATTTCCTCACCAATCAAATTGATCATCCATAGCCAAAAATACCAAAAATTCCAAAAGTATCCCCCAATACCCTCCAAATTACTAAAATGCCCCTCTTGACTCAAAAATACAAAAATTCAGAAAATTCCCAGAAAATTTCAAAATATCCCAAATATTCCCAATTTCATTTTGTCCAACTACACTACGGGCCAATTTTGTCAATTTACCTCACTTTTACCAAAACCCCTAATTTAGCCCATTCTTAACCCAAGTGAACCCAATGTCAAACCAAATCTACCCAATTGACCCCGATTTTGGTCCAATTCAATTCTAAACTTCAAATTAATATCCATGATATCAATCTAGACCAAATACGAGTCCAATTTGATTAACATTTGAATCCGATTTCACTTTTGACCTTAAAGCCCGATTTGGACTCATGACCCGAACTTAGCTCAAACCAAACCAATTCAACTCAATTGACCCCAAACCATTTCTAAACCTTCCCTAACATCCCCACAAACAAAACACTAACATAATTTGCCCAAAATTTGGACCCAAACCCCACTCAAATTCAACCCAAAACCAAAAAGCCCAATTTTGACCTAAACCCAAACCTAACCCAAATAAGCCCAAGTCCCAAAACCAAAACCCAACCAAAGTTAAAACCTCTTTGAAACACTCCCATAAACATTTCCCAACATTAATTTTATATCAATTTAAACCCTAGCCCAACATTGGCCCAAATTAGCCCGATTTGACTAACATTGGCCCATTTACCAAATGAACCCAAATTCAACCCGATTCAATTCCAAACCACCTCAAATTTGCTTCAAATCATTCAAGACACATCCTTAAACTAAACTCGACATTTATTTGGCATGGCCCTTTGCAAAACTTTTCATCTAAAAGCCCATTGCTAAACATAAAGGCCCACTCCCTTAAACCTTCCTAAAAGCCCATTTCCACCAAATTCAAAAGCCCAAATCAATATAAAGCCCACATGACACTTCCCCTCATCACACATTCAATTTAAAATCATTTCTAAAGTCCTAATTTATCAATTAAACAATTCCAAATCAAGCCTCATAACAATTCCCATCAAAATGCCAAAATTCACAAAATCCTTTTTTTATGAAATTGACCAAAACTTTTCCCAAGCCATATGGAGCCATGAAGCCACATGTAAGCCATTGGCAAGCCATGAGAATCTATAATTAGTCAACCCTCCTTAAATGGCAAAAGGAGGAGGACCTTTAAGCACCTCCTAAAAGTCATTAACCTTAAACATGTTTCACCTTAACCCAAATTTAATCCAAATATATTTGGATAAGGACTTCTCCATGCCAAACCAGTTGATTCCTTTGACTCCCACAACACCCAAAGCCACTCGAAGGGTGAACCAAGCCCAAAAGGTAGACTTGACCAAATCAAGCCAAAATTGGCCTTCCCCATTCCATTTTAAATCACACTTTTGACACATGGCAAAGCTCGATTGACTACATAAAACCCCGTACCGACCCACTCGAACTTGAGGGTGACCCTTCGCTCGGCCACGGTCGCTCGGATCGCCGGAAAACACCATGGCCGAGACCTCGGGAGGAGCCAAATTTTGGAATTCCACCTTGCCGAGCCGCCTCACTCCAAATGGCCATTGCGGTTGTTCTTCTCCTCACCGGAGCGGCTCGATCCCAACCCTTAAACCCCCCGGGAGGCTCTCGAGCCTCTCCTATTTAAACACCCCCTCCTCTCGGCCAAGAGAGGTCGTCGAACCAATCCTTCACCGAAACCCCGCCAAAATCATCCCGGACCACTCTCTACACATAGAGAACTTGATCCCACCGAAATCCCCTCGCCATTTCCTCTCGCGAGCTCGATTTCGTAGTTGAAATCCAAGCCCAAAACCAGGACACTTCACCACGGTGAGTCGATCCTCAAATTGATTGACTCTACACCTTCACCGGACCAAGAGGAGAAGTTTCCCTGCAAAAGCCCCCTCACCGGGCCGATCATTGCTTCCGACCTCCAAGCTTTGTGGTCGGTCGTGGTCACTTTTGTACCTGAGCAATTCACTGGCCGAGGACTTCATCCGGAGCTTGCTTGGACCCAATCGAACGTGACACAACCCTCAGATTGAAGCTTCACTTCTCTTAGCAAAGGTGTGGACTCACACTTCCTCCCGAGCTTCCAGAGATTCTCCATTTTTTTTGAGACAATTTCAATGCATGTTTACCCTATGGATGTGTTCGTCTCTTCAAGACGAATCCATAGAGCATAAGAACACAAAAATCCGTTGAGAATCGAGTGAGAAATTAGGGTTAGAAGGTCGACGGTCACGGGTTCACACCAGTCGGAGACGATGGCCAGGAGCCGTTGGATCGCGCGTGTATCGGATGGACGGCTCGGATCGCGTCGGACCAGAAGATGTTACGTGAAAGGCGGGTCCCGGGACGGCTAACTCAGATGGTGGCGCCCAATCACAGCGCGACATGCACCTCTTCGGAGCTGCCGAGGTTGACGCGGCGCCGCTTGGATAAGTAGGAAAATAGGGTATTTTTCTTATTTATTTAATTACCAGAACTTCAAAAATTCATAACTTTGTGTAGAAAAATCATAAAAATAAAATAAAAATACCCTCTTGCTCAGTGAACAGAAGAGAATAATGTGAAAAAGAAATCAAGTAATTTCATTAAGTATTTTATTTTTAATGATTTATTTACTCTATGCATTATTTTAATTCTCCATTTGCATAGGCAATTCATTATGGGATGAGACCATAGGGCTTTAGAAGCCTTTGAACTTGGGAACATTCCCTGAATTTTCCAAGGTCAGAGGCCATCCTTATGAGAAGTTATTGATTTTTCAATTGCATGTTACTGTTTTAAGTATTTTAATTCCATTAATTAGCATGTTGAGAAATAAATTCTAGAAAAATTTGGTGATGTTTCTTATGACCAGAGGAACCTAGGAAAAATAAGTTTTGAGATATTTCACTTGGAACAACCCTAATTGGCCTAAATACCCAAAATTGAACTTTAATTAATTAGGGTTAATCACACATCAAATTAACTTAAAAATAATTCGCCACTGTCCTCTAGGGATAGGAGAACACCACATAAAAATTTGAAACCAATTGGACTTGATTAACCCCACCAAATGGGTTGATTAAGCCTCTTAAGCAAAAATGGATAAAATTAAACTTTAAAAATTCATAACTCACAAAATACCTTTCAAAAATTCACAAAAATGGTTTTGGAGCTTCTCTGATATTAGAGGAACTTAGGAAAATTAAAATTATAATTTTCTAAAAAAAGTTGATATTTATCATTATTTTAATATTTTTAATAATTAAAAAATAATAAAAATAATAAAAATCATAAAAATATTAAAAATCACAAAAATATCACATTTTGAATTCTAATTACTTAGGAACAAACCAAATATTTTTCTTAAGTCCCTAGGGTAAGATATTAAATTTTAAAGGCTTAATGTAATTTTTAATATTAAAAATGTATTTTCCAACCTTTTCACTAAAATAATTCTAATAAATCAAAGAAAAATCAGAAAAATATAAAATTTATTTCCCTGGACTCCCTTAGGTCAGAGAGATTTAAGAAAAATATAAAATCCATTTTTCAACTTTAATTTTATTTTAAAATTAATTAATTACTCCATAAATCAAAATAATTCTAATAAATAAAATATATTTCAAAAAATCACCAAAATTGGTCCAAATGGTCCTCTGATCATTAGAAATATCCCATAATTTTCTTAAGGACAGAAACATTTCCTTGGTCATGTTATTGAATTTTTTTTAAAAACTCCTATTTTCCATTAAAAATAATTACATAAATAAATTAAATACAGAAAAATCACATTTTCTCCTCTAATGTCTTAATTGACATGTAAGTGAGGTCGCATAAAAATTTCAAGTTCATTTGAGCTTAATTTAGTGAGTTATAGAATTATTAAGCTTGAATGGCAAAATGGTAATTAAAAATTTCAACCTTTAATTAAAATTTTAGGATTAATAAAAAAGGGAGGGTAAAATATTTGATTTTAAACTGATTTTGGATGATTGAAATTTAAATGATTAAGGGTAGAAATCTATTAACCATTTCAAATATAACTAAAATAAAACTCTAATTAATTAATTAATTGAAATTTTGGAAGATTAATAGAAATTGGAATTATTAAAGTAGGGATATTATTTAAGAGGATATTTATTCTTTAATTTAAAAATCCCTAAATAAATCACTTAAATAATACTTAAGTCCTAATTTAAAAAAATTAAAAGAATAATCTCAATTAAATTAAAATTGAAACTAAATTAAAATCAAATTAAATTAAATTAAAAGAAAAATAACTTGAAATCAAATTAAATTAAATTAAAAGAAAAATAATTTGAGATCAAATTAAGTTAAATTAAACTAAATTAAATTAAATTAAATTAAATCAAAATTAAATTAATTTGAATTAAATTAAATTAAATTAAAATCATTTAATAACAAACCTAAATGAAATCATTAAGAATTAAATCTAAAATAACTTGAACACTATTCCAAACTTAAACTAATTTTTTATAATTAAGTCAAAATCAAAATTAAATCATTAAGTTTAAATCATTAAAATACTTAATAAGTTGATTTGCCCTTTTTAAAGCTCTTGTTATTATAACTCTTAAATGAGGTATAAAGTGAAGTGTTATCTCACTTATAGGATATTCAAATGTCCTAGTTCACTGAGCAAAAGAACAAAACTTAAACTACCGGATGATTAATTCACTCGTATAATTAAATTCTCTTGGACTTAAAATAATCCTAGAGGTATTGAAAAGATGTTTAAGACTCGTCTTAAGAACTTCCTCAACATGATAGGATGTTTATAAGAACAATTGAATTTAATTATTCTTTGATGAAGAAAATCGTCTTTAAACCAAAACACAAGAACCTAGACGTCATAAGAGAAGACTAGCTATAGGATTAGGACTTTAGTAGACAACCAAAACCTTTCCTTTAGCATTACCTAGGTACTTGTTGAAAAATTTAAATGCCTTAACATGTGTTTTAAGTGCAGCTTGGGATGACGGGAAGACCCTCCAGGTACGCTTTTATTTTATTGCAATTTACTGTACTTTTCTTGCATGATAAATAACTATTGCATGAAAACCAAAACCTTTAGGCTAGTCCCTGAACTGAAACGAAAATTAAATTAAAAGTCATTACAAGATAAAAATTACCTCCACAACATTTTAAAATATAAAACAACTCAAAATTTAATCACAAACAGAACAACAAAAAATACAATTGCAACTAAATTAAAACGTCTCGTTGAATGATCGGGAATACCTCGGATGATGTAACTCACGTGTTGCTAACGGGATTTCCCAAGGTATAAATGAAAGTGTGGAACTCATTCAGTTGAGTTTAGCAAATTCATCTGGACTATGTGAATTCAATGAAAATAACGGTGCGGGATGACGGAACCGGTGGGATCTTAATCGATTCGTTTAAACAACTTTAAGAATTGTTTTAATTAAAATATTAAAACCACTTGGATTTTAAGATTTTCTCTAAACCAAAACACTTCTCTCATCTCCTGATTTATGACTTCTAAAACCAAACCTCTGCAACAAAAAGGAGCTCAGAGCATGGTGGGCAGCACGGCCATCGTCATCAGCAAAACTCGGATCTACATCAACTAAACGTTCCTAGAATTTAAACAACAAGTCATAGGATTTCGAGGTAGTTTGCTTAGTGCAACATAAATCCTCAACTCTTCGTTAGGCATTTGCATGATCATGTTATGCAAATTAAGCACTAACCGGTCTTAGTACTTACGAGGTAGTCGTTCGGTATGACATAAACCCTCACATCTTCTAGGCTGATTGTATGATTATGTCATACGAATATATGTCCTAATTAACTAAAATTGACAAGATTGAAATATCATATAATATTAGGATCCTCCCTAAATTGAAGCCAAACAATAGGATAGTTTGGGAAGTTGCCAAGATTCTTCTTGGATCCTCAGCTTCTCCTACTTCTCTTCCTTTGGACTCCTAAAATAAACTGTTCCTATTTTGAGTCATTCCCTTTTGAAATTTCAAAAATCCAATCCTTTGAAAACCTTAAACTTTGAAATTCTTGCGAGAAAAACCATTGATCATTATCTAGAGTTTTCTTAAATGATTCCCGTCATTTAAGATGTAATTAACTATAGGGGCTTGCCCTTATAGGGAACTTTAAGAACCTAGGTAATATAAACCTCGCTTAATTCATTTATATTAAGCGGGGAACTTGTCGGCTTATAAAATTAGTTCGCGGACCAAATGGATGTCACAAATCTCCTAGTTTATTTAATCGAGCCCCATCATCAAGCAGTGTGTCTATTCTTTGGGATAAATATACGGTTTGTAGTGCGGTGCTCTTTTATATAAACTATTTGGGATGTGAGATCGGTTTGATTTCATATCTTAAAACTTTTAAACTTAAAAATTACTTTCAAAATCAAATATTATCTTTTAAACTATATACATATTTAAATTAAATTTAAAATATGAAAATTCGCCGATAATTTCTGTTTGGCGACCCCTTTTCAAAAAATACAACACTCAACCTAAAATATGCCGACAACTTCTGGCGACTCCGCTGGGGACAAGTTCCTCTCTCCATTTTGATCAGATGGCTTTGCTTTCATAAATCGGTAGTGAGCCCATGCCCCTGGTGAACCAAACTACCATTCTTCCATTGGAATACCCCGTTCATTTCTGTCTTGGACGAGTATAGCCAACTCCTCTCGGATTTAGGAGCCACTGTTTAGACACCCCTGTTGACCTCATTTTTGATGAGGTCTTCTCTTCTTCTCTTTAGTACTTAGGATCTAGCCTTAAGCTTTTCCTTTGACTATCTTAGAGGACTAGAATTGGGATCCACCATCTAGAATTTTAAACCACTTCTTAACTCCTCGCAAACTCCATAAACTTGAGTGTAGACCCCTAATCACCTAGAGGGTTGAAATCGAGTGTGGAAGTTTAAAGGATGAGTTCCTATAGGACTCTTTGGCCTTAGGACCGCTTCTGGGTGGCTCGGTCCGATGAAGGGGCTGACTTACACACACACTACACTCATACACTACACTTCCATACACCTCCTAAAATACACCCATACCCGACTTGACCTCCCGACTCATGTAGATGATTCACATGGATGGTCCTTAACCCCTAAGCCTCTGGCTAAGAGGGTTAGGAACAACATAGTGAATGCCTCAAATGAGTCCCTTCATGGCTCATGTGGGCTTGATATGGCTTCATGGCTCAACCAAAATGATTTTATTCCACTTACATTCACCTAATCTTCCATTTTCCAAATTTTTAATTTTTGACCCCAGGACCCTACACCTGCCAACCTACCCAAAGTCCCGAATAGCCCAAATTTCTCAAAAATTTCCAAATCACCCAAAATTCTCCAAAATCATTCCCAAACATTTCCACATCACTCAAACTGATCATCCATAACCAAAAATACCAAAAATTCCAAAAATACCTCCCAATACCCTCCAAATACCCAAAATACCCCTCTTAGCCAAAAAATCCAAAAATTCGGAAAATTCCCAGAAAATTCCAGAAAATCCCAAATATTCCCAATTTCATTTTGTTCAACTACACCATGGGCCAATTTTGTCAATTTACCCCACTTTTATCAAAATCCCCAATTTGACCCATTTTAACCCAAAGTAAACCCGATGTCAAACCTAACCTACCCAATTGACCTAAATTCCGGTCCAATTCAATTCTAAACTTCAATTCAACATCCTCAACACCAATCTAGACCAAATCCAAGCCCAATTTGATTGGCATTGGGATCCAATTTCACTTTTGGCCTTAAAGCCCGATTTGGACCTATGACCCAAACCTAACCCAAACTCACCCAATTCAACTCCAATTAACCCCAAATCTTTTCTAAATCTTCCTTAACATCCCCATAAACAAAACACTAACATGATTTGCCCAAAATTTAGACCCAAACCCCACTCAAATTCAACCCAAAATCAAAAAGCCCAATTTTGACCTAAACCTAAACCTAGCCTCAAATCCCAAAATCAAAACCTAACCAAAGCCAAAACCTCTTTGAAACACTCCCATAAACATTTCCCAACATTAATTTTACATCAATTTCAACTCTAGCCCAACTTTGGCCCATGGTAGCCCATTTTGGCCCACCTTAGCCTCTTTACCAAAAAGGCCCATATCCAACCCAATCCAAACCCAAATCACCTCAAATTTGTTTCAAACCACTCATGAAACATCCCTAAACCAAAACCAACAATTATTTGGCCCAAACTTTTACAAAAAATTCTCATCTATGAACACATTCTTAAACTTAAAAGCCCACTTCCCTTAAACCTTCCTAAAAGCCCATTTCCTTCAAAATTCAAAAGCCCAAATCATCCTAAAGCCCACATGACACTTCCCCTCATCATCCATTTGATCAAAATCACCCCTAAGTCTCAAAATCATCAATTAAACCATTCCAAATCAAGCCACATGTCAAATTACCCCCTAAATGTCAAATATTTCTAAAACCCTTTTCATGAAACAAGTCAACCTTTTCCCAAGCCAAATGGAGCCATGAACAAGCCATTCTCGAAGCCACATGAAGCCATGAGGGCTTTGACTTGTCATTAGTCCATTTATGGCAAGAAGAGGGGGTTCTTTCTTAAACCTCCTTTAACCCTTTTTTACCTTAATCATGTCGCACACTAAACCATGTTTAGCCACCTCATCATGGATGGAGACTTCACCACTCCTTCTAAGTCGACCTAAATGATTCCCTCGGCTCAAAATCGAGCTTGGAAGGGTGCACCAAGCCCAAAATGGTGGGTTGACCCAAACCAAGCCAAAGTGAGCCTTCTCCCATTCCATTTAAATCAAACTCCTTTACACATGTCAAACCTCAATTGAATGCACCAAACCCCGACCACACTCCGAACAAGATGGTGACCAATGCTCGGCCGGCCGACCACTGAGTCGTCGAAAAACACCATGGCCGAGAGCTCGCATGTGAGCCGACTTTGGGATTCTACCTCGTTGAGTCGCCCCATGCCCAATGGCCACCATAGCCGTTCTTCCCATGCCCAGGCAGACTGATCCCAACCCTTCGCCATCCCCGCGAGGCTCTCCGACCACCTCTATTTAAACCCGACCCCCTCACGGCCATGAGAAGAGAGTTGCACAAACCTTGCCAGAAACTCGCCAAAATTGTTCTGTACCCTTCTCCACCCTGAGCGAGTTGATCCCCGATGTCGATTTGCCCTAATCCCCACCGATAAAACTCGATTTCCCAGTCGAAATTCCACCCAAAACCATGACACTTCTCCACAGTGAGCCAATCCCCAAATTGATTGGTTCTACACCTTCACCGGACCGAGGGAAGGTGTCCACCGCAAAAGCCCCATCTCCGAGCCACTCCGAGTTGCTCCGAGCCTCCAAGCTTTGTGATCGGGCCGTGGTCGAAGTCCAACCTAGACAATTCACTGCGACCGGGAGACTTCATCCGGAGCTTGCTTGGACCCAATCGAAGGTGACACAACTCTCGGATCGAAGCTTCACTTCTCTGAGCAAAAGTATGGACTCCCTCTTCTTCCCGAGCTTCCAGAGATTCTCATTTTAATTTGAGTCAATCTAAATGCATGTTTACCGTATGGATGTGTTCGTCTCTTCAAGACGAATCCATAGAGCATAAGAACACAAAAATCCGTTGAGAATCGAGAGAGTTCTTAGGGTTAGAGTGTGGACGGTCACGGGATCGCACCAGTCGTAGACGATGACCAGGAGCCGTCGGATCGCGCGTGTATCGGATGGACGGCTTGGATTGCGTCGGACCGGCAGATGGTACGTGAACCGCGGGGCCCCGGACAGCCGAGTCAGATGGCGGCGCCGAACCATGGAGCGACGCGTGTCGATTCGGAGCCGCCGAGGTTGAGTCAGCGCCGCGTCACTTAAGTAGAAAAATAGGATTTTTCTGATTTATTTAAATACTGAACTTTAAAAATCCATATCTTTGTGTAGGAAAATCATAAAAATAAAATAAAAATACCCTCTTGTCGATGAACGGAGTGAGAATAATGTGGAAAAGAAATCATTTAATTTCATCAAGTATTTTATTTTTTATAATTTATTTACTCTCTGCATACATTTAATTCTCCATGCATGTATACAATTCACCATGGTATGAGACCATAGGGCTTTTGAAGTCTCCGACTTGGGAACATTCCCCGAATTTTCCAAAGTAAGAGGTCATCCCTATGAAGAGTTATTGATTTTTCAAATTCATGTCATCGTTTTGAGTATTTTAATTCCAATAAATAGGATGTTGTGAAATAAATTCTAGGAAAATTTGGTGATGTTCCTCATGACCGAGAGAACCCTAGGAAAATAGGTTTTGAGTTAGTTCATTTTAGACAACCCTAATTGGCTTAAACACTCAAAATAGGTCTCTAATTAATTAGAGCTAACCATACATCAAAATGACTTCAAATCAATTCTCCATTGACCTTTAGGATTATAAGAACCCACCATAAAAATTTGAAGTCAATTGGATCTAAGTTAGCCCTATTAATCGGGTTGATTAAGCCATTTAGTCATTTTAAACTTTAAAAATTCATAACTTTCAAAATATCTTTCAAAAATTCACCAAATTGGTTTTGGAACCTCTCTGATATCGTGGGAATTTAAGAAAATTAAAATTTCAATTTTCTAAAAAGTTGATTTTTAATATTATTTTAATATTTTTAATAATTAAAAAAATAATAAAAATCACAAAAATAATAAAATTCACCAAAATGTCACATTTTGAATTTTAATCACTTAGGAACAAACCCCATATTTTTCTTAGGCTTATTTGGTGAGATATTAATTTTTAAAGCTCTAGGGTAATTTTAAAATTAAAAAATGTATTTTCTAGCATTTTCACTAAAATAATTGTAATAAATCATAGAAAAATCAGAAAATTGCAAAATTTAGCTTCTCCGATTTCCTTGATATCAGAGAGATTTTTGAAAAACATAAAATTCATTTTTCAACATTTTTTTTAGTTTTAAATTAATTAACACTCCGAAACTTAAAATATTTATAATAAAAATAATATAATTCAAAAAATCACCAAAATTGGTCCAAGTGGTCCTCTCGGTCATTAGGAATGTCCCCTAATTTTCTTAAGGACAGAAACTTTCCCTTGGTCATGTTATTAAATTTTCCTTGGAAATCTCTATTTTCTACCAAAAATAATTATATAAATAAATTAAATACGGAAAAATCACATTTTCTCCTCTCATGTCTTTATTGACATATGAGTGAAGTCACATAAAAATTTCAAGTTCATTTGAGTTCAATTTAGTGAGTTATGAAATTATTAAGCTTAAAGGGTAAAGTGGTAATTAAATTTTTTTTAATCCATAAATTAAAACTTTAGGTTTAATAAAAAATTAACAAGTAAAATATTTGATCCTAATCTGATTTGGATGATTGAAATTTAATAATCGAAGGGTAGAAACCCATTAAAGCAATTTAAAATGATTAAACTTTAATTAAATAATTGATTAAATTTGGAAGAATAATAAAATTGGAATTATTAAAATAGGGATATTATTATGAAGAGATTTATTCTTTAATTTAAAAAATCTCTAAATTAATCATTTCATTAGTGTTTAATTCCTAATTAAAATGATAATTCAAATTTAAAATATTAAAAGACTTAATCATTAAGCTAAAATTAAATTATTGAACTCTTTTAAAATTTTAATTAAAATTAAAATGAATAAAATTAAATTAAATTAAAAATTAAATTAAATCAAATTAAATCAAATTAAAAATTAAATTAAAAATTAAATTAAATTAAAAATTAAATTAAATTAAATTAAATTAAATTAAAAATTAAATTAAATTAAATTAAATTAAATTAAATCAAATTAAATAAAAAAAATTAATTAAATTAAATCAAATTAATTCAATGTAACATCAAATCAAACTAAATTGAATTAAATTGAATTAAATTAAATTAAATTAAATTAAATTAAATTAAATTGAATTAAGTTGAATTAAATAACATCACCTAAGACATAAAGTCAAATAATGCATCTAAAATAACTTGAACACTATTCCAAATTTAAACCATTCAATTGAAATTAAATTTAAATCACAAACCATTGAACATCAATTTACCCTCAAAAGCTTTAGTTATCATAACTCCTAAACGAATATTAAATGAAATGTCATTTCACTCATAGGACATTCAAATATCCTAAGTTCATCGAGCGAGTTAACAAAACTTGAAAACCTCGGACGATCGATTCATTTACATAATTAAATTCATTTGCACTTAAAACAATCCTAGAAATATTGAAAAGATGTTTAAGATTCTTCTTAAGCACTTCCTCAATATGATAGGATATTTATAAGAACAATCGAACTTAATTGTTCTTTGATGAAGAAAATCGTCTTCAAACCAAAAACACAAGCGAACCTAGACGTCATAGGAAATGACTAGCTATAGGATTAGGAATTTGGTAGAAAACCATAACCCTTACCTTAGCTTTACCTAGGAACTCGCTTAAATATTCTAATCGTGTTTTAAGTGCAGGCTTGGGATGACGGGAAGACCCTCCGTGTACGCTTTTATTTTATTGCGATTTACTTTACTGGTAATTTATTTAATCGCATCGCACTTTATTTTTCTTGCATGATAAAACAACAGTTGCATGAAAACCTACACCTTTAGGACGTAAACCAAAACCGAAACCCATAACTAAATTAAAAGACACTACAAGATAAAATTCACCTCCACAACATTTCAAAATATAAGACAACTCAAAATTTAATCACAAACGGAACACAAAACTACAATTACAACTGAATTAAAACGTCTTGTTGGATGATCGGGAATACCTCGGATGATGTAACCTACGTGTTGCTAACGGGATTTCCACGGTCTAAATGAAAGTGTGGAACTCATTCGGTTGAGTTTAGCAAATTCATCTGGACTAAGTGAATCCGATAAAAATAATGATGTCGGAAGGATGGAACCGTGGGATCTTAACCGGTGTTGTTATAATCAACTTTAAGATTTGTTTTAATTAAAACACAAAAAACACTTGGAAATTAAGACTTCTCTAAACCAAAACACTTTTCTCATCCCCGATTTATGATTTCTAAAACTAAACCTCTGCAACAACAAGGAGCTCGGAGCATGGTGGGCAAGCACGGCCATCGTCGTCAATGAAACCTGAAACTACTTCGATAAAACTTTCTTAGAATTAAATAACCAAGCCATAGGACTTCGAGGTAGTTTGCTTAGTGCAACATAAATCCTCAACTCTTCGTTAGGCATTTGCATGATCATATCATGTAAATTAAGCCCTAACCGGTCTTAGGACTCCGAGGTAGTCGTCCGATACGATATAAACCCTCACATCTTCGAAGTCTATTTGTATGATTTTATCATACGAATATAAGTCCTAATTAATTAAAATTGGCAAGATTAAAACATTAAATAAACATTAGGACTTTCCTAAATCCAAGCCAAACAATAGGATAATCGGGAAATTACCGAAGTTCGCTTCGGATCCGTGATTTCTCCTACCCTTCTTCCTTTGAACTCCTAAAATAAAATGTTCCAAATTTGATCCATCCCCTATCGAAATTCCAAAATTCAATCCTTCGAAAACTTAAACTTTGAAATTCTTGAGAGCAGAATTATTGATTATTATCGAGAGTTTTCTTAGGTGATTCCAGTCACTTAAGATGTAATTAACTATAGGGGCTTGCCCTTATAGGGAACTTTAAAGAACCCGAGTAATATAAACCTCGCTTAATTCATTTATATTAAGCGGTGGAACTTGTCAGCTTATAAAATTGGTTCGTGGATCAAACGGATGTCACGAAATCTCCTAGTTTATTTAATCGAGCCCCATCATCGAAGCGGTGTATCTATTCTTCGGGATAGATATACGGTTTGTGGTGCGGTGCTCGTTTATATAAACTATTTGAGATGTGAGATCAGTTTGACTTCATATCTTAAAATTTTTTAAAATTATTTTTCAAAATCAAATACTACTTTTCAAATTATTTATGTAAATTAAATTTAAAATTCGCCGACAACTTCTGTAGGCGACCCCTTTCGCAAAACACATAACCTTAAAAATAATGCCGACAAACACCACTAAACTGTGAGTAGGTTTCGAGATCCTTGTTTACCATCTTTCCTAACGAAGGGTTCGGGGCTGTGACCTCTTCGATCGAGGTGTTAGTTTAAGAGCGATCCTTCGAGTCGAGAAGTCTTGCATAAGACTTTCTCTTCCTTTCCACTCGAATCGGATTCCTTACCTTCTCTACACCTTTGAACATTTCGTTCCTAATAAACAAACCCTCTAATGAATGACTCTT
The DNA here is from genome assembly GCA_022702705.1 of Papilionanthe hookeriana x Papilionanthe teres. NCBI lineage: Eukaryota > Viridiplantae > Streptophyta > Magnoliopsida > Asparagales > Orchidaceae > Papilionanthe > Papilionanthe hookeriana x Papilionanthe teres. The sequence goes on from CM040431.1 coordinate 116,611,452, forward strand.
TTAACAAATAACTCCTTTTTATAAATACATGAACAAAAATGTGTTCGGACTCTTTTCGATTCCTTTCTTTTCATCCCGATGAGAAGAAGCATAACTCGGGACCGACAATCGGAATCTACCTTGCGGAAAATGTCCGCCCCAAGCCGATTTTCTCCTTCACCAATGGATCGGACTTCGCTTGTTTACAAGGATGAGGCCGCCGACAATGGGATCATCCGTTTCGACAAGGATTCGAGCAACACGAATGTCAAGATCACCGACGTCACCCTTTTCACACTTACGGACAAAGTGATCGAAGCCGAAAGACCTTCGATCGAGTTCAACCTCAAGTCAACTCAAGAGTTCCCTCCCCTGCAAAGGGTTCCAGCTGAGAGGAATACTACTGTCTACAGGAGGACTGTTGTCTCTACCCCCACCGGTCTAGTCATCTCTGCACCTACCCCGGCTTCCGCCAAACTGAAGGGGAAGGAAATCCAAATTTGTAACGAGCATGTTACCGTGGAGGGTACAGATCTCCGTGCGAGACCTTCGTTTTCGAAATTGGGTCCGGCTCGAGGGTTCCACCCCTAACACGGACTCGGAGAAGAAACGAGAGGTAGAAAGATTGCCGTAAAGGCCGGAGCCGCCGAAGTCGCTTTCTTAGAAGAAATCCCTGAGTACACACCATTGCCTGAGTACATACCATTGCCTGAGTATACACCGCTTTTGGAAGGAAGTAGATTCCATCCCCTCTCCGCCGTAGCCAACGAAGAAAATGTCCACAAGATTGCTTCTACATTACCTCGACCCGCATACTATAGCGACAGCCGAAAGAAAAGGGCTAGGATTACACCATTTGCCCGACTACGGATCGTGATGAGAAGTTAGCAAAGAAAGAGAAATGTCCTGTATCAGAGATTTTAAGAAGGATAGGGCGGGTGCTAGCCAAATCCCGTCTTGGGCCGCGAGTAGAACCGGTTATCGCCACAGAAAAGCCGAATAAGAGATATGCAATAATTTCCTCCAATTCTCCCTTAGAAGGATCAAAGTTAGCATAAAACAAGTTAGTCACATCAAGTAACTGAAATGATGTGTTGATCTAAAAAAGATTAAAATCCACTTGCCTCTCTCAAACAAAATCCAAATCATCAGATTATTTAGGGAGATTTGCATAAACTCCTACATAAAAGAAATAACGACAACAACAGAAAAGTAGAAAAAACATTCCCGGCTCAGGCAACAATAAGATTGTCATAAGAACCGCCAAGAGAAAGAAATGCGTGCCCTTAAATAAGCTTCTTTGAAATAAGAGTATCAACATGTCAATCTTGCACAACACATTAACAAAATATTTAGAGAATCAAAAGCACTTTTGTCTTTGTCCCTCTTGATTTTAGGAGCCATTTTTCAATCTAAAAAAATTAAATAAAAATCAAAATAAATTCCAAAATAGAAATTTTATGAATACGACAAGTGTTTTCTAAGTAAAAATTTTGTTCAACATGCGGTCTAATCATTTCTCCCAAAGTTTCCATTTTTAGCATGATCACAATGTGGACAAAATTATATGGTGAAAATCCAAAATTTCTAAAGGCAAAGTAAAGCTCTTACCCAATGATGATGATTTCAACATTTTTTTTAATCGAAGAAATCTTCAAAATTAGCAAGATCGAAAGAAGTCCACAGGTGCAAAATCACAAAAAATAGAGGAAAAAAAAGTGTAGAGAAGAAATGCAAGAAATGATCTGGAATTTGGTTTCGTTATTTTACGTCGGCTCGGCTCTTAGGTGCCGGCTTGGCGCATAAGCTTCGGTGCTCAATTTGTTCAATATTTGGAAATTTTTGTCATTTTCAAAGAGCACGGCAAATTTAAAGAAATTTTTAACCGTAATTTCTACGATTCAACCATCATTTTGATATTTAATTAGCTTCATCAACTTTCCAATAATTGCATGCACAATTAAAATTAGTCAATCTAATCATTGAAGCACATTAAAAGTATTAACAACACAAACTTGAAACTTTTTCTTATAGAATTTAATACAAACGGACTTTACAAAGACTCATTTAAAAGCAAAATATGACATAAAACACAAATTTGTAATACTAGTCATTTTAAATTCAAAATGTTTGCATTCAACTAATTAACACTCAACCCCAATAGAATAAGCACATGAGCAACCGTCTATGAGTAATGGTGAATAATGATGTCTCCCTCCTTTTAACCCACCAAAAAGTTACGATCGAATAAATGGTAAAAAGGGGCACGAGGAAAATGTGCCTTGACTTTATCATCTATCCATTTGTTCTCTTGATACGTGTTTACTTGATAGTCTTAGAAATCTGCCAAATGGCCAAATTAGAGTTTCATCTTGCCACTCCATGTGCTTGTGTAGATGGTATATATCACTTAACTTGTGCGAAGAGATAACTCCCTCATCAATCTTCACAGGTTTGTTAGTGATCCGCTCCAAACTTATTGCTAAGTATCCATCGAAGTAAGTTCGAGCAACCATATGTATAAACTTATTGTTATCAAACTTACCATAATTATACTTTCCATTAGTGAAGAAGCCATGATCTCAAGGTTTGGATGCTTTTTTACTCATCTCTCCTCCTCTAAAGCACTTAGGAATGAAGAAAATGTCCTAAAATCCCATCCATAGCGATTAAATAGAGAAGGAATGGCCAAAAGATGAAATTTGACGGTTTTTAGGAGTTAGCAGATTGCAGCGCCTAGCACCAGATTGGGCACTTAGGTGCTGGTACACAAATATTCCAAAAATCTAAATTCTCATCCTAACCTCATTTTGATCAAGGGACTAACATTTTGTGCTGACTTTAGCATGTAGGACTCAATATAACATTGCAAATTCAAAATAACAACAATTAAGAAAACAAATGAATCCACACCACCAAGTATGGGTTGCGTCCGTCAAAAGCACTTGGTTTAAAGTGCTCTCGGCCCGACGTATCCAATGTTTTTACCCTGGTTGATCAAGCATCGGATCTCCCTCAAAAGCAAGACTATACTTATATATGATTTTAATGTTTGTGTCCATTCACTTTAATATTTCTTCCGGTTTGGCTCTTCAATATCAAGAACTCCATAAAGATAGACTTTTATCACAATAAATGGCTCTAACCACCTGGAATTAAGTGTCCCTAAAAATAAGTTTGCAATTTTGTATTACATAGTAAAACTTCTTGTCGAGGCTCGAAATGTCTTTTAAAATTCTTCAATCATGCCTTATTTTTATTTTTTCTCCTTATAAATTTTTGATATTTTCCTTAAGATTCATTTCCTTATTTCATCAAGCTCATTTAATTTACCCAATAATAGCTTCTCTCCAACTTCTTTTAAATTATAATTAAATTCTTTTATAGCCTAATAAGTTTTATGCTCAATTTAAGGTTTGGTAAGTGACAAGCTTATCCAAATGTGAGCCTATTTAATGTCATTTCTATAAGTGTTTTATATGCAATCCTATAGGCCCATAATGTGTTATCCAGTCTAGCAAGCCAATTCTTCTTGTTAGGATAAACACTTTTTCTCCAATATTCTTTTCATTTCATGATTGGATACTTCAACTAGGCTACTTGGTTTGAGGATGATAGGCTATGGTAATTTTGTGCTTAATTCCAAACTTTTGTGTTATAGTATCAATCATTATATTCCTAAAATGACTACCCCCCCCCCCCCCATCTATAATAATTACTCTCGGCATTCCAAATCTAACAAAATATTTTTTAAAAAAATATGCAACATATAACATCACAATGAGATACAGTATTGCTTGATCCATTAGAAACATAATCCACAAGTATCAAGATATATATTTTTTCCTAAAGGTGGGATAAATAGTCTATAAAATCTAAGCCCCAAACATCAAATATTTTAACTTCCAAAATAAAATTTAAGGGCATTTCATTTCTTCTAGAAATATTGCCTACTGCTGACATCGATCACATGTTTTTACAAAATTAACATCTTTAAATAAAGTAGGCTTGATAAAATCCATATTGTAAAATTTTAAATGCATTTTTATAAACTTCAAAATGTCCCAATAAAATTTGATTTGTGACATTTTTTAATAATCACTTTGGTTTCCTCCATAGTTACACATCTTCAAATGACTAAGTCCTTACATTATTTATATAAATATGGGTCATCAGTAAAGTTTTGAATTGTGTATGAATTTCTTCATTTGGTGGCTATCTAATCCATAGGGCAAAATATTACCAACTCAATAGTTAACCTCAGTAGTGTACCACGAAATTCGTCATTTAATAATCTTATATAGTTGTTCATTAGGAAAAAATTCATCTATTTCATCAATAATATTACTATTATTTTCTTGTTAAAGCCTTGATAAATGATCGGCAATTTGATTATCGGTACCATTCTTATCTACTACACAATCGAATTCTTGCATCGAAGGACCCATCAAATTAATCATGGTTTACATCCTTCTTCAACATGAAGTATTTAATAACAACATGATCAGTATACACAAAACATTTTGTTTATTAAGATAAACGTCTAAAATTTATCAAAAGCATAAACTTTTAGCCAGCAAAATTCTTTTCACTAGTTGTGTAATTATTTTGAGCCTCATTAATGGTGTTCTTGGCATGGTGTATAACTTTAAGATTCTATCATATTTTTATCCTAATACTACCCCAATAGCATTATTACTAGGATCACACATTAATTCAGGTAATATTGTTTTTAATCAAGTGAAACAATAATTAGTGCGGTGATTAATTTTTCTCTTAATAAATCAAAGAAATTAAGAGCCTTCCTTATAAAAATCAAAGCTAGTGTCTTTTTCTAAAGTATGACATAGGGGCTTAGCAATTTTGAAAAATCTTGAATCTACCACCTATAAAAACGGCATGTTCTAGAAACCATCTTACTCCTCTCATAGATGTAGGAGGTGGTAATTCAATTATAACAGAATTTTTGTTTGATCTACTTCCATGCCATTTTAAGAAATTTATGTCCTAACTTACAATTCCTCCTGCAAACATAAATTCACATTTTTCCCAATTGAGAATTTGATTAGTTTCTTAACAGCATTTCAGAACTCTTATTAAATGATCTAAACATGAATTAAAGGAGGTTCCAAATGCTATGAAATTGTCCATGAAAACTTCAATTTCTTTCTCAATTAAGTCACAAAAAATAGACATCATACATTTGGAAAGTTGCAATTGCATTACATAAACCAAATGACATTCTTCTTAAAGTAAAGTCTCATATGGACTAGTAAATGTTTTCTTCTCTTAATCATCAAAGAATTATGCGTATTTGTGGTATCTTGAATATCCATCTAAAAGCGAAATAACGATGCCAACTTAATCTATCTAACATTTGATCCAGAAAGGTAGAGAGGAAAATGTTCTTTCCTAGTGGTGAGATTTTTAATTTTCTATAATTAATACGGATTCACCATCCAATGACTTGTTTAGTTTTGAATTAGTTCATTCCGCTTGTTGATGCGACTTTTTTATATGTAATAATTTATGACCTCAGATTTATATATTTATAATGATTTTTGTAAAGTCAAAATTTCAAATGCAAGTATACGTATCGTATAAAGTAATACAGGGCACAAATGGAGTCCCGTTTATCGATCCAACGGGAAGCGAGGTAAGAGGTTCTTAGTCGAATTCTAGTCTACTACTAACAACCTTAGTTTGAAAGGGTGATATAAGTGGTTTTTTCTAACAGCTTCTCCCCCCGTACAGATAATTATATGTAAGGATAACTTTACTCCTAAAATGCAAATATTACTTCTAAAGATAACCCTTTTTGGGTAAATTGGTTAAGGTAGAATTTTTAGATAATGAAATACTTATTCTTATGTAATGAAATGGATAAAGTTTAGGAATTCATGATGCATTAAATATTGTATGTACCAAATAGGAGCATAAAATGTTTCTTTACCCTCAAAAGAGTACCCCCTCTTCCAAGCATGTAAAGAAAAATTGACATATCCTAAGTTCGGTCACTAAATCTAAGGCTAGGCGGGAGGATACCGGTTGTCACTACGGAGCTCCCACTCACCCTTCATGCAGAAGGCTAACGCTGAGTTTAGTTACTAATCTTATGACCAAATTGGGGATCTCGGCCTGTCACCCTGAAACCTCCAATTCGACGCCCATCAAAACCATATTTCCCTGTTATTTTCAATCCCATGATCTACGCAATTCATTCATGGAAATTGAATGTGTGGTTCCCACTATTGAGAATTACCACGCACCCTTTCGGGACAATGCAATTACTACAAATTTTAACGGTACAACGGGCCCTTATTGTAATGTAAATGAAGTGTGATAAAAACCATCACATTTATAATTAAAACTTCTTTTAGCAAGCATCCCAATATCCAAAACATGAGTCCTACTCATTGCAAAAGAAAAGTAGAATGAAAACAATGGCATAATCTTCTCATGCCACTATTTTCATACTAGAAGAAGAAAGAGTAAGAGAAAGACATCACAAAGCACGAAGAAAACACTACGGAAAACTTCATTTCAAAGTAAATCCTCAAAATAAGTATTTACAATATCATAAGATAATGAAAAATACAATGCCCAGCTTTTCCCCTTGTAAGAAAGATGAAAATCTATCCTGAAAGTCTCAGCGGATCCATGCGATGCTAGAACATTCCCTTACGAGATTCTCTCCAAAATCCCCTCACTAATCTCGCCAAAAAAGGTAGAAATCTACATTTCTACTCCTATTCTGAATCTCTAAGCATTCTCTAAGTTTCCCTAACATCTCTTCTTTATTTTTGGCTTCAAATTTGGTTTAAAATAAAGTAGGGATGAATTTCTCAAGATGTGCATGTTTTCAAACCCTCCGAAGCGTTCGGATTCGATGTATTTGGCCAAACACCGCCTAATATCGCGTCCAAGCAGTCTCGGGCGCCGCCGGCGTTGAATAGGGCGCTGCCAGTGCCCTATTTTCTGTGCTCTTAGGTTTCGCGCCGCGTGTTGGATTTGGGCACCTCGAGGCGCCCATCTGTAGCAACCTCACCATTTTGCTCCCTTTTGGCTCGGTTTCGGCTCCGATTAAGCGTTTAGTTGCGTTGAGTTCCTAAAAGATAGCCCTACAAAATAAGCACAAAAACCACCTTTTAAAGTGTAATCTGATTTAAAAATATGCGAAGTGTAAGATTACTTGTAGAAAGACTTATCGAAAGGTGTCGAGCCAAAATTTGCTTTCTTGCTCGTTTTTGCTCCAAATTGCTGAAATTTTTGCTTCTTTTTGCTCCAATCACATTTCTTACACCTAAAAACAAAAAACATACAAAATAGCTTCCTTTTAAAGTGTAATATCACCAAAAATGAGTAAAATCATATAGCAAAGTGTATATATTTTGGTGCATCGAAATGTGCAAACTTAAGCAAATTACTTGTCCTCAAGTAACCCTTTTACTACTTAAATATAACTCAAGGAAATGTACTTTTCACCTGTAAGAAACTAAAATTTTCATTCAAAGGTATATTGGTTTAGACTTTAGAAAGAAATTTAGTAACTTAGTTTAACCTTTACGGGTATAGGAATATTCAGCATTCAAGTTTAAGGGTTCTAGTCTTCTATTTATTTCAAGATAAACCATAATTTATCACATTAAGAGTGCCTTGAAAGATTAAGTGAAAAGGAGTTCATGCAAACTTCATCAGAATGTAGGCAAATACTTTAAATATAAATTGAGAAATGAAATTAAGTTCTCCTTTAAATTTGACTCAAGTAAAGCCAATTTTTGACTAGGCATCTCCTCAAGCTTCTCCTCATAAATATTTTCTTTCTTTTTATTTTTCTTTTTTTTTGGATTTTTTTCAATCCTTCTTTTTCTTTTTCTCTTTTTTCCTCTTTTTTAATGAGGATTATTATATCTGGTCTTTGTAATGATTTTGAACTTCCTCTCCTCTTTCTAAAGTTCAAACTTGAAACACATCCTTACTTTATAATTAGGTATGAGCTTTATTATTCATCATAAAGTCACAATCTCTTCTTAACACACAATACTTTAAGTCTCTTAACATTTCAAAAATACGAGTTTTCTTTTACTTTAAATAGTTAACTATAATCAAATTCTTTGTACAAATATCTTACCCTTATAAAATTAACCTTTATTACTAAAAACTTTCATCAATCCTTCCATAACATTCAGGGCGAAATAAAAGTTTTAGTTATCTCAAAGCGAGGTTCAATTGCCAAAAGTTATGCTAATAATTTTGAAAAATATGATAATCGAAGACAAATAAGAGTTAATATTTTTCTTCCCCCAAACTTAAATTTTAAAATATTTTGCAATGAATTCCATAAAATGTTGCAGAAAGAAAAAGTAAATGTTGAATCTACTTGCTACTACAATATCTTATCAAATTCATATACATGCATAATCATGATAGAATGAGCGTAGGAGAAACTAAATCTAACATAAAACGTGCTTGTAATAAAATTACACTAAAAGTATTTTCACATTAAAATTTTATTTTCTTCCTACCCCAAACTTAAATTTTAACATATATAACATTCAATACAGAAAATATAAGCAGGAAGAAAAATAATTTAGAAGTTCTCTCTACCACAAATGTCTATCAAAACCATTTACAAGTATTCATTAAGACGGAACAATATGCGGCAGAAAGTAAATCTAAACTAATCATCATGAGAATGAAATTCATTAAATAAAAGTTTAACTAGCATAGCAAGTATCGGCAAGGGAATATAAAAATGTTATTCAAGACCTAAATAAAGTTGTAACACAAACATAAACACACATAAAATAAATGAGGTTAATTCATCCTTTAACTCATCGCATCTCACAACTTACCTCCAATTCTAACGGAATCACTAAAATAGTAAATTAGGTACATTCAAATGATTTTATAGATTATAATCCCAAGATTATCCCTAATAAATTGGTTTCCGGACACCAATCTCAGGCATCATCTAATCCCTTTAATTAAGCACCTTTAATAGTTACATATTGTTGTGTAAGATCATCCTAATGTTATTCATCAAATAGGTTAGCGACTCCACGAATGAAAACAAAGTTAGAGAAAGGAAGTAACCAAGGTAAGATGGATCTATCACAGTTTAAATTCATGATGTCTCTTACCAAAACTCAAGTCAAAGTAAGACCCGAGTTATAGTGAACTCATCAATCCAACTACTATAATAGAACATACAAGTCTAACCATAATAAAAGTTAAGGAATCACCTCCCTCATGACATAAACATAAGAATCCAATCAAAACACTAATAATCAAAACATCTACCAATCATCAAATCAAGCCAAGTCAATCCTAATGACACATAAAGATCAAATTAATCCACTAATCAAACATGAATTAAGCTGATCAATCGACACTAAAGCAAACACAATACAACACTAAATCCCATGCCTCTCAAACAAACTAAATTAAAGAAACCTGCCCGATAATATAGGTTGTCGCCCATAAAAGTGCTTGGTTATAACTTCGCGGGCCCCGACAAACTATTCCACACGGATGTCGGCATATTTTTAGGTTGTGTGTTTTTTACTAAAGGGTCGCCTACGAAAATTGTCGGGAATTTTTATATTTTAAAATTCATTTAAATATATATATAATTTTAGAAAGTAGTATTTGATTTTGAAAATCTGAGTTTCAAAATTTTAAGATATAATCCAGCGGAAGTATCACATCCCGGAATAGTTTATATAAACGAGCACCGCACCATAAACCGTGTATCTGTCGAAGAATAGACACCTTTGCTCGATGATGGGGCTCGATTAAATAAACTAGAAGATTTGTGACATCAGGTTTGGTTTGCGAACCAATTTTATAAACCGACAAGTTCCACCTTAATATAAAGGAATTAAGCGAGGTTTATATTACGGGTTCTTAAAGTTCCCTATAGGGCAAGCCCCTATAGTTAATTACATCTTAAATGACGGGAATCACTTAAGAAAACTCTCGATAATAATCACTAATTACCTGGCTCTCAAGGGAATTTCAAGTTTAAGTTTTGAGGATTGAATTTTGGAATTTGATAGGGAATGGATCAAATTTGGAACATTTTATTTTGGGAATTCAAAGGAAGAAAGGTAGGAGAAATTACAGATTCGAAGCGAACTTCGGTAATTTCCCGACTATCTATTGTTGACTTTGAATTTAGGAAAGTCCTAATGTTTATTTAATGTTTTGATCTTTGATTTTAGTTAATTAGGACTTATATTCGTATGATGTGATCACATAATAGCCTCGAAGATGTGAGGGTTTATGTTGTATTGGACGACTACCTCGAATCCTAAGACCGGTTGGGGCTTAATTTACCAATGCGATGCCTAACAAAAGGTTGAGGATTTATGTTGCACTAGGCGAAACTACCTCGAAGTCACATGGTTTAGTTATTTAATTCTAAGAAATGTTTAGGCGATGTAGAGTTGTTTTGCGCGAAGATGGCAGTGCTGGCCACCATGCTCAAGGCTCCTTGTTGTTGCAGAGGTTTAGAAATCATAAATCAAGAGATGAGAGAAGTGTTTTGGTTTAGAGAAGGTCTTAATTTCCATAGTGTTTTCTATGTTTTAATTAAAGCAAAATCTTAAAGTTGATTATAACAACACCGGTTAAGATCCCGCGGTTCCATCCTTCCGGCATCGTTATTTTTATCGGATTCACTTAGTCGAGATGGTGCTAAACTCAACTAAATGAGTTCCACACTTTCATTTAGACCGTGGGAAATCCCGTTAGCAACACGTAGGTTACATCATCAAGGCATTCTAGATCATCGACAAGACGTTTTTAATTTAGTTGTAGTTGTAGTTTGTTGTTACGTTTGTGATTAAATTTTTGAGTTGTTTTATATTTTGAATTGTTGTGGTGGTGAATTTTATCTTGTAATGATTTTTAATTTGGTTTTGGTTTCGATTTTAGGGACTATCCTAAAGGTGTGGGTTTTCATGCAACGGTTGTTTATCATGCAAGAAAAGTAAGTGTGATGCAATTAAAGTAAATTGTGATAAAGTAAATTGTAATAAAATAAAAGCGTACCTGGAGGGTCTTCCCGTCATCCCACGAGCTGCACTTAAAACACATATCAGAGCATTTAAGTATTCCAACAAGTACCTAGGTAAAGCTAAGGGAAAGGTTTTGGTTTTCTACCAAGTTCCTAATCTATAGCTAGTCATAACATGACGTCTAGGTTCTTGTGTTTTGGTTTAGGACGATTTTCTTCATCGAAAGAACAATTAAGTTCGGTGTTCTTATAAATATCCTATCATATTGAGGAAGTGCTTAAGGCGAGTCTTAAAACATCTTTTGATACCTCTAAGGATTGTTTTAAGTCAAGAAATTTAATTATAAAGTTAATTAATCGTCAAAGAGAGTTGAGTTTTGTTCTCTTGCTTGAAGGCCAGAACTGTTCAATATCACATATAAGTGAAGTAACACTTCATAGCCTCCGTTGGGAGTTATGACAAGAGCTTTAGGGCAAATTGATGTTGAAGTGATTTGTGATTTAATTTAATTTGATTGAGTGGGTTTAAGTTTGGAATAATGTTGAGTTGTTTTAGATTTATTTTGAATTCTTTATGTCTTAGGTGATGTTATATTTAATTCGATTTAATTTAATTTAATTTTAATTTAATTTAATTTGGTTTAGTTTTAATTTTAATTTAATTTTATTTTTTTAATTTAATTTTAATTTTATTTTAACTTGATTTTATTTTTTTATTTAATTTAATTTAATTTAATATGTTTTAATTTAATTTAATTAAATTTAGTTTAATTTAATTTAATTTAATTTAATTTAATTTTTAATTTTAAATTTAATTTAATTAAAATTGATTTAATTTAATTTTAAATTTTAATTTAATTTTATTTTAATTTTAATTTAATATTTTATTTTTTATGCTTTAAGGATGATTTAATTTTAATTGTTAAAATATTAATTTAATTGAAATCTTAGAAGGATTTAATTTAAATGTTTTGCTTAATTTAATTTAATGATTAAGTCTTTTAGCATTTTTTAAATCTTGAATTTGGATTATCGATTTTAATTAGGAATTAAATATTATTGAGGTGATTAATTTAGGGATTCTTAAATTGAAACGATTCTCCCTCCTAATAGTATCCCTTATTTTAATAATTCCAATTTTTTATTCTTCGAGTTTAATTAATTATTTAATTAAGGTTTATTTTAATTATTTTCAAATTGTTTGGTAGGTTTCTCTTAACTTTAAAGCACCTAAGTTTTGAGCATCCAAAATCAACTTAGTATCGAATATTTTACTACCCTTTTAATTAAACTAAAATTTTTAATTATAGGTTAAAATTTTAATTACCATTTTGCCTTTAAACTTACTAATTCCATAACTCACTAAATTGAGCTTAAATGAATTTGGGGTACATGTGACTTCACTCATATATCAATCGAAGACATTAGGAGAAAATGTGATTTTTAAATTATTTAATTTATTTATGTAATTATTTTTGGTGGAAAATAAGGATTTTCAAGGAAAATTCAACAACATAACAAGGGAAAGTTTCTATCCTTAAGAAAATTATGGGACATTCTGACAAAATGAAAGGACCACTTGGACCAAATTTGGTAATTTTTTGAGTTATATTCTTTTTATTATAATTATTTTGAGTTTTAGGTATTAATTAATTTAAAAATTAAATAAACGTTGAAAAATAAATTTTATATTTTTCAAAAATCTTTCTGATATCAAGGAAACCAGAACCAATTTTTATAATTTTCTGATTTTTCTTTCATTTATTAGAATTATTTTAGTGGAAATGCTAGAAAATACATTTTTTTTAATTTTAAAATTACCTTAGGGCTTTAAAATTTGATATCTCATCATAGAGACTTAGAAAATATGGGGTTTGTTCCTAAGTGATTAAAATTCAAAATGTGACATTTTGGTGAATTTTATTATTTTTGTGATTTTTATTATTTTTTAATTATTAAAAATATTAAAATAATGCAAAAAATCAACTTTTGGAAAATTGCAATTTTAATTTTCTTAAATTCCCTGATATTAGAGAGAGGCTCCAAAACCAATTTGGTGAATTTTTTGAGAAGTATTTTGAAAGTTATGAATTTTGAATTTTAGGTTTATTTAAATGGCTTAATCATTGCCATTTGATAGGGCTAGCAGAATTAGGTGAAACTGAGAAACATGGTGGGTTATACGATCCTAAAGTTCAGTGGAGGTGATTTTACAAGTCAATTTGATGTATGATTAGTTCTAATTAATTAAAGCTCCATTTTGGGTGTTTAAAGCTTGATTAGGGTTATTCTGAAATTGGTGACTCAAAACCTATTTTCCACTGGGGTCCTACGAGTCATAAGAAACATCGCCAAAATTTTACATAGAATTTATTTCATAACATGCTAATTATTGGAATTAAAATACTCGAGTGACCTAGAATTGAAAAATCAATAACTCTTCATAGGGATGGCCTCGACTTTGGAAAATTAGGGGAATGATCCCCAAATTCGAAGGCAAGCCACAGCATGGTCTCATGCCATGGTGAATTTTATACGTAATGGAGAATTAATGTCTTGAGAAGAGTAAATAAATCATTAAAAAATCGAATATTGATGAAATTAAATGATTTCTTTTCCACATTATTCTCCTCTGTTCTTGAGCAAGAGGGTATTTTATTTTATTTTTAAGTTTTCCTACACAAAGTTATGAATTTTCTAAGTTCGTAATTAAATAAATAAGAAAAATCCCTATTTTTCTACTTATCCACCATGACGCCACGCCATCCTCGGCGACTCAGAAGGAACCGCGTGGCGCGCTCGATTCGCGCCGCCATCCGACTCGGCGCTCCGGGGGCCGGCGGTTCATGTACCTTCGCGGCATCCGACTCGATCCAGACCGTCGCTCGATACACGCTCGTCCCGACGGCTCCCAGGTCATTGTCTACGGCGGGTGTTGCACCGTGACCGTCAGCGCCCCAACCACAATTTAAGCGCTCCGGTCTCGAAGCGGATGTTTGTGTTCTTATGCTCTATGGATTCGTCTTGAAGGCGAACACATCCATGCGGTAAACATGCATTGAAATTGATTCGGTAAATGGAGAATCTACGTAAGCTCGGGAAGAAGAATGAGTCCATGCCTTTGCTCGGAGAAGTGAAGCTTCGATGCGAGAGTGTGTCACCTTCGATTGGGTCGGCAAGCTCGAGATGAAGTCCCTTGGCACAGTGAATTGTACGGTTTGATTTCGACCACAGTGATTTCAAACTTTGGAGTGGAGCAGGTGGGTGGCACGGAGGGGCTTTCAGGGAATACTTCTCTTGGTCTTGTGCGAGTGTGGGTGGTTTAATTTGACTTGGTGGAGGATTTAGAATATCTGTCGACTGAGAATTGAGCTCGAAATTGAGCTCGATTAGTGGGGATTAGGGCAATAGAGCAGTGGGGATCAAATGCTCTAAGTGTGGGAGATTACACAGGTGATTTTGGCGAGTTTCCTTAAGGTTGGTTCGAACTGGTCTTAAGTGGAGAAGTCTCATCCAAGAATATTTGGATTATATTTGGGTTAAGGGGAATCATAAGTAGGTTAATGGCTTTTAGGAAGTGCTTAAAGGACCTCCTCTTTGCCAAATGTAGTAAGGTCACATGTAAACAACTCACATGGCTTGCATGTGGCTTAGAATGGCTTCGCTGGCTTTATGGCTTAGGATAAAGCTTGGTGATTTCATGGAAGTAGAATTTAGGAATTTTGGTATTTTGGTGGAGAATTTTTCATGAAGCTTGATTTAGAATGTTTTAATGATGATTTTGAAACTTAGGGGTTGATTTTGATTAAATGGATGATATGGAGAAATGTCATGTGGGCTTTGGATTGAAAACTTAGGCTTTTGAAATGGTCTTGGGTGGGCTTTTTAAAGTGGTTTAAGGAAGTGGGCCTTTAGGTTTGAAAATGGTCTTTTGAATAGAAAAATTTGCAATGGGCCATGCCAAATAAATGTTGAGTTTTGTCTAAGGATGTGTCATAGGTGGGATTTGAAACAAGTTTTGGAGTGATTTGGGTTTGGAATTATGGGTTGGATTTGGGCTTCTTTGGTAAGGGCAATGTAGGTCGAATTGGGCCAATTTGGGCCAATGTTGGGCTAGGGTTATTGACGTAAAATTAATGTTGGGAAATGTTTATGGGAGTGTTTAAAAAGAGGTTTTCAACTTTGTTGGGGTTGGATTTTGGGGTTTGGGTCTATTTGGGTTAAGTTTGGGTTTAGATCGAAATTGGGCTTTTTGGTTTTGGGTTGAATTTGAGTGGGGCTTGGGTCCAAATTTTGGGCAAATTATGTTATTTTTGTTTGTGGGGATGTTAGGGAAGGTTTATAGAAGGTTTGGGGTCAATTGGAGTTCAATTGGTTTGGTTTGGGCTAAGTTTGGGTCATGGGTAAATTGGGCTTTAAGGTCAAAGTGAAATTGGATTCAAATGCTAATCGAATTGGGCTTGGATTTGGTCAAGATTGGTGTTGGGGTCATTGAATTGAAGTTTAAAATTGAATTGGACTAGAATTTGGGTCAATTGGGTAGGTTTGAGTTTTGACATTGGAGTTCACTTTGGGTTAAAATGGGTCAAATTGGAGATTTTGACAAAAGTAAAATTGACCAAATGGGCCCATGGTGTAGTTGGACAAAATGAAATTGAGAATATTTGGGATTTTAAGATTTTCCGATAATTTTCTGAAATTTTGGATTTTGGGTCGAAGGGGCATTTTGGTAATTTGGAGGAATTATTGGGGGTATTTTTTGGAATTTTGAGTATTTTGGGTAAAAATGGAGTGAGATTTGGAGTGGTGGGAGAATGTTTGAGATTGATTTTGAGGAATTTGGGTGATTTTGGAGAATTTTGAAAAAATTTGGGTAATTTGAGGTTTGGGTAAATTTAGGCGATTACAGAGGTCAGAGATTGAAATTGAAAATTTAGAAAATTGAAGATTGGGTAAATGTAAAGTGGAATAAAATCATTTTGGTTGAGCCATGAAGCCATGCTCCGAACGCGCAGTATGAAAGGGACTCATTTAGGGCATTATTTATCTTGTTCTGGCATATGTGAGGGCAGGGGTTAAGGGCTGATACATGTGAATCACACAATGAGTGGCGGGGAGGTGAGTTGGGTATTGTTAGTGTGGTTTAGGAGGAATGATGAAAGTGTAGTGTATAAGTGTAGTGTGTGTAAGTTAGCTATTTCACCGAGACCGGACCACTTCGGGGCGGTCACAGGCTAAAAGAGTCTAATAAAGACTCATCCTTTAAACTTCCACATTTGATTTCAACCCTCTAGGTGATTAGGGGTCTGATGAAGCTTGTGGGGTTTCTGAGTCATGAGGTGTTTGGACTTAAAGGCGGGTTCCACTTTCCCAGTCATACAAAAGATAGTCGAAAGGAAAAGCCCTAAAGGGCTAGATCTGATGCCCAAGAGAATAGAAGATGACCCACAATTTATATTATGAAGTATTTTAATTTAATTGCCAACGACGCCAAAACTGACTTGTATATTATATGTATAGAATTGTAATTATTTATGTTGGATCTTCTGGTAACGTATCGTATCAAGTAATACGGGGCTCTAGTGGAGTCACGGTTATCGATCCCAGCGGGGAAGAAAATTAAATAACAACTAATTTTAAAATAATAATAATAATAATTTTAAAATAGTATACGAAAATATAAAGATTCTAAATTTAAGCGCAAATAAAGTAAACTAAGTATTTTAATTAGGTAACTTAACTAAGTAGAAAATTAATACGTATTGAAAGTGCCAGGGAAATTAGCCCAATTGCTAAATAGAGTCTTAACTATTCGGGGAAAAAGTATCTTTCCCCTTGTTTTAGAAATTTAAGTGATTGATGAATTTAAATAGATATTAATTTTAAGGTATTGTGACAAATAGGAGCATTCTATTCTTACCCTTTAGTCAGTGTAAAGAATATTGACTAATCACATGTTTGATTGCGAGATCTGCCCGGCTAAGGCTGGGAGGATACTGTGCCATGAGCTCACGTTCCCCTCGCCGGGCTAACATCTACACTTCAGGCTCTCAAGCAAATATGACCGAATTGAATATTTTAATTACGTCACACTAAAATGCTCAATTCTACGCCAGTGATATTATTTCCCTTTATTTATTTGCACCTTCCTTTCAAGGCTTTGAATTCCCCGAATATCGAGATGTAATTTTTACTATAGTTGTAAATCAACATATTTTAACAAATCAAATGACTAGTTTGAAAAAGTAAATTAAGTTTAAGTAAAAATTATCACAATTTATTAATATATAAAAGTATCTCTATTTTAATTTCATCAAGTCACTTAATTTCATAAACGAGAGAAAAGACTAAATAAACTACTCGAGAATGCATGGGAACTAAATATAAGCATGGATTTCGTTTAAAGTTAAAAACAATAATCTGAAATACTTATCTTGATTTATCCCAAACGGACTCCTCGTAGTTCCTTTGACTCTTCCCTTCCGAATTACAACCCGACTCACTAATTACTCACTAAACTCACTAAAGACTCACTAATTACACTAATTAAGATTAAAGACTACTTAGAACACCTAAAGCCTTTAATGCACACATAAAAGTGATTTTCGGCCTCTCATATATGAGGTAAGCAAAGGTTAAGAGGTGTGTAAGCATCTCTTCAAGGGTGTCCGGGTTCAATGTATACGTACATTTGAACTAGCTCGCCGTCGGCGACAAACTACCATTGTCGGCGAGGCTTCTAAAGTCTTTGAGCCGTCTTATCTCGGCTTGTCGGCGGGCTCGGAGGCTCGGCGGCGGCGAGACGGTTATAAATCCTTGTTCTTCCTCGTACCCTCGCCCGTCGGCGGGCTCGATCCTCCCCGCCGTCCCGGCTTCAGCTGCGTGTATTATTTTCTTCCTTTTTGCTCCAAATCCGCTCCTTTTATAATTTTTGCTTTTATCACCTAAATTCTCCATTCTGCAACAAAATAAAGAAAATACCTTTCTTTAAAGTGCAATTTAAATCAAAAAAAATAGGTATGAATTTCTTAATAAATTTTTTCGGTGATCGAAATCACGAAACACACTTATTCTTGTCCTCGAAGTAATTTTTAGTATAAATAATGATTTCTATAGTAAGATTTTTCGAAATTTAAATAAAAACTTTGAATTAGATTAATTAATATCATAATAAAGTTAAATAAAAATAATTCATGTAATTTAATTAATCTTATAGAAATAAATTATTTAGTTATCGGAATCTAAGATTTCTAGCTTACTATTCATTTCGGGAATGACTATATTTAAAAGAATAACTACTTAAGATATTCATATGATAAGAAATTCAAGAAAACACTATTAGGTAAAATTCCTAATCCATAAACATAAGTTTGGAAATATCTAAGTTTTACTTTAGGTTAATTAGATAAACCCCGATTTTAATAAAGCTCTTAAGCTTCTCCTCATTTTTCTTTTTTTTTTTTAATGAGGATTACTGTATCTGGAGAACTGTTAATAATTTTGAACTTAAATTTTCATCTTCCTAAATTTGAAACCCAGAATATTTCTTAGCTTATATATACTTCATAGTTTTTACTTTATTGATTTTCAATCTTTTCTTTTTCACTTGAATACTTAAGAATTTTAGAATACTGAATATAGTTTCCTTACTAAAAAATAGTTTACTATATTCTTATTCCTTTAACCAAATATTTTATTCTATTTAATTAATTAAAGCACACTAGAAATATTTCATTTAACCTTTTTTTATAATGAGTAAATAAAATAATTCATATTAATTAAATTGAAAAACTTGCTATAAAAATCATTTTATAATAATTTGAAAATAGAAATTGAGAACAAGTTAATAACTAAATTTGTATTTTACTTCCCCAAACTTAAATTTTTATATCTACTCTAAATAATGAAAAAGGGAAAGTAAATAAATCATACCTTTGAAGTTTAGGTATTTCTTTTTCTTTGAAATTTTGCGAGGCTTTTTTCATTTTTCATTGAACTGTACTATTAGTATTCTCCATATATATATAACAATTTAAAGAAAATGCAAGGATAAAATCTGAGATAAGTATTAAACACAACAATTAAAATTAACTCTACACTACACATATGAATTACTAACATTTAAAAACATTGAACTAAGTTAACAATTTTACAACTTAAAACAATACAGAATAAAAAAATAAAAACATGCGAAGAAAACTAACATCCCTGTTAACATAAAAACAAATGCAATTAACTAACACAAAAAACAATAACTAAACTACTATAACAATTGACAAATAATCTAACAAATATCCGATGTCTCACAACGCAAAATCTTGAATATTATAAACATATAAAAGTTTCCAAAATAAATTAACATCAAACAAACAAAGCAAAATAAAGTCCTAATCTTATTCATCGAAGTCCCGAGCTATATCATCTCCTCCACGATACGTAGGTGAGAAGGCGAGCGAGTTGAGTCTTGTGAACGCTTATCGGGGCACTCGGGAAAGACAACATCTAAATCACCACTCCTATAGCCGAGCGTTCGGCTTCATAGTATGCAGTACCGTATTCGGAATGTCGTGGAGATATTCGCTATCATAATCATGTCTCCTCTCAGTTATCCAATTCTTTGATCGAAATGATCAAATCTTCTCCCCGTTGTCTCTCCAATTTGCTTTCAAAACTCTTCATGCGGTGTTAATTCATTCATCGAGATCTTGTAGGGTAGGGGTGGTAGGCTCGGGAGGTTCATGACGCTGAAGTAGAGGGTATATCTCTACTTGGCGGGTAAATAACTTCTTACTCTGCTCTCCACCCTTCATGAGATTCATACTTCTTAATATTGGCGAGTTTGTGAGTGGTTTCATTGGTTCCACCCATTCTTCATTATCTCTAGCCTCGACTCCGGAGAGTTGGCGAGTGCAAAAATTAATCCGAGTGTCCCAATCCAGCTCAAACCTCTCATTTCGGAGTGGATTTAGATGTTTTGATAAATAATTCTCAGTTGTTGATGCTTACGGTATGCAGATCTGAGGGTCGGGAATTGCTTTCCTATCTCGTGTTACCTCCTTTGTGGTGATATGTGGTAACGAGTAGAACAAATAAAAATATGTACGAGCTTTGGAAGCTGCCGCATTTAATTTAGAAAAGAGGAAAATACACTCTTTCTATTTGCTTAATTTACAAACTCGGTTCCATCGGTAAGAAAGTTAATGACTTCCTCAGAGTGGTCCTTCCATCGTTCCAAAAGTTTCATACTCGCTAAAGTGCGAGTCATGAATACGCAAAACCGCGTTAATTCTTGCAGCATTGTCCTACAAAAAAACCTTGTACCTTAGCTGGTGCATCTTAATGACGATCAATTGGCATAAAATTCTTTAACCACTTCTCTGTTGCTCTATATTGAACGTAATAGAAATTCTCCCAACCTCGTTCCTTAATAATCCGCTCTACTTCTCCTCCCGGATTTTTGAAAACCCGATCTGCAATGCACTTTCTTCCTTGTATGTTTTCAAAATGTTGCTGTGCTCGTGCATTGATGAATCGGTCTTCGTCGAATTCTACTCGACGTTTTTTTAATGGAGCCATACGATCGATCTATGAAAATCATGAAAACTTTCACTAAACTTAAAATAATCCTAAGAAGGCTTCCCTCACAACATTTATAAGCAATTTAAATCGGAAATTCCATGGATTTCCACCGAATATTTCTTCCATATTTTGATTTTCCCAAAATTTGCAATGTGGTGAAAATACATGGTGAAAATCAAAATTTTTGTATATGAGTGAAGCACTTACCAAGAGAAGATGAAATCTGGTGTTTTGGCTTGATGAAATCGCTTCAAGAATCCAAGATCTCTCAAGCCCTAGGTCAGTTTTTGCGAAAATGAGAGGTTGGGGATGATGAATAGTGTTTTTGATCGGTCAATTAAAGTGTTTTCGTGACCTGTTGTCAGTGGGGTTTTCACTTCGTCGGCGAGCTAATGTTTTCGAACCAAAAACTCTTGGGAAAATCCATTTGTCGGCGAGAAATTCTTTGTCGGCGAATCTCGATCTCGGCTAGTCGGCGGGATTTTTCTCGCCGTGTTGGATTCCAAAAATTTTAAATTTTTGAAATTCGTCACTCATTTTCGTCTTTGATTTGCCTTATATTATATTTCCGGTCACATCATTTATTAATTTAATATGAAGATTAACTACTTATACACAAACAAAGTCACACAACACAACAAATTAACTTATATTGAAATCCATGAGATGTACAAACTAACATAATTTTAAACTCTATAATCAAACTTCAAACTTCAATCCTTACTACTAATCAGCATCGCAAACCAATCTACGACACACTAAATGCGATACAAAACTATGACGCATATCTCAATTAGGTTCGAGACATTCAAATCATCACTCCACACATAATAAAATCTAAATCAAATCAAATAACATAAACGAAGGAAACATACTATGGAAATCTTTACTACTACTCTTGATAAACGGAATCTTCATCTTCTCCCGATATTTCCGATATAACCGATGATGCACATATAAGTTATAGAAAGGCCTGAAGGAAATTCCAAAGCAGATTCTTGATGATCCAACCCTTAAATCTCGGTAAATGAAAGCTAGCTTCCGGGTGTCCGGAATGATCAAGTGTTCCTTCATCCTCCGGTCGATGTGATCAAATAAATCGGATATATTGTCGATTGAATCTCACTTTACACGGTTTTTCTCCATTCCTTTAATTTTCTTCATAAGTAACTCCGTTTTATCGAAATAGGCCTTGCTATAGGATTATTACGTGAAACTCTTATCGAGGAGATAAATGTAATGTCTTCATTATTGTCCAAAGTAGGGAACATATCTGTAAGATCAAGCGGCTTCAAGGTAACGAAGACCTTTTCCCAAGCTTCATAAGAACGTCTTGTGCATAATGCAAAAATAGTAGATGGCTGTCCCTAGTCCGTGTGTGACCCCGCTACAATTAAACCCAATGCGGAGCTTAACAATTATTGATCCGAACATCAATGGCGATCCATTTTGAATACAATAATTCAATATAGCGCATTCCTTCGAAACCTTGTTTACCTCATAGTAGGTAACGATTTAGATGAGATGAAAAAGTGCCGGTGCATTGAGACGGGATTCAAAAGTGATGCGAGAGAAACTAACATACCCGTCTTCACACGCATTTCCCAATCTTAGGTTCATCAGTCAGATATAGAAATATCTCATTCATATTATATCGAGAAGGCACAAAATTTGAATAGTGACATACCGGGGTGTTTTCTATAGAGAATAATTCATTTACTCTTGATGGAGTAAACCTCACCCATCTTCCTCGGACGTAGACATTCCCATTGTTGATCGCATGTAAGTTAGAGTAGAACTCTTTCACGAAGCTTGGAATAACAACGGCGGACGTAAGTGTAACAAAATACCTCCCGGTGCATTTGCGCTATCGTTTCTTCTATCTTCGTAGTGGAATTCTCTAATCCTCGATTTAAATTAGGCGCGAACCTCGCTGTCGGCGAGTATCGACCTCGCCATCGGCGAGATTCCAAATAATGTCAATTTCGCTCTAAATCGAATAATTTCTTTTCTCATCATAATGGTTCAAATATGTGATGATTCTTAATAATAATTGAGTAGTAAAGTTTCAATAATATAGACTAACTATTAGATACAATAAAAATAGATGACTAATATGGGTTGCCTCCCATAAAAGCGCTTGGTTTAACGTCGTCGGCCCGACCTAATTTCAATTATTAATCGGGTCGACTAAGCATTAAAACCTCTCATAGTTAGGTCTTATACCTTCGAAATATGGTTTTAATCTGTCCATTAACTTTAAATTTATATCGAGTTTTGGATCTTCGATTTCTATAGTTCCGTATGAAAATATTTGAGTTATGGTGAAAGGTCCTAACCATCGAGACTTGATTTTCCAGGAAATAATTTCAATCTAGTATTATATAACAAAACTTCACAATCACAGTTCCAAAATTTCTACGATTAATCTTCCGATCATGCCATAATTTCATCTTTTCTTTATAAAATCCGATCATTATCATATGATTCATTTCTTAATTCTTCCAATTCATTTAATTGCGAAAATCTTTTCTCACCGGCTTCCTTCATATTATAATTAAATTCTTTAATCGCCCCATTATGCCTTATGTTCTAATTCAGCGTAAGTGGCATGTTTTTCCATATATAAATTACGCAAGAGTCATTCACGATAAAGTTTTATAAGCGATCCTATAAGCCCATAATGCGATGTGTCTAATCTAATAGACCAATCTAACCTATTTGGGTTTACAGATTTTCTAAAATACGTTTAATCTCACGATTAGATACTTCGGCTAATCCGCTAGTCGAGTGGATGATAAGCAGTGGATATCTTATGAGTAATATTATATTTTTCTACTAGTTTGTGAATGTATTTATTTCTAAAATGAGTTCCTCCGTCGGTGATAATCTTCTCGGCATTCCAAATCTAGTAAAAATATTTTTCATCAGAAATTTTGAAACAATCTTAGCATCACACCTAGGTAAAGCTTGTGCCTCAATCCATTTAGAAACATAATCCATGACTACTAATATATATGAGTTTCAATGTGAAGGAATAAAAGGTCCCATAAAATCTAATCCCCAAACATCAAAAATTTCAACTTCTAATATAAAGTTTAGAGGCATTTCATTTTCTAGATATATTTCCTACTCTTTGACATTTATCGCAAGTTTTAATATATCTGTATACATATCTAAATAAGTAGGCCGGTAAATCAGTTGTAGAATCTTATAGCCGGTTTTATCGGTCCGAAATGTCTACGAAATCGGAATCATGACATTTTTGAATAATTGGTTGATTTCTTCATAAGGTACACATCTTCTAATAATTAAATCCTTACATTGCTTATATAAATATGGTTCATCCAGAAATAGGTTTTCGTATCATGGATAGATTTTGTTGTTGTAAAGTTAGCATAGGTGGTAAATATTACTAACTATATAATTTACTATATCGGCATACCATGATATTTTCCACTTATTGATATTATATAGTTGTTCATCGGGAAAAGCTTGTCTATAATTTCATTTTCAATATCAGATAATTCATGATTTCTAATCTTGATAAATGATCCGTAATTTGATTATCGAGTTCCTTTCTTATTAACGATCTGAAATCGAATTCTTGCATTAATAACATCCATCTAATTAATCTTGGTTTGGAATCTTTCTTTTGCATTAAATATTTGATAGCGAATGATCAGTATGCACGATACATTTTGTTCCAATCAGATAAAGGTCTAAATTTATTAAAACCATATACTACCGCTAATAATTCTCTTTACATGGCAATATATTTATTTTGACATTATTTAGAGTTTTACTAGCATAGTATATAACTTTAAAATCTTTTCATATCTTTGCCCAAAGAGCGCTCCTACGAGCATAATCACTAGCATCACACATAAGCACAAATGGTTTCTCTGAGTTAGGTGAAACTATTACTGATCTTGTAATTTTCTTTTAAGAGTTCAAAAGCATTCGAGGAGCATTCGATTGTCCTTTTCGAGAAGTTGTATAAAGGTTTAGTAATTTTTTGAAAAATCTTTTATATAGCGTACGTAGAATCCAGCATGTCCAAGAAAACTTCTTACCCCTTTTACCGTAGTTGGAGGCCAATTTATTATAACTTGAATTTTAAAGGGTCAGCTTCCATGCCTTTTCGAAATTTATGCTAATACAATGCCGCCCGCAACCATAAATTGACATTTCTCCCATTTTAGAACTAAATTTTTTTCTCACATACTTCTAATACTTTTTCAAGATGAGTTAAGCGGGTGTCAAATGATGTTTTAAATGCGAAGAAATCATCCATAAACTCTCTTCCATTCCATTGTCGAATTAATTTACTAAATATAGACATCATACATCTACGGAATGTTGTTGGTGCATTACATAATCAAAAGGCATTCTTCGAAAAAGAGAAAGTTCCATAGGACTAGTAAATGTAATTTCTCTTGATCCTCGGGAGCAATTTGTATTTGATGATAACCGGTGTATCCATCTGAAAACAAAAATACTTATGTTCGAATTTATCCCATCTAACATACGAGGGTCTAGAAATGGTAAAGGGAAGTGATCTTTCTAGTGGCGGTATTTAATTTCCTATAATCATACATATACGCCAACCGGTAACTTGTCTTATAGGAATAAGATCGTTACATTTTTCATTTAGCGGTGACGGTCGGCTCCTCCCCTTACTTAGGAACACGGTGAATTGGGCTTACCCAACCTTGTCGAAATAGGATTATATAATACCATTATCTAACCATTTTAAAATTTCTTTCTTAACTACTTCTTTCTTTATCGGGTTTAATCTCCTTTGGGGATCTGCTTTAGGTTTATGTTCATCATCTAAAATAATTCTATGCATACAGTTGGACTAATTCCTTTTAATATCACAATAAAGTCAAACCAAAGTTTTCTTATATTTTTTTTTAAGTTTCTAAAAGTTTTTGTTCTTGAGATTCGTTTAATGCGGATGTAATAATAGCGGTAAAGTTGAAGAATTACCTAAATAAAAGCATATTTAGAATGATCGGGTAATATTTTTAGCTCAAGTTCAGGAGGTTTAATAATTGATGGAACTATATTCTTATCCCGGTGTTTTCGGTATTATCCAAAAATTCAAATCTTTCTGAATATAATCTAGTTCTTCATTATTATCTTCGAATTAATTCGGTGTTTTCTTTTCTAATTTATCTTCGTAATATTCCTTGAAATGTTCTTATTTGTAAATATTCAAGTATTTCCATCCGAAAACATTCATCATCTTTTTCCCAGCGCGGATATTTCATTGATTTTGCAATATTAAATGTAACTTTTTGGTCATTTACTCTGTAGTTAATTCTCCTTTACGAACATCAATCATAGCTTTTCCGGTAGCTTTAAAAAATGGTCTTCCTAAAATGATAGAATTTCTTTATCTTCCTCCATATCTAAAAAAATAAAATCTGCGGGAAGATAAATTTATCCACTTTTTACCCACATCTTCGATAACTCCCTTAGGATAGGTAGCAGGACGATCGGCTAATTGAAGGGTTACTGAAATAGGTATAATTTTCCAAATCTAATCTCTTAAAAATTTATAGAGGCATTAGATTGATGCTTGCTCTAAGTCACACAAAGCTTTTCCATAAAATTTTTCTCTATAGCGCGAGGGTATAGTGAAACTACCGGGATCTTTCAATTTTTCGGGAAGCTTCTTCGAATAATAGCACTACACTCTTCACTAAGTGCGGCTAATTTCCATTATCAGTGAGATTTTCTTTTCTTATTTAGAACATCTTTCATAAATTTTACATAATTTGGCATCGATATAAAGCTTCGACAAAAGGTATATTGATTGTTAATTTCTTTAATATTTCGGAATTTAGCAAATTGTTTATCTTTTTTATGTTGAGCTAGTCGTTGAGAAAATGGTGGTGGGTTTTTCAACAGAAATTTTCATTGGTATTAAAGGATGTTCTAAGTTTGGATCTTGTTGAATTTGTTTCCTTTTCGATTTCCACTTCCTCTTTTGGCTTTTAAGATTTCTTTTTGAATTTGAGGTTCTAATTCTTTTCCACTCCTTAGTTGTATTCTTTAATTTGTTCTTTTCCTTGATCTTTAGGATTTATTTCCACATTACTAGGAAAAGTTCCAGGTATTCTATTATTTAAGCCTTGATAGCAATATGTCAATTGAGTTTTGATATTTTTAATAGATGTTCTTGAATTTGTAATTGATTTCCTTGAATTTGTAGTTGATTTCCTTGATTTTGTAGTTGATGACCCATATTCAAAATTAATTCATCCATAGATAATTTCTTATCTTTGAATTGAGGTTATTGTTATTAAATCCGAATTGGGTAATTAGGTTTATAGTTTGGATTTGCTTGATTAGGTTGATTCATCCATTGTTGATTAGATGTGTTATTCCAATTAAAATTTGGATGAGTTTTCCAACCAGGATTATAATAGTTTGAATAAGGGTTATTAGTTCTATTATTAATAGCATTTAAAGTTTCATAATTGAATTGATTTGCATGATTTGTCGAGATGAGTTTTCTTCTAAAGTAGGAGTAGTTCATTCCGAAATGATCTAATTTCTTAGATATAGCGACAATTTGAGAAGCTAACATAGATATTGCATCGTTTTCATGAATCTTTGGCTATCTTTTTTCGGATTTACTCTATCGAATAATTGGAAATTATTTGTTGTATTTCTTCGATTAGTGCATAGCTTCTGAATGGTTTAGACATTAATGAACCTCGAGCGGCATCGATGATTGATCTTAAAGATCCTACTAATCCATTATAAAAGGTTTGAATAATCAGCCAATACGAGTAGCGCATGATGTGGGCATTTCTAAGAAGTTCCTTAAATCTCTCCCAGAAGCTTCATATATTGATTCTCCATCTAAGCGGCAAAAAGTTATATCATTTCTAAACTTAGTAGTTTTAGATGGTGGGAAAATATTTGGATAGAAATTTTGTGATAATTCTCCCCAAGTTTTAATAGATCCGGGTGCTAACAAATTCGACCACATTTTAGCCTTATCCCTTAATGAAAAAGGAAAAATTCTAAGTCTTATAGCATCGTGGATACTCCTTGATATTTAAAAGTAGCACAAAGTTCTAGAAAACTAGCAAGATGTAAGTTAGGATCTTGTTAGGTGAACCCACTAAATTGATTGTTTTGTCTCATTTGGATAATTGCGAGGTTTAAGTTAGATGAATTAGCGGCTACATGAGTTTGAATAGTTAAATGAATTTCATCTGATGTAGGATTTGGCATAATCTCTTAATGGTCTTTGTTGGTTCATATTTTGAATTTCGGGAATATTTGCCATTTGTGTTAAATTTATAATTTGTTCTTTTGTTTTTTAATTCTTTTAATTACATATTTCAATTGAAATCGTAAGGTATTAAATTTCGTTTAAATTTGCATCTGTTTTGAGATAGATATTAATTTATTTATTATGATTATTTTAAAATAGTGGATTCTTTCCTAGTAGAATTTTGCTACTCACAGTAATGGCATAGCTTGACCTGATTTTATATTATGATATTTTTAATTTAATTGTAACGACGCCAAAAACATGCATTATATTATATGTATAGAATTGTAATTATTTATGTTGTGAATATTTATCTGTTATACGTATCGTGTCAGTATCTGAGGCCTGAGTGAGTCACAGTTGTAATCACATGAGGAAAGAGAAAATTAAATAAGAACTAATTTTAAAATAATAATAATAATAATTTTAAAATAGTATACGAAAATTTGGAATTCTAATTTAAGCGCAATAAAGTAAACTAAGTATTTTAATTAGGTAACTTAGCCCAAAGTAGAAAATTAATATGTATTGAAAGTGCGAAAATTAACTAATTGCTAAATAAGTCTTAACTATTAGAAAGAGTATCTTTCACATGTTTAGAAATTTAAGTGATTGATGAATTTAAATAGATAATTTTAAGGTATTATGACAGATAAGACGTTCTACATTCTTTACCACTGATTAAGTGTAAAGAATATTGACTAATCCTATGTTTGATTCTTGAATCTAACGGCTAAGTACAGGGAGATCTGCATGCCGGTCAGAACTCCCCGTTCCCTTCGCTGAGGGCTAACATCTACTTCAATCTCGACAATAGGACCGAATTGAATAATTTTAGTCTGTCGCACTTAAAATGCTGATCCTACGCAGAGTGATATTATTTCCCTATTTATTTGCACCTTCCTTCCAAGGCTTTTGAATTCCCAGATATGGATGTAATTTTTTACTATAGTTGTAAATCAATATTTTTAGCAAAATCGAATGGCCGGTTGAAAAGTAAATTAAGTTTTAAGTAAAATTATCACAATTTATTAATATATAAAAGTATCTCTATTTTAATTTCATCGAAATTAACTTTATTTCGCAAACGGGGAGAAAAGTAAAATAAAATACTCGGAATGCATGGGAACTAAACTAAGCATGGATTTCATTTAAAGTTAAAAACAATAAATACAAATACTTATCTTGATTTATCCCAAAGCCAGACTCACCCGTAGTTATTTGACTCTTCTTCCGGTACGGCTCGACTCACTAATTACTCACTAAACTCACTAAAGACTCGCTAGTTAAGCCCAATTAAGATTCTAAAGACTACTTAGAACACCTGAAAAGACACACAAGGCGCACACGAAACATTTTTCGGCCTCTATATACTAGAGGTATGAGTACGAAGGTGTGTAAGCATCTCTTCAAAGGTGTCAGTTCAATGTATACATTGCCGTTTGAGCCCAGCTCGCCGTCGGCGGCAGGCTTCTGCTCCGGCGGCAGGCGAGGCTTCGTCACTGAGCCGCGCTATCTCGGCTGTCGGCGGGCTCGGGGGCTCGCGCTCCGTACTTCGTTCAGTTACGTATTGCTGACCCCTTTGAAATACAACACACACTAACTAAAAATATCCGACAACACGGCGACTCCGTGAGGATTAGTTCCTCTCTGTTTGATCGAATGGCTTTGCTCATAAATGGTGGTGATCCCCGCCTTTAGTTGACCAAACTACCATTCTTCGTTGGAATACCCCTCAGTTCATTTAAGTGTCTTGAACGAGTATAGCCCCGACTCCTCTCTCGGATTTAGGAGCCACTAGTTTAGACGCCCCTAAACGGAGAGGTTAAAGAGATCCTTTGCCTCTTACACGAGGTGGGTGGACCCCCGATAGGTGTTAGTTTAGGAGCGTTCGCCGAGTCGAGAAGTCTTGCATAAGACTTTCTCTTCCTTCCGGTCGAATCGGATTCCTTACCTTCTCTGACACCTTTGAACATTCCGTTCCTAATAAACAAACCCTCTAATGAATGACTCTTTTAACAAATAACTCCTTTTTATAAATACATGAACAAAAATGTGTTCGGACTCTTTTCGATTCCTTTCTTTTCGTCGCGATGAGAAGAAGCATAACTTAGGACTGACAATGCGAATCTACCTTACGGAAATGTACGCCCAAGGTGATTTTCTCCTTCAACGATGGAGTGGACTTGTTGTTTACAAGGATGAGATTGCCCGAACAATGGGATCATCCGTTTCGGGATAAGGATTCGAGAACACAGATGTCAAGATCGTTTGACGTCACCCTTTTCGCACTTACGGACGAAGTGCCTGAGACTGAAAGACCTTTGATCGAGTTCGACCTCAAGTCGACTCGAGAGTTCCCTCCCTGCAAAGGGTTCCGAGCTCGAGAGGAATACTACGCGTCCACAGGAGGACTGTTGTCTCTACCCCACGGTCTAGTCATCCGCCTCTACTCACGCTTCAAACGCCAAGGCCGAAGGGGAAGGAAATCCGAATTTGTAACGAGCATGTTGCGGTGGAGGGTACGGATCTCCGTGCGAGACCTTCGTTTTCGAGCTGGGTCCTGCTCGAGGTTCCACCCCTAACACGGACTCGAGAGCAAAACAGAGGTAGAAAGATTACAAAGAAGACGGAAGCTGCTTCGAAGTCGCTTTCTTAGAAGAAATCCCCGAGTACACACAATTGCTGAGTGCATGCGTTGCCCGAGTATACACCGCTTTTGGAAGGAAGTAGATCCATCCCATCCGCCGTAAGTAACGAAGAAAATGTCCGCAAGATTATGCATTGCCTCGACCCGCATACTATAGCGGCGATAGAAAGAAAAGGGCTAGGATTACATAATTTGACTCGCATTACAGTGTGATAGTAAGTTGCAGAAAGAAAGAGAAATGTCTGTATCGAGATTTTAAGAAGGATAGGCGAGTGTGCTAGCGAATCCCGCCTTAGGCCGCGAGTAGAACCCGTTATCGCCAGCGGAAAAGCCGAATAAGAAGATGAAAGCTAGTCGCACCTATTGTTGTTTCGTGGTCTACGGATCGGGGAGGATACACGCCTTCGAAGCGATTCGAGTTAGACGGACGCCATCCGGTCCTGAGCCTTCCGCTGTTAGAAGGATGGTATGGCGTCCTACTGCGCGCCACTAAGGCCGAAGCAACGGCCAGGAAAAGGAAAGTCTCGTCGGGAGACTCGAGTCGCCAGGAGAGCGCCATCTGCGATGAAGGGGACTCCCGAAGGAAATCCGACGGTCATCGCATGATAAGCTGCGAAACCGTACGAGAAAGACCATTGGAGGACGCTATGGAAAAGCTAAGAGCCGAGCATTCAACGATTAGCAAGAGAAAGAGAAGAAAAGTTTGGAGATGAAGTTGACTCGTCGAGTTCATGGATGACAATATGTGGAGATCAACATGGTCTGAGACACGAGCATCGTCAGCTTCGCAAGGTGCTCCGGTAAGCTGCAGAGAGAGATGAACCGAAGCATTAAGAGCACAAATTCGAGAAAAAGATGATACAATCTCTCAAATGGCAAAAAGGATGGAAGAGATGGCTGCGGCCCTGGCCACTCTTCGAGTCGAGTTCGACCTCCCAAGAGAAACGCCTCCGAAGTTATTCGTCATTACGCAGATGGAGGAAAAGTTACATCACGTTAACGGAGACGATCGACCGAAGAAAGACTCTACTCGAATATGATTCGCAGAAGGACATCAAGAATATGGTAGAACAGATGGGTGCGAGAAGCCTAGCACGGCCTCAGAGCGGAGCATCCATTCGGACAGGTAGACCTTACCCCGAAGAATTTGATGCGATGCATAATACCGAAAAGGCTTCGTGCCACCTGTCGACAAGCTTGTGATGGTACCGAAACCTCGACAACATGTTGCACATTTTCGCGCTAGTTGTTGCCACGCCGGTGGAAGTGACGCCTTACTTTTCCGACAGTTCGTCGACGACCTGTCGGGGATCGCCTTCGATTGGTACGCGAGTTACGAACGGTTCGGTAAAGACATTTTCGAATTAGAAAACCTCTTCGTGAAACGGTTTGCGGAGCTGCAGCACCATATCACCATCGGTGACTAGTGGTGGAGAAACGGAGAACCGAACGTAACTTTAGTGGACTACATACTTCGATGGAGAAATCAAGCATGATGTGAGCCGCAATACAAGAGCGACGATGTGGTCGGTATCTTGCTTAAAAGCATTCACGGCGCGATAGCACTTGTCCTTAAGGGATTTACGATTAAGACTTTCGAGAAGTTCTTAAGCAAGGCCGGAAGATTGCAAGTGGAAGCGAAGAAACTAAGTTTTGTCGACAAAACAGACAAACAAAAGCCTGTGAAGACATTTGAAAAGAAATTTGGGATAGTCGTGGCAGTCGATAAGAGACGACGACGCAATATGAATACTGAGCTGTCGCAGCCCCGATATAACAACCTCGACGAACTGCCAACAACCTCGGCCGGTTATCGACCCAACTCCAAAATATGAGCGACCGCCTCGCCCAGCGCGCGTTAAAGGAGCTTATAAATAGAGAATATCCATTCGAAATGAGGCGGTCGCAAATATGTTCGCGGCTTGATGATGACTTCGGATTTTTGGTTGCGCAACCTGGGAAGCGGAAGAAGTCGATAAGAAAGACCATCCCAACTACCGCCCTTACACGGATGCTTGGACATAAGATAGAGAGGATTGAATCACCTTCGAGAGTTGGCTCGACAACGATCTCACGAAAAGGGAACATAACGATCCCGAAGGAATACATGAAAGAACCCTGAAAGGAGGTTCCGTCGATGTTATCTCAACGGATCCCATTGTTTCGATAGACCCTTACATGTTGATGATGGATGAAGTACCGCTTGGACGAAGTCATCGAAGAAAATTTTGGATCGCATCCGAGCCGCTTCGGTGCATGCTTCGGCTCGAAGTTTGAAACACCGCAGCGCCGTACTATCGCTTGTAATTGAAGAACCGCCCCGGCAAGAAAAGATCATAGAAAAGAAGGAGATCGTAGAAGAAGAAAGGACCGAGGCTCCTGAGCTGGGACTAGGAGTCGCTTATCCTAGGATGGTTACATTTCGATTCGGAGAGAAAAATTTCTCGAACCTCCGACTCTTGTATGATTATTTGCTCGCTCCGCGAGATCTTATAATGATAAGAGAGTTATGTGAGTTGGCTACGTTTTGACTGATTTCTAACGATTACATAACTAACGACAACCAATCTAATTCGGATCTCGATTCGATACCAATAACGATTCTCGAATCATACACTAACCTCGACAATCGCGATGACAAAGAAGACATTCACCAATAAGGATACTAAAGTTCAACAAGCAATTAATCTATTTGTTAATTCCAAGGAGCTCCAATCACAATAATGGTTAGAGCTTTCAGATTCCGAAGCGACTCCAGAAGAACCTATCATGCCGATTCGAAAGGAGACACCGATAAGCTCGGCACTAGATTCGAAGAAATCACGAAGTCAACTTAAGGAGCGGAAGGGTTCTACTCCGAGAATGGGTCCAAAAGACGAAGGAAAGCGAGTGGTTGTTCGGGAAGAATCAACCCGAGCGAAGATTCGCCCATTCGAGAAGAAGCCGAGACACATGGTAACAAGTGGACTATAACGTGCTAGCCCATCTTAGGAAACCACCGACTAAACCGAGCATCTACGACGCTCTCATCTTATCAAAAGAGATGAGGAAAGCTCGATCGAGGCCTTACTGATCCGGAGATTTGTTTAGCTCGGATGGCCGGAGATTCCTTAGACGAGGTTTGCTCGTTAAAGGAACGAGCGAGGTGTTACCTTCACGGACGAGTGATCTACTACTTGGGACGGCCGATCACAGCCGGCCGTTGTACATTTCGACTTACAATCGGAAAGTTCATGCTCTCCGGAGTGTTGGTGGATCCGAGAGCGTCAATCAACATAATGAATCTTCGGACGCTAGCATACTTGGAAATTGATGCTCGCAAGCTTGAGGCTGGACAAGATGTTACTAAAGAGGATTCAACCGGAAAGGAGAAAGAGCCCTTGGATCAATAACACTTCGTTGATGAAGGCCAGGTGAATTAGCAAAGACAACCGCAAAATTCCACATAATTGACTCTGAGACATCGTTCAACTCTCTACTGGGCCGACCATGTATCCATGAAAACCGGATGGTACCATCGTCTCTGCATCAGTGCATAAAATAATACGAAGGAGGAGAACAGTGCATTAAAGGTGATTTGCTATCTTTCTCTGTACATAAGATTGGAATCCATGAAGATGCAGCTTATTACGCACCTCCGAAGAAAACAATCTTCTCCAAAAACACCGTGCCAAATGAAGCAAAAGAAATTCGAGACAATGAAGAACCTGAAGTTCTAGTCCAACAGCCACTCACCACTCCCTTACGGCGAGATGGTGAAGGTTTCTCCAGAACTTGCATCCGAGGTCGAGGCCGGGGACGAGGTCATGGAAGAGACACTGGGATAGTTGGATAGAAAAAGCCGGTGATCAACATTGATTGGGAGAACAGCTCTGAGGAAGAAGAGGAAGTCAAGAAAGAAGCAGCTACAATAAACCGGAAGAAACCACAATTCAAGATTTCTCTCGAAGATGAGAAGAACGAAGAATACAAATCGATGTACGAGAACATTAACCACTATGTACACACTAGCGACCACCGACCCGATCCGATCCTAATAAGATCGAGGATATGGTGGTCAAGAAGTACATAGCGGCAGTCTGCAAAGCCAATCAAATTCTATCGTGGCACTTCTTCTTCCAATACCGAAAACAATGTACAATTTGAAGATGTCACTTCTTACGAATTAATGGAATTACCTTTTCGAGTGGTACTCTCCCCGTGTTCAAAATTTAATTCGGCGTGGTGTCTTACCTCGACAATGGACAAAAGGCCGATCACAACACTTCGAAAAATTATGGAATAATGCCGGTCGGCCTCCCAATTCAAAACATGGTCTCGGATTCGGCACAGTAGGTTCAGTTGATGATACGGAATTTTGTTTGGTTGTCACTTGCGAACCTAAGGAAGACTGCTTGGAAACTACAGAAGACCTCGAAGATCTACCAATTGGAGACGCTCCACCAGAATTCGAAGAAGAAATCAAATCTACAACAGATGAGTTAATGGAAGTTAACTTAGGTACTAGCGAAAAGCCTAGACCAACCTTTGTTAGCTCCTTACTCAATAAAGAAGATTCTGAGAAAATGATCAAGCTATTAATGGAATTCAATGACTGTTTTTCTTGGAGTTACGACAAAATGCCGAGATTAGCTCCGAAGTCGCGGTTCACGGGCTAGGAGTGGATCCTACTTCCGTTCCGATCGAACGAGCTTCCGGAGAAGAATGCGTTTGGAAATTGAACAACAAGTAATAGACTGAAGTTAAGAAGCTAATCGACGCTAAATTTGTCCGTGAAGAACAATACCCTACTTGGCTAGCCAATGTGGTACCGATCGGGAAGAAGAATGGTCGGATCGGAATCACGTGGATTTCGGAGATTTGAACAAAGCATGTCCGAAGGATGAATTTCCACTACCAATTCCGGAGTTAATGATCGACATCGCTTCGACACATGAAATATTCTCTTTCATGGATGGATCTTCGAGGATACAACCGGATAAAGATGGCACCGAGAAGACGAAAAGCTCACGGCATTCAGAACACCAATCGGAGTGTATTGCTACACAGTAATGCCATTCGGACTAAAGAACGCAGGAGCAACATACCAAAGAGCAATGACAAAGATTTTTGATGATCTCATTCACAACTAAGTCGAGTGCTATGTGGATGATGTGGTCATCAAAAGCAAACTGAAGGGAGATCACTCGTATGATTTGAGAATTGTCTTCGAGCGACTGAGGCAATACAACCTTAAGATGAATCCCTTAAAATGCGCCTTCGGCGTTACCTCCGGGAAATTCTTAGGATTTGTTGTCCGACATCGCGGGATTGAAATTGATCCGGAAAAGATTAAAGCTATCTTAGAGATGCCGCCTCCCAAAACCTTAAAACGGCTACGATCCTTTCGAGGGAAGTTGGCATATCTTCGACGCTTTATTTCGAACTTGTCGGGTAGGTGTCAGCCCTTCTCGGCATTAGTTAAAAAGGACGCCAAATTCGTTTGGGAAGAGAAATGCCAACGGGCCTTCGAGGACATTAAGCAATACTTAATGACACCTCATGTCTTAGCAGCCCCAGTCTCAGGTAGACCGTTGATACTTTATACCGCGGCTCTAGACGACTCCCTTGGAGCCCTGCTAGCCTGGAGTCGATGATGAGGAAAAGAAAATGCTCTCTACTACTTAAGCCGTCGTTTGATTCCGATGGAAGTAAAGTATCCTCCAATTGAGAAGCATTGTTTGGCCACGATCTTCACCGCACGAAACTCGGGCATTACATGCTCTCTCATAAGGTCAACCTTATCTCGAAAGTTAATCCGTTGCAATATTTGATGACCCGTCCAACACTTTACGGCGGACTTGCCGAGTGGTCGATGATACTTATTGCAATTCGACATAACTTTCGTTCCTCTTCGTGTCAGTAAAGGGACAAGTTCTAGGCGACTTCCTTGCGGCACACCCTTTACGGCGAGATTCGCCTCTCGACGACGATTTGCACGACGAACGGATAATGAGCCTAGAAGACCTCGATGATCGACGTTGGGAACTATACTTCGACGGAGCGTCCTCGGCACGAAAAGACAAAGAATTGCAAACGATAGTGCCGGTAAGGCAGGAATCGGACTAATCTTTATAACACGGAGCGGGGGATGTTAAGATACTCCTACCACTTAACGAGCCGTGCACTGAACAACGAGGCAGAATACGAAGCCCTCATAACGGGACTAGAACTGACCATTCGAATGGGAATAACGGATATCAACATCTACGGAGATTCTCGAGTTGATCATTCAACGGATCGCCGGACAATACGAAATTTTAAAGCCAAGACTCGAGCAATACTTTCGGTATGCCATGAAGCTGTTGGAACAAATTCCGAATGTAACAATCTACAAGATCCCGGAAGAGAAAATGCTCTCGCGGATGCGCTAGCTCGCCTTGCAAAAGAATTTGCTCGCTTACAAGATGAGTCGGTTGAAGTGTTAGTTCGAGGACGACGGGTCCTATCACGGCTCGACATGGATATGATACGGAAATCAGAAAAGCGAGAGGAATCGGTTGCGGCGGTGACGGAAAACACGGAAGATTGGCGTCGGCCGCTAATAGACTACCTGCGAACGGGGAAATTACCGGACGATAAGTCATTAGCACATCGAATCGAAAAGAACTCCGTCTTACGCATTAATAAACAATACATTATACGGAAGGTCTTTTGATCGGATGTGGTTAAGATGCACGAGCGGGTCGAGGCTCGTGAAATTGTCGAAGAAGTGCATTCGGGACTTTGTGGCGCTCATCGGTCGGGTTCGAAAATGAAAATGAAAATTAAAAGACTAGGGTACTACGGCCCTCGATGATGACCGATTGCATGAAAGTCGCCGAAAGTTGTCACCGAGTGCCGAGTGCACGGAGTGGTTCTACACCAACCTCCGAACGTGCTACATCCGACAATTGCGTCGTGGCCATTTGAGTGTTGGGGCACGGATATAGTGGGTCCGATAGAACCACCTTCTTCGAGAGGACATCGCTTCATCCTTGCGGCTACGGACTACTTTTCTAAATGGGCGAAGCGGTTCCACTCGGAGAAGTAAAGGCACACCACGTCGTTACGGTTTTCAAAAATCAAGTCGTCTACTAGTTTCGAGTACCGCGCAGAATCATTTCGGATAATGGGTTCGCATTCGAAGCACAAAAATCAACAATTTTGTCGAGAAGACATGGAATCGATTGGCGATACTCGACAATCTACTACCCAGAGCAAACGGCTTGGCGAGGCTTTTAATAAAACTCTCGTTCAAATTTTAAAGAAAACTTTGGATGAAAACAAGAAATTGGCACGAGAAGTTGTTAGAAGCCTTATGGGCCTACGGGACGACTTTCGGGACTCCTACTCAGTCTACGCCTTATGCTTTAGTATACGGGTCCGAGGCAGTGTTACCATTGGAAGTCCGGCTTCCATCACTCAGGATTGCAGTTGCAAATAAAATCA
This sequence comes from Papilionanthe hookeriana x Papilionanthe teres, assembly GCA_022702705.1. Lineage (NCBI taxonomy): Eukaryota > Viridiplantae > Streptophyta > Magnoliopsida > Asparagales > Orchidaceae > Papilionanthe > Papilionanthe hookeriana x Papilionanthe teres. Next base: position 116,649,456 of record CM040431.1, read on the forward strand.
CTACGGAAGAAAATGCCGGATTACGGCTGGAAGAAGCTGGAAAGCTTGGAAGGGAAAAGACTTGCGGCGCAACAAAATTTGGAGCCGTATGCAAGCTAAGATGATCCGGGCCCATGATAAGCGGGTCCGCCTAAGAACTTTCAAAGTTGGTGACTTAGTTCTTGTTCTCGGAAGACTATTCTTGCACATCGCAAGATAGGAGGCAAATTTGAACCGACTTGGGAAGGGCGGTTTGTGGTCGAGGCGAGTCTACTCGGGAGGCTCCTACCAACTTGTGAATTGCGAGGAGAACGACAAATGCTTCCAATCAATGGACGATATTTGAAGAAGTATTACGCAACCTGATGTTTCGAAGGGTGGCCTCTAAAATAGAGTCTTATCCCTAGAAACACGGGTGAAGCAATCACTTTGTGACTGGGTCCGAACCCAAAAACATAAAAATGGATAAAAAAATATATGTACTAAAAATAAAATATGTGAAATCATAATAATAAAGTTTTACCCTTCCTTTCAAATCAAATCTTTTCCTGATCTTTCTTTATCTTTTCCTACTTTCCTTAAAAATTAAAATTGGAATAAGTGAATAAGAATCTTCAGTGATAAATACTTTCTTAATGTTCTTGTTCTTAGTACGACCTCGATCCTTTCCTTGTTTTCTTCGCGGGGAAATGTCGAACGGGCGGTTGGTCCTAAACTTTAAAAATGGCGTGAGTCTCGCACTCGATGAAAAGAGGGTGAAGGATGGAGCGGTGATAGAAATTGATTCGACTTCACACCGGCCGGCCTACGATATGAAGAAAATGATTGGGTCCCGGTGGACCGAGAAGAGCTTCATAGCCGGACGGTGATGAAGATGGGTGGCCCGAGCCGCCGATCCGGCAACAAGAAAAGAAAGACAAACACCGAGGAAAGCAAGAAAATCAAGTCGATAGTTGCCGCGGCGGAGGGCGGGCTCGTCGGCGCGCGCCGCAGAAATTCAAGAAGTGAGGAGAGCTACGCTCACTGCGACTCAAAGAAGAATAAGAATCGCCGTATCCGCGAAGATGTTGACTAAACTAGCAGCGGATCAACACGAGGAAACGGCCACCTTCGCCGACACACACATTTCGAAGATACGGGTTCATCGGGAACACCGAAAAGAAGAACAAGCTCCAAGAACAACGAGAAGGATAAGGAAACTGCGAGAAGATCGAGGAGGCGGAAGAGATCGCCTCGACGTCGGATAGAGATACCGTATGCGAAGAACCTTGTTCTGTTGAAGCAACCCGGAGGATGTCCCGACGGAGACAATCCCGAGGAGCCAAGGTATGCAGGAGAACGTGATGGGATTGAGCCATACATCCCGCAATACGTTACTAGGCCTCGTCACTTGCAGATCATCCCAGAATATGAACTAGAAAGAATGCAAAATGTTGAGAAGAAGACTTTCGAATACTTTGAAAGGATTAGAGGCAAAAGAATCAACATTTTGGAAGGCCTCGAGTTACACACAGGTGTATTCTCAGAGTACGAGCAACAGCAGATTGTGGATTGCATTCTAGAACTTCAGAAGATGGGTCGAGCAAGGCCGTACGAGAGAAAAGACTTATTCGGAACCCGGAAATGGATGCCGGGGAAAGGAAGAGTCACGATACAATGCGGATGTTGCTATAACTTCGCGAGAGGACAGAAAGGAAATCCACCGGGGATACTCCATCACGGTGAGGTGGATCCGATGCGAGAATAATTAAAAGAATGGTGAAAAGAATGATAACGTGGAGGGTGCCGCGACGGATGCATACCCAACGAGTTGCATCATCAACATTTATCGGAAGAGGCGACGCATACCTCCGCACATAGACCACCATGACTTTGTCGGACCTTTACGCACGGTTTCGTTCGTCGACCAATGCGATATCATGTTCGGATCGACCTCCGGATAGCGAGCCCGGGTAAGTTCAGAGGCCGGTGGAGATACCACTTCCGGTAGGTTCCGTCATGATATTACAAGGAAATGGAGCGGACATCGCAAAACATTGTATACGGGAGTACCGGTGGAGCGGATCTCACGTCACTTTTAGAAGGATGGACGATGAGAAGGCGCCTTACCACTTCCGGCCGGATCCGAGAATTGGAGAGTCTCGGCCCTACAGTTGTGAGTTACACGGGAAATAGCACACCTCCGATGCACATCCATGCGGCATTCCTACCAAGGATGGCTTGGAAGGTGATGTTATTGACCGTGTATCTCATTATTCGGACATGGATTTAACGGATACTTTTTGGATGGATCAACAAAGAATCATACATAGTCAGTTTTGAGTCATGGATTGTATGAGAAATATTTCGAGATCGAGTTGTATGATGTATCTTCGACAAGATTGGAATGAAAGTGACCATGTCACATTTTGCCTTCACCTCTTTTTGTGCAAATTGACTGGGAAACGCCATTAAAGTTAAATGAACTTCGAACAAAGAACAGAAAAGAAAAGAAAAATAAATAAGAACTCTCCTCATAAAAATCCAAACATTAAAAAGAATTTCAAATCCACATGAACACCAAATAAACAATAAAAAAAATGGGATAGTTAAAGGACAAACAAAACAAATCTAAAGCTCAAATTGAATTCCAGTTTAGGTCCATCTTTTCAAATCCTCCGATCCTTCTTCGAATCGAGATCTATTCCGGACCTCCTTTGAAACCCTCTCTCGGGATGATTTCGGAATCACGAAGAATTTTCAATTTGATTCGGATGGCATGGGTTCGTACCCTTCGCCAAGTAATCAGACTTTGATTGATTCCCATGGGATATGGAACACTTTCATATCTCATTTCGATCTCCCGCTAAATCCAAATCTCAGTAAAATTCTTCATAGTCATAGCATAAATCAAATATCAACAAAATCTTTCACAACCACTGCATAAACTGAATCTCAGCAAAAATTCCCCATGGACCTCAGCAAAATTTCCCTCAATCTCTGCATAAATAAATTTCAACAAAATTCTTGCAATCTCGGCATTCGGGATAGGCTTCCGCCTACTCCCATCTCGGCGAATCTCGGCATTCGGGATAGGCTTCCGCCTACTCCCATCTCGGCGAAATCTCGGCATTCGGGATAGGCTTCCGCCTACTCCCATCTCGGCAAATCTCGGCATTCGGGATAGGCTTCCGCCTACTCCCATCTCAGCGATCTCGGCATTCGGGATCCGTACTCCCATCTCGGCAATCTCGGCATTCGGGATAGGCTTCCGCCTACTCCCATCTCGGCAATCTCGGCATTCGGGATAGGCTTCCGCCTACTCCCATCTCGGCAAATCTCGGCATTCGGGATAGGCTTCCGCCCTGCTCCCATCTCGGCCAATCTCGGCATTCGGGATAGGCTTCCGCCTACTCCCATCTCGGCAATCTCGGCATTCGGGATAGGCTTCCGCCCTACTCCTTCTCGACGATCTCGGCATTCGGGATAGGCTTCCGCCTACTCCATCTCGACGATTCTCGGCATTCGGGATAGGCTTCGCCTACTACTCCTTCTCGACGAATTCTCGGCACTCGGGATAGGCGCGGTCCTACTCCTTTCTCGGCAATCTCAAAATTTGATCCTCTCGGCAAGAAATTGAAATTAAAGCACTCGCATTTCGGATAGGCTTTGTCTGATTCTTCCTCGGACATATGGAATAGGTTCAGTCCTGCTTCCTTCTCAGCATACAAATGCATTCGGTTGGGCCTTAGCCCTACTCTTTTCTCCGCATAAAACCAAAATTGAAACTCGAATCGAAATTCAAACTCAAAATTAAAACTTGAAATAAAAAATGAAACGAATCTAAGATCCGATCTCTTAAAATCTTGTGATGCGAAATTCACCTCCTTTTTCCCGGCGAGAGTTACGGAATCTTCGGTCTTGGAGATTTACGATACTCTCAGGCGGAAATTCTTCACTTCGTCCTAAGTTTGTCACTTGGACATATGTGTTGGTTTTGTTGATCTCTTCGGTCGATGCCAATACGCGCGGTGTGCTTGGTTAGCACACCACACTATTGGGGGTCCATTTGTTGACCTCATTTTTGATGAGGTCTTCTCTTCCCTCTTTAGTGTTTAGGATCTAGCCTTAGGCTTTTCCTTTGACTATCTTAGAGGACTAGAATTGGGACCCATCCCTTAGAAATTTGAACCACTTCTTGCCTCCTTCAAACCCACAAGCTTGATTGTAGACCCCTAATCACCTAGAGGGTTGAGATCGAAAGTGAAGGTTTAAAGGATGAGTTCCTATGGGACTCTTTGGCCTTAGGACCACCACAGGTGGCTTAGTGCAGTGAGGGTTGACTTACACACTCACTACACTCATACTCTACACTCTCGCACACACAATCCAAATCCTAAAACCACACCCATACCCAACTTGACTCCTTGACTCATGTAGGTAATTCATATGGATGGACCTTAACCCCTAAGCCCCTGGTTAAGAGGGTTAGGAACAACATAGTGAATGCCTCGAATGAGTCCTCTCATGGCTCATATAGGCTTAATATGACTTCATGGCTCAACCAAAGTGATTCCATTTCACTCATATTTGATCAATCTTCATTCTTCCAAAATTTCGATTTTTGGCCGGGGACCCTACACTTATCAAACCTGCAAAAGCCGCTAAAATTGCCGAATCCTCCAAAATTTCCAAATCACCCAAAATTCTCCAAAATTAACCTTGAACATTTCCTCACCAATCAAATTGATCATCCATAGCCAAAAATACCAAAAATTCCAAAAGTATCCCCGAATACCCTCCAAATTACCAAAATGCCCCTCTTGACCCAAAAATACAAAAATTCAGAAAATTCCTGAAAAATTCCAGAAAATCCCAAATATTCCCAATTTCATTTTGTCCAACTACACCATGGGCCAATTTTGTCGATTTACCACTTTTACCAAAACCCCTGATTTAGCACATTCTTAACTGAGTGAACCCGATGTCGAACCAAATCTACCCGATTGACCCCGATTTTGGTCAATTCAATTCTAAACTTCAAATTAATATCCACAATATCAATCTAGACCAAATCCAAGTCCAATTTGATTAACATTTGAATCGATTTCACTTTTGACCTTAAAGCCCGATTTGGACTCATGACCCAAACTTAGCCCAAACCAAACCAATTCAACTCCGATTGACCCCGAACCTTTTCTAAACCTTCCCTAACATCCCCACAAACAAAACACTAACATAATTTGCCCAAAATTTGGACCCAAACCCCACTCAAATTCAACCCGAAAACCAAAAAGCCCAATTTTGACCTAAACCCAAACCTAACCCGAATAAGCCCAAGTCCCAAAACCAAAACCCAACCAAAGTTAAAACCTCTTTGAAACACTCCCATAAACATTTCCCAACATTAATTTTACATCAATTTCAACCCTAGCCCAACATTGGCCCAAATTAGCCCAATTTGACCTACATTGGCCCATTTACCAGAATGAACCCAAATTCGACCCGATTCAATTCCAAACCACCTCAAATTTGCTTCAAATCATTCAAGACACATCCTTAAACTAAACTCAACATTTATTTGGCATGGCCCTTTGCAAAATTTTTCATCTAAAAGCCCATTGCTAAACATAAAGGCCCACTCCCTTAAACCTTCCTAAAAGCCACTTCCACGGAATTCAAAAGCCCAAATCGATCTAAAGCCCACATGACACTTTCCCTCATCACACATTCAATTTAAAATCATTCCTAAAGTCCTAATTTATCAATTAAACAATTCCAAATCAAGCCTCATAACAATTCCATCAAAATGCCAAAATTCACAAAATCCTTTTTTTATGAAATTGACCAAATCTTTTCCCAAGCCATATGGAGCCATGAAGCCGCATGTAAGCCATTGGCAAGCCATGAGAATCTCTAATTTGTCAACCCTCCTTAAATGGCAAAAGGAGGAGGTCCTTTAAGCACCTCCTAAAAGTCATTAACCTTAAACATGTTTCACCTTAACCCGAATTTAATCCGAATATATTTGGATAAGGACTTCTCCATGCGAGACCAGTCGATTCCTTTGACTCCCCACAACACCCAAAGCCACCTTGAAGGGTGAACCAAGCCCAAAAGGTAGACTTGACCAAATCAAGCCAAAATTGGCCTTCCCCCATTCCATTTTAAATCGAAGCTTTTGACACATGGCAAAGCTCGATGTACTACAAAACCCCGAGCCACGACCCACTTGAACTTGAGGGTGACCCTTACTGTCGGCCGAGCCGCTGGATCGTCGGAAAACACCATGGCCGAGACCTTGGGAGGAGCCGAATTTTGGAATTCCACCTTGCTCGAGCTACCTCACTCCAAATGGCCATTGCAGTTGTTCTTCTCCTCACCGGAAGCGGTGATCCCGACCCTCAAACCCCACAGGAGGCTCTCCGGCCTCTCCTATTTAAACACCCCCTCCTCTCGGCCAAGAGAAGTCTTGAACCAAACCTTACTGAAACCACTGCCAAAATCATCCCGGACCACTCTCTACACATAGAGAACTTGATCCTCGCTGAAATCCCCCTGCCATTTCCTCTCTGTGAGCTCGATTTCGAGTTGAAATCCGAGCCGAAACCGGGACACTTCACCGCGGTGAGTCGATCCTCGAATTGATTGACTCTACACCTTCACCGGACCGAGAGGAGAAGTTTCCCGGCAAAAGCCCCCTCACCGGGCCGGCCATTGCTTCCGGCCTCCAAGCTTTGTGATCGAGCTGTGGTCACTTTTGTACTAGAGCGATTCACCGGAGCCGAGGGACTTCATGCGGAGCTTGCTTGGACCCGATCGAACGTGACATAACTCTCGGATCGAAGCTTCACTTCTGCGAGCAAAGGTATGGACTCACTCTTCCTCACGAGCTTCTGGAGAATCTCTATTTAGTTTGAGTCAATTTCAATGCATGTTTACTGTATGAATGTGTTCGTCTCTTGAAGACGAATCCATAGAGCATAAGAACACAAAAATCCGTTGAGAATCGAGTGAGAAATTAGGGTTAGAAGGTCGACGGTCACGAGTTCACACCAGTCGTAGACGATGAGCGGGAGCCGTTGGATCGCGCGTGTATCGGATGGACGGCTCGGGATCGCGTCGGACTGAGCAAGATGTTACATGAAAGGCGGGTCCGGGACGTCGCGGCTCGGATGGCGGCGCCGAATCGACGGCGCGACACGCACCGCTTCGGAGGCTGCCGAGGTTGACGCGGCGCCGCGTGGATAAGTAGGAAAATAGGTTATTTTTCTATTTATTTAATTACGAGAACTTCAAAAATTCATAACTTTGTGTAGAAAAATCCTAAAAATAAAATAAAAATACCCTCTTGCTCAGTGAACAGAGGAGAATAATGTGAAAAAGAAATCGAAGTAATTTCATTAAGTATTTTATTTTTAATGATTTATTTACTCTCTGCATTGTTTTAATTCTCCATTTGCATAGGCAATTCATCATGGCATGAGACCATAGGGCTTTTGAAGCCTCTGAACTTGGGAACATTCCACTGAATTTTCAAGGTCAGAGGCCATCCTATGAGAAGTTATTGATTTTTCAAGTTCATGTTCTTGTTTTGAGTATTTTAATTCCGATAATTAGCATGTTGAGAAATAAATTCTAGGAAAATTTGGTGATGTTTCTTGTGACCGAGAGGAACCTAGGAAAAATAAGTTTTGAGATAATTCACTTGGAACGACCCTAATTGGCTTAAATACCCAAAATTGAACTTTAATTAATTAGGGTTAACCACACATCAAATTAACTTAAAAACAATTCTCCACTTATCCTCTAGGGATAGGAGAACACCACATAAAAATTTGAAACAGATTGGACTTGATTAACCTAGCGAAATGGGTTGATTAAGCCTCTTAAGCAAAAATGGGTAAAATTAAACTTTAAAAATTCATAACTCACAAAATACTTTTCAAAAATTCACAAAAATGGTTTTGGAGCTTCTCCGATATCAGAGGAACTTAGGAAAATTAAAATTATAATTTTCTAAAAAAGTTGATTTTTATCATTATTTTAATATTTTTAATAATTAAAAAATAATAAAAATCATAAAAATATTAAAAATCACCAAAATGTCACATTTTGAATTCTAATCATTTAGGAACAAACCAAATATTTTTCTTAAGTCCCTAGGGTAAGATATTGAATTTTAAAGGCTTAATGTAATTTTTAATATTAAAAATGTATTTTCCAACCTTTTCACTAAAATAATTCTAATAAATCAAAGAAAAATCAGAAAAATATAAAATTTATTTCTCTGGACTCCTTGAGGTCAGAGAGATTTAAGAAAAATATAAAATCCATTTTTCAACTTTAATTTTATTTTAAAATTAATTAATACTCCAAAACTCAAAATAATTCTAATAAATAAAATATAATTCAAAAAATCACCAAAATTGGTCCAAATGGTCCTACAGTCATTAGGAATATCCCATAATTTTCTTAAGGACAGAAACATTTTCTTGGTCATGTTATTGAATTTTCCTTGAAAACCACTATTTTCCATTAAAAATAATTACATAAATAAACTAAATACATAAAAATTACATTTTAATTGACATGTAAGTGAGGTCACATAAATATTTTATGTTTATTTGAGCTTAATTTAGTGAGTTATAGAATTATTAAGCTTGAAGGGCAAAATGGTCATTAAAAATTTCAACCTTTAATTAAAATTTTAGGATTAATCAAAAAGGGAGGGTAAAATATTTGATTTTAAACTGATTTTGGATGATTGAAACTTAAATGATTAAGGGTAGAAATCTATTAACCATTTCAAATATAACTAAAATAAAACTCTAATTAATTAATTAATTGAAATTTTGGAAGATTAATAGAAATTGGAATTATTAAAGTAGGGATATTATTTAAGAGGATATTTATTCTTTAATTTAAAAATACCTAAATAAATCACTTCAATAATACTTAAGTCTTAATTTAAAAAAATTAAAAGAATAATCTCAATTAAATTAAAATTGAAATTAAATTAAAATCAAATTAAATTAAATTAAAAGAAAAATAACTTGAAATCAAATTAAATTAAATTAAAAGAAAAATAATTTGAGATCAAATTAAGTTGAATTAAATTAAATTAAAATCATTTAATAACAATCCTAAATGAAATCATTAAGAATTAAATCTAAAATTACTTTAACACTATTCCAAACTTAAACTAATTTTTTATAATTAAGTCAAAATCAAAATTAAATCATTAAGTTTAAATCATTAAAATACTTAATAAGTTGATTTGCCCTTTTTAAAGCTCTTGTTATTATAACTCTTAAATGAGGTATCAAGTGAAGTGTTATCTCACTTATAGGATATTCAAATGTCCTAAGTTCATTGAAGCAAAAGAACAAAACTTAAACTCCCGGATGATTAATTCACTCGTATAGTTAAATTCTCTTGGACTTAAAACAATCCTATAGGTATTGAAAAGATGTTTAAGACTCGTCTTAAGCACTTCCTCAATATGATAGGATGTTTATAAGAACAATTGAATTTAATTATTCTTTGATGAAGTAAATCGTCTTTAAACCAAAACACAAGAACCTAGACGTCATAAGAGATGACTAGCTATAGGATTAGGACTTTGGTAGACAACCAAAACCTTTCCTTAGCTTTACACAGGTACTTGTTGAAATATTTAAATGCCTTAACATGTGTTTTAAGTGCGAGCTTGGGATGACGAGAAGACCCTCCAGAGTACGCTTTTATTTTATTGCAATTTACTTTATTACGAATTCATCTGTACTTTTCTTGCATGATAAACAACTGTTGCATGAAAACCATAACCTTTAAGCTAGTCCCTGAACTGAAACCAAAATTAAATTAAAAGTCATTACAATATAAAAATTACCGCCACAACATTTTAAAATATAAAACAACTCAAAATTTAATCACAAACAGAACAACAAAAACTACAATTGCAACTAAATTAAAACGTCTCGTTGAATGATCGGGAATACCTCGGATGATGTAACCCACGTGTTGCTTAACGGGATTTCCAGAAGTCTAAATGAAAGTGTGGAACTCATTCGGTTGAGTTTAGCAAATTCATACGGACTATGTGAATTCAATGAAAATAACGGTGCCAGGATGACGGAACCGTGGAATCTTAATTGGTTCTATTTAAATAACTTTAAGATTTGTTTTAATTAAAATATTAAAAACACTTGGAGTTTAAGATTTTATATAAACCAAAACACTTCTCTGATCTCCTGATTTATGACTTCTAAAACCAAACCTCTGTAACAACAAGGAGCTCGGAGCATGGTGGGCAGCACGACCATCGTCATTAGCAAAACTCGGATCTACATCAACTAAACATTCCTAGAATTTAAACAACAAGCCATAGGATTTCGAGGTAGTTTGCTTAGTACAACATAAATCATCAACTCTTTGTTAGGCATTTGCATGATCATGTTATGCAAATTAAGTCCTAACAGGTCTTAGGACTCCGAGGTAGTCGTTCGGTACGACATAAACCCTCACATCTTCTAGGCTGATTGTATGATTATGTCATACGAATATAAGTCCTAATTAACTAAAATTGGTAAGATTGAAATATCAGATAATATTAGGATCCTACCTAAATTGAAGCCAAACAATAGGATAGTTTGGGAAGTTGTCAAGATTCTTCTTGGATCCTCAGTTTCTCCTACTTCTCTTCCTTTGGACTCCTAAAATGAACTGTTCCTATTTTGAGTCATTCCCTTTTGAAATTTCAAAAATTCAATCCTTTGAAAACCTTAAACTTTGAAATTCTTGAGAGCAAAACCACTGATCATTATCGAGAGTTTTCTTAAATGATTCCCGTCATTTAAGATGTAATTAACTATAGGGGCTTGCCCTTATAGGGAACTTTAAGAAGCTAGGTAATAAAAACCCCGCTTAATTCATTTATATTAAGCAGGGGAACTTGTCGGCTTATAAAATTGGTTCGCCGACTAAACGGATGTCACAAATCTCCTAGTTTATTTAATCGAGCCCCATCATCAAGCAGTGTGTCTATTCTTCGGGATAGATACACGGTTTGTAGTGCGGTGCTCGTTTATATAAACTATTTAGGATGTGAGATCGGTTTGATTTCATATCTTAAAACTTTTAAACTTAAATATTACTTTCAAAATCAAATATTATCTTTTAAACTATATACAAATTTAAATTAAATTTAAAATATGAAATTTCGCCGACAATTTCTGTTTGGCGACCCCTTTTCAAAAAATACAACACTCAACCTAAAATATGCTGACAGTCGGGCAGCTCATTCTTGTAAACGGCGAAGTCCATTCCATTGGTGAAGGAAAAGATTAACTTTGGGGCAGTCATTTTCTGCAAGGCAGATTCCGAATGTCAATCCCGAATTATGCTTCTTTTCATCGTAAAGTTTAGGACGAAAAAGAAAGAGTCCGAACACATTTTCGTTTATCTTAGTGTATTTGAAATTTTTTAAAAGAGATTGTTTATTAGAAGGTTCGTTTGTTAGAAACAAAATGATTAAAGGAAAAAAGACTATAGAAAAGGTAAAGGACACGATTTAGAATTGGAAAGGAAGAGAAAGTCTTATGCAAGACTTCTCGACTCGAAGGATCGCTCCTAAACTAACACCTATTGGGGGTCCACCCCACCTCAGAAAAGAGGTAAAAGGATCTCGGAACCTCTCTGTTTAGGGGTGTCTAAACAGTGGCTCCTAAATCGGAGAGGAGTTGGTTTTACTCGTTCAAGACAGAAATGGACGAGGTGTTCCAACGAAAGAATGGTAGTTTTGGTCCACTAGGGATATGGACTCACAACCGATTTATGAAAGAAAAACCATCTGATCAAAATGGAGAGAGGAACTAGTCCCCAGCGGAGTCACTAGAAGTTGTCCGCATATTTTTAGGTTATGTTGTATTTTGAAAAGGATGTCGCCTACAGAAGTTGTCGGCGAATTTTTAATTTAATTTAAATATATAATTTGAAAAGTAGTATTTGATTTTTTGAAAATAATTTTAAGTTTGAAAATTTTAAGATATGAAATCAAACCGACCTCACATCCCGAATAGTTTATATAAACGAGCACCGCACCACAAACCGTGTATCTATCCCGAAGAATAGGCACACTGCTTGATAATGGGGCTCAATTAAATAAACTAGAAGATTTGTGACATCCATTTGGTCTGCGAACCAATCTTATAAGCTAACAAGTTCCCCTGCGATATATAAATGAATTAAGCAGGGTTTATATTACCTGGTTTCTTAAAGTTCCCTATATGGGCAAGCCTCTATAGTTAATTACATCTTAAATGACAGAATCATTTAAGAAAACTCTCAATAATGATCGAGTGGTTTTGCTCTCAAGAATTTCAAAGTTTAAGGTTTTCAAAGGATTTGAGTTTTGGAAATTTCGATAGTGAATGGATCAAATTTGGAACAATTTATTTTAAGAGTCCAAAGAAGGAGAAGTAGGAGAAGATTCGAGAATCCAAGAAGAATCTCGGCAACTTCTCAAACTATCATATTGTTTGCGCTTCGATTTAGGAATTTATTTAATGTTGCAATCCCGACAATTTTAATTAATTTGGACTTATATTTGTATGACATGATCATACAAATAACCTTGAGATATGAGGGTTTATGTCGTATCAAACAACTACCTCGAATCCTAAGATCTGGTTAGTGGATTAATTTACATAATATGATTATGCGAATCCCTAACGAAAAGGTTGAGGATTTATGTCGCACTTAAGCAACTACCTCGAAATCCTATGGCTTTATTGTTTAATTCTAAGAAAGTTTTGTCGAAGTAGATCCGACTTTATCGACGAAGATGGCGTATCGCCACCGTGCTCCAAGCTTCGTTGTTGCGAAGGTTTAGTTTTAGAAGTCATAAATCGAAGATGAGAGAAGTGTTTTGGTTTAGAGAATCTTAAAATCCAAGTGTTTTTTAATATTTTAATTAAAACAAATCTTAAAGTCGTTTAAACAGAACCGATTAAGATCCCACGGATACATCATCCCAAGATCAGTTATTTTCATCGAATTCACTTAGTCCGGATGAATTTGCTAAACTCAATCGAATGAGTTCCACACTTTCATTTAGGCATCGTGGAAAATCCCGTTAGCAACACGTCGATTACATCATCCGAAATGATTCCCGATCATTCAACGAGACGTTTTAATTTAGTTACAATCGTAGTTTTGTTGTTCGTTTGTGATTAAATTTTGAGTTGTTTTATATTTTGAATGTTGTGACGCTGAATTTTATCTTGCAGATGACTTTTAATTTAGTTTTGGTTTCGGCTCGTGAACTATCCTAAAGGTTTTGATTTTCATGCAACAGTCTTATTTATCATGGAAGAAAAAAGTAAAGTACAGTGCATGTAAGTAAATTGTAATTAAATAAAAGCGTACTCTGGAGGTTACTTCCTGTCATCCTAGATCGCACTTAAAACACATGTTAAGGCATTTAAATATTTCAATCAGATACCTAGTAAAGCTAAGGGAAGGGTTTCGATTGTCTACCAAATTCCTAATCCTATAACTAGTCATCTCCTATGACGTCTAGGTTGTTAGTTTGGTTTAAGGATGATTTTCTTCACCAGAAGAACGATTAAGTTCGATTGTTTCTATAAACATCCCATCATATTGAGGAAGTGCTTAAGACGAGTCTTAAACATCTTTTCAATACCTCTAGGATTGTTTTAAGTCCAAGAGAATTTATACAAGTGAATTAATCATCCAGGAGTTTAAGTTTTGCTCTCTTGCTCAGTGAATTAGGACATTTTAATATTCTATAAGTAAAGTAACACTTCACTAGATACCTCATTTAAGAGTTATAATAATAAGAGCTTTAAAAGGGCAAATCAACTTATTAAGTATTTTAATGATTTAAACTTAATGATTTAATTTTAATTTCGACTTAATTATAAAAAATTAGCTTTAAGTTCGGAATAATGTTCAAGTTATTTTAAATTTAATTCTTAATGATTTCATTTAGGTTTGTTGTTAAATGATTTTAATTTAATTTAATTCAATTTAATTTTAATTCAACTTAATTTAATTTTAATTTAATTTGATTTGATTTTAATTTAATTTAATTTAATTTAATTTAATTTCATTTAATTTAATTTTAATTTAATTTAATTTAATTTAATTTAATTTAATTTAATTTAATTTAATTTTAACTTTAATTTAATTTTTTATTTAATTTATTTAACTTTACTTTAATTTTAATTTGGATTATTATTTTAGTTTTTTAATGAAGAATTAAGTATTATTGAAGTGATTTATTTAGGGATTTTTAAATTAAAGAATAAATATCCTCTTAATAATGTCCCTACTTTAAAAATTCCATTTTCTATTATTATTCCAAAATTTCAATTAATTAATTAATTAAAGTTTTATTGTAATTATATTTGAAATGGATAGTAGGTTTCTACCCTCAATCATTTAAATTTCAATCATCCAAAATCAGTTTAGAATCAAATATTTTACCCTCCCCCTTTTTATTAATCCTAAAATTTTAATTAAGGGTTGAAATTTTTAATTACCCTTTGCGCTTCGAAGCTAATAATTCTATAACTCATTAAACTAAGCTCAAATGAACTTGAAATTTTTATGTAACCTCACTCACATGTCAATTAAGACATTAGAGCAGAAAATGAGATTTTTTGTACTTAATTTATTTATGTAATTATTTTTTATGGAAAATAGGGGTTTTTAAGCAAAATTCAATAACATGACCAATGAAATGTTTCTTTCCTTAAGAAAATTATGGGATGTTCTTAATGACCAGAGGACCATTTGGACCAAATTTGGTGATTTTTTGGTTTATATTTTACTTATTAAAATTATTTTAAATTTTGGAGTATTAATTAATTTAAAAATGAAATAAAGACTGAAAATTGGATTTTATATTTTTTAAAAATCTCTCTTATATCAAGGAAGTTAGAGAACAAAATTTTATATTTTTCTAATTTTTATTTGATTTATTGGAATTATTTTAGTGGAAATGTTAAGGAAAATCATTTTTTAATTTTAAAAATTAGTTTAGCCTTTTAAAATTCAATATCTTATCCTAGAAACTTAGGAAAAATATTTAGTTTGTTCCTAGGTGATTAGAATTCAAAATCTGACATTTTGGTGATTTTTAATATTTTTGTGATTTTTATTATTTTTTTATTATTAAAATAATAGCCAAAAATCAACTTTTTTAAAAAAATTATAATTTTAATTTTCTTAGACTCCCCTGAGTCAGAGAAGCCCCAAAACCATTTTTGTGGATTTTTTAAAAGTATTTTGTGAGTTATGAATTTTTAAAGTTTAATTTCATTTATGGGGCTTAATCAACCCATTTGGTGGGTCAAATCAAGTCCAATTAGTCTCAAATTTTTATGTGAGGTTCTTCTAACCCTAAAGAACAGTGGGTAATTGTTTTCAAGTTAATTTGATGTGTAGTTAATCTTAATTAATTAAAGTTCAATCTTGGGTATTTAGGCCAATTAGGGTTATTCTAAGTTAATCAATTCAAAACCTATTTTTCCTAGGGTCCTCTAGTCATATGAAACATCACCAAATTTTCCTAGAATTTATTTCACAACATACTAATTATTGGAATTAAAATACTCAAAATAGCAACATGAACTTGAAAAATCAATAACTTTTCACAGAGATAGCCACTGACCTTGGAAAATTCAAGGAATGTTCCCAAATTCAGAGGCTTCAAAAGCCCTATAGTCTCATTCTATGATGAATTGTCTACATGCATGTGAAATCGAAACGACGTAGAGTAAATAAATCATTAAAAATAAAATACTCAATGAAATTACATGATTTCTTTTCATATTATCGTCCTCTCGTTCATCTGAGCAAGAGGTATTTTTATTTTATTTTTGTGATTTTTCTACACAAAGCTTATGCATTTTTAAAGTTCTGGGTATTTAATAAATAAGAAAATTCCATATTTTCCTACTTATCCTACGCGGCGCCGTGTCAACCTTGGCGGCTCCGGAGGGGGTGCGTGTCGCGCTGTGATTGGGCGCCGCCATCTGAGTCAGCCATTCTGGGGCCCGCCTTTCACGTAACATCTTCCGATCCGACACGATCCAAGCCGTCCATCCGATACACGCGCGATCCAACGGCTCCTGGTCATCGTCTCCGACTGGTGTGAACCCGTGACCGTCGACCTTCTAGCCCTAATATCTCCCTCATTTCTCAATGAATTTTTATGTTCTTATGCTCTATGGATTCGTCTTGAAGACACAAACACATCCATACGGTAAACATGCATTGAAATCGATTCATATCAAATGGAGAATCTCCAGGAGCTCGGGAGGAAGAGAGAACTCATACCTTTGCTCAGAGAAGTGAAGCTTCGATCCGAGAGTCAGTGTCACGTTCGATCGGGTCCAAGCAGGCTCCGGCATGAAGTCCTCGGCACAGTGAATTGCCAGGTACAAAAGTGACCACAACCGATCACAAGCTCGGAGAGCTGAAGCAATGGTCGGCCTGGTGAGGGGGCTTTTGCCGTGGGAACTTCTCCTCTTGGTCCCGTGAAGGTGTAGAGTCAATCGACTTGAGGATTGACTCACCGTGGTGAAGTTCCTGGTTTTGGGCTTGAATTTCAACTACGAAATTGAGCTCGTAGAGGAAATGACGTGGGGATTTGGTGGGGATCAAGTTCTCTAGGTGTGGAGGAGAGTCCGGAATGATTTTGGCGCAGCTTACGTACGGTTTGTTTCGGTACTTTTCGCCAAGAGGAGGTGGTGTTTAAATAAGCGCTGGGCTGGAGGGCTTCCGGTGGAGGGTCGAAGGTCGGATCAATCGCTAGATCAAGAGAATAACAGTGAATGGCCACCTGGACATGTAGGGCGACTCAACGAAGATGGAATTTCAATGTTCGGCTCCTTCAAGGTCTTCGGCCATGGTGTTTTCCGGCAGTGCATGTGGTGGCCGGTCGGCGAGCATGGGTCACCATCTTGACCGGAGAAGTCGGTACAGGTTTGGTGAAGTGAATTGGCTTTGGACATGTGTAAAGGAGTTGGATCTAAGTGTTATGGGGATAAGGCCATTTTAGGCTTGGTTTGGTCAACTCATCCAAATGGATTGGGTTCACTCTCCCATAACCCGATTTTGGGCCGAGGCATCGGTTGGGTCAACCTCCCATGTGTGGCGGAGTCTCCATCAAGGATTCGATGGCAAAACATGGTTTAGTGTGCGACATAGATAAGGCTAAAAAGGCTTAATGAAGGATTAGGAAAGGGGGCCCTTCTTTTGCCATTAATAGCTTGGTCACATGTCAAACCCCTCATGGCTTTACATGGGGCTTAAGGATGGCTTCATGGCTCTTATATGGCTTGGGAAAAGTTGGCTTGGTTTCATAGAAATGGGTTCAAGGAATTTTGGTATTTTGGTGTAAAATTTGGATGGTTTGTCATATGGCTTTGTTTAGAAAGGTTTGATTGTCGATTTAGGACTTAGGAATGATTTTAATTAAGTGAGGATGAGATGAGATTGTAATGTGGGGTTTAGGATGGGCTTGGGCTTTTGAGTTTGGTTAGGAATGGGCTTTTGAATGTCTTTTGGAAGTGGGCTTTTAGATTAAAATTTTGCAAAAGGCCATGCTAAATAAATGTTGGGTTTAGTTTAAGGATGTGTCATGTGTGATTTGGATCAAACTTGAGGTGGTTTGGAATTGAATTGGGTCTACATTGGGTCTCTTTAGTGATGGGTCAAAATAGGTCAAAATGGACTAACTTGGGCTAAGGTTGGGCTAATGTTAAAATTGATGTAAAATTAACATTGATAAATGTTTATGGGAGTGTTTCAAAGAGGTTTCAACTTTGGTTGGGTTTTGATTTTGCGATTTGGGCTAAGTTAGGGTTAAGCTTGGGTTTAGGCTAAATTGGGGATTTTGGGTTTGGGTTGAATTTTAGTGGGGGTTGGGTTTAAGTTTTGGGTAAATTATGTTAGTGTTTTATTTATGGAGATGTTAGGGAAGGTTTAGAAAAGATTTGGGGTTTATTAGAGTTGAATTGGGTTGGTTTGGGCTAAGTTTGGGTTATGGGTCAAAATTGGGCTTTAAGCTTAAAAATGAAATTGAACTCAAATGTCAATCAAATTGAGCTTGGATTTAGTCTAGATTAATATTGGGGATATTGAATTGAAGTTTAGAATTGAATTGGACCAAAATTGAGGTCAATTGGGGTGGTTTGGTTTGACATTGGGTTCATATGGGTTTAAAATGGACTAAATTGAGGTTTTGGCAAAAGTGAGGTAAATTTGCAAAATTGGCCCATGGTGTAGTTGAACAAAATGAAATTGAGAATATTTGAGATTTTTTGGAATTTTTTGGGAATTTTTGGAATTTTTGGATTTTTGGGTCAAGAGGGGCATTTTGGTAATTTGGAGTGTATTGTGGGTATTTTTGGAAATTTTGGTAGTTTTGGTTGTAAATGATCAATTTGATTGGTTGGGAAATGTTCAAGGCTAATTTTGGAAAATTTTTGGGTGATTTGGAAATTTTGGTGGTTTTGGGTAGTTCCAATGGCTTTTAGTAGGTTTGGTGGGTCCAGGCAAAAATTGAAATTTTAGAAAAATGAAAATTGAGCAAGTGTGAGTGAAATGGAATCATTTTGGTTGAGCCATAAAGCCATATTAAGCCCATAGAGCTGATGAGAGGACTCATTTGAGCGTTCGTTATGTTGCTCCTAACCCTCTTAGCAGAGGCTTGATAAGGGACCATCCATGTGAATGTACTCTACATGAGTCGAAGAGTCTGAGTTGGGTGAGAGTGTGGGTTTTAGGATTTGGAATGTGTGTGTGAGAGTGTAGTGTATGTGTAAGTCGACCACTGCGACTAGAGCCACCCGGGGTGATCCTAGGCCAAAGAAGTCCATATGGAACTCATCCTTTAAACCTCCACATTCGATCTCAACCCCTAGGTGATTAGGGGTTCTACAATCGAGCTCGTGGGGTTTGCGGGGAGTTAAGAAGTGGTTGAGTTTCAAAGGGTATTTTCCATCTCTAGTCCTCTAAGATAGTCAAAGGAAAAGCCTAAGGCTAGATCCTAAGTACTAAAGAGAGAAGAGAAGACCTCATCAAAAATGAGGTCAACAGTATGATGTAAACCAACCGAACATGAAAAAAGGAATGTAAATTTTGACATTTGGCATGTGTATACATGATGCAAATCAATCCCAAGTTGATGTATAGGTGCAGATTTTTATATAAGAGATGTGTATACATGATGTAAACCAACTTTAACTTCACATATAAGTGCAGATTTTTGCATAAGAAGTGTGTAGGGATGATGTAAGGCAATCAAAAAATTATGTATAGGTGCAGATTTTTAATTTAGATGAGCATAAGCATGATACAAACTCATCCAAATAATTTTCACAAGTGCAGATTTTGTACTAGGCATGCATAGGAACAATGATATTTCTTCTTATGGGCAATGTATACCACCATGAAGTGCTATGAGCATGTATATAACAAAGTCACATTCCTCCTTCAAATGCTAAAAGTATGTTTCATGTATGTGTGTAAATATCTTCTTTTATTTTGAAATTTTATGAAGTGTATACAAGTATTTCAAATCCATGAAGTGACTTGCATGAGAAAGAAACATTTGAGTTCCATCATGTAGGACACCATTTTTTTATGAATAAAATGAGATGAAAGTGTGCTAAATTAAAGCCTTAATGTTACACATGTAAAGCCTTAGTGAAATAAATGGGAAATAAGCATGTATAGCCTCATTCATGAGCGTTTCCATAACACATATTTAGGAATCCGAAAATTGGCATATAATTTTGTCAAAAATAGTTCCATATGAACCAGCCATTTCCAAACAATATAAAAGCATGGGATGAGATGGAAAACATGCTAAATTGAAGCCTAGATGTGATACATATGAATACATGCCAAAATAGATGATAAACAAGCTCACATAACTTCAAATTTGGATGTTCCATGTGTGAGAATGTTCCAATCCGAAAGTTGCAAGTATTTTTTCAAGTGATCTATAAAGTGTACCACTAAGTGCTAGTTAACATTGAATCCCTACAATTCCATATAATAAATGTAGTAGAGAAGTAACAAGCTCACTTAAGACATAATAGAGCAAGTGGCACTCAAGTCACATGTAACTTTTCAAATGCAAAACTTTCAACATAAAGGCACCATAGGAAACAAATACCAGGTTTACAAACTTGTAAGTTCTTGCCAATAAAAATATCATTTTGTGCATGTGGCAAGATGAAATATGTATGAGAAAACAAAGCCTAGATGTTATATATGCAAAGGCCTTGTGAAATATGTGAAATGAGGCACATATACCTTCATATTTTGGGTGTCAAATGTGGTGTCACCTTGGAATCCGAAAATTGCATGAAATGAACAAGTGTTTTTATATTTCCAAAATATGAAGTCCTAAAGCCATGATGTCCCAAATAACAAAAGAGAAGCATGTGATCTCTTCTAAATAAGGTGTGTCAAGCCTTAAGCACTTCCCAACATGTATAGGATATCACCAAGCTTTCAAGTAAAAAAAGCTATGCCTATGAAATCTCAAGCATTTTCATCATGTAAAGCACTAAATTTTTAGCATGCATTCCAAACATTTAAAAGTGTAAAAAATGCTACTTGAATCTCATATAAAGAAAATAAATTTCAAAACTCTCCCATCATGAAAATTTCAGCCAAGGGAGGTGGTAAGAACGCCTTCTAATAGCATATAGAATTATCCCACCACGAAGCATTCTAGTAGCATGAAATTTTACCATATAATTGCTTCAAACTTTAAGCACAAATTTATAACTTTCACCACTTAAGGAAAGACTTTAAAATCCTAAGCATGAGTTCTAAACTTTGTCATGAAATAGAGGTTCAAAACTCAAGCACCTATTTGTAACTTTCACCACTTTAAAATAACTTTAAAACCCAAGCAAGAATTTTAAGATTTTTTCATGAAAGAGAGATTTAGAACTCAAGCTCAAATTATAAATCCACCATGTAATTCCTTAGCCAAACATAAGAAAAAAAAACAAGACATGAGAGGGGAAATCAAGCTTAAATGAACAAAAAAAATTGACCAAGCCAAAGGGCAATGTAAGGATGGCAAATAACTTAACCCAAACAAAAAAAATAAACATAATTTTACCTAAAGTTTAGCTCAAGAGAAGACAATGACAACACTTCCCCTCCTTTTATGCAAATTTCGGCCAACCCAAAACATGGCCAAGAAAGGCCATTAAATAGGCAAAGTAGAAGAAGAAGAAGGGAAAAGGGGGCCATTGAACTTACCCATGGGTAAGGACCCTTGGTAGCAAGAAACGTGCAGCCATTAACCCATTTTTTAAGTGATGGAGGTGAAAGAAATTATGAAGAGGAGTGATCCATGTATGTCATTTATTAGATGGAGGATAGAGATGAAGAAAGCACCAAATCTTTGAGAAGAAGCAAGAGGAAAGAGCCACCATGGAGGATTTGGCCAAGAGAGGGGGAGGCGTGTGTTAGGGTTCGGCCAAGGGAGATGAGGTGCAATAAAAGGAGGAGGAGGCGGGCATGAACTGCTAGGCCAAGGCTAGAAACAAAAAAGCAAAGCATTTTAATAATTAATTACTTAGTTGCAACGCGCCGATTATGACGTCGTTCGCCAATTGCGTCGAACTATATCAAATTATATATGCCTCCTAAGTAATATCGATGTTTCAGATGCAACGGCGCAGTCAATTTGGGAATCTGAGGTTGTTTGGGCAACCTTGTCGTCGATCGGGTCAAAAAATATTAAATTTACGGCTTTTGATGAAATTAGTTTAAATTGACAAAATTGGGCTATAGTGTTGTTGGAAAAAATGAAATTGGTAATTTTTCGAACATTCTGGGAATTTTTGAAAATTTTTGGAATTTTTTGAATTTTTGGCTATGCAGGGGTATTTTGGTAATTTCGAGGATTTTCTGGGCTTATGGTCAAAAAGTAAAATTAATGGCTCGGGGAAGTCAAAATGAGTTTTGGAGTCAAACAGGAGTGTCCGGGGGCATTTCTGACAAATGCGAACGATTTTACGAATCCCAAAATGTCTTTCAAGTATTGGCTTTTTTGGTTGCAAGGGGCCAACCGGTTGCGAGGAAGTATGGTATGTTTACAGTCAAACTTCTCAGTGAGACAAGGGGAACACTATGGAATGATTTTTGGGGAGCTCGGGTGGTACTGTGATGTTTTGGATTTAGGGCCCCATTCCATGGGTAATTTGGTAATTTTCGCCAATTTGGGGCAATTTTGAAAATTTTGGTAAATTTGGGTAATTTTGGTCAATTTGAGTGGTGGGAGGTATATTTGGATGATTTTTGGAAATTTTGGAAATTTATGGAGATTTTGGGATTGTGGAGTTTTAGGGCAGGGGGGTCAAAAATTAAAATTTTGGAAAAATTGAGATTGGCTGAAGGTGAGTAGTATGGAAATTTCTGGATTGAGCCAGCAACCTAGGGTCAACCTCATTTGGTCCTCTATCTGTTGGTACTGGCCAAACCCTAGCTTGAGGCTAAGGGCTTGGGAAAACCACTTACAGGAGTTTCCAAAGAGCTAGAGGATAAAAAATGGGATGTGTATGATTTGGGATTGTGAGTGTGGAGTGTAAGTGTAAGTGCAAGAGTCTCAGACCTCCAAGGGTAGATTCGAAAGCATGACCACTTATAGGGAATCCTATTTGGTCTTCCTTATATTTAGCCTTGTTACCCTTAGAGATTAGAGGTTAGACCCTAACATTTGAAAGGCCTATGCTAAGAAGACAAGCATGTGGAATTTCTATGTGGTAGGGTTCCATTTCTAGTCTTCTAAGAAAAGTCACCAGAAAAGTCCTATGACTAGACCCTAGGCTATCTAAAGAGAGACTAAACCTCAACCAAATGTGAGGTCAACACAGCTCAATTATATGTTAGAAGTTGAAATATTTGATGTTTGGGGATTAGATTTCATGGGACCATTTATACCATCTTTTGGAAATATGTATATTTTGATAGCAGCAGACTATGCATCCAAATGGATAGAAGATGTTGTTTTACCTCGCTGTGATGCTCAAAGTGTTGCAAAGTTTTTAAGAAAGAATATATTTTGCAGAGTTGGAATACCAAGAGTAATTATAACTGATGGGGGAAGTCATTTTAGAAATAAAATTATGGGAATGTTAGCAAAGAAATATCATATTAACCATCGTATTGCTACTGCTTATCATCTGCAGACAAGTGGTTTAGTTGAATTATCCAATCGTGAAATTAAAAGAATATAGGAAAAGATTGTTAAATCAAACTGAAAGGATTGGTCAATTGAACTATATTTTCTTTGTGGGCATATAGGACTGCTTACATAACTCCTATAGGAATGTCCCCATATAAGATAATTTTTAGAAAAGCTTGTCATTTACCAGTTGAACTTGAGTATAAAGCAAATTGGGCTATTAAAGAGTTTAATTATAATTTGAAAAATTCTGAAGAAGAGAGATTATTGCAATTAAATGAGCTTGAAGAAATAAGTAATGAATTGTTGACCTCATTTTTATGATAAGGTCTACCCTTGACCTAAAAAGTCAACTTTAGTCAATATGGTCAATTATGACCCAATGACCAACCTCATTGACCCAATAGGTCAACCTTTTGACCTAAAAAGTCAACTTTGGTCAAATGGTCAATTCTGACCTAATGACCAACCTTGTTGACCCAATAGGTCAATCCTTGACCTAAAAAGTCAACTTTGGTCAAAATGGTAAATTCTGACCCAATGACCAACCCCATTGACCCAATAGGTCAACCATTTGACCTCAAAAGTCAACTTTGGTCAAAATGGTCAATTCTGACCCAATGACCAACCATGTTGACCCAATAGGCCAACCCTTGACCTAAAAGTCAACTTTGGTCAAAATGGTCAATTCTGACCCAATGACTAACCCCATTGACCCAATAGGTCAACCTTTTGACCTAAAAAGTCAACTTTGGTCAAAATGGTCAATTATGACCCAATGATTAACCCTGTCGACCTAATAGGTCAACCCATGACCTAAAAGTTAACTTTGGTCAAAATGGTCAATCCTGACCCAATGACCAACCCTGTTGACCCAATAAGTCAACCAACCATTTGACCTAAAAAGTCAACTTTGGTCAAAATGGTCAATCCTGAACCAATGACCAACCCTGTTGACCCAAAAAGTCAACCCATGACCTAAAAAGTCAACTTTGGTAAAAATGGTCAATCTTGACCCAATGACCAACCCTATTGACCCAATAGGTCAACCCTGTGACCTAAAAAATAAACTTTTGTCAAAATAGTCAATTTTGACCAAATAACCAATTATTGACCAAATGTCATCTTTAGGACACCAAAACCACAAAATTAGTGAAATAATTAAATTCAAAATATATTTTGATTAATTAAACTAAATTGACTAATAATTTAATTTTAAATATTTTAATTAATTATATGACATAATTAATTAAAATGAAAATTAAATTAAAAGTCATAAAATGATAAAATGCACAAATTAATTAAAAATAATGGAATTAATCAAATAAATAATTCCAAAATTATTTTTGATTAATTAATTGTCCAATAATTAATTTTCATATTTTAATTAATGAGATAATTAATTAAAATGAAGATTAAATTGAAAAAGTCATGAAATGAGACAAAATTCAATTTTAAATAAAAAAATGACATGAAAATTAATCAAATAATTAATTTGGAATTATTTCCAATTAATAATTGATTAATAATATAATTTCCAACATTTAATTAATAACATAATTAATTAAAAAGGAAATTAAATTAAGAAGGATATTAAATGGAATTTTAAACCTATGACATTATGGTTTTATAAAAATTCCAAATCTCCTTTATGACATCACACATGACCTCATATGGGTTAGACACAACCCATATAACCCATTAAAAATGAAATAACCCATGGATGACCCATCATGAACCATGCTTAACCATAGTAAACACATGTGATGATTCCTTCATCATTATGGAAAAATGATTTGTCACCTCCTCATGCAACCCTAAGAGAACCTTTGGTGACTCATCTAACACCTCCCATATTCACCAATAGGAGAGGGGAAGAGCTTAGATCACCATTACTTCATATGGTGATCTCATAAATAAAAAATGAGAAAATTAAAGAAAATAAAGGGATATGTGTCATCTCCCCATGAACCCTTAAATGTGGTGTTGGATGATGAAGATCTTAGCCCTTTGAGCCACCATTAACCTCTCCCTTAGCCAATGGAATGGAAACAAAGAGATCAAAGGCTATCATGACAATTTGAAATACATAATTGCCATGATACATGAGATTGCTTAAGTGGCATAATTCATATGAGATATGGAGAGGTGATAGTTAAAATACATGGGGGAGACTGTTACTAGACCCTACTCAACAATTCTAACCACCCTTTGGTCATCCTAAGCTAATTAAGGTTGAATCATAGCCATCCATGGCTATAAAAGGAGCCCTTACCCAAAATTACAAAGGACAAAAAAATACATAGAAACCTATAGGCTGCCCAAATTCCTTATCTCCCAACACAAAAACTTTGCTAAGGATCTTAGCAAACATTCTAGCCAAGATCAAGCCATAGGATCAACCCAATCAAGCCAATTTGGCTAAAATCCAAACTCAGCCCACTTTGCCAAAATTGCTCACCAATGCTAGCTGCAAATCCAAATTGAAGTGACAAAGATCTTCTTTGGGAGTATTAGAGGCTGACCATCAAGTCTGATCAAGCTCAATATTATTGTGGCCAAGGTATGGATTATTTTTGTCCAAAATAATTCATATAATTGAAAACTCATGGACTAAACTAGCCCAGAAAATTAACATCACCATATAGATATAGTCTATATGTCAAGATGATTCCACAAGTTCAAAAATCACTCAATTTCATTGAAAAATGACTGAGATATTGAGCTTTGAAGGTTGACGGTTCGAATTATTTTAGAATTATTAGGATTTAAACTCCGCCGTTCGTTCCCGTGTTTTGGAATGGACGGCGCTGATCGCGTAGTCCCGTGTTCCTTATTCTGATCCAGACAATGGATCCTCCCGCGTCTTCGACGCGTTCGAGGACACGCTGCGTGTCCTCGATTTTCTGGGCTAAGGTTAATCCAAATTAACCTTAAAATAATCGAAAATTCATATCTTTTTGTACAGAGCTCCTAAAAATAAAATAAAAATACCTCTGGAAAGCACTTGAAGAGAAGAAAATTATGAAATTAAAATCATAATTTTATCCTCTGTATTTAATTTTTAAAGATTTAAATACTCTCTGGAGTATTTTAATGATTAAAAATTCTTTACAAACCAGAAAAATATGAAAATTTTAGGGAACAACCTTTAAGTCCTTAGATACATCTTCTGATTTTTCTAAGGCTAAGATAGCTCTCTAGGATATGATTTTCCAATTTCCATGATATTTTATTACTATTTCCAAAAATAATTATAAAGTTTGAAAAATTGGAAAATTAAAATTCAAAATGGTTAGGAATTTTAGGATGACAGACAACATTCCTAAAACAATAATTCTTAAGCCATTAAATCAATTTAAAAAGATATTTTAAAATAGGGTTAAGATTTATTAATTATAAATTAATATTTCAAAACCTTTTCTTCATTTACTTAATCCATTTCATAATGGACTAAGCCAAAGATGAGTCTAAATCCAAATGAACTCAAATCAAACATTAATTAGGTTTAAAGGCTACTTAAGCCTAATTAAACTCATTAAACCTTAATCACATTAGATTTAATAAAATAAAACATTAATTAGGTTTAAAAATAACTTAAACCTTTTTAAATTCATTAAACCTTAATTACATTAGGTTCAATACAAAAGTCAAACATTAATTAAGTTTAAAGACAAGTTAAACTTAATTAATTCATTAAACATTAATCACATTAGGTTTAATAAAATTAAATATTAATTAGGTTTAAAGATATATTAAACTTTATTAAGTCATTAAACCTTAATTACATTAGGTTTAATACCAAAATCAAACTTTTATTAAGTTTAAGGACATATTAAACTTAATTAATTCATTAAACCTTAACAAAATAAGGTTTAATACAAAATCAAAACTTTAATTAAGTTTAAGGACATATTAAACTTAACTAATTCATTAAACCTTAACTAAATTTTGTTTAATAAAAAAATCAAACTTTAATTAAGTTTAAGGACATATTAAACTTAATTAATTCATTAAACCTTAATTTCATTAGGTTTAATACAAAATTAAACTTAAATTAAGTTTAAGGACATATTAAACTTAATTAAATTCATTAAACCTTAACTAAATTAGGTATAATACAAAACGAAACTTAAAATTGAGTTTAAGAACAAGTAAACTTAATTAACACTTTAAACCTTACTTACACTAGGTTTAAGACAAATTAAACCCTAATTAGGTCTAACCAATTAGACCTAATTAAACCATTAAGTCTTAACTAAATTAGACTTAATCAAACTTAAACTCTAATTAGGTCTAACCCATTAGACTTAATTAAACCATTAAGTCTTAACTAAATTAGACTTAATCAAACCTAAACCTTAATTAGTTCTAACTCATTAGACCTAATTCAACTATTAAGTCTTAACTAAATTAGACTTAATCAAACCGGAACCCTAATTAGGTCTAACCCATTGGACCTAATTAAACCATTAAGTCTTAACTAAATTAGACTTAATCAAACCTAAACCCTAATTTGGTCTAACTCATTACAACTAATTAAACCATTAAGTCTTAATTAAATGAAATTTAATCCAACTTAAACTTTAATTAAGTCTACCACATTAGACATAATTAATTTATTAAACCTTAGCCAATTAAGGTTTAATCAAACTTAAACTCTAATTAAGTCTACCACATTAGACTTAATTAAACTATTAAACCTTAAACAATTATGGTTTAATCAAATTCAAACCTAAAATAAACCTAACTTAAGTTTAACCTTTAAACTCAAGTTCAACCTTTAACTTAGGTTCATTCCAACTTGAACCCAAGTTCAACCTTTAACTTAGATTCAACGCAACATGAACCCAAGTTTAAAACTTTAACTTAAGTTCAATCCATATTGAACTTAAGTCAACGAACCAAACTTGAAATCAACCTAAGTTAATTCAAAACCTTAACTTGAGTTCAACCCACATTGAACTTAAGTCAACCCTAAGTCTAGGTTCAATCTAACTTGAACCTAACTTAAATCAAACTTACGTTCAACCCACATTAAACTTAAGTCAACCTAACTTGAACCTAAATTAACTCAAATACAAATCGAACTTGAGTTCAACCCATATTGAACTTAAGTTAACCTTAAATCTAGAATTCAACCCATATTGAACTTAAATTAGCCTTAAGTTTTGGTTTAACCTAACTTGAACCTAACTTTAATCCAACCCAAATTATAATTAAGTCTACCACATTAGACTTAATTAAACCATTAAACCTTAATTAATTAAGGTTTAATCAAACCTAAACAATAATTAAGTCTACAACATTAGGCTTAATTAAACCATTTAACCTTAACCAACTAAGGTTTAATCAATCATAAACCATAATTAAGTCTACCACATTAGACAAAATTAAACCATTAAACCTTAACCAACTAAGGTTTAATTAAACATAAACTCTAATTAAGTTTATCACATTAGACTTAATTAAACCATTAAACCTTAATTAACTAAGGTTTAATCAAACCTAAACCATAATTAAGTCTACCACATTAGACTTAGTTAAACCATTAAACCTTAACCAACTAAGGTTTAATCAAACTTAAACCATAATTTAGTCAACCACATTAGACTTAATTAAACTATTAAACCTTAACCAACCAAGGTTTAATCAAACATAAACTCAAATTAAGTCTACCACATTAAACTTAATTAAACCATTAAACCTTATCCAACTAAGGTTTAATCAAACTTAAAACACTAATTAAGTCTACCACATTATACATAAGTAAATCATTAAACCTTAACCAACTAAGGTTTAATCAAACTTAAATTCTAATTAAGTCTACCACATTAGACTTAATCAAATTATTATACCGTAACCAATTAAGGTTTAATCAAATTCAAACCCAAACCTAACTTAAGTCTAACCCATATTAGGCTTATGTTAAACCATACTTAGGTTCAACTCGACATGAACCTAAGTCTAACCTCAACCCAACTTAAGTCTAACTCATATTAGACCTAAGTTAAACCATATTTAGGTTCAACCTGACATGAACCTAAGTCTAACCCAAACCTAACTTAAGTCTAACCCACATTAGACTTAAGTCAAACCATACTTAGGTTCAACCTGATATGAACCTACGTCTAACCCAAACCTAACTTAAAGTCTAACTCATATAAGAAGTAAGTCAGACCATACTTAGGTTCAACCTGACATTAACCTAAGTATAACTTAAACCTAAATTAAGTCTAACCCACAGTAGACTTAAGTCAAATCATACTCAGGTTCAACCTGACTTGGACTTAATTCTAACCTAAACCAAGACATAAACCTTAGGTTCAACCCAAATTGAATCTAAAACTTAGGTTCAACCAAAATTGAAGCTGAATCGACAAAATTGAACTCAAATATATATAATCGACATAAATTCGACATTTCAAACTTAAATCGACATAATCAACTTAAATTTGACATTTTAAACATAAATTGATACAATCGAAATAAATTTGACATTTCAAACATAAATCGACATAAACGACATAAATTTGACATTCCAAATAGAAATCGACACAATCGACATAAATCTGACATTCCAAACAAAATCGACATAACTGACATAAATCCGACATTCCAAACGAAACTCAAAAAATTCGACATTTCAAAAGAAACTATTCGACATTAATCAACATTCCTAACATAATCAATTGTAAACCGACATTAATCGACATTTCAAACCAAATTTAACAATCACCGACATTAAATGACATTAATTGACATTTCAAACCAAACTTAACATAATTCGACATTCAACATAAATCAACATGATTTGACATAAACCGACATAAGTTCGTCTTAAATCGAACTTAACATGACACAAACCGACATAATTCTTAAGTTCGACCTAAATCAAACTTAACACGACAACACTTACACTTTTTTTAGGATAAATGTTAACCTTAATCTGGAGTATTCCTCGGTAGTATTAATTTCTCAAGATGTAATTAATTATAACAGCTTACTCTTACAGGAGATTAAAGAACTCAGGATAGGTATTTCACCTACAAGACCTCTCTGGTTACTCAAGATCTTCATATGATTTTATTATATGAAAAACTTCAGTAATTACATAATCTGAAGATTTATTCTATGAGATTACCATTTGATCTCTTTTTCTCTCAATCTCTATCATGATTAATCCTTCTTCAAATTCTCCAAAGACTTCTGACAATAAGTCTAAGTAGGATAAGAATTAGGGTGATATATAGAGAAAGAGAGTGGCGACTCCTTGACATTGACATGATACGGGAATTTATAGCGATGCAAAATCGACAAAAAAGATTTTCATCGCCATCAAAGAGTGGTGACTCCGCTGGGGATATCCTCTCTCCCAATCTTTGGTTAATCAATTTGTCCTCATGACTATGATAATTTGTCTTTTAAAAGGCTAAATAATCCTTTCTTTTGTTCTATATCTTACTCAATCTCGAGTAAAATAGAACTAACACCTCTTCGATTCAAAGATTTGCTCACGACGAAGAAAACCTAGAATCTTACATTTCCATAATCGACAAACCAAAATGACATAAATGACATACAAAGATAACATATATTCCCTCCCTTCCTACCTAGTTTACATTAGGACAGCCTGACATAAAGAAAGAAATTAATTAGAATGAAAATTAGATATGTTTTGAATGTTGAGTCTAATTCTAGGACTAGTCAACTAACATGTCCTCTGTGGAGAAATGAAAATTAATCTGTGAGGCGGGATGAAGTTCAAAATTTTTGGATTTAATATCTTTGGAAATATTCTTCTTATCCACCTGTTGACAGAAAGACAATTTAGAAAGGAGAATCTCAAGAAAATTATGATTTCAAGGAGAAAATGAAATTAATAACTGGGCCCTTTATCTTAAATCTTCAGACTGGATCCTAAATGAAAAATAAAATATTTTGAGCAAAATACAAGTAATTGACTAAAGATATCATGAGCCTCTTAATCTTCTGCCATGCGATTGGGTCCTGACTTCTGAATGAGTTATAATATCCCAAAATTTGTCTTAAGAAATATTTAAGAATTATTAATTAGGGGAGTTTGAACATGCAAAATCATTAAAATATGCTCCACCATATATAGTAATTCTCTGAGAAGAAGCTTGAGGTGAGTACCAAATCAAAAATTAGTGTTTGAGTTCAGGCATTCAAAATCATTAAAGTGTGCCCTACCAAATATAGTAATTACTAGTAAAAAAAGAAAATATAAGAAAAAAAGGGTGTTTCTGAGAAGAAGCTTGAGGTGGACACAATTTGTGTCTCAATTCAAACATTCAAAATCCTTAACATGCTCCTCCAGATATAGTAATTCCCTGAGAAGAAGCTTGAGGTGAGCATAAAATTAAAAATTGGTGTCCAAATTCTCTCCTAATTGATAAATCTTGAAAAAGTGTCTTAAGAAAATTCTTCTGATATTATATTCAAGAAAGAATTAAGTGATCTCGTCTTTTGGTTGACTATTAATTGGTTCAGACATATCTTTAGAAGATAAAAGATATTTTGATAACCTAATCAAAATTTTGAAAAATTCCTAAAACCCAGAAGAAAGAACTAAGGTAAATGGCTTTGTTATTGGAGATTAATGGAAATTATACTCTGAAGTCATAATTTTTCAAAGATCCAACCCCAATCCCAATTTGGAAATGTCAAAGTGATTTTTGAAAGACAATATGAATGATTTTATAGAATTGGTGATTAATTGAAGCTTTATGAACCTACATAACAGACATCATTTGCTCTAATGAACGGGCCCTAAGTTGTGCTTCCACTTAAAGTGCAATGATCTTACCTATAAATGACACTAGCAGATGAAATAACAAAAGAAAATATGAAATTACAACTCAGAGAACTTGGAAGACCGACAAGCATTGTTCGAGCTCAAGATAAATTGGTTTACCCTAGGACACTCAGATCAAGGATTTGGATTTAGTACTTCAAACACCTATCCTCATGGGAGGGCCCATATGCTTGTTAAGAAGACACATTTGGGGAAATTCTGTCAGTTGGTAGACTACCAAGTAGACATAATACACCCAATCAATGGGGAGTATTTGAAAAAGATGCAACATAGATGAACATGAATGACTTATTTTGTATACTGGGAAACAAACAACCATAACAAAAAGAAAATGACATTGACATTTCTAAGAGATAGTGTAAGACTTCCTTAAATGGAAAATGACATCTACTCTCTTTCTTGCTATTGGATGTAAGACCATCATGACATTTGCTTTCCTTTAGTAATCTCTTATTGGATAGGATATAAGTCTCATACGCATTCCTATTCCAAAATTGGCCTTTGACATTTTGAGAAATGGAATATGACATCCATTTTCTCTCTCTTGTTATTGGATGTAAGTCCTTTTCCTAACATGAAAATCATGGCATTCCTCTAACTAAATATCGACATTTTGCGAAATGGAATATGACATACATCTTCTCTCTCCGGTTATTGAATGTAAGTCTTTTTCCTGATACGGAAATCTTGGCATTCCTCTAACTAAATATTGACATTTCGAGAAATGGAATATGACATCCTTTTTATCTCTCCTATTATTGGATGTAAGTCCTTTTCTTGACACAAAAATCATGGCATTCCTCTAACTAAATATCGACATTTTGAGAAATGGAATATGACTTCCATCTTCTCTCTCCGGTTATTGGATATAAGTCCTTTTCCTGACACGAAATCATGGCATTCCTCTAACTAAATATCGACATTTTGACATATGAAATATGACATCCATTTTCTCTCTCCGATTATTGGATGTAAGTCCTTTCCTGACACGAAAATCATGGTATTCCTCTAACTAAATATCGACATTGACATTTTGAGAAATGGAATTTGACATCCATTTTCTCTCTATAGTTATTGGATGTAAGTTTTTTCCTGACACGGAAATCAAGTTTTTCCTTTAACTAAAAATCAATATTGACATTTTGAGAAATGGGATATGACACCCACTCATTTCCTAATTATTAAGAGACATTTCTTCAGACCACTTCAGTCAACGCCAATATGTGCAGTGACCCGACCCGCAATAACGCAGTAATTTTTGCTTCCAAAAGATGGCCAAAAACTTAACCCAATTTATAAATAGCGGCTATTGTATAAAATTAAAATGTTGTAAAATTTTAGAAAATATTTTACACACTAGGGGTACTACGCAAGTATACGTATCGTTTCAAGTAATATAGGGTTTTCTTTTGTAACCCCAATATCGATCCCATAGAGAAGCGAGGTAATCAATCTTTTAAGCTAATTCTAGTCTATTTCTATAAGGTCTAAATTTTAAATGTCAATTAAAATTGGTTTTCTAATAACTAATCCTAAATAAAGTTTTTAAATAAAAAGATAACTTATGGATAAATTGGTTTGGAGAATTTTGAGATGTTAAAGACTACCTTTCTCTTGCAATTACATAGATAATGTGTAGGAAAGAAAAGCTTAGAATTTTATGTAGTAGTGCCAAATAGAAGCAATCATATTCTTTACCCTTTTGTCCAGGTGTAAAGAACATTGGCTAATCTATAGATCGGTTCAGGATGTTTTATTAGTAGAATGGGTTAACCTAGGCTCACACTACTAGATGTCCAAGGGTGGTTATTGTCGGACCTACCAGTGACCCGTTCCCTTTTTATAGACAAAATTATTAGAATTTAGTCTGTCACTCTAAAAACTAATCAATTCTGCGCCCAATAAGCAATATCTCCCTATTTATTTGCACTTCACCATGAATAACCCGCATATAGCCTTCGATTACCCAAGGATTTATGTGATATCTACTTATTAAGAACTCATCTCCGGATAGGTCTCAGGACTCTTCAACAGGTTTTAACAATACAAGTGATCAATTTGTAAAGTAAATGAAGATCCGGTATGAATATCATCACCATAATTTAATAAGAGAATATCTAAGCAAATCTTAATTCCTAAACATGCATCTATTTTATTACAAAATAAAAGTAAATGAAAATAATGGCATAAGAAGTAAAAGGCTTGAAAGAATTGTGTAATAAATTAAGTGCCAACAAGGAACTTATTTCATTAGTATTCTATTATATTTATGCAACTATCTGTCACCTAGAAGCATTTAATAGATAATTCTATAAAAATAATTTTCCTACATATGCCACTACTTCATATTAAAAGAAAGAGTAATGAAAATCACTTACGAAGCATGCATAAATCACGACAGAAAACTCGGTTTAAAACAAAGAAAATCCACTAGAAAGTGTTTACAACAATTACGAGAGAATGAAGAACAAAATACTTAGCTTTTTCCCTCCGAAGGAAAGAAGAAGATCTCTCTACCAAAGTCTTCCACCAATCCATGCGCCGCTCGTACATCCCTTACATAAATATCTCAAAATCCCTCACCAATCTCTCCATAAGATGTACAAATCTACATCTTCATAACTCTAAAATGACTAAAATGACTAATGGGGAAGAAAGAGAGGGGGAGAGAGAGAAAGACAAGAGAGAGGCCGGCCGAGGCCCAAAGAGGTGAGATGCCCTTTTTCCTATAGAAATATCTCCTATTTATAGAGCTCTAAAAATGGCCAAGGGCGTAAGCCACCTCTTCAAAAGTAGTTCACATTCACTGAATCTTCTAGAAACCGACTCTGGCGCCTTGGCGCCGGGATCGAGCGCCTAGGCGCTAGACTTCTGTGACCAAGTCTTCGCACCCCTTCACTTTAGGTCACACCTCTTCGCGATTAAAACCGTTCCAATGTGTTTAGATACATTGTATCACATGTCCTATATATTAGGAGTAACTTCTAGTCTTCTAGAAGGTCTAGAAACTACTTAACATCATCAAAAATAACTCCCAAAGTTGTCAAAAATCCGTCTAATAACCGTTTTTGGATGATTCTGGCGCCTAGGCCTTGATTCTAGAGCCTAGGCATCGTTTTCTCGTCGTCACCGGCACCTGGGCGCCGGGTTTGGCACCTAGGCGCCACCCTGCACGCAGCTCTACTGTTTTGCTCCATTTGCCTCCGTTTCAGCTCCATTTCAGCTCCGTTTCGACCCATTTCAGTTGCGTCGCGTTCCTAACATCTTCACCTACAAGATAGACATAAAAACAACCTTTCTGAAAAGTATAATTTCATTCAAAACATGTGAGAAATATAAAGATATTAAGCATAAAAAGACATATCAATATGTGCTAAGTTAAATTTTCTTCCTTGCTTATTTTGGCTCAAAATTGCATAGTTTTTGCTTGATTTTCTCTAAAATCATATTTTTATACTTGAAGACAAAAATATGCGAAATTCCTTCCTTTAAAGTGTAATATCTTTAAAAGTGTGCATAAAGTTAGCCTGAAATCTACACTAAAAATAGGTAATTTTTAAAGTGGATCATGCATAATACTTATGCAGTATTCCACACATATTGGGAGCCCTTTTGTTGACCTCATTTTTATGAAAAGGTCAACCCTTGACCTAAAAAGTCAACATTGGTCAAAATGGTCAATTCTGACCCAATGACCAACCCATTGACCTAATAGGTCAACCTTGTCACCTAAAAAGTCAACTTTAGTCAAAATGGTCAATTCTGACCTAATGACCAACCTTGTTGACCCAATAGGTCAACACTTGACCTAAAAAGTCAACTTTGGTCAAAATGGTCAATTCTGACCCAATGACCAACCCCACTGACCCAAGAGGTCAACCTTTTGACCTAAAAAGTCAACTTTGGTCAAAATGGTCAATTCTGACCCAATGACCAACCTTGTTGACCCAATAGGTTAACCTTTGGCCTAAGAAGTCAACTTTGGTCAATATGGTCAATTCTGACCCAATGACCAACCCCATTGACCCAATAGGTCAATCTTTTGACCTAAAAAGTCAGCTTTGGTCAATATGGTCAATTCTGACCTAATGATCAACCCTGTTGACCCAATAGGTCAACCCATGACCTAAAAGTCAACTTTGGTCAAAATGGCCAATCCTGACCCAATGAACAACCCTGTTGATCCAAAAGGTCAACCTTTTGACATAAAAGTCAACTTTGGTCAAAATGGTCAATATTGACCCAATGACCAACCCTGTTGACCCAATAGGTCAACCCATTACCTAAAAAGTCAACTTTGGTCAAAATGGTCAATCCTCACCCAATGACCAGCCTTATTGACCCACTAGGTCAACCCTTTGACCTAAAAAGTCAATTTTGGTCAAAATAGTCAATTTTGACCAAATAACCAATTATTGACCAAATGACCTGTTTAAGACCACAAAATGACAAAATTAATCAAATAATTAATTTCAAATATTATTTTGATTAGTTAATTTAAATTGACGAATAATTTAATTTTCAGTATTTTAATTAATTAAATGACATAATGAATTAAAATGAAAATAAACTTAAAAGTCATAAAATGATAAAATGCACAAATTAATTAAAAATAATGGAATTAATCAAATAATTAATTCTAAAATTATTTTTGATTAATTAATTGACCAATAATTTAATTTTCATATTTTAATTCATGGCATAATTAATTAAAATGAAGATTAAATTGAAAAAGTCATGAAATGAGACAAAATTCAATTTTAAATAAAAAAATTGCATGAAAAATAATCAAATAATAATTTTTGAATTATTTCCAATTAATAATTGATTAATAAAATAATTTCCAACATTTAATTAATGACATAGTTAATTAAAATGGAAATTAAATTAAGAAGGGTATTAAATGGAATTTTAAACCTATGACATTTTGGTTTTCTAAAAATTCCAAATCTCCTTTATGTCATCACACATGACCTCATATGAGTTAGACACAACCCATATAACCAATTAAAAATGAAATAACCCATGGATGACCCATCATGAACCATGCTTAACAATGGTAAACACATGTGATGATTCCTTCATCATTATGGAAAAATGATGTCACCTCCTCATGCAGCCCTAAGAGAACCTTTAGTAACTCATCTAACACCTCCCATATTCACCAATAGGAGAGGGGAAGAGCTTAGATCACCATTACTTCATATGGCGATCTCATAAACAAAAAATGAGAAAATTAAAGAAAATAAAGTGATATGTGTCATCTCCACATGAACCCTTAAATGAGGTGTTGGATGATGAAGATATTAGCCCTTTGAGTTACCATTAACCTCTCTCTTAGCCAATGGAATGGAAACAAAGAGATCAAAGGCTATCATTGCAATTTGGAATCCATAATCGCCATGATACATAAGTTTGCTTAAGTGGCATAATTCCCATGGGATATGGAGAGGTGATAGTTGGAATACATTGGGGAGGTTGTTACTAGACCCAACTCCACAGGTCTGACCACCCCTTGTTAATCCTAAGCTAACTAGGGTTGAATCATAGCCATCCATTGCAATAAAAGGAGCCCTTACCCGAAATTATAGAGGAGAAAAAAATTCATAGAAACCTATAAGCTGCACAAATTCCTTAGCTCCCAACACAAAAAACATTGCTAAGGATCTTAGCAACCTATTCTAGCCAAGATCAAGCCACAGGATCAGCCCAATCAAGCCAATTTGGCTAAAACCCAAACTCAGCTCAAACCTAGCCACTTTGCCAAAATTGCTCACCAAGGCTAGCTGCAAATCAAAATGGAAGTGACAAAGATCTTCTTTAGGAGTACTAGAGGCTGACCATCAAGTCTGATCAAGCTCAATATTATTGTGGCCAAGGTATGGATTTTTTTTTATCCAAAATAAATCATATAATCAAAAAATCATGGACTAAAATAGCTTAGAAAATTATCATCACCGTATAGATAAAATCTATATGTCCAGATGATTCAAGAGGTTCAAAAATCACTCAATTTCATTAAGAGATGAGTGAGATATTGAGCTTTGAAGTTGGACAGTTCGAATTATTTTCGAATATTTGGCATTTAATCTCCGCTGTCCGTTCATGTATTTTGGAACGGACGGTGCTGATCGCGCAGTCCCATGTTCCCTGTTCGGATCCAGACAGTGGATCCTCCCGCTTCTTCAACGCGTACGAGGACACGCGGCGTGTCCTCGATTTTCTTTGCTAAGGTTAATCCAAATTAACCTTAAAATAATTGAAAGATCATATCTTTTTATACAGAGCTCCTAAAAATAAAATAAAAATACTTCTGGAAAGCTCTTGAGGAGAAAAAAATTATGAAAATAAAATCATAATTTTATCCTTTGTATTTAATTTTTAATGAATTAAAAACTCTTTGGAGTATTTTAATTATTAAAAATTATTTACAAACCAGAAAAATGTGAAAATTTTAGGGAAGAACCTTTAAGTCCTTAGATACATCTCCTGATTTTTCTAAGGCTAGGATAGCTCTCTAGGATATAATTTTCTAATTTCAAAGATATTTTATTACTATTTCCAAAAATAATTATAAAATTTGAAAAATTGGAAAATTAAAATTTAAAATGGTTAAGAATTTTAGGATGACAGACAACAATCCTAAAACAATAATTCTTAAGCCATTAAATCAATTTAAAAAGACATTTTAAAATAGGGTTAAGATTTATTAATTATAAATTAATATTTCAAAACCTTTTCTTCATTTACTTAATCCATTTCATAATGGACTAAGCCGATGATGAGTCTAAATCCAAATGAACTCAAATCAAACATTAATTAGGTTTAAAGACAACTTAAGCCTAATTAAACTTATTAAACCTTAATCACATTAGGTTTAATAAAATTAAACATTAATTAGGTTTAAAATAACTTAAACCTAATTAAATTCATTAAACCTTAATTACATTAGGTTTAATACAAAATTCAAACATTAATTAAGTTTAAAGACAAGTTAAACTTAATTAATTCATTAAACCTTAATCACATTAGGTTTAATAAAATTAAACATTAATTAGGTTTAAAGATATATTAAACTTAATTAATTCATTAAACCTTAATTACATTAGGTTTAATACCCAAAACAACTTTAATGAAGTTTAAGGACATATTAAAATTAATTAATTCATTAAACCTTAACTAAATTAGGTTTAATAGAAAATCAAAACTTTAATTATGTTTAAGGACATATTAAACTTAATTAATTCATTAAACCTTAACTAAATTGGGTTTAATAAAAAAATCAAACTTTAATTAAGTTTAAGGACATATTAAACTTAATTAATTCATTAAACCTTAATTACATTAGGTTTAATACAAAATTAAACTTAAATTAAGTTTAAGGACATATTAAACTTAATTAAATTCATTAAACCTTAACTAAATTAGGTTTAATACAAAACTAAACTTAAAATTGAGTTTAAGAACATGTTAAACTTAATTAACACTTTAAACCATACTTCCATTAGGTTTAAGACAAATTAAACCATAATTAGGTCTAACCAATTAGACCTAATTAAACCATTAAGTCTCAACTAAATTAGACTTAATCAAACCTAAACTCTAATTAGGTCTAACCCATTAGACTTAATTAAACCATTAAGTCTTAACTAAATTAGACTTAATAAAACCTAAATATTAATTAGGTCTAACCCATTATACCTAATTAAACCATTAAGTCTTAACTAAATTAGACTTAATCAAACCTGAACCCTAATTAGGTCTAACCCATTGGACCTAATTAAACCATTAAGTATTAACTAAATTAGACTTAATCAAACCTAAACCCTAATTTGGTCTAACTCATTAGACCTAATTAAATCATCAAGGGTCTGTTTGGGGCAGCTGCAGCTTATTAATAATTCGCTGATGAGTTGATTAAATATAATCCGCTGATAAGCTAGGTGCGGTGGCTGATACAATATTTTATTTTTTTGGAAAAGCTAGACCGCAGCCAAAAAGCTGCCACCGCACCTCTATAGGTGCGGTGTGAAAAAACTATTTTCTGCGTTTTGAAAACGCATAAACAACCAAAACGCAGTTTACCCAAACAGGTCAGGTGCATTTTCAAAACGCCACCACACCAAAATAAGCAGTCCCAAACTGACCCTAAGTCTTAATTAAATGAAATTTAATCCAACTTAAATTTTAATTAAGTCTACCACATTATATTTAATTAATTTATTAAACCTTAACCAACTAAGTTTTAATCAAACTTAGACTCTAATTAAGTCTACCACAATAGACTTAATTAAACTATTAAACCTTAACCAATTAAGGATTAATCATATTCAAACCTAAAATAAACCTAACTTAAGTTCATCCTTTAAACTCAAGTTCAACCTTTAACTTAGGTTCAATCCAACTTGAACCCAAGTTCAGCCTTTAACTTAGATTCAACACAACGTGAACCCAAGTTTAAAAATTTAACTTTAGTTCAATCCATATTCAACTTAAGTCAACAAACCAAACTTGAAATCAGCCTAAGTTAATTCAAAACCTTAACTTGAGTTTAATCCAACTTAAGTCAACCCTAAGTCTAGGTTAAATCTAACTTGAACCTAACTTAAATCAAACTTATGTTCAACCTGCATTGAACTTAAGTCAACCTTAAGTCTAGGTTCAACCTAACTTGAACCTAACTTAACTCAAAAACAAATCAAACATGAGTTCAACCCATACTGAACTTAAATTAACCTTAAGTCTAGAGTTCAACCCATATTGAACTTAAGTTAGCCTTAAGTCTCGGTTTAACCTAACTTGAACCTAACTTTAATCAAGCCCGAATTATAATTAAGTCTACCACATTAGACTTAATTAAATCATTAAACCTTAATTAACTAAGGTTTAATCAAACCTAAACCATAATTAATTCTACCACATTAGACTTAATTAAACCTTTAAATCTTAACCAACTAAGGTTTAATCAAACATAAACCATAATTAAGTCTACCACATTAGATTTAATTAAACCATTAAACCATAACCAACTAAGGTTTAATCAAATATAAACTCTAGTTAAGTCTATCACATTAAACTTAATTAAAACATTAAACCTTAATTAACTAAGTTTTAATCAAACCTAAACAATAATTAAGTCTACCACATTAGACTTTGTTAAACCATTAAACCTTAACCAACTAAGGTTTAATCAAACTTAAACCATAATTAAGTCTACCACATTAGACTTAATTAAACTATTAAACCTTAACCAACTAAGGTTTAATCAAACTTAAACTCTAATTAAGTCTACCACATTAGACTTATTAAAGTTAACCAACTAAGGTACAATCAAACTTAAAACTCTAATTTAGTCTACCACATTAGACTTAATTAAACCATTAAACCTTAACCAACAAAGGTTTAATCAAACTTAAATTCTAATTAAATCTACCACATTATACTTAATTAAACTATTATACCTTAACCAATTAAGGTTTAATCAAATTCAAACCAAGCCTAACTTAAGTATAACTCATATTAGACTTAAGTTAAACCATACTTAGGTTCAACTCGACATGAACCTCAGTCTAACCTAAACCCAACTTAAGTCTAACCCATATTAGACTTAAGTCAAACCATATTTAGGTTCAACCTGACATGAACCTAACTCTAACCCAAACATAACTTAAGTCTAACCCACATTAGACTTAAGTCAAACCATACTTAGGTTCAACCTGATATGAACCTAAGTCCAACCCAAACCTAACTTAAGTCTAACTCATATAAGACTTAAGTCAAACCGTACTTAGGTTCAACCTGACATGAACCTAAGTCTAACTTAAACCTAACTTAAGTCTAACCCACAATAGACTTAAGTCAAATCATACTCAGGTTCAACCTGACTTGAACTTAAGTCTAACCTAAACCAAGACATAAACCTTAGGTTCAACCCAAATTGAATCTAAATCTTAGGTTCAACCCAAATTGAACCTAAATCGACATAATCGACATAAATTTGATATTTCAAACATAAATCAACATAATCAACATAAATTTGACATTTCAAACATAAATCGATACAATCGAAATAAATTTAACATTTAAAACATAAATCGACATAAACGACATAAATTTGACATTCCAAATTGAAATCGACATAATCGACATAAATTTGATATTTCAAACAAAAATCGACATAACTGGCATAAATCTGACAATCCAAACGAAACTCAACAAATTCGACTTTTCAAACAAAAATATTCGACATTAATCAACATTCTAAACATAATCAAATGTAAACTGACATTAATTCTACATTTCAAACCAAATTCAACAATCACCGACATTAAATGACATTAATTGACATTTCAAACCAAACTTAACATAATTCGACATTCAACATAAATCGACATCATTTCACATAAAATGACATAAGTTTGACTTAAATCGAACTTAACATAAAACAAACTTACATAATTCTTAAGTTTGACCAAAATCAAACTTAACATGAAAACACTTACACTTTTTTGAGGATAAATGTTAACCTTAATCGGGAATTTTCCTAGCCAGTATTAATTTCTCGGGATGTAATTAACTATAGGAGCTTGCTCCTATAGGAGATTAAAGAACTCAGGATAGGTATTTCACCTACAATACCTCTCTGGTTACTCAAGATCTTCATATGATTTTCTTATATGAAAAACTTCAGTAATTATAGAATCTGAAGATTTATTCTATGAGATTATCATTTGATCTCTTTTTCTCTCAATCTCTACCATGATTAATCCTTCTTAAAATTCTCCAAAGACTTTTGACAATAAGTCTAGGTAGGATAAGAATTAGGGTGATAGATAGAGAAAGAAAGTGGCGACTCCTTGACATTGACATGATACGAGAATTGATAGCGATGTAAAATTAACAAAAAAGATTTTCATCGCCATCATGAATCTTATGAAAATGCTAAGATTTAAAAAGAAAAGATGAAGTTGTGGCATGATCAAAAGATTAATACTAAAAATCTTGTGCCAGGGCAAAAATTTTTGTTGTATATTGTTAAATTGAAAATATTTGCTGGAAAACTTAAGTCCAGTTGGACGGGTGATACACCTAAAATATATAGTATTTTTATGCACATTTTTATACCTATTTTTAATGATATTGCACTTTAATGGAATGTATTTTGTGTTTTTCTTGCAAGTATGATGAAAATGGATGGTCATGATGAAAGGAGCAAAATTGGATCAAATTTGGAGCAAAAAAATGAAAAATGAAAATTTAGGCATCGGCGGCTAAGCGCCGCTGAGCAGTGGCTAGCCGCCACAGTTAAAAATCGAAATCTAAAGGAATTTGGTGCCAATTTCAAAGGGGATGGGATGCAACTCTTAGTGGTAACTTCCATAACTTCCTTTGGGCTGCAAGTTTGACTGAAGGCGTGCATTCTTTGGTGGATATATTGAATCTGGACACATTTGAAGAGACACCAAGGCACCTTTTGATTTAATTTTTAAATATAGTCTTAGGAATGACTAAGTGCTCTTCCACTTGCATTTTGAAAAGATTTTTTACAGTATTTTATTTTTATTTTGCGAGAGTTTTTATTAAGAGTAGGAGTAGAGAGTAGAAAGGAGAAAAGGGTCGAAGTGAAGTCTTCTTCTTCCCACTTCTTTTCTTTCTTTTAGTTTAGTTTCTATTGAAGTCTGAAGTTTATTCTGAGTCATCGGAGTTGGGAGATCCACTCTGAGGAGTAGTTTAGTGAAGATTTAAAGTTTCAGAGGAACTTCCTGAGTCTTGTGGAGAGAATTTTCAGATAAGTGTTTACTTTTGTTCTTACATTTAGTTTTTTAATTAATACTTGTTTTCGTTTGTTGTTTTTCTTATGGTTTTTAATTCAAATCAATGTGTTTTTGTATTTTCTCAATGTATTCTAAGTAGTTTACTTTATCTTTTTCTTTCTTAAATGGAGAAGTAATTAGTTTATAGAGAATTATTATGGAAAGTATAATTGTTTAAAGTTGGAAGAAGTTGTGACGATTGATTCTGAAAACTTTGTTTACATCTTAATTTAGCCTGTTAAGTTGTAGAATTTCTTGAGATTATGTAATATCCAATGCGGTATTGTCTCATAAAAGTTAGTAAGAATCACATGCAATTATATGGGTGAGAATTGTAGTCCATATAATTGAATGTAATATTAGAAGATATTTTTATGGAAGGGAGTAAAATTAGAGGATTTTAGAGTGACAGACTAAAATCCCCTAATTTGGTTTGAGGTTTTGAGTTTTTTTATGAGAAGTTAGCCCCCAGTTAGTGGGAATCGAGGGAACTCTAGAGTGAGATACTGGTATCTTCCCTGCCTAACTATGTTCAAAATGATAAAAATTTCAAATTAACCT
This sequence comes from Papilionanthe hookeriana x Papilionanthe teres, assembly GCA_022702705.1. Lineage (NCBI taxonomy): Eukaryota > Viridiplantae > Streptophyta > Magnoliopsida > Asparagales > Orchidaceae > Papilionanthe > Papilionanthe hookeriana x Papilionanthe teres. The sequence goes on from CM040431.1 coordinate 116,693,881, forward strand.
ATGTTCTTTATAGAACCAAGTAAGGGTAAAGAACACATTTGCTTCTATCTGTCACAACAACTTTAAATACTTCCACAATAATACTTTAATAATTATTACTACTTCATAAAAGGAAAGAAAAAGATAGTCTAGTTAATAGTGTTTTACATACAGTGTTATTAGTTATTATAATTTTAATTTCTTGCTTAACATTGTATTAAGGAAATTTCAAAAGATAAATCACTTTCAAAACTTTTCAAAATTAAGACATACTTTCAAAAGCCATTAAAAAAAGTAAAAAGATAATTTTCTGATTCCTTTAAAGATTTTCATATTTTCCCTGTGGGTTCGATATCTTGGGGATTAATCAGAAAGTCCTATATTACTTGATAAACAATAAGTATACTTGCGTAGTATCCGCATTTTAAATCAAAATCGTAAGTATAAATATCAGGTGGATCAAGTTTTTGGCGCCGTTGCCGTGGAAAATAATTAAATTGCATTTTAAAGAAAATTAAGAAATTTTAAATTTTTACTTTTTTTTGTTTTTGTTAGCGTGTTGTGTTTTTGTTTTGTTTTATTGTTGCATGCGTAGTTCAGGTTTTGAGGGACTTATGCCTTACGATTCTGAATTAGAAAGAATGATCAGAAAAATCAAAAAAATTAAAAATACAGAAAAAGGTAAAAATATTCAAGAAATGACAAATCATCAAAATCAAAAATGTAGGCATCCATCAAGAATTAAGACCTTTAAGAGATTTTGTTAACCCTACAGTAGATGAACTTCGTGGTCGTATTCAAAACCCTGTTGTAGCTGCTAATTCTTTGGAGCTTAAACCTGCTATTATCCAAATGGTGTCTAATAATCAGTTTGGGGGAGCAACAACTGAAGATCCTAATTTGCATCTTGCTAATTTTCTAGAGTTGTGTGCTACTTTTAAATATGATGGTATTCGGATGATGTTATTAGACTTAGACTTTTTCCTTTCTCACTAAGAGATAAAGCTAAAATATGGTTACATTTGTTTCCACCTTGATCAATAAGAACTTGGGGTTAACTGTCACAAAAAATCCTTGCTAAATATTTTCCACCATCTAAGACAGCTAAGTTGAGAAATGATATAACATCTTTTTGTCAGTTTGAAGGGGAATCAATATATGAAGCATGAGAAAGATTTAAAGATCTCCTCAAGAAGTGTCCACATCATGCGATATCAGATTGGTTAATAATTCAAACTTTATTAATGGATTAGTTGGATCTCTTAGATCAATCGTCGATGCTGCTGCTGGTGGATCATTAATGTCAAAACTATTTTCTGATGCTTATGCTTTAATTGAAGAAATGGCTACTAATTATTTTGAATGGCCTTCTGAAATTTTAAATCCTAAAAAGGTAGCCAGTGTTTATGAAAATGATGCTTTTACAATGTTAGCAAATCAAGTTGCTGATGTATCAAGGAAGATAGACCAATTTGGGATGAGTTTTTCTCAGCCAAATCTCATGATTGAAGAAAATTCATTAGGCCAAATGGTTGATTCTTATTCTTCACCGAAGCCGTGAATGATATAATCAAACCTAACAACCCATATTCCAATTATTATAACCCAGGTTGGAAGAATCATCCAAATTTTAATTGGAATAACAATAATCAGTGTGGTGTTAATCAACAATGGGGGAACCACCAAGTAAACCCATTGGGGAATTGGAAAAACCAAAGTAATAATAATAATAGATTAACTTATCCTTCTAAATATAACAATGCTTTACAATAAAAGGAAAAGAAGTTGTCTATAGAAGAAGTAGTATCACATATGGGAAATCAATTACAAATTCAAGGAGCAACCATCTGAAATATAGAAAATTAATTGGGACAAATTGCAAATGCCTTAAGTAATAGATCCCAAGGAATGCTTCCAAGTAATACTGAAGTGAATCCAAGAGAAAATAATAAAGAACAAGTAAAAGCAATTCAACTGAGAAGTGGAAAAGAATTGTAAGGTAGAGTTCAAAAAGAAACTGAAGTAGAGAAAGAAGAGATTGAAAGACCTAAACAGGACACTCCAAAAGGTTTTGAAAGTTCCATGTCTCCACCCAAGGTTGATTTAGAAAAACCACCACATCCATTTCCTCAAAGACTTCGTCAACAAAAGTTGGATAAGCAATTTTCAAAATTCTTGAAGATATTAAAGAAGCTTACCATTAATATTCCATTTGCTGAAGCCTTAGAATAAATGCCAAGTTATGCGAAATTTATGAAGGATATTCTTAATTAAAAGAGGAAGTTTGAAGAAAATGAGACTGTTGCACTTAGTGAGGAGTACAGTGTGATAATTCGGAAAAAACTTCCTAAAAAACATAAAGATCCTGGTAGTTTCACAATTCCATGTGCAATTGGAGAAAGATTCTGTGGAAAAACTTTACGTGATTTGGGTACAAGCATTAACCTTATGCCTCTTTTAATATTCAAAAGACTGGGACTATCAGAAATAACCCCAACTACTGTAACTCTGCAATTAGCAGATCGTTCGATCACATATCCTAAAGGAGTTATAGAAGATGTTTTGGTAAAAGTGGATCAATTTATTTTTCCTGTGGATTTCATTGTGTTAGATATGGAGGAAGATAAAGAGATTTCCATAATGTTGGGGAGACCTTTTCTAGCTACAGGAAGAGCCATGATAGATGTGCAAGAAGGGAAATTAATGATGAGGGTTAATGATCAGACTGTAACATTTAATATTTCAAAATCGATGAAATATCCTGCTAGAGGTAAAGAAGATGAGTGTTATTAGGATTTATGTTATTGAATATTTAAGTGAATGTTATTTCAAATCAACTTATGAAGAGAAAGATGAAAGAGTAGAATGAGAATATAAGCAAGAAGAGGAGTTATTTGATTTTGAAGATTTTCAAGAGGAAGATTTAAAGTATGTTCATGAAAGTTTTAAATTGTTGGATATGAGTGAAAAAGATGAATCTTATGGTCCATCAATTGAAAAACCTTCTGAACTTAAGCTAAAAATGCTTCCTGATCTTTTGAAGTATGTTTTTTTAGGTGAATCCTCAACCTTGCCTATTATAATTTCCTCTCAATTGACTAGAAAAGAAGAAGAGAGTTTGCTTGAAATTTTGAAGAAGCGCAAGAAAGCCTTTGGATGGACAAATGCTGATATTAAAGGGATCAGTCCTTCATTTTTTATGCACAGAATTCTTATGGAAGATAATTGCAAACCGCGGGCAGATCCCCAAAGGAGATTAAATCATACATGAAAGACGTTGTTAAGAAAGAAATATTAAATTGGTTGGATGCTAGAATTATCTACCCTATTTTAGATAGTGCATGGGTTAGTCCTATTCACTGTGTTCCTAAGAAAGGAGGAGTAACTGTGACTGTTAATGAAAAGAATGAAATGATACCAACAAGACAAGTTACAAGGTGGCGAATATGCATTGATTATAGAAAATTAAACCTTGCCACAAAGAAAGATCATTTTCCACTCCCTTTTCTAGATCAAATGTTGGATAGACTGGTTGGGCATAAATACATTTGTTTTCTGGATGGATATACAGGTTACCACCAAATTTAAATTGCTCCTGAGGATCAAGAAACAACTACATTTACCAGTCCTTATGGTACGTTTGCTTTTAAAAGAATACCCTTTGGTTTATGTAATGCCCCTGCTACATTTCAGAGATTTATGATGGCTATTTTTGTGATTTGATTAAAAAAGGGATTGAAGTTTTTATGGATGAATTTTCGGTGTTTGGAATTTCATTTGAATCATGTTTAGAACATCTATCTAAAGTTCTAAAATGCTGTGAAGAAACTAATTTGATCCTTAATTGGGAAAATGCCAATTTATGGTAGTAGGAGGAATTTTTTTGGGATATCAGATTTCAGAAAAAGGTTCAGAGGTAGATCCTGTAAAAATTCAAGTTATATCTAATTTACCTTTCCTAACCAATGTAAGGGGAATTAGAAGTTTTTTAGGACATGCTGGATTCTATAGGCGTTACGTCAAAGACATTTTAATTTTGATGATGACTGTCGTAAAGCATTTGAAACATTAAAAGAAAAATTAATCGTTGCACCTGTAATAATTTCACCAAATTGGGAAAAACCTTTTGAATTAATATGTGATGCTAGTATTTGCCTTTGATAAATTTTGATCATATTTAATTGGAACTAAATGTGTTGTGCATACTGATCATTCTGCTATCAAATACTTAATGAAGAAAAAAGATACAAAATCGAGACTGATAAGATGGATTCTTCTTTTGCTAGAATTTGACTTTGAGATAGTGGATAGAAAGGGTTCTGATAATCAAATTGCTGATCATTTGTCCAGGCTTGAAATTGAAAAATCTCTCTGTGATATTGAAGAATTAATGAATATTTTCCTGATGAAAAACTGTTCACTGTTAAAGAATGGTGTGTTCCGTGGTATGTAGACATAGTAAACTTTATTGTTAATACTATTATACCATATGGTTTGACATACTAAGAAAAGAAGAAATTTATGTCTGATGCTAAGACTTATTTTTGGGATGACCCATTTTTATATAAAGAAGGAAAGGATCTTATAATTCAAAGATGTGTACCTTTGGAAGAGACTTATGAAATTATTCAAAAATTTCATGATTCTGATTATGGGGGACATTTTGGAAGTAATAAAACTGCATATAGAATATTACAATCAGAATTTTATTGGCCTACAATTTTTAAGGATGTGAATGTTTATTTTAAAAATTGTGATAGATGTCAGCATGTAAGCAATATTTCTAGAAGAAATGAGATGCCCCTCAATTATATGTTGGAAGTTGAAATATTTGATGTTTGGGGACTAGATTTTATGGGACCATTTACACCATTTTTCAGAAATGTTTATATTTTGATAGCAGTAGACTGTGTTTCTAAATGAATTGAAGCTATTGCTTTACCTCGATGTGATGCTCAAAGTGTTGCAAAATTTTTAGAAAAGAATATATTTTACATATTTGGAATACCAAGAGTAATCATAACTGATGGGGGAAGTCATTTTAGAAATGCGATTATTGGGAAGTTAGCATAGAAATATCATATTAATTCTGGCATTGCTACTGCTTATCATCCGCAGACAAGTGGTTTGGTTGAATTATCTAATCATGAAATTAAAAGATTTTTGGAAAAAACTTTTAATCCAAATAGAAAGGATTGGTCAATCAAGTCGGATTATGCTTTGTGGGCCTATGGAGTCAGCTTACGAACACCTATAGGAATGTCCCCACATAAGCTGATTTTTGGAAATGCTTGTCATTTACCTTTTGAACTTGAGCATAAAGCATTTTGGGCTATTAAAGAGTTCAATTAAAATTTGAAAGATGCTGCTGAAAAGAGATTATTGCAATTGAATGTGCTTGAAGAAATAAGGAATGAATCTTATGAAAATGCTAAGATTTATAAGGAAAAGATGAAGTTATGGCATGATCGGAAGATTCTAACAAAAAATCTTGTACCAGGACAAAATGTTTTACTGTATTATGCTAATTTGAAAATATTTTCTGGAAAACTTAAGTCCAGGTGGATGGGTCCATTTATTGTGATAAAAGTTTATTCTTATGGAGCTGTAGATATTCAAGATCCTAAGACTGGAAAAATATTTAAAGTTAACGGTCATAGACTAAAATCATATTTTTTAGTCAATAAATCTAAATCTGATAATAATTTGATGTTGGGTCACTCAGAATGAGTTCTGGGTATGTCAGGCTGAAGACGTTAAAACTAGCGCTTTGTGGGAGGTAACCCATAATTATCGGTGTGATTTGCTTTATGTTTGTTTTATATGCTTTGTTTGCTTGGTTTGGTTTGTTTTTATTTTTTTAGTGGTAGTAATTTGGAGTTTTTAAACTATAGTAGAGTTTATTTGACCTTAATTTATGATTTAGAGAAGTCAGAATGAAAATTTGGACACTTAGCAGACCCGTGCTAAATTGAGCACTGGCGACTAAGCGCCGACTGGTTGGCGCTTAGGCATCACAGTTATAAAAAAACATGAAAAATGAGGTTCTAGAAGCCTAGATCATGGGGGAGTGGTTTTGGAAGTTATTTTGGAGTTTTAAAAATGCCTTGGGGAAGTTTTAGCACTTCCCAAGTCTATAAATAGGACCTGATTTAAGAGAAACACTTGCCCCAAGTCCTATTTTCATTTCTGAGTCTTAAGAAGAGAGTTTTTGAGTGCATCATGTCTTCTTGGGAGAATGAGATTAAGATGAAGCAAGATTCTAACAAGAGTAAGTTTGTTAGTGACAGTGCTAAAGAGTTATTCAATGGATATCTCGCTATTAGTATTCAAGGGATTGTGAAATAATTGCAAAAATTGAAGCCCGAGTGACTTCAATGGAAGCAAAAATCCATGAAAGTAACCTACATTTGGAGCACATGGGATGGCAACTCAAGATGCAATTCAGTCATTCAAGGTACGTGGAAGAAGCGGATAAGGTGATGTTTTTGAAGAACGAATGGATTGAAGAAGATGATTTAAGGATGAACAATAATAACCCATTTTATCAAATTTATATTCACGAAGGGTCAAATGATAATCATAATGGTTCGGGATATAATCCGCCTAATGGAGAATGGAATTAAGAGTGCTTTGTTCTTATTTGTTTAGTGTTCTTATGTATTATGTTTAGTGTTCATGTGTGTTATGTATGTTGTGTTTAGTGTTTATATTTAAGTATTAACTAAGCCCGATAATGTGATGGTAACATCCTAGAGATGTATACTTATCAGTTTGAGATTAAAGTCTCTTACATTTAGAGAATTTCATCCTTTATGTGTGGATAGAAATTCTAGAATTGTATTAAGTGTTAAGTTTGTTTTAATATAAGTTTGTGTTTGTGTAAAATTTGTGTGGAATCAATGGATATTAAATTTTGATTTGGAATATTGGAAGATTTATGTGGGGAGAAATAATTATTCTGGAGTAATTAAGGGTGATTAACAAAGTGATTTAGTGCATATACCTTAATTGTGAAAATCTGGGTACTGGCGGCTAAGCGTCAGAGTGTCGGCGCTTAAGCGCCAGAGTGCTGGCGCTTAAGCACCAAATTTCGCGGTTAAGCCCCGAGGGGTTCGCGCTTAGGCGCTAGTTCGCGAAAATTGGTCCCATCAGTTAAAAACCCGAAAATTGCCATTTTTAAACCACCCCATCGTCTTCAACCTTCGGTTTATCGCGAAAGAGGAGCCTAGGGCATCATATTGTGGATTATTTAAGAGCTGATCTCAACAAAAGCTGTTAGATTTGGATTCCTTGAGGTAAGAGCACTACTCCTAAGTAAAATTTTTTTATTTTCACCATGTATTTTGAGTACATTTTGGAAAATTATAAAATCACTATTCATGGTGAGTATTTGAGGAAAAACTTGAGAAATTGCTTGGATTTAGTGAAAATATCTTTTGGAAGATAATTTAGCAAGGTTAGTTTGATTTTGGAATTTATGGTGAATTTTTTGTGAATTTTTAGAGATGGCTCCAAAGTCAAAGCGTGCGAGAAAAAAGCCAGATTTGATTCTGATAAATTTTTTAGCACGAGGACTGAGGAACGATACGTTGGCGTACTGCAGTCACGTAAGTTGATTCCTGAGTGTGTATTTAGTAAGCCAGGAGAAGTAATTGAAGATATGATTGCTAGAAGGAACTGAGAGAATTACTTTTGCTTCTCCGCTGTTGCTCTTGTTTCTGTGTTCAGAAAATTTTATGCAAATTTTTCTGCTGCAGAAGAGAATCAAGTGATGGTTAGGAGGCATGAGGTCAACTTTTCTTCTGGGGAAATCAACACTTTCTATGGACTACCTCTTGATATGTTCTGTTTTTATTCTAACTATCATCCTACGGAAGAAGAATTAGATGAGATCATGGAATGCCGACTGATGGAAGAGGATTATGGAAAATAACAAATGATAGAAGAGTGAACTTCCTGCTTCCAAATTGAATGCCACTTCTAAGGCGTGGCATTATTTTATCTCATCTAAATTTTTACCTTCGAGTCAAACAGGTGAAGTAACGAGAGAAAGAGCTGTGTTGAACCATTGCATTCAGCAAGGGAAGTCCATTGACATTGGAGGTATAATTTATGATTATGTTTTAAACTGTGCTAGATCAACCACTACTGCAGGTATGGGATTTCCTTCCTTGATTCATTCATTATGTGAACGATCTGGAGTGAAGTTTGAAACCTGGGAAGAGGTACTTCAGCCATTGAGACCAATTACCAGTGTCAAAGTTGGTTCTTACACTGTACATTTAGAGTTTAATTGGAGAGGAGGATTTGGTAGGGCTTCTACTGCTTCTGCTTCTGCTGCATCTACTTCTCGTGCTACTACTTCACGTGCTTCATCATCTACAGATTCACGGACTTGTTTGTTAAGAAATATTTTGAAGAAAGTGAGTTTTACTCGTGAGCATGTTAGAGATATTGATGGTAAAGTGGATAATGTGGAAAGATATATTGTGAAACATGATGAGTATGAGGAGAGTTATCAGCAATATTTAGATAGACTGATTAGAGGTGATTAGAGTGTTGAGATGCCCCCTCATCCATTCTACATACCTTATGTGCCATCTAGGGATTGGAACGAGCAGGATGATGATGATGAGGAGGATGATGAGTAGATTTAAGTTATTTGTTTTCGTTGTGGTGTTGTTGTAGAGGTACTGATGTGTGTTTTGTTTATTATTTAATTTGATCATTGTGTTGTGATGTGAACCTTGATAGTATGCAGACTGTAGTTTGTATTATTTTTCTGTGCATATTTAGATATATTGTTGTTGTTGTATTGATGTTTTATATGTTGCTTTGTGGTAGTGATGTGTAATAGTAAATGTTTTTATGTGTATGTTATGTCAGAGTTTTTAGTAGTGTGTACTTTAATTCAAAAACTATTTGGAGATTATCAACCACTATTGGGAACTTCTACTTAGGAAACTACATGTTTAAAATTTTTCAAATTTCATTATCATCTGTTATCTGTATCAGTGTGTTATTTAAGTCGGTGTGTATTTGCTTTGAAAACCTCCACTACTGTAGAAGTCCTTTTGAAATTTTTACTTTTCTTTGTATAAAAATTGTTTTGAACAACTAAATTTGATTTCATTTTACTCCTGTTATTTAAATTGTTATACTTACATATTAGGATATTAAAAATTCCTGCAAACATGATATGTCAGTTTTTATTTCTCACCCATGTATCATTTCTTATGCATAAATGTTTTATCTTAACTAAAAATTAATGTTTAGGGGGGGGAGATTTTAAAAATAAAGATTTTCAAAAACCTAAAATTTTATTTGATTCTCAAGAATACTTAAAATAAATCTTATTTTTGATTGAGAACAATTATGTACATGAAGTTATATTATGGGAACAAAAATTTTGAATATAGAAATGAATAAAAGAATTTAGTTAAAATTTATAGTAATCATGAAAAACTTAAAGTTAAAATTTTCTTAATGAAGAGATGTTAAATAAAGTTAAACTATCTTGAGTAAAATTTTTTGTATTTTTGGATAAATAGAAGATTTAACTTTTATTCTTCAAAGCTTAAATTTTTTATTGAAGTGTAATTTTCAAATTTTATTATTATTATTTTAAGTGAAAGATGTATATCTGACCTTTATTTTAAATGGAAGGTGGAATTAAAAATCATTAAAAGCCTATCCAGATATAGTAATCCTTGCCTTATAAAAAAAATAGAAAAAGAAAAAGAAAAGAAAAAGTGAAAAATAGTATATGAAAATAGAGGAGAAGCTTGAGGATTTAAGGGCCTAATCGAAAATTGGTTTCATACCTAAAGTTTAAGATATAAGTTCAGAGAAAATCTAAAGCTTATGATTATAATACAGTAAGTAAAATAATTTTCAAATAAAGATTTTTGAGTAAGAAAAATAAGTGTTTGAGTCCTATATTTTGAAGATCTTCAAATATTTCCGAATTAGATAGAAACTTATATTTGTCATTTTCCTTTACTTAAGAACTTTCTAAACTTTAAGTTGGTTTTAATTACTGAAATTTTTTCTAAATTGGACTATTCTATTTCTAGAACAAAATTTCGTTATCTTCCTAAGAAACTCATTACATAATTTGCATGCTATAATGTTCTATGAGATTAACTGTCACTTGAGGATAAGTAACATTTTAAGTTTGGGGAATTTTGATACACTTAAAATATATAGTATTTTTATGTGCACATTTTTATACCTATTTTTAATGATATTGTACTTTAATGGAAGGTATTTTGTGTTTTTCTTGTAGGAATAATGAAAATGGATGGTCATGAAGAAAGGAGCAAAATTGAATAAAATTTGGAGCAAAAAAAATGAAAAATGAAATTTTGGGCACTGGCGGCTAAGCGCCGCTGGGACGACGCTTAGCCGTCACAGTTAAAAATCGAAATCTAAAGGAATTTGGAGACAATTTCAAAGGGGATGGGATGCAACTCTTGGTGGTAACTTCCATAACTTCCTTTGGGTGGCAAGTTTGAATGAAGGGATGCATTCTTTGGTGGATACATTGAATATGGACACATTTGAAGAGACACCAAGGCACCTTTTGGTTTAATTTTTAAAGAGAGTCTTAGGAATGACTAAGTGCTCTTCCACTTGCATTTTGAAGAGAGCTTTTACAGTATTTTACTTTTATTTTGCGAGAGTTTTTATTAAGAGTAGGAGTAGAGAGTAGAAAGGAGAAAAGGGTCAGAGTGAACTGTTCTTCTTCCCACTTCTTTTCTTTCTTTTAGTTTAGTTTCTATTGAAGTCTGAAGTTTATTCTGAGTCATCGGAGTTGGGAGATCCGCTTTGAGGAGTAGTTTAGTGAAGAGTTAAAGTTTCAGAGGAACTTCCTGAGTCTTGTGGAGAGAATTTTCATATAAGTGTTTACTTTTGTTCTTACATTTAGTTTTTTAATTAATACTTGTATTTATTTGTTGTTTTTCTTATGATTTTTAATTTCAAATCAATATTTTTTTGTATTTTCTCAATGCATTCTGAGTAGTTTACTTTATCTTTTTCTTTCTTAAATGGAGAAGTAATTAGTTTATAATGAATTTTTTGTGGAATGTATAAGTGTTTAAAGTTGGAAGAAGTTGTAAAGATGATTCTAAAAACTTTGTTTACTTCTTAATTTGGTCTGTTAAGTTGTAGAATTTCTTGAGATTATGTAAGATCCAATGCGGTATTGTCTTATAAAAGTTAGTAAGAATCACATGCAATTATATGGGTGAGAATTGTAGTCCATATAATTGAATGTAATATTAGAAGATATTTTTATGGAAAGGAGTAAAATTAGAGGATTTTAGAATGATAGGATAAAACCCCCTAATTTGGTTTGAAGTTTTGAGTTTTGCTATGAGAAGTTAGCCCCCAGTTAGTGGAAATCGAGGGAACTCTAGAGTGAGAGACTGGTATCTTCCCTGCCTAACCATGTTCAAAATGATAGAAATTTCAAATTAACCTATGTTCTTTATAGAACCAAGTAAGGGTAAAGAACACATTTGCTTCTATCTGTCACAACAAATTTAAATACTTCCACAACAATAATTTAATAATTATTACTTCTTCATAAATGGTAAGAAAAAGATATTCTAGTTAATAGTGTTTTACATACAGTGTTATTAGTTATTATAATTTTAATTTCTTGCTTAACATTTTATTAAGAAAATTTCAAAAGACAAATCAACTTTCAAAACTTTTCAAAATCAAGACATACTTTCTAAAGCCATTAAAAAAAAGTAAGAAGATAATTTTCTGATTCCTTTAAAGATTTTATTATTTTCCCTGTGGGTTCGATATCTCAGGGCTTAATCAGAAAGTCCTATATTACTTGATAAACGATACATATACTTGTGTAGTATCCACATTATAAATCAAAATCGTAAGTATAAATATCAGGTGGATCAACGGACCCATTTATTTTGATGAAATTTTATTTCTATGGTGTTGTGGATATTCAAGATCCTAAGACTAAAAAATTATTTAAAGTTAACGGTCATAGACTTAAACCTTATTTTTTAGTTGATCAATTTAAACCAGATGACAATCTGATGTTAGGTCACTCAGGATAAGCTCTGGGTATGACAGGCTGAAGATGATAAACAAAGAGTTTTGTGGGAGGCAACCCATAGTTATCGATGTGCTTTGTATTAAGTTTGTTGTGTGTGCTTTGTTTGGTTTGTTTTTATGATTATATTGTAGTAATTTGAATTTTATATGGTATAGAGGTGTTATTTGGACCTTATTTGATGACTTAGAGGAGTCAAAATGAAGTTTTGGACATTTAGCAGACCTGTGTAAAATTGAACACTAGTGGTTATGCGCCCCAGATTAGTGCTTAGGCGCTGGAGTTACAAAAAATTTTAAAAAATGGTTTCTAGATGCCTAAGTCTTGGGTAAGTAGTTTTTGGAGTTAATGAGGAGTTTTAACACGTCTAGGGTCGGTTTTATGCCTTCTCAAGTCTATAAAAAGGCCTTAAATTTAAGGAATACTTGCCACAGTTCTTATTTTCATTCCTAAGTCTTAAGGAGAGTATTTTGAGTGCATAAATGTCTTCTTGGGAGAGCGAAGTTAAGAAGGAGGAGGAAGCCAACAAAAAGAAGTTTATTAGTGAAAGTGCACAAGAGTTATTCAATGGATTCCTAGCAGTTAGTATTCAAGGAATTGCATAAATGATTGCAATGATTGAAGCCTATGTGGAGTCAATTGAAGCAAAGGTAAATGAAACTAATGCTCATTTAGCGTATATTGGATTGCAATTAAAAATGCAATTCAGTCATACAAATCTTATGGAAGACGCAAATAGAGTGATGTATCCGAAGAACAAGTGGTTAGAAGAAGAAGATGTATGAGCTTTTAATCATCGCTTGTTTTATCTGAGTTACATTCTAGATGGTTCAAATGCAAATAATGGTGATTCTGGATATATTCCGCCTAATGGAGATTGAAATTAAATTAAGTGTAGTTTTGTGATTTGGTTTTCTGTGTTTAGTGTTCTGTGTTTGTGATTAATGTTTATGTTGTTTTGCACTGTAATTTTATGTTTATTTCATCTTAATGATGTAAGATTGTGTTTATGATACGTATTATGAATTTATGATTTGTAGAATTTCATCCAAAATGTTTGGATAGAAATTTTTAGATTGTATTAAGTGTAATTTGTTATTAATATAAGTTTGCATTTCAATGAAATTTGTTTGGAATTGATGGAAATTTTGGAGTATTAGAAGAGTTTATGGGGAGAATTAAGTATTAAAAGTGATTAAGGGAGATTAACCAAGTAATTTTGTGTCATTAAAATTAATTGTCAAAATTTAGGCACTGGCGGCTAAGCGCCAAACCGCTGGTGTTTAATCGCTAAATTTCTCAGCTATGCATTGTATGCTCCGTGCATAGGTGCCGGTTTGCGAAAATCAGTTTTCTGCAGTTAAAAACCTGAAAATTTGCCCTTTTAATCCCCCATCACCCTCAACCTCTCAGTTTTATGAAATAGAAGTCTAGGGCATCACTAAATTGGATCGTTTGAGAGCTGATTTCACCGAAATTTGTTATATTTGAGTTCCTTGAGGTATGAGGACTTCTCCTAAGTCAAAATTTTTTATTTTCACCATGTATTTTGAGTACATTATTGAAAAATTGAAAATCTCTATTCATGGTAAAAAATTCAGAAAAAGCATGAAAAAGTGCTTGGGTTTAGTGAGAATTACCTTTGGAAGTTAAATTAGCAAGTTTAGTTTGATTTTGGAATTTATGGTGAATTTTTTTGTGAAGTTTTAGAAATGACTCTAAAGTCGAAGAGATTGAGAGAGAAGGTGAAATTTGATTCCAATAAATTTGTCAGTTCTAGAGCGGAGGATACATACGTCGACACACATTTGTCACGTAAATTGAATCCATAACAAGTTCTTAGTAAGCCGGGAGGAGATATTGAAGAGATGATTGCTAGAAGGAATTGGGAAAATTACTGTTGCTTCTCTGCTGTTGCTATTGTTTCTGTTGTTAGAGAGTTTTATGCAAACTTTCCAGTAGCAGAAGACAATATGGTGATGGTTAGAAGTCAACAAGTAGATTTTTTGCTAGCAGTAATTAATAATTCTTATCGATTGCCTCTTGATATGTTTTGTTTTTATGCCAACTATCATAGTTCTGAGGGAGAGTTAGATGAGATATTGTCATTTCTTACTGATTGAAGAGGTTTATGGAAGATAACAATGAAAGAAGAGTAAAATTTCAGGCCTTTAAATTGAATGCCACCTCAAAAGCATGGCATTACTTTATCTCAACAAAGCTATTACCTTTAAGTCATGTTAGTGAAGTTACGAGAGAAAGAGCTGTTCTGAACCATTGTAATTAGCAGGGAAAGCCTTTAGACATTGGAGCTATTATTTTTTATTATCTTTTGAACTGTATCAGAGTTGCTACTACTGCAGGTATGGGTTTTTCTTCCCTGATTCATTCACTTTGTGAGCGGTTTGGTGTTAAGTTTGAAGCTTGGAATAAAGTCCTTCAGCCACTTAAACACATTACCAGTGTAAATGTAAACACTTACACTGTGCATTCAGTATTTGGCTGGAAAGGAGGATCTATCAAAGCTTATAGTGCTTATACTTCTGCTGCCTCTACTTCTCGAGCTTCTACTTCACATGCATCATCTTCAAGAGATTCACAAACTAGTTTATTATAGAAAATTTTAAAGAAAGTGAGTCTTATCCGAGAGCATGTTAGAAATATGGATGGTAAGATATAAAATATTGAAAGGTATATCCTAAAACATGATGAGTATGAGGAGAATTATCAGCAGTATATGGACAGAGTGATTAGAGTGATCACAGTACTGAGATGTCCCCTCATCCTTTTTATATACCTTATATTTCATCCAGAGGTTGGAATGAAGATGATGATGATGAGGACGACGAGTAAGATCAGTTTTTTATGTGTTGTTGTATTTGTGATGTCTGTATTTGTGTTGTATGATGTTTGGAGTTTATTTGTTGTTGTATTTTGATGTGAACTCTGATATTGTGTAGACTGTAGTTGAACTATTTATATTAAGCACATTCAGATGTTTATATGATATATTTAAGTTTTATGATGTATGTTTGTGACATGTATGTGGTAGTAAATGTTTTAAATGTGTATCTAGTGTTTGAGTTTTTAGTAGTGTATAATTTAATTCCAAAATAGTTAGGAAAATTTAGAACACTATTGAAAACTACCATTTAAATTGCATTTTTAAACTTTTCAAAATTTGCTATCATATATTATCTAATGTTGTTGTGATTTTAGGTATGTTAAAGTTGGTGTGTATTTGCTTTGAAAACCTTCACTACTGTAGAAGTCCTATGAAATATTTATTTTATAAAAAAATGAACTAAAAAACTGAATTTGATTTCTTTTAACTCCTTGTTTTTAAACTGTTATACTTGCATATTTAGGATATGAAAATTTCTATTAGCATGTTATTTTAGTTTTCAATTCTTACACATGTATCAATTTTTATGCTTAAATGTTTAATCCTAGCTAAAAATTTAAAGTTTTGGGGGAATTTTAAAAATAGAGTTTCAAAAAAACAAAAATTTTATTTGTTCTCAAGAAAACTTATAATGAGATTTGATTTTTGATTGAAAACAATTATGTATATGAAGTTATATTAGGGGAGCAAAATTTTGAATATAGAAATGAATACGAGAATTTAGTTAAAATTTCTAGTAATAATGAAAAATTTAAAGTTAGAATTTTTTTAGTAGAGAAATGATAAATATAGTTAAACTATCTTTTATAAGAAATGTTGTACTTTTGGAAAGTTAGAATATTTGAGTTTTATTTTTCAAAACATTAATTTCTTTTATTGAAAAATAATTTTCAACACTGTTATTATGAATTTTAAGTGAAAGATATATATCAGACCTTTATTTTAAATGGAAGGGCGGAATTCAAAATCATTAAAGGCCTAACCAGATACAGTAATCCTTACCTTGTATATTTATAAAAAAAAGAGAAAAAAAAAGGGAGGAGAACCTCGAGGATTTAAGGGCCTAATCAAAAATTGGTTCCATAAGCGTTAGATTATAATATAGTGAGTGAAATTATTGTCAAAAAATTTTTAAATGAGGAAAATAAAACGTTTAAATACTATATTTTGAAAAATTTACAATTATTTCTAATTAGATAGGAACTTATATTTTTCATGAACCTTTACTTAAGAACTTTCTAAACTTTAAGTTGGTCTCATTTACTAAAATTTTATCTAAATTGGACTATTTCATTTCTAGAACAAAATTTTGAAACCTTCTTAAAGAAACTCATTTAAATAATTTGCATGCTTGATTTTTATATGATTTTAGTGTCACTTAAGGACAAGTAACATTTTAAGTTTGGGGGATTTTGATACACATAAAATAAATAGTTTTTAAGCACATTTTTATACCTATTTTTGATGATATTGCGCTTTAATGGAAGGTATTTTTGTATTTTCTTGCAGGTATGATTAAAATGACTGATTGTGATGAAAGAAGCAAAAAAAATCAAATTTGGAGCAAAAATTGAAAGGTGTGCAAAATTGGCCTCTAGAGCCTCCACAGTTAAAGTGACAAAATTTAATTAATATTGGCGCAAATTTGAAGGGGTTTTTGAAGCATCCTTTGATTTAAACTTCATTAATTCCCATCAGCGCCAAAACTCGTTTAAAATTTGAACGGATGGATGCATTCTTGGTGAATACATTGAATTCTTGGTGAATTACATTGAATCTGGACATATTTTAAAGAGACGTCAAAGAACCTTTTGGAGAATTATTAAAAATGAAGACTTGAGATCAAAAAGTGGTGCCACACCCAAGAGAAGTGTTTAGGAGAAAATTTTGGTGGGAGAAGTTGGAGAAAAGCTTGAAGTTGATTCCAGGGAAAGAGGAAGGAGAGTCTTCTTCTGACTAAATTTTCTTTATTCTTCTACTTTACTTTATCATTGTTTGTATTAGAATTTAGAAGAGTGAATCCTCAGAATTGGGCACCAACCTCTACGGAGTATTGTAGTGGAATGCAAAATTTCAGAGCAACTTTCAGAGTTTTGTGGAGAGTATTTTCATATAAGTGTTTATCTTTCTTTTTACATTTGGTTTTTAAGTAAAACTTATTGTGTTTTCACTATGATTTCTACTTTCAAATCAAGTAAAGTTTGTGTCTTCTCCATGAGTTTTGAGTAGTTTTCTTTATCTTTTTCCTTTTAAATGATGAAATGATTAAATTATGGAAGGATGTTGTGTGAAGTATATAAGTTTAATGTTGGAAGAAGTTGTGATGATTTATTTCCTTGCACTTAATTTACTTCTTGATTTGGCCAATTAAGATGTTAAAATTTATTAGGAGATTATGTAAGATCCAATGCGGCGTTTTCTTAATCAACAATTGGAAAGAATCACATACAACTGTTTGAGTGGAAATAAATAGGGAGATATGTTTTAATGTGATTAAAATTAGAGGACTTTAGAGTGACAGGCAAATCACCTTAATTTGTTTTGAGGTGAAAAATTTTGTTATGAGATGTTAGCCCCTAGTTGGAGGGAATCGAGGGAACTATAAAGTGAGAGCTGGTATATTCCCTGCCTAACCCATCTACAAAATTTCAAAGCCTCATATTAATCAATGTTCTTTATAGAACCAAGTAAGGGTAAATAATATATTTGCTCCTATTTGACACAACAAATTTAGATACTTCCACAACGAAATTCCATAATTATTATTAATTCATTAAAAGAGGAAAAAGATATTTTATTCTCATTGCTTTCATATCGTTTAGTAGTCTTGTTAACTTCAATTGCTTGCTTTACTTTTTCTTAAATAGAAAATATCAAAAAATAATTCAAATTATCTATTTTAAAACATACTTTAAAAAATCAATTTAAAAAGTAAAATGTTAATTTTCTTATTTCTTTAAATTATTAGACATTTCTCTGTGGGTTCGATATCCCGAGGCTTAATCAGAAAATCTTATATTACTTGATAAACGATACGTATACTTGCATAGAATCCCATATTATAAAATAATTGAAATATATTTCTTATTTTCTTCAGAGTCAAGTTTTTGGCATCCGTTGCAAAGAAAAAGAGATAATATCATTGGACAGAAGGTAGGATCTACTATTGGTTTGGGGTACTCGTATAATATCTTCTACTTATGCCAAAACTATAGTGTCTTTTTTTGTGTTTGGAGGATCAACTTCATCCTTTGAAGCATATCTCTATATCCAATGTTAGCTTATACAGTAAGCATCCCATTTTTGGGCATTGGGCTAGTACTTCTCAGCATTCTACTTTGTACTCCAGATCTCGTTTTTCCACTACTATCTCTTCTATTTCAAGTAGATTAAGGAGGCTGGGGGATGATTTCACCATCATTCAGGCAATGTTTTATGCCTTAGCTGGCCAGGTGGTGCATATGGATTGTTAAAGCAAAAGCAAATTTGATCAATTTGGCAGCTGCCAGACCGCTCAGCCGAAGATGTGCTGAAGGAACCAGTGGATTGGGAGTGATTATCCCATTGAGTTCCCACTGCATTCTCCTTACCAGCCTTATGAATGTACTCGTCAGCCCATGGAGGAGGATTCAGAAGAAGAAGAAGATGAAGAGGAAGAAGATGATGAGGAGGAGGAGGAAAACAATGATGAGAAGGAGGATGAGTGATGGTATATTTTTATCTTGATGCTATGATTTTATTTTATTTGTTGTTGTTATTATGATGTACACTAGTTTACTTTAATTTTTTCTCATTGTTATAGTTTTTTTTTATAATCCTTTTTGTTACTATGGGAACTTGCTTGTGCAGAATATTTTTAACTACTTATTTTATTCAATTCTTTAGCACTTTTTGTTACATACTTGTTATTTTATTGTGATAAAAGCATGTGGTAGGAAGTGTTACTGTAATCTGACGCCCCAGCTGAATTTATCTTCAAATTGTTGTAAGTGTTTTAAAATAAGTTTTGGGGAAAAAATATGTGTTGCTTAAATGTATTTTTCCTTTGAAAAATAAATTTAAATAGTTGTTCTTAAATAACTTGAAGAAAGTGAGGATAAATATGGTACCATCGTAATCTTGTAGAAGAAGACACATAGTGAAATTTATTTTAAAATTATTGTGAAATAAGTTAAAGTAGACAAACTAAACTTTGTGAATCAACAATTGAAAATGTGCTTATGATATTTACATTTAAAAAATATTTAGTTACTTGTTAAACCAAAAGCATTCAGATGTGTATTTAGTAAGAACATAGCCTCCATACATTAAAATTTATAGTATAATACTTCTTAGTCTTTTAAAGCATTAAATAGAGGAGTAATGAGGAGTGTCTTAAATTAGAGAAATGAAGTTAGAAATAAAATACACTACAAGGCTTATCAAGATATAGTAATCCTTATAATGAAGCTAAGGACTAAAATTTTCATTCTAAAGAAACATAAATATAAAAACATCTTGAAGAGAAACTTGAGGAGAAGCCTTACCAAAATAGGTTTTACTAACATTCTTTTTTAAATTACAATAACTCTGCAACATTTCTAAGTTCATTTATTTTTATGAAGTATTATTAATTCTTATTAGAGAGCTTAGTTCTTTACATTGACATCTAATGTGAACCAATAACATTTACTATTTCCTTTTTAAAAATGGATATGAAATCACATTTTATTTGTGAATCCAAAGCTTTTTATGGCCTATGGTATAAATTTATTCACTAAAAAAGATTTATATGTTCTTTACTATGCTTCTTTTGTAAAAATATTGTGTATAACCTTTTACAAAATCCACTTTTTCTAGTTAATTAATCAATATTTAAATTGTGGTGTTAGTTGAGGACAAGTAACTTTTAAGTTTGGGGAATTTTATTGTATGGAAAACTTAGCTAGTATTTTTTATTGATTCTATAAATTTTTATGGATGAAATTGCACTATAAGAAAGGTAATTTTCGTGTTTATTTTACAAGTACAATAGGTGATTGAAGTGGATAAAGCAGGGGAGTACATGCAGCTAAAAGGTGCAAAGTGGCATTTAGGCACCTATGCATCGAACCCTTGTGAGCCTAGGTTCCAATTACTACTATACCACCCAAAGATGTTAGCGCTTACGAGTGAACCATTGGGTGCCTAGGCGCTAAACCATAGAGCACTTAGGAGCCACTTGGGCGCTTAGGCGCCCATCCAACATTCAGCCGACTTAGAGCCGAGCGCCAGGGCACCAGCCCTTCGGCACCTGGGCACCAAAAACTATCATGTACATATGTTGTACTTTGGGACTCTAGATAAATGGATCGTGACGGGGATTGTGCTGGGCTGCAGATGAGATGTGGAAGGCAAGTTAAAGAGCCTATAGATAGTTGTACATTACAGGCTTATGAAGAATTGATGCGAGTGGGTTACATGGAGGTTTTTTCTTACTCTAGAGATCTGTTCTTCTTCTTCTACTGCAAAAGATAAGTGGAGTTTTATAGGAGCAGCAACCTAGGAGTTCAGAAGAGTGTTGATTAATTCATCTTCTAGTTGTTGTAAAGGAGAGATGCCAAGTGTTTTTATGTACTTTTTGTTGTAACAATTGGATATTGGATTTCTCTTTGGTTCAATGAATCTGTTTGGGGTTTTATCATGCTTCTTAAGTGGACTTTTTAAACTTACTTGAGATAATTAAGTAGGATGAATGGAATGAGAATTGCTAAGTATTTTAATTAATTTGAATGGTGATGATTAACCTTCAATAGTAAATTTATATTTCATTTTGTCTAAGTGAATTACGAAAATATAATGTGAACCATAAGACTTAGGAAAGTCTATGGTAGAATTAACAAGGTTAACCACATTAAACTATGGGTTAAACGTGTATATGCCTTGTTAGTAGATGCAAATGTTAGGGAAATATGCTTAGATGGGTTAGTTATGGGATTTATGAAAATAAAGTCATTTCAAACCAAGACTTTTTATGCACCCATTAGGGGTTAAAGAAGAATATTGCTCATATTTGTCACTAGACCTTTCTACCTGTAATTCTCTACTTTCATTATAATTGTGGTAATTTAGAATTATTATTAAGACTTTAACTTTTAAATTATTTGTGATACATTAGGATTACTTTGTAGGACTATAACAAATCCTAAATATTTGGCTAGGACTAAAATCAGTAAGCCAAAACTTTTCCTAAATTGAGTTCCATCTTTTCTTGTGGGATCGACATTCCTGACTCTAAAATCTGATATTACTGATAAAACATATACACTTGCGTGAGCCCTCTATGTGTTGTAGTGCCTAGAATAGGTATCAGTTACCTCGTCTCAATCTCTTAAAAAATAAATTATTACCAAATATATAGTTTGAAATAATTTTATTTACATATTTTTCTCATTTTAAATGTTGTGCTACTAATATGATTAAATATATAAAATAAAAATACTCAAAATTCATAAAAATGTATATTAAAATGAACAAAAACAACAATCTTGGTTTTAATCTTTCCATCATAAAAAAAGAAAACTAGACATCACAATGAAAGTCAAAATATTAATATCTATGATACTGACATACCTAAAATAAGAACCTCATAAGTAATGCAAAAATCTCTACTAAACCTGAGCCTTATCATTCACTGAAACAACACATGCAAGTAGAGTAGGGATGAGCAACCACAACACAGTAGGTTACTCAAAATATATTGTTGTTTTCAATAATTTTACAAACAACGATATATTTAAAGAAAAAAAATTGAACTTGGTGAAGTGCTAGTACGAGAATGTAATTGCATTAGGCATGTGCTAAGTAATAATGTAAGCAAAAAGAAGTCACAAGTGTAGAAAAGTAATATAAAAATAAATATTTATTTCTTTAATTGAATTATTTTAAATTTTTCTCTTCACCTCCTTAGACCTTAATAACCACTTATACCTTTACTTGTTAATTTTTTTTCTCTCTTATAATTCTACATTCACTTATACCTTCACTTATTCACATTTGTTCAAATGTATTAAACAGACAAATGTATAATTATATATGTGCAAAATCTCTTATAACTTCACTTGATTGCACATAACATGCATCTGCCTAATCACATACACGTATAACACCCCCTATTTCTTTTTCATTTCTGACACATAATTTGATACAAAAGCATAAAAATGCTAATAATTTAATATATCAAATATAATAATATGTTGTAGAAAATGATAAACATAAGTAATAATATAATTTATGGTTAAAATAAATTTACACATATCGACAAAAAAAATTTGCAAAACCACTTATAGGAAAAGTTTAAAATAATATTTCAAGCATTTCTTCTTCTACAACAAATTATATAAGTTTAACATGCATGTGAAAATATGTAAAATATTTTATAATAAAAAAAATACTTAACGAAAAATAAATATTTTTATGTCTTTGTGTCCAACATAATATAATGTACAACATATAAAAAGTTATGTGGTTAAACGTTTGTAAATGTTTGTAGATCTGAATTTGTAAGATAATTTGACAAATAAAATAACAAAACTTTATGAAAGAATAATGAAATTGAAATCTGATGTAGTTTAAGAATAGCGTACCTAGTGCCGGACATCTTTCCCAATTAACCCGACAACGAAATCGGCTCTATGGCCCCCGAATCTAACACTCTTTAAAATTATATAATTTTTCTCTCCCTTTCTCTCTCTATAAGTCACGGTTTGGTAATATAGAAAAAAAAACATGTAAGGCTTTCTATGAGCGTTTTGGGAAAGCAATATTTGTCGTATAATTATCTTTTCTTTTTAAATGAAGGATATAAAGGAAATTTTTTGAATTCTTATATTTTTATACATAAACTTTATATAAATCTATTAACTTCTTGAAATATATAACTCTAAATATTATGAAAAATTACTAATAAATAGAAAAATATGTTTAGAACATTTTGATGGAAAAAGTTTGCAAAATGGATACCAAAAGGTTCGCGAAAGCTCTCGTGTAAAGATGTACCAAATCCTTATTAAGGAGAAATCTAACAAGAAACATTTATTTTCATACTTGTGATGCCCATAAAAATGGGTAAAAATATGATTAAAATATAGTCAAGCATGTTTTAAAATTTGGTGAAGACATTTTATAAATTAGATATAAAATAAAACTAAAAAATTGACAAATAGATTAAACTTCAAAAAAGTCAATAACATAAAATAAATATGAAGACTTGCCAAATCCCAAAATCAAATATCTATTGTTGCGCTGTTATACTACAGTGGCAGTCGTTTCAATGAACCTCCTAGATATAATCCTGAATTATGATTATGAACTTGATCAAGCTTCAAAGTCCTCCATACTTGTCAAATCAACTCCAAGAACATTAGTCTCATTCTCATACCTTGATTTCTAGTTCTCCTCCTCAAGTTCTAACATTTTCATTCTCAGAGCATTTAGACATGTATTACTCTTGACTAATGTTGTGTTATGCCTTTACCAACTCTTTCTGATTACTCTGCAAATCTTGGCGTTGCAACGAGAGGGAAGCCGCCATCATGGACTGCTCCATGTTGCACTGTAACTTAGATTCTAATTCAACAATTTCATTTGCTATAGGCTCCTATATAAGTTTATACTCACCATGAAGAAAGTTGATCTTTACAAATACGGAGTTCCACTCTCTCAAAAAATGACTTCAACAACGCTTCAAGATCCATTTTTTTAATAATGTGAAATAAATAATTTTATGTTAAACTAAGAAAAGGAATATGAAACAATAATATTCATCACATAAGAAAAACTTACATATTCTTCATCACGCCAATATCCAATGCATGAAATAGTTAACATACTTTGTGAAATATGGATTATTGAAGGACTGGTTAGAGGGTTCCTCATCCCTTCACTTCTCTTACTTTGCTTTCGAAGAAAGATCTGACTGTCACTATTCTATAAAGGTACAATAAGAGTTAGTTTTGAGGCACTTCTTCTCAAATTTCTTCACATCACAAAAGATCTTCCAAGATGGATAAAGATGTCAATCATAAACATAAATTCCTCATAAAATTATTGATACATTGTACTTTGAATAGCACAACTCATAGGTCCTGAAATCGAAGCATTCAAACATTTTATCTTTGATAATCTGACGAAAGATAGGAAACTACCATGGTTTCTTCATTTCACATGATCCTCAATCATCCGTGTGAAGAAACAACTTACAGATAGTGTCTAAAATTTTTTTTTTGAGAGCTTACTCTTGAATGATACACAACCATGTGTATCGCTAACGACCTGCCTAACCCTGTGAAAATCTCCGATGACAACTTTTACTTGTATTTTTTGAAAAAAACCAGATGATGATTATCGCCGCTCAACAAGAGAGATGTGAAATGCTAACTCCATTAATTTTCAGAATGTCCATCAATTCGATCATCTGTGGAAATCGCAGGCCAGCTTGCAAAGTTGCCTTGTAAATGACATTATTCCTAGAGGAGGAGAGTGAGCACGAACAGTTGGAGCTGGCAATTGCATAACATGTACTTTGGGAAGTGAAATTTATTCTATAAGTGTCAATATTGCTTCTCATGATTTTGCTACTGTTTATGATTTTCAAAGGGAAAGAATTCCTTAGGTATCTGAATTTTGAAGCAAGAAAAATCTCCTCTTGAGAGTATGACAACAACACAAATAGGAAATCAAGACGTTGCACAACTCTAGTGCAAAAGAAGAACAATAGCTAGCCAAGGGAACTTTTGAGATTGTGCTAGTTTAGCGCCGAGAGAGCACAACAATAGATCAATGAACTCCAGATACTTCAGAGAAGAAGTGTGTTTTCTTGCATCTCTTTTTACACTATTTATAGAATTAAAATAATAAGAAAAGCTCCAAAAATTGTACAAGGCCATTTTATTCAGTGGCAGCCCAAGAATGTCATTCAATTACACACAATCAGACGGCCATGCAGCAGCATCGCGTGGATTTTTAGAATGAAAATTGTGATGTCAGTACAAGCATTTGAGCGGCATGGGGCGATGCATGATTTGTGGCCTGTTAACCGGCCTAGCCCTCTTAGATGCAACCCGGCTAAGCTACCGTTGCCCGACCCACACTCTCCAGCCCGACCCTCCCATATGCCCGAAGCCACCCAATCTGCTGACCCGACTTGTCATGCTACACTTCTGCCTATCAGTCATGCTGCCGTCGTCAGCTGCCCCCTATAGTCACTGCCGATTATATCAGCCGGCTTTTGCCACCACCTCTGTTGTTGAGAATATCAAAATTCTAAATTTTTTTTCATCTGTTTAGCTATCTCATTTTCTTTATTTTAATTATTTTTGGTCGATACAAGTTAAGTTTAATAAAAATAGGGGCAACTCATGCGCCACCAACTAATTTTGTCATTTGATAGGAATCTCAAGATATTTTTTGGGCTAAAAATGTTTTAATTCAAATTAAAAATCATATAGAACTCTGGTTTTTCAATACTTAAATTCACATTGAGTAACTCAGCATGAATTATAACCAAAATTGTTCAAATCATAGTCAAATCAAACGCACATCAAGCTTTAAACCACTTTTAGAGGTTTCAGGTGGTTAATTTGATGGTCAAATTGATTCCAAATGTGACAAGCTTATAGTCAAATCAAGCGTCTCGATGAGATGAATCCAGCGAGCCTAAGGTCACTCAATTCAACTTCATTAAGGTACTTAAATGCACATAAGTTTTCATATGATCAATGGAATAACTATGAGTTCTCAGATGGAGTTATCTTGATTCATGGATAAATTGTGGAGGATACCACCCTAGTGTCTATAATTCGAGCCTAACTCTCTTCATGAAGGGGGACCTAGACTTGGACTGAAGGATAATGAGCCAAATTCCAATCACGTTCCAGCTTTTATAGCTCCTCACAACCATTGACAACCACCTGTCGGTCGCTGTCAATCACCATTGCCTGTCGGCTGCATGTTTCCATTAATGAATGTTATGGAGTATCGAAGTATGTTTCCATAAAGCACCATACAAAGTAACAAACTGTATTACGGACTAACAAAGCATGATCTTGAGTAACGAACTACTTTGCATAGTAGCAAAGCTCCTTACAAAGTAACGTCATGCAACGATGTACCCTCAATTCGGTGCTTCAAAGTTCCAGCAATAACCCCAAAAGCAATTGCTCCTAATCATTGTATATTGAACCCTGCGGCATACAGAAATTCACATGGAGAAACTGCAACATTTTCCATTATGCGACAAGGATTCATATTTGTACTCGCAAATATAGTTGACTAACATACCTAAAATATATAATATTTTTATACACATTTTTTGTACTTATTTTTTGATAATATTGCACTTTAATAAAAGGTATTTGTGTGATTTTCTTCCAGGTACAATTAAATGGATTAAATATGTCAAAAGAAGTGAAGAAAGATTAAATTTTGAGAAAAATTGAATAATGTGTTAAAATGAACTGAGGTGCCTAAGTGCCCATATCTGCCGCCTAAGAGCCGAACGACAAAGAATGCAACACCTAAGCACCAGAGACCCCCGCTTAAGCGCATGGTAGTTATTTTGCAATTTCATGAAATTTTTGGCGAAGTTTGAAGAGGTGTTTGAGGCACCCTTTGGTATAAATGTGGATAACTCATCAAGGGTGCCAAAAAACTTTCAAATTTCACTTGAAAGTATACATCTCTTGGGTATATTCATTGAATATGAACACATTTTGAAGAGACATCAATGCACCTTTTGAGAAAGTATAAAAGAAGAGGCTGAGAGAGGCAAGCAGAATGCTGTAGAGAGATTTTTAGAGTTAGTTTTCACAGAGTTTTTTAATAAAGAGTTGTAGGATCCTTACTTTGGGTTTGTTCACACTTATCTCATTTTTAGTGAAAGGGAAGGTGAATAGAGATTTCTATGTAAAAATCCATTGTTTTAGAGAGATTTAACCCTCTTGGGTTAGGCCACTAGTCTAAGGGAGTCTTGTAAGAGAAAGAAATAGATTCAAAGGAACTTCACAAGTTTGATGGAGATGAACTTTAGTTATGTTTTTTTTCTTTGTACTTCATTTGGTTTCAATTGAGACTTCTTGTATTTTTTACATGATTTTTATTTTCAAAATTACTTCTTGTTGTGTTTTTTCTATGGATTCTGAGTAGTCTTCTTTATCTTCTTCGTTAAAATGAAAAGTAATTAAGTGTTGGATGGAAGTTGTGGAAATATTAATCTTTAATATTGGAAGAAGTTGTGTTGAGTTAATCCTTGCACTTCATTTACTTCTTGATTTGATCAATTAAGATGTTAATATTTATTGTGAGAACATGTAAGATCCTGGTAGGTATTTTTTCAATCAACAATAGGTAGAAATCACATGAGATTATATGGATGAGAAAGCAATTCATATAATTTTGTGCAAATAAATAGGGAAATATACTTTGATGGGTTCAAAATTAGAGGACTTTAGGCTGTTAGAATAAAACCTCCAATTTGGTTTATTGTTTTTGGTTTTGATGTTAGATGTTAGCCCCGAGGTGCAGGGAATGGTGGGAACTCTAGAGTGAGAGCTAGTATATTTCCTACCTAACTCGTCTTCAGAAGTATTCAAACTTTAAACTGGCCAATGTTCTTTATAGCATGTCTAGTAAGGGTAAAGAATCTTATTGCTCTTATTTGGCACAACATATTTTGAACACTTCCACAACAAACCGCTATATTTGTTACTTATTCATGATAAGGAAAATGATATTTTGATCTATACTTATTTAATCTGACAAAAATCTTTTATAGTTAGTTTATTGTTTACTTTATTTTAAAATCTAAGAAAATACAAAAAAGTTTTGCATTTTTAAGTTTTATATTATCTAAAACTATTCAAGATTCTTTTTCTAAATAGATTTTGTGATCTAAAATCTTTTTATCTTTTAAATATCCAAAACTTCTCTCCGTGTGATCGATATTGCGAAGTTTAATCAGAAAGTTCTATATCATTTGATAACGATACGTATATTTGCGTAGAATCTCTAATTTTAAATATATTTGTCGTATTCTTATTTACATTGGAATCAAGTTTTTGGTGTCTTTGTAATGAAGAAAATTTATATTATAAATATAATTATAATCTTATTAACACAAGTAAAAATATACATGTATTCGTGTGTCGGGGTTCATTGACTATGCTGACTGGACTAGGCCCCAAGATTTTTCTCTTGGGTTTTTCCACGTAAAAATACTTGTGTCTTCACTTTATCTTTTCGTCCGTGTTTGTTAGATTTCGTACTATGTCAAGACGTCAATTTATTACTCTACTTGTGCAAATTTTCTGGCACGAACAAATTTAAATATCAAATATTGGGTGTTAGATATGCAAAGTACTGTGTGGTATGAACGTAAATTTCCTTTTTCTTTTTTCCACACCTAAACTTGCCCCCAATTTTATTTGTCTTCCAGTATCTTTCATTAATGCGTAGCTTTCAATCCTTTTCTAAATTAAAACAACGTGAACATGATAATAAACCATGTACTATTTTTAAAATCCATGCTAAAAACACGGCCACATCTTTGCCGTGGTTGCAGGGGAACTATCGTTTTTAAAATTTTAGTTGAGATAATCTAAAACAGAGATGGAACAATATGGTTTTCTCTGGTTTTGAACCAATTGGAATGAAGTAAATGACGTGAGAAACTGAAATGAATTTTATTTTCACCGCCAACTTATTTGACTCGTTATAAAAATTGCAGATAGGTTTTTTTCTTGAAGAAATTTTTCAGTTTCTATTTTTATGATAGATTATTTGTTAATCTAGATAATAATTTGATAAAATATTTTCGATATTTTTTTTTATTTAAGATAATAAAAATGAGCAAATATTGTATTTGTCCTCATTATCTTGCAAATCTAATTATCTAAAATTCTAAATTTTATTCACTTCGAATAATAAATATATAAACATGAAGGAACATAAATTATGTTTTCTTTAATATCTTCAAAATAAAAGAACTGTCGACGCGTAATCAAACCATTGGCCATAATGATTCTAATCCTAGGAAAGAAAGTTAGAGAACGCTGCTATTATTATTATTATTGTTATTATTATTATTATTATTATTATTTTCTTATCGAAAAATTAAAGTTCAGAATGTAAATTATATAATGTAAACTTATGTCAATTCCGCGAACCAAAATTGTCTTACATAGAGCCAAAATTGTCAATCAACTTGCTGTGAAGGCCGCCCATGTTGCATTTTCATCAATTATCTTTTGCATCCAATGAACATTTTAAAACGAACTAATTTTTCCATGATCCAACTTTTCAAAAGTGCTTTATCATGGTCGATATATACATTCATACATAAATAAGCGACGTTGGCTCTGGAATTTAATTCAAAGGCCGATTTTACACTTTTGTACATGATATCCAAATTTTGTGAAAATGATTGATATTGAGTTAATCTGGCATGAATAAGTTTTAATCATACAGACCACCCAAAACTTGGTAGTTAAGTATTTAGCTATTTTTTCTAAGTCAAACTTGTATGGCCGAATGCCACCTGACCGAGTTCAGTATTCGTCGACCTGAATTAAATGTAAATTCAAAGGCGAACTTCCAAGTTCATCACCAAGTTCTCAATGCCAAACATGAGTCCGAGATGAGTGACTAAGCAGATCAACAGGACAACTAGACAACACTTCAACTAACACAACGAGTGGAGATAGGTGCATGATCCACTAAAAATTTGATAGTTTTTTATTATTCATTTCATACCTATTTTTGATGATATTGCACATTAAAGGAAGGTATTTTTCATGATTTCATGCAGGGACAATGATTTTAGTCCTTTGGAGCAAAAGGAAGCGAAAAAAAGCAAATTTGAAGCAAAAAAGGAAAAGTGCATTTTATTGAACTAGCGCCGAACGACGCTGTCAGCAGCGCCGGACCGCGCTATTTTACAGAGAGTTGCGACCGATTGGTGGAATAATGCACCGAACGGCGCCCTATCCAGCGCCGAACCGTGTCCAATCCCGATTGTAAACTAGATTCAATGTATTTGGCCAGATTTTGAAGGATTGCTTGAGGAAACTCTTGGGAATTTAGTTTTGGCCGAATTTAAA
This sequence comes from Papilionanthe hookeriana x Papilionanthe teres, assembly GCA_022702705.1. Classification (NCBI taxonomy): domain Eukaryota; kingdom Viridiplantae; phylum Streptophyta; class Magnoliopsida; order Asparagales; family Orchidaceae; genus Papilionanthe; species Papilionanthe hookeriana x Papilionanthe teres. The sequence continues at coordinate 116,723,972 of CM040431.1, forward strand.
CTCTTTTGGAGCCAAGTTTTGGGAGGAGAAGAAGAAAAGAGAATATTTTAGAGTTTAGAGAGAGAGTGTCTTCTCATTTAGTTTAAGAAATATAGGTTTTGTGTTTTCTTCTCTAAGGAGTGTGAGAGGAGAGGGAAAGTGAGAGATTTCTTCTTCCTTACTTATCTAAAGAGAGAATTGTGTGTTGTTGTGAAGAAAGAAGAGGAGGCAAAGAAATTCCTTGAGATTCGCTTGGGGAAGAGTTTGAGATAAGTTTTGTTTACTTTACTCTTTTTGTGAGAGGTTGATTTTATATATATAATCCATATTTTGTTATTTTTTTCTCATTAGTCTTGAGTAGATTTCTTTATCTTTCTCCTTTTTATGTGATGTGTTGATGTTGTGATATGGAAATGATGTGTCGATTTATTATGGAAAATTTGTGACGGCATTTTCACTTCGAACTTCATTTACTTTTTGATCTGGCCAATTGAATTGTTAAAACTTATTGAGAAACATATTTTTCGAAAGGATTATGAGTTTTCACAACAAAAGTGAGGGTCACATTCAATGTCCATGAATGAGAGACGTAGTTCATGAGGATTGAGTGCAAATAAATAGGGAAATATACTTTGAATGGGCGTAGAATTGGAGATTTAAGAGTGACAAGCTGAAATCCTCAATTTTGTCCTAATGTTTGGAAACTAAAGCGAGAGTTAGCCTTCAGGCTAATGGAGGTGGGAGCTCTGGAGTGAGAGTCAGTATCATCCTAGCCTAACCACAGATTTAAGGACTAAACTTAGTATTAGTCCATGTTCTTTATAGGCTAAAATATGTGTAAAGACTAGGAATGCTCCTATTTGGCACAATACATTTGCATCAATAATCTATGTCACAATAATCATCACATTATGATTGGAAAGGAGGAAGACTCTTTCTTGTAACTGAACTTTGTTATAAATTTAGTCTTGTGTTAGTTTAATTTGCTAGAGTTTAGAACGTATTTTGGTAGAAATGGTAACTACAACTGTTTGTCTTTATTTTAAGAGTTAAACTTACTTGCAATTGTGCTGTGATTCGATAAGTGATTTATGTGCTGCACCATAAAATTAAAGCCTCCTTCTGGGTTCGATATCCAGGACTCCACTAGAGCCCAGTATTACTTGAGTGATACGTATACTTGCGTTTAATTATGTGACTCATTATAAAACTAAACCAATATATATATATATATCTAAATCTGAGTTCATAAATTTTGACAATTTAAAAAAGTCGCACCAAGTTTTTGGCGCTGTTGCCGGGGAGGTACGGTAAAAAAGGTAACTGTTAAAATTTAATTTTATAGTATTTGAAATTTTATATTTGAATTGCAAGTCATAATTGTGTGTGTGTGTGTTTATTTTAGTGTGTGACCCGACCCACAATTACGCAGTAAATTAACTTCCAAAAGATGGCCACAAACTTGACCCGATTTATAAATAGCGGCTAGTGTGCAAAATCTTAAATGATATAAAAATTATAAAATATTTTACACACTAGGGGTACTACGCAAGTATACGTATCGTTTTAAGTAATATAGAGTTTTCTTTAAAAACCCCAGTATCGATCTTACGAGGAAGTGAAGTAAGAAGTCTTTAGTTAAATTCTAGTTTACTACTAATAGTCCTTAGTTTGGAATGTCGATTAAAATTGTGTTTTATCTAGCAACTACTCCTAAATGCAAGTGTTAAAAGTAAAGATAGTAACTATATCTAAATGCAAATAACAATTCTAAATATAACCCTTTTTGGATGAGTTGGTTTGGAGAATTTTGAGATATTAAGAAAACTACTATTCTTATGTAATGAAATGGATAATGTATAGGATCGAGATGCATTTAATATTGTATGTGCCAAATAGGAGCAATCATATTCTTTACCCTTTGGTCCAGGCATAAAGAACATCGACTAATCCTATGCTTGGTTACCGAATCTGCGGCTAGGCTGGGAGAATACCGGCTGCCACTTCAGAGCTCCCACGTTCCCCTTGCCTGAGGGCTAACATCTAGACTTCAGCATCCAAACGATAGGACCGAATTGAGGATTTTAGCCTGTCACTCTAAAATCTCCAATTCTACGCCCAATAATTATATTTCTCTATTTATTTGCATTCAACTTCCATGAACTTCACCATCCATGGAATTTGAATGTGGCTCCACTTTGTTGAGAATTACACCACCCTTTCGGGTCGATGCAATTACAATGAATTTTAACACTACAATGGGCTCTTATTGCAATGTAAACTACCATGCATCACAAAATCTTAAACATGATTTCTACTCATTGCAAAAGAAAAGTAAAAGGAAAACAATGACATAATCTTCTTATGCCACTATTTCCAAAGAAGAAGAAAGAGTAAGAGAGATGCGTCACAAAGCGCGAAGAAAACATAAAGGAAACTTCATTTAACAAAAGTAAATCTACTAAATAAATGTTTACAAAATTATAAGATAATGAAGAACAATACTTAGTTTTTTCCCCTTGAAAGAAAGAAGAAAATCTCTCCCATAAAGTCTCCCGGCGATCCATGCAAAGAAGTGCAAGTAAAAACCATCACAGGATAACTACAATGGGCTCTTATTGCAATGTAAATGAAGTGCAAGTAAAAACCATCACATTTATAATTAAATTTACTTCTACCATGCATCACAAAATCTTAAACATGATTTCTACTCATTGCAAAAGAAAAGTAAAAGGAAAACAATGACATAATCTTCTTATGCCACTATTTCCAAAGAAAAAGAAAGAGTAAGAGAGATGCGTCACAAAGCACGAAGAAAACATAAAGGAAACTTCATTTAACAAAAGTAACTCCACTAAATAAATGTTTACAAAATTATAAGATATTGAAGAACAATACTTAGCTTTTTCCCCTTGAAAGAAAGACGAAGATCTCTCACATAAAGTCTCCCGGCGATCCATGCAATGCAAGCGAAATCCCTTACAAATTCTCTCAAAATCTCCTCTCCAATCTCTCCAAAAGGGTAGAAATCTACATTTCTACTCTTAATCTAAGAATCTTAAACATTCCTCTAAGTTTTTCTCTCCTTTCCTCTATTGTTTCTCTCCTCAAATCTACACATTTCTAACACAAATTTGCCATTTTTAAAGAGCATGGACAAATTCTGAAGAGTTTCCTTAAGCACCCCTTCGAAAAAGCGTCCAAATACGTCGAATATTGGCCCAAAACCGCCAAATGTCGGTTCATGGTCGTCCCGGTCGCTGTTGGCAGGTTCGAGCTCACTGTCGGCGAGCTTTTCGGCCATTTTTTGGTGGTCTCGGGAAAATCTCGCCGTCGGCGAGATCGATCTCGCCGTCGGCGAGCAGGCTGCTGCGCGGCTCCACAGTTTCGCTCCGTTTGGCTCCGTTTCAACTCCGTTTTGCACCATTTTAGTTGCGTTGTGTTCGTAACAGATAACCCTACAAAATAAACATAAAATAACCTTTCTTTAAAGTATAATCTCATTCAAAAATATGCAAGAAGTGTAAAAGAGATTAAGCATCAAAAGACTTATCGAAAGGTGTCAGGGCAGAATTTCATTTCTTGCTCGTTTTTGCTCCAAATTGCACCGTTTTTTCTTCCTTTTGCTCCAATCACCATTTCTTGTATCTAAAACCAAAAAACATACAAAATACCTTCATTTAAAGTGTAATATCATAAAAAATAAGTAAAATAATATAGCAAAAAGCGTATATATTTTAGGCGTATCAAAATCCCCCAAACTTAACTGTTACTTGTCCTCAAGTAACACTTTTACTACATAAAAATATAACTCAAGGAAATGTACTTTTCACCTGTAAGACACTAAAATTTTTTATTTAAAAGAATATATTGGTTAGACTTTTAGAAAGAAATTCAGTAACTCAGGTTAACACTACAAGTATAGGAATATTCAGCAATCAAGTCTAAGGGTACTAGTCTTCTATTTATTTCAAGATATACCATAATTTGTCACATTAAGAGTGCCTTGAAAGATTATGTGAAAAAGAAGTTCATGTAAACTTCATCAGAATGTAGGCCAATACTTAAAATATAAATTCAGAAATGAAATCAAGTTTTCCCTTTAGGGTGACTCAAGTGAAGCCAATTTTTGATTAGACATCTCCTCAAGCTTCTCCTCATAAATCTTTTTTTTTCTTTTCTTTCGGGATCATTTTCAATCCTAATTTTTTTTCTCTTTTCTTTTTCTATATTTTTTTTAATGAGGATTACTATATCTGGAGAGCCTGTAATGATTTTGAACTTCACTCTCCTCTTTATAAAGTTCAAACTTGAAACACATCCTTACTTTATAATTAGGTATGAGCTTTATTATTCATCATAAAGTCACAATCTCTTCTTAACACACAATACTTTAAGTCTCTTAACATTTCAAAAATACAGTTTTCTTTACTTTAAATAGTTAACTATAATTAAATTCTTTCATACCAAATATCTTATCCTTATAAAATTAACTTTTATTACTGAAAACTTTCATCCAATCCTTCCATAATATTTTACCGAAATAAAAAGTTTTAGTTATCTCAAGCGAAGTTCAATTTCTAGAAGTTATGCTAATAATTTTTGAAAATATAATAATTGAGAACAATTAAGAGTTAATATTTTTCTTCCCCCCAAACTTAAATTTTAAAATATTTTGCAACTAATTCCGTAAAATATAGCAGGAAGAAAAAGTAAAGGTTGAATATACTTACTACTACAACATCCTATCAAATTCATATACATGCATAATCATGATATAAAGACTATAGGAGAAAGTAAAGCTAACCTAAAATATGCTTGTAATAAAATTACACTAAAAGGAAGTATTTTCACATTAAAATTTTATTTTTCTTCCTACCCCCAAGCTTAATTTTTAACATATATATCATTCAATACAGAAAATATAAGCAGGAAGAAAATAATTTAGAAATTTTATCTACCACAAATATCTATCAAAATCATTTGCAAGTATTCATTAGGACAGAACAATATGCAGCATAAAGTAAATCTAAACTAATCATGCTAGAGTAAAATAAACTAAACCAAAGTCTAACTAGCATAGCATGTATCAGTAAGGGAATATAAAAATGTTCTTCAATACCTAAATAAAATTGTAACACAGACATAAACACACATATGATAAATGAGGTTAATTCATCCTTTAACTCAACCAATCTCACTACGTTTCCTTCAATTTCTAACAGAATCACTACACTAGTAAATTAGGTACTTTAAAATGATTTTATAGATTATAATCCCAAAGATAAGATTACCCCTGATAAATTGGTTTCCGGACACCAATCTCAGGCATCACCTAATCTTTATAATTAAGCACCTCTAACAGTTATAAAGATAGTGTAAGATCATCCTAATGGTATTCATCAAATAGGTTCGCGACTCCTACCTAATGAAAATAAAATTGCAGAAAGGAAGTAACAAACTAAGATGGAACTATCAATGTTCGAAATTCATGATTTCTCTTGTAAAACTGAAGTCTGGGTGAGACCCAAGTCACAATTGACTTATTAATCCAATTACTACAAGAGATCAAGTCTAGCCATAATAAGAAGTTAAGGAATCACCTCCCTCAAGACACAGACAGAGATAAAATCAAACTACTAACAATCCAAACATTTTCCAATCATCAATCAAACTGATCAATCCACTATAAAGCAAATACAATAGATCACTAACAATCATGATTTTCAAGCACATTAAATCAAAGCACACTAAATCAAAGTACACTGATAACTATGGGTTGCCTCCCATAAAGCGCTTGGTTTAACGTCATTAGCTCGACAAATGATTCCTCCTGGATCAAAATTCCATTTAAGTAATCCTCGATCAATCGCCCAATCATTTCCAGATCCAGCGATTCTTACAAAATTCTCAAATTTTAAATTTTCATTCAGCTCTTCTTTTTAGTTTGATTTATATCATAATTCCTCATATTTATTTCTAGATCCAATATTCTTCTATTGATTTTATCAATCTGCATATTAATATCATCCTTGAAATTTATAAGAAATGGATCTTTATAAGATACTTCAATATCTTCCAAATTTTGGATCAGATTCTCTTTAAATAATTCAGATTCAAGATCAATTTCTTCTATGTCACTCTTCTGTTTCAAGTTATCTTCCAATTCTTCCCCTTTATAATTATTAAATAATGAATGATCTATCTTAGTTGAGGAAATAGGTTTTTCTAATTCCTTAGGAATTTCTTCCAATGGTCTTCCAATATCCTTATCCTCTTTTCTCAACTCAAAGTTCTTTTGAAATTTATCCTCAAATTCTCTTCCAAGTCCTAGTTCAATAATTTTATCTTGTTCATCTTTCATTTCAGGTTTTTCTTGTGATTGAGTCATATCTAAAGATATAAAGACTGGTTGTGTAGATGAATTCCCTAAGTAGATAGGCTTTAAATTTGTATGAGGTACATCCATCTTAAGTTCATAAGATTTTTCAACAGATGGAATTAAAAGTTTACTATTTTTAGTAGCGTCCATCATTTCACACCTCTCCTGAACATTCATAGAGTCTTCTTTAAGTAATGTTTTTGACTCATAATGAAAGTCTATTTCAATCTCATTTGTTAACTTACTCTCAAAACTTTCTTGGAAATGGTCTTTACTTAGATAATCAATTTCATCCATCCAAAAACAATCATCATCTTTTCTCTCAACTGGATATTTCATAGTCTTTAACACATCAAAAGTTACTTCCTAGTCATTAATATTCATAGTCAACTTTCCTTTTTGCACATCTATCATAGCTTGTCCAGTAACAAGGAAAGGTCTCCCTAAAATAATTGGAATTTCTTTATCTTCCTCCATATCTAATACAATAAAGTCCAAAGGAAAGATAAATTTATCAACTTTAACAAGCACGTCTGCTATAACTTGTTTTGGATAAATGATAGATCGATTAGCTAACAGAAGGGTTACAGTAGTGGGAGAAATATCAACTAAACCTAACCTTCTAAATATAGATAGAGGCATCACATTAATGCTCACTCCTAAATCACATAAAGCTTTTGTACATAATTTTTCTCCAATTGCACAAGGAATTGTAAAGCTACAAGGATCTTTAAGTTTCCGAGGAAAAGTTTTCTGAAGTATAGCGCTGCACTCCTCACCTAGTGCAACTGTATCGTTATCCCCAAATTTCCTTTTCTTATTTAATATATCCTTTGTAAACTTTGTATAACTTGGCATCTATTCCAAAGCTTCAGTGAAAGGAATATTTATCGTTAACTTCTTAAGTACTTTCATGAACTTTGAAAATTTTTTATCTAACTCATGTTGTCTAAGTCTTTGAGGAAATGGAGGTGGTGGTTTTTCCAAATTGATTTTAGTTGGAGATATTAATTTTTTCAAATCCTTAGAAACATGTTCTTTAAGTCTTTTAGTTTTCTTTGTTTCTCTCACAACATCATTCTCTTTTCTAACCACATCCTCTATCTCTCTTCCATTTTTTAATTGGACAGCTTCTATTTGTTCATTAGTGTTCTCTTTAGGGTTGATCTCATTGTTGCTAGGAAGTATTCCTTGGTGTCTATTGCTAAGTGAATTAGCAATTTGTCCCAGTTGATTCTCTATGTTTCTAATCACAACATTTTGACTTTGCAACTGGTTTCCCATTTGCAATACCACTTCTTCCATAGACATTTTCTTATCCTCAGATTGTTGATCATTGTTAGAGTCCGTTGGATACGAAGGTCTATAGTTTGTGTTCCCCTGATTATTCCAACTTCCATTATGATTTATATGATTATTTTCCCATTTTTGGTTTCCACCATCAGTAATATGATTCCAGTTAAACTTAGGATGGTTCTCCCAATCTGGGTTGTAAAAGTTAGAGTATGGGTTGTTTATGGTATTTAAAGTCTCATATGATAATTTAGAATCAATCATAGGCTCTAATGAACTTTTCTCACTTACAGGAGTAAATTGAGGTCGGTTCATTCCAAATTGGTCCAACTTTCTTGATATTGCAGCAATCTGATATGCAAGAATTGTAAACGTATCTGTATCATGAATACTAGCTACATTTTTATGATTTACCCTTGCAGAGGGCCATTGAAATTCATTTGTAGCCATTTCTTCAATTAATGCATACGCTTCATCAAATGATTTTGACATTAATGATCGACCAGCGACAACATCAATTATAGACCTAAGGGATCCTACTAACCCATTATAAAAAGTTTGAATGATTAACCAATCGGGCAGAGCATGGTGTGGACACTTTCTTAGGAGTTCCTTAAATCTTTCCCAGGATTCGTATATTGATTCCCCTTCATACTGACAAAATGAGATAATATCGTTTCTAAGTTGAGTAGTCTTTGAAGGTGGAAAATACTTAGCTAGGAATTTTTGAGTTAACTCCTCCCAATTTTTAATAGAACTAGGTGCTAATGTGTATAACCACATTTTAGCCTTATCCCTTAGTGAGAAAGGAAAAAACCTTAGTCTAACAACATCGTGTGACATGCCATTATAACGAAATGTAGCATAAAGTTCTAGATAATTTGATAAATGTAAATAAGGATCCTCCGAAGGAGTTTCCCTAAACTGATTGTTCTGCACCAGTTGGATAATCTCAGGATTTATTTCAAACGAGTCAGCTTCTACGACAGGGTTTTGTATAATTGAGTGAATTTCATCTATCGTAGGATTTAGGTAATCCCTCAATGATTTATGATGATTTTCCATGTTATTATCTTGAAAGTTTTCCATTTCCATTTCTAGTTTTTCGAGTCCTTTCTGTATTTTAAATTTTTTATTTTTTTCAAACTCGGGATCATAAGTCACAAGTCCTGCAGATCCTTTGTTTCGCATATTTAATACATCAAACAATACATTAATAATTAAACATATAACAGATGAAATATATTCAAAACAACAAAACATTTTCACGAACACCTTATTTTTCATATAAATAGTTTTGTCTTATTTTTCACAACACTTTTTCATATAAAAATACTTTTCACACAAAAATAGTTTTTACGACACTACAGTTTTCCAAGTTTAAGCCTAATTATTTCAACTAAAATTCTCCTAAAGCTCTTACCGAAGCTTCCCCGGCAACGGCGCCAAAAACTTGACCCGACCCGCAATTACGCAGTAAATTAACTTCCAAAAGATGGCCACAAACTTGACATGATTTATAAATAGCGGCTAGTGTGCAAAATCTTAAATGATATAAAAATTAGAAAATATTTTACACACTAGGGGTACTACGCAATTATACGTATCGTTTCAAGTAATATAGAGTTTTCTTTAAAAACCCCAATATCGATCCCACGAGGAAGTGAAGTAAGAAGTCTTTAGTTAAATTCTAGTCTACTACTAATAGTCCTTAGTTTGGAATGTCGATTAAAATTGTGTTTTATCTAGAAACTACTCCTAAATGCAAGTGTTAAATGTAAAGATAGTGACTATATCTAAATGCAAATAACAATTCTAAGTATAACCCTTTTTGGATGAGTTGGTTTGGAGAATTTTGAGATATTAAGAAAACTACTATTCTTATGTAATGAAATGGATAATGTATAGGACTGAGATGCATTTAATATTGTATGTGCCAAATAGGAGCAATCATATTCTTTACCCTTTGGTCCAGGCATAAAGAACATTGACTAATCCTATGCTTGGTTACTGAATCTGCGGCTAGGCTGGGAGGATACCGGCTGCCACTTTGGAGCTCCCACGTTCCCCACGCCTGAGGGCTAACATCTACACTTCAGCAGCCAAACGATAGGACCGAATTGAGGATTTTAGCCTGTCACTCTAAAATCTTCAATTCTACGCCCAATAATTATATTTCCTTATTTATTTGCTTTCAACTTCCATGAACTTCACCATCCATAGAATTTGAATGTGGCTCCACTTTGTTGAGAATTACACCACACTTTCGGGTCGATGCAATTACAACGAATTTTAACACTACAATAGGCTCTTATTGCAATGTAAATGCAGTGGAAGTAAAGACCATCACATTTATAATTAAATTTACTTCTACCATGCATCACAAAATCCTAAACATGATTTCTACTCATTGCAAAAGAAAAGTAAAAGGAAAACAATGACATAATCTTCTTATGTCACTATTTCCAAAGAAGAAGAAAGAGTAAGAGAGATGCGTCACAAAGCACGAAGAAAACATAAAGGAAACTTCATTTAACAAAAGCAAATCCACTAAATAAATGTTTACAAAATTATAAGATAATGAAGAAAAATACTTAGCTTTTTCCCCTTGAAAGAAAGACGAAGATCTCTCCCATAAAGTCTCACGGCGATCCATGCAATGCAAGCGAAATCCCTTACAAATTCTCTCAAAATCTCCTCTCCAATCTCTCCAAAAGGGTAGAAATCTACATTTCTACTCTTAATCTAAGAATCTTAAACATTCCTCTATGTTTTTATCTCCTTTCCTCTATTGTTTCTCTCCTCAAATCTACACATTTCTAACACAAATTTGCCATTTTTAAAGAGCATGGATGAATTCCGAAGAGTTTCCTTAAGCACCCCTTCGAAAAGCGTCCAAGTACGTCGAATAGTGGCCCAAATCTGCCAAATGTCGGTTCATGGTCGTCCGGGCCGCTGTCGGCGGGTTCGAGCTCGCTGTCGGCGAGCTTTTCGGCCATTTCTTGGTGGTCTCAGGAAAATCTCACCGTCGGCGAGATCGATCTCGCCGTCGGCGAGCAGGCTGCTGCGCGGCTCCACGTTTTCGCTCCGTTTGGCTCCATTTCAACTCCGTTTTGCCCCCATTTCAGTTGCGTTGCGTTCGTAACAGATAGCCCTAGAAAATAAGCATAAAAATAACCTTTCTTTAAAGTATAATCTCATTCAAAAATATGCAAGAAGTGTAAAAGAGATTAAGCATCAAAAGACTTAATGAAAGGTGTCAGGGCAGAATTTCATTTCTTGCTCGTTTTTGCTCCAAATTGCACCGTTTTTGCTTCCTTTTGCTTCAATCACCATTTCTTGTACCTAAAACCAAAAAACATACAAAATACATTCCTTTAAAGTGTAATATCATCAAAAATAAGTAAAATAATATAGCAAAAAGCGTATATATTTTAGGCGTGTCAGTGTGCTTATTGTGTTTGTATGCGTAGTAACAGATCAATAGGTTTAGTGCCTTATGATTCTGAATTAGAGCGTACTATTAGAAAAATTTGAAAAAAACAAAACAATCTGCAAATCCTCATAAGATGGCAAACAATTTAAATAATCAAAATGAAAATATACCAAGACCTTTAAGAGATTATGCTAATCCAACAACAGATGAAATTCACTTAACTATCCAAACCCCTAATGTTGTTGTTAATTCATTTGAGCTTAAACTTGCTATTATCAAAATGGTACAGAATAATCAATTTGGAGGAACACCTAATGAAGATCCTTACATCTCACTAGTTTTCTAGAACTGTGTGTTACTTTTAAATATGATGGAGTGTCAAATGATACTTTAGGCTTAGACTTTTTCCTTTTTAACTAAGGGATAAAACTAAGGCGTGGTTAAATTCGTTGGCACCTGGATCTATCAGAACTTGGGGAGAGCTTTCACAAAAGTTTCTGTCAAAATATTTTCCTCCTTCCAAAACTGTTAAGCTGAGGAATGATATCAGATCTTTTAGTCAGTTAGATGGAGAATCCATATATGAAGCTTGAGAAAGATTTAAAGATCTTTTAAGGAAGTGTCCACATCATGCTTTACCAGACTGGTTAATAATTAAAACCTTTTATAATGGATTAGTGAGATTTTTGAGATCGATTATTGATACTGCTGCTAAAGGATCATTAATGTCTAAACCTTTTGATGAAGAATATTCGTTAATTGAAGAGATGGCTACCAAATAATTTTCAATGGTCGTCTGAGCGGATAAATCCTAAGAAAGTAGCTAGTATTCATGATTCTAATGCTATAACTTTGATAGTCTTTCAAATTGCTGCACTTTCCAAGAAAATATATCAATATGGAATGAATTATTCTCCAACACCCCCAGTGTTAGAAGAAAATTCATCAAGACATATGATAGGCTCTCAAATGTCTTATGAAACATTGAATGCCATAAATAACAAGGTCAATAATCCTTATTTAAATTATTATAATCCTAGTTGGAGAAATCACCCGAACTTCAACTGGAATAACACCAATGCTGTTGTAAACCCGCAATGATGAAACAATCCTATGAATCTAGTTAGAAATCTGAATATGGGTAATCAAATAGTAATCAATGCTGTTGTTAACCAAGGAAATACCAATTATAGACCTTCTTATCCCTCTAGTTTTAATAGTAATCAACAATTTAAGGAAAATAAGTTTTCTACTGATGAAATGATTCTAAATATGGGTAATCAAATTCAAGCTCAAAACGTTGCAATGAAGAACATTGAGAATCAGTTGGGACATATCTTTACTGCGCTTAACAATAGACCTTCTGGAAATCTTCCTAGCAATGTTGAGATCAACCCAAAAGATCAAAAGATGGAGAAAATTAAGGCTATTCAATTAAGGAGTGGAAAAGAATTGGAACCAAGAGTTTAAAAAGAAGTTAAAGTTGAAAGAGAGGAAGTGAACATTGAGAAAGGTTCTAATAAGATATATCCAGACGAATATCCACTATAATCAATGAAGATAACTGTTGAAAAACCACCTCCTCCGTTTCCTCAAAGACTAAAGAAATAGAATAGAGATAACAGTATTGCAAAGTTTTTAGAAATTCTTAAGAAATTAACGATTAATATTCCCTTTGTTGAAACAATAGAGCAGATGCCTGATTATGCAAAGTTTATGAAGGATATTCTTAAAAAGAAAATAAAATTTAAAGACCATGAGACTGATGCACTTAGCGGTGAGTGTAGTGCAATTATTCAGAAGAAGCTTCCTAAAAAACTTAAAGACCCAGGTAGTTTCACTATCTCATGTGCTATAGGTGAGAAATTTTTCAGAAAAACTTTATGTGATCTTGGAGCTAATATTAATCTTATGCCTTTATCAACTTTCAAAAGATTGAAAATAAGAGAAATTTCACCTACATATGTGACTCTTCAACTCGCTGATCGATCTATCACTTATCCTAAAGGATTTGTGCAAGATGTATTAGTAAAGGTGGATAAATTTATCTTTCCTGTGGATTTTATTGTATTAGATATGGAGGAAGTAGAGAAATTCTAATTATTTTGAGAAGACCATTCCTTGCTACTAGGAGAACTATTATTGATGTTCAAAAAGGAGAATTAACTATGAGAGTTACTGACCAAGAGGTAACTTTTAATATTTTGAAATCTATGAAATACCCTTAACCTAAAATGATGATGAGTGCTTTCAAATAGAAATTTACGATTATTTGATAGAAGATCATTTTAAAGAAGTATTTGAAGAAAATGTGGAATGTGAGAATGAGTATGGAATGTGAGAATGAGTATGAAAGTGAAAATGAAGATGATTTGGATGATATGAAGAATAAAAAGTTAGAATTTGTTTAGGAAAAAATTGAAAGATTGGATACTATGGAAAATGGAGATAAAAGTTTAATTCCATCTATAATTAAACTGCTGAACTTGAGTTGAAAATTCTATCTAATCATTTGAAGTATATGCTTTTAGGAGAATCATCTACTTTACCAGTCATTGTATCTTTGGATTTAAATGAATATCAAAAACAAAAATTATTGGACACCTTAAAAAGATACAAAAAAGGCTTTTTGTTGGTCCATAGCTGATATTAAAGGAATCAGTCCATCAATCTGTATGCATAGAATTTTGTTGAATGAAAAACAAAAACCTAGAGTTGATCCACAAAGGAGACTGAACCCAATAATGAAAGAAGTGGTTAAAAAAGTGGTTTTAAAGTGGTTATATGTTGGAATTATATATCCTATTTCTGATAGTGTTTGGGTAAGCCCAATGCATTGTGTTCCTAAGAAAGGAGGAGTGAGTGTTGATGTAAATGATTGAAATGAAATTATACAGACAAAACAATTCACTGGTTGGCGAATATGTATTAATTATAGAAAATTAAACGCCGCCACCAGAAAAGATCACTTTCCTTTACCATTTTTAGACCAAATGCTAGACAGACTTGCTAGAAGGAAGTACTGTTGTTTTTTAGATGGATATACCTGTTATCACCAAATACCTATTGCTCCTCGGGATCACGAGAAGACTACATTTACTAGCCCTTATGGAACTTTTTCTTTTAGAAGAATGCCCTTTGGATTATGTAATGCACCTACTACATTTCAAAGATGTATGATGTCCATATTTAGCAAATTAATTGATGATAGAATAGACGTGTTTATGGATGTTTCTCATTATTTGGAGATTCATTTAATGCATGCTTATGCAACTTAGAAATTTTTTTAGAGGTATGCGAAAGAACAAATTCAGTCCTAAACAAGGAAAAGTGTCAATTTATAGTTGCTGGAGGACTTATGCTTGGGCATAAGATTTCTGAATATGTCATGGAATTAGATCCTGTGAAGATTCAAATTATAAAAAAATTACCACCTCCAACAACTGTGAGAGGGGTAAGAAGCTTTTTGAGACATGTGGGATTCTACAGGCGATATATTAAAGACTTTTCAGAAATTACTAAGCCTCTATGCCAACTTTTGGAAAAAGATAGAAAGTTTGATTTTAACAATAAATGCTGACCCACGCTAAATATATTCGTACTAAAAATTCAACCCCCGCAACGGTGCCAAAAACTTGACCCGCAATCCGCTGATGACAAATATAATAATTAATGCTTTCAAATATATGTAATAGATAATAATAGCAGCTAGTGTATATAAATATAATTTTATCGAAAATATTTTACGCACTAGGGGTACTACGCAAGTATACGTATCGTATCAAGTAATATAGGGCTTTGAAACAAAGACCACGGTATCGATCCCACGACGAGTGAGTTATGGATTTTTAAATATTTTAATTTTTTTTAAGTATTTCTTTTATAGTTATAAATTTGATATTTTTAATTTACTAGATGCAATAATAAAGCAGTAATGAAATGATTAATGTAATTAATGTAAAAAGCAATAAGAAAACAACTTTCTTCCTTTCAATTAATCCAAGGTTCTCTGAGATAATGATAGTATTCGTGGAGAATATAAATTTATGGTATTGTGCCAAATAGAACATTCATATTCTTTACCCTTTAATCGAGATGTAAAGAACATTGGCTAGCCTATAGATCAGGTCCGGATGTATTGTTAGTAGAATGGGTTAATCTAGGCTCATACTACTAGATGTCCAAGGGTGGCTATGGTCGGCCCTACTAGTGACCCTTTCCTTCTCTATAAACCAAATCACAAGAATTTAGTCCGTCACTCTAAAAACTTATCAATTCTATGCCCATTATATAATATCTTCCTATTTATTTGCACTTCACCTTGAATAACCCGCACAAGGCCTTAGACTACCCAAGGATTCATGTGATATCTACTAGTTAAGAATTCATCTCCTTCTAGGTATCAAAACTCTTCAATAGATTTTAACAATTTAAATAGTTAATTTAAATAGTAAATTAAGATCTGGTATTAATATCATCACAATGTTTTAAAATATAAATAGTTTCTAATTCTCCAATGAATTTTATATTATCTTATTTATCTTTTCATAATTGAAAGGAGAAAGTAAACTAACTACTCGTAACACATTAAATTTAAATAACAAAACATGATAATAAAACTTTGAATAAAATTACAAATACTTATCTCAAGTGTTTCTCCTACTGAACCTCTGAATTCTTCTGACTCCAAAGCAAATAAACTTCAAAAGCACCAACTCTTTAAACTCTCAATACAAACTCTAAATAAAATAACTAACTAATTTATGGAGGATAGTAAAATGTGGCACTAAAGTATCTCTCTAATTCTCTCTCTAGATGGGGCTCTTGATAGGGGGGCTAAGTTGGGTGTTTTTCTCTGAAGGAGTAGCCTCCTATTTATAGGCTTCAAGGGTTGCCTCATGGCACCTCTTCAAAATGTGTCCACATTTAATGAATCTTCTAGAAGGCGTGTCTGGTGCTTAGGCGCCGGAATCTGGCGCCTAGGCGCCGGACTCTGCGTTCAGTTCTTCTCACCTCTTAACCTTGGATCGCACCTCTTTGCGATTAAAACTGTTTCCAAGCGTCCAAATACATTGTATCACATGTCCTATAAACCAGGAAAAACTGCCAGTCTTCTAGATGGTCCAATAACCGCTAACAAAATCAAAATAACCGTCCAAAAGTCGTCAAAAATCTTGACAGATCCTGTATCGACCTGGTGCTTAGGCACCGGATTCAGGCGCCTAGGCACTAGACCAATAATTTTGACAATTTTGCATTTTGGCTCCATTTTTGCTCCTTTTTCACTTTTTTTCTTCTTGAGTATTTTTCCATCACCTATATCCAAAAACACAAAAATACCTTTCATTAAAGCATAATATCCTTAAAAATTTGATAAAAATCAAGGCATAAAAATGGGAATTTTTTTATGGATCAAAATCCCCAAACTTAAACGTTACTTGTCCTCAAGTAACCCTGTATAACATTTGGAATGAGATAAAAATGGGTAATTTTTGATCTTATAAAGGCTTTAGTAAATCATTAACCAAATATCACTAACTAAGTTTAATTTTAAGAATTTAAAGAATATTCAACTACCAAATCATAAGACTTCAAAAAATTTTCATTCATTTCGAAAATAATAGAAGTTTATTATATTAAGATCACATAGATTATTTACAAGAAAAAGATTTTCATGAAAAATCTTTCCTAAATAAAGATTCATGCATAAAAATTAAGTAAAGTATGTAACTAGTTTTCTTCATAAAAGATAATTCAAGTGAAGCCAATTTTTGATTAGGCATATCCTCAAGCTTCTCCTCTTTTATTTTATTTTTTTAATTTTTTTTTTCACAGTGAGGATTATTGTATATGGATAGCGTGTTAATGATTTTGAACTTCACTATCCTTAACTTATATTTTCGAACTTTTACATTTTCACTTAATTATTATAACATGAATAGAATTTCAAAAAGACTTTCAATCTTTTCTTTTTCAAGTTATAATTTTTTATTTCTTAATACTTTTAAAATTCAATTATTTCTATTATGAATAGAAAATTTTCTTAATCTTATTCTTCTTTAAGTTAAATAATTTTATTCTTAAAATCAATCAAAGTTATTAAAATTTTGGTTAAGTCGACTAAATTATTTATAATTTCAAAAATTTAAGTGATCCTAAATAGATTCTTCATTCCTTATGTTATGTTAAGATTTTTTTAGAAAATTTTAGTTTATTAAGGACAAATAAAATTTAAATTTTCATATATTTTCCCTTCCCCCAAACTTAAGTTTTGGTATATCATAAAAAAGATAAAGTATGAGAGAAAGAAAAGTATAATTTAAAAAAGAATTTTATAAGCATGTAAAAAAAATTATAGAAAGAAATATAATTTACTTCTACACATGCTTTTTATGAATATTACAGAAATAATGAAGCTTATAAAAGTATGCAGGCTAAAAAAAAAAATTTTATAGCAGTAGTTGAATTAAATAACTACATTACTAACAGAAATAGAATAACATTACTAACTATTCTAGAATACTAAGCAGTAGGCTGAAACAAAAATAAACACAAATTCATTCAAATTTCAGTCTGCAACTAAATATCTAAAACAGTCTCAACATCAAACAATTCATACAAAGTCTCATAAAAAATCTAAACTAGCAAACAACAAACAACAATCAGTACTAGCAAACAAAAACTAAACTAACAACAAACAAAAACTGTAGCCTCGTCATTGTCATCACAAAAAGAAAACTCCACATCGTTAGGATCAACATATGGTGAAAATCTAGGATAAGTGGGAAACTGAATATCATGCTCACCCTTCAAGAATATAACTAAAGACTCTGAATACTTAGCATCATACTCACTCTTCCTCTGGGTGTAATCAGATAGGTGATCAATTTTCTTATCCATAGTATCAACTCTGCGGTGAGTTAGAAATAACTCATTCTGCTGTGTACGGCTTATTTTTGGGTTATGTGTTTTATTTTGAAAAGGGGTCGCCTACAGAAGTCGTCGGCGAATTTTAAATTTTAAATTTAATATATATATATATATATATATATATATATATATACATAATTTAGAAAGTCGCATTTGATTTTGAAAATAACTTTAAATTTGAAAGTTTTAAGATATGAAATCAAACCGATCTCACATCCTGAATAGATTATATAAACGAGCACCGCACCACAAACCGTGTATTTATCCCGAGGAATAGACACACTGCTTGATGATGGGGCTTGATCAAATAAAATAAATGATTTGTGACATCCGTTCGGTCTGTGAACCAATTTTATAAGCCGAAAAGTTCCCTTCTTAATATAAAGGAATTAAGCAGGGTTTATATTACCTGGGTTCTTAAAGTTCTCTATAAGGGAAAGCCCCTATAGTTAATTACATCTTAAATGACGGGAATCATTTAAGAAAACTCTCGGTAATGATTAGTGGTTTTGCTCTCAAGAATTTCAAAGTTTAAGGTTTCAAAGGATTGAGTTTTGGAATTTCAATTGGTAATGGATCAAGTTTGGAACAGTTAATTTCAGGAGTCCAAAGGAAGAAAAGTAGGAGAAGCTGAGGATCCAAGAAGAATCTTGGCAACTTCTCAAACTATCCTATTGTTTGGCTTCAATTTAGGAATTTATTTAATATTGCAATCCTACCAATGCTAATAAATTAGGACTTATATTTGTATGACATGATCATACAGATAACCTGGAAGATGTGAGGGTTTATGTCATACCGAACGACTACCTCGGAGTCCTAAGACCGGTTAGGGCTTAATTTGCATAACATGATTTTGCAAATGCCTAACGAAGAGTTGAGGATTTATGCTGCACTAGGCAAACTACCTCGAAATCCTATGGCTTGGTTATTTAATTCTAAGAAAGTTTTGCTGAAGTAGACACAAGTTTTGCTGACGAAGATGGCTGTGCTGCCACACTATGCTCTGAGCTCCTTGTTATTGCAGAGGTTTAGTTTTAGAAGTCATAAATCAGGAGATGAGAGAAGTGTTTTGATTTAGAGAAAATTTTAAAATCCATGTGTTTTTAATATTTTAATTAAAACAAATCTTAAAGTTGTTTAAACAGAACCGATTAAGATCCCACGGTTCCATCATCCCGGCACCATTATTTTCATTGAATTCACTTAGTACAGATGAATTTGCTAAACTCAACTGAATGAGTTCCACACTTTCATTTAGACCGTGGGAAATCCCGTTAGCAACACGTAGGTAACATCATCCGAGGTATTCCCGATCATTCAACGAGACGTTTTAATTTAGTTGCAATTGTAGTTTTGTTGTTCTGTTTGTGATTAAATTTTGAGTTGTTTTATTTTTTGGAATGTTGTGGCTGTGAATTTTATCTTGCAATGACTTTTAATTTAGTTTTGGTTTCAGTTCAGGGACTATCCTAAAGGTTTTGGTTTTCATGCAACAGTCTTGTTTAACATGCAAGAAAAGTAAAGTACAGTGCATGTAAGTAAATTGCAATAAAGCAAATTGCAATACAATAAAAGCGTACCTGGAGGGTCTTCCCTTCATCCCAAGCTACACTTAAAACACATGTTAAGACATTTAAATATTTCAACAAGTACCTAGGTAAAGCTAAGGGAAGGGTTTTGGTTGTCTAACAAATTCCTAATCTTATAACTAGTCATCTCCTATGACGTCTAGGTTTTTGGTTTGGTTTAAGGATGATTTTCTTCATCAAATAACAATTAAATTCAGTTGTTCTTCTAAAACATACCGTCATATTGAGGAAGTGTTTATGTCGAGTCCTAAACATCTTTTCAATACTTCTGGGATTATTTTGTGTCCAAGTAAATTTAGTTGCACATATGAATTAATCATCCAGGAGTTTAGTTAAACTTTGTCTCTTGCTCAGTGAACTTAAGTATTTGATTATCTGATGAATGAAGTGACCTCTCACTTAATACTCTATTTAAGAGTTATAATAATTAAAACCTTTAAGGTCAAGTTGGTTTATTGAGAATTTTAATCATTCTTAATTTAAAGTTTGAGTTTTAGTTGAATGATTTTAAGTTTGGAATAGTGTTCAAATTATTTTAGATTTGATTTAAATCTTTAAATTTTTAATTATCTTAGTATTTTAAATTGATGTTCATGTTTTAAATTTACTTAGATAGAAAGAGGTGTTGAAATTATTGATATGTTTTGATTTAATTATTAATGATTTTATTTAGGTTTGTTGTTAAATGATTTTAATTTAATTCAATTTGATTTTAATTTAATTTAAATTTAATTTAATTTAATTTAATTTAATATTTAATTTGATTTTAATTTAATTTAAATTTTAGTTTAATTTTAATTTAAATTTAATTTTAATTTAATTTAATTTAATTTAAGTTTTAATTTTAATTTCAATATTTTTAATTTAATTTAATTTAATTGTAGTTTTAGTTGTTAAATTTGGATTATTATTTTAATTTTTAATTAAGAATTAAATATTGTTAAAATGACTTATTTAGGGATTTTTAAATTGAAGAATAAATATCCTCTTAATAATATCCCTATTTTAATAATCCAAATTTTAAATATATTCTTTCCAAAATTTAAATTATTTAATTAATTAAAGTTTCATTTTGATATTTTCAAAGTGTTTAATGGGTTTCTACCCTTTAATTTCCCTAAGTTTCAATCATCCAAGAGAAAGTTAAAATCAAATATTTTAACCCCCCATTTTGATTGAACCTAAAGTTTTAATTAAGGGTTAAAGTTTTTAATTACCTTTATGCCCTTTTAAGCTTATTTATTTCATAACTTACTAAATTGAGCTCAAATGAATTTGAAATTTTTGTGTCACCTTACTCACATGTCAATTAAGACATTAGAGGAGAAAAATATGATTTTTTCTGAATTTAATTTATTTATATAATTATTTTTAGTAGAAAATAAGGGTTTTCAAAGAAAATTCAACAACATGACCAAAGAAAGGTTTCTGTCCTTAAGAAAATTGTAGAATATTCCTAATAACAAGAAGACCACTTGGACTAATTTTTGTGATTTTTTGAATTATATTTTATTTATTATAATTATTTTGAGTTTTAGAGTATTAATTAATTTTAAAATAAAATAAAAGTTGAAAAATAGATTTTATATTTTTCTTAAATTTTTCTAACCTTAAGGAGTCCAAAGAAATAAATTTTATAACTGTCTTATTTTTCTTTGATTTATTAGAATTATTTTAGTGAAAAATGTTGAAAATTCATTTTTTTAATATTAAAAATTACATTAAGCCATTAAAATTCAACATCTTATCTTAGGGACTTAGGAAAAATATTTGGTTTGATCCTAAGTGATTAGGAGTCAATATGTGACATTTTTATGATTTTTAATATATTTGTGATTTTTATTATTTTTTAATTATTAAAATATTAAAATATTGTGAAAAATTAACTTTTTTAGAAAATTCCAATTATAATTTTCCTGAACTCCCCTGAAATCAGAGAAGCTCCAACACCATTTTTGTGAATTTTTAAAAGCATTTTTGGAGTTATGAATTTTTAAAGTTCCATTTTGCTTATGAGGCTTAATCAATCCATTTGGTGGGGTTAATCAAGTCCAATTGATTTAAAAATTTTATGTAAGGTTCCTCTGACCCTAAAGAGTAATGGAGAATTATTTTCAAGTCAATTTATTGTGTGGTTAACCCCAATTAATTCATACTCAATTTTAGGGGTTTAGGCCAATTAAGGTTATTATGAATGAATAAACTCAAAATATATTTCTCGAAGGGTCCTTTGGTCCTAAGAACCGTCACTAAATTTTCCTAGAATTTATTTCACAACATGCTAATTATTGTAATTAAAATACCTAAAACAGTGACATGAACTTGAAAAATCAATAACTTTTCACAGAGGTAGCCACTGACCTTGAAAAATTCAAGGAATGTTCCCAACATCAGAGGCTTCAAAAGTCCTATGGTCTCATGTCATGGTGAATTATCCATGCAAATGAAGAATCAAAATACTGAAAACAATAAATAAATTATTAAAAATAAAATACTCATCCAATTAACTGGATTTCTTTTCTACATTATTCTCCTCAATTCACTGAGCAAGAGGGTATTTTTAATTTATTTTTGTGATTTTTCTATGCAAAGATATGAATTTTCTAAGTTCTGGGTATTTAATTAATTCAGAAAATAGGGATTTATCGACTTATCCACGCGGCGCCGCGTCAACCTTGGCAGCTCCGAAGTCCCTACGTGTCGCGCTCCCATTCGAAGCCGCCACTTGAGTAAGCAGCCACGCATCCCGCGGTCTTGCTCCATCTTCTGATCTGACGCAATCTGCACCGTCCATTCGATACACGCTCGATCCAACGGCGGCCGATCATCGTCTCCGACTCGTGTGTCCCGAGAGCCGTCCACACTCAAACCCTAATATCGCTCTCATTTCTCAACAGATTTTTGTGTTCTTATGCTCTATGGATTCGTCTTAAGGAGACGAACACATCCATACGGTTTATAGGCTATGAAATTAACCCAAAAAATGGAGAATTGCTGGAAGCTCGGGGGGAAGAATCAGTTCATACCTTTGCTCAGAGAAGTGAAGCTTTGATCTGAGAGTTGTGTCACCTTCGATTGAGTCCAGGCAAGCTCCAGATGAAGTCTTTGGCTTTGGTGAATTGTCTAGGTATGAAAGTGACCAAGTCCGATCACAAAGCTTGGAGGCTGGAAGCAATGGCTGGCCTGGTGAGGGGGCTTTTGCTGGGGAACTTCTCCTCTTGGTCTGGTGAAGGTGTAGGGTCAATCAATTTGAAGATTGGCTCACTGTGGTGAAGTGTCCTATTTTTTGGGTGGATTTTCAACTCAGAAATTGAGCTCACAGAGAGGGTTTTAGGGCTAGATTTCAGTGGAGATCAAGTTCTCTATGTCTGGAGAGGGGTCTGGAATGATTTTGGCAGAGTTTTGGTAAGCTTTGGTTCAACTCCTCCTTTGGCCGAGAGGTGGTGGTGTTTAAATAGAGGTGGCTGGAGAGCTTCCCAGGGGCAATTGGAGGCTGGGATCAGCTGCTTATGAGAGGAGAAGAACAGCCATGGTGTCCATTTGGGTTGGGACAGCTCAACCAGGGAGATTTGAAAAATTTGGCTCACATGGAGCTATCGGCCATGGTGTTTTCCGGTGACCTAGGCGGCTGGCTGGCAGGGTCAGGTCACCATCTTGACTCAGTGAGTCCAGGGATTGAGTTTGGTGCAAGCAATTGGCTATTGCCATGTGTAAGGAGGTTTGATTAAAATGGCATGGGGCAAGGGTCATTTTGGCTTGATTTTGGTCAATTCATGTATTTGGGTTTGGTGCACACACCAAGGGACTGATTTGGGCTGAGGAAGGTCAGATGAGTCATCTGGTTTGGAGTGGAGAAGTCCCCATCCAAATATATTTGGATTAATTTTGCGTTAGGGTGGAACATAGGTATGGCTAATGACTTTTAGGGAGTGTTTAAAGGATCTCCTCCTTTTGCCATTTAGGGAGGGTTGACAATCCTAAGATTCTCATGGCTTCCATGTGGCTTAAGCATGGCTCCAAGGCTTATCTATGGCTTGCTCATGGCTTGGCTCAATTTCACGGAAATGGGTTATTTGGAATTTTGAAAATTTTGAATTCTTTTAATGGGATTTGTCATGATGCCATTTTGGTTTGATCAACATGATGGATTTTGGACATAGGGGTGGTCTTGATTGAATGGATGATCAATGAAGATGTCATGTGAGCTTTGGATTGATTTTGGGCTTTTGAAATGGTTTTGGATGAGCTTTTAAAGTGGTTTAAGGAAGTGGGCTTTTGGATTTTAAAATGGGCTTTTGGATGAAAATTTTTTGAAGGACCATGTCAAATAAATGTTGCAATTGGTTTAGGCATGTGTCATGAGTGGTTTGGAACAAGTATGGAGTGATTTTGAATTGAATTGGGTTTAATGTGGGGTCTTTTGGTAAAGGGGCCAAGGTTGGCCAAATTGGGCTAACTTGGGCTAAGGTTGGGCTAAAGTTGAATTTGATGTAAAATTAATGTTGAGAAATTTTCATGGGAGTGTCACAAAGAGTTTTCAACTTTGGTTGGACTTTGATTTTGGGATTTGGGCCCATTTGGGTTAGGTTTGAGCTTAGGTCAATTTAAGGGATGTTGGTTCTGGGTTAGGTATGGGTGGAGTTTAGGTTCAAGTTTTGGGCAAATCAAGTTAGCGTTTTGTTTATGGGGGTGTTAGGAAGGCTTTAGAAAAGATGTGGGGCCAATTGAGGTTGAATTGGGTTGGTTTGGGCTAGGTTTAGGCCATGGGCCAAAATTGGGCCTTACGCTTGAAATTGAAATTGGGCTCAAATGTCAATCAAATTGGACTTGAATTTGGTCTAAATTGATGTTAGGGATATTTATTTGAAGTTTAGAATTGAATTGGACCAGAATTCAGGTCAATTGGGGTGGTTTGGTTTGACATTGAGCTCACTTTGGTTAAAAATGGGTCAAATTGGGAGTTTTGGTAAAAGTGGGGTAAATTGGAAAAATTGGCCCATGGTGTAATTGAACAAAATGAATTTGAGAATATTTGGAATTTTCTGGAATTTTTTGGGAATTTTCTGAAATTTTGATTTTTTGGCTAAGAAGGACATTTTGGGTATTTTTGGAAATTTGGGGTATTTTTGGAAATTTTGGTATATTTGGCCAAAGATGGTCAATTTGAGTGATGGGAAATGTTTAGGATTGATTTTGAGGAATTTTGGGTAATTTAGGTGATTTTGCAAATTTTGGGTAGTTTCAAGGACATTTGATAGGTTTAGTGGGTGTAGGGCCCCGGGGGTCAAAAATTGAAATTTTGGAAAAATGAAGATTGATCAAATTTGAGTAAAATGGAATCACTTTGGTTGAGCCATGAAGCCATATTAAGCCCATATGAGCCATGAGAGGACTCATTTGGGGCATTCACTATGCTGTTCCTAACACTCTTAGTTAGGGGCTTAGGGGTTAAGGACCATCCATATGAATTACCTACATGAGTCAGGAAGTCAAGTTGGGTGAGAGTGTGGTTTTAGGACTTGGAATGTGTGTGAGAGTGTAGTGTATGTGCAAGTCAACCCTCACCAGACCAGGCCATCCAGGGTATTCCTAAGGCCAAAAAGTTCTATAGGGAACTCATCCTTTAAACCTCCACATTTGATTTCAACCCTCTAGGTGATTAGGGGTCTACAATCAAGCTTGTGGGGTTTGCAGGGAGTTAAGAAGTAGTTTGAATTTCTAAGTGGTGGGTTCCATTTGTAGTCCTCTAAGATTGGTCAAAGGAAAAGCCTAAGGCTAGATCCTAAGTACTAAAGAGAGAAGCAAAAGACCTCATAAAAAATGAGGTCAACAAATGGACCCTTAATAGGTGTGGTGTGCTAACCAAGCACACCACGCGTATTGGCGTTGAACGAAGAGACCAAAAAAACCAACACAGATTTCCAAGTGACAAACTTAGAACGAAGTAGAAGAATTTCCGCTGGGGAGTACCAGGTATATTTCCAAGACTGGAGATTCCTGAACTCTCGCTGGGGAATGGAAAAGGAGGTGAACTCCAAATCACAAGATATGGGGAATTCGATTTAGATTCCAGTTTACTTTTAAATTTCAAGTTTCAATGTGTGAGTTTGGATTCGATTGTAGTTTAATTTAAAAATCAATTTAAGAAAATTTTGAATTTGAATTTTGGATTTGAAATGAGAATTGAAACCTGGATTTCAACCTCGGGATTGCGAAAAGAACTGGAATTTAGGTATCAGCCTCGGAGTGAGAATCAGAGTTTAAAAATCAAAAAAAAAGGATGAGAATCAGAATTTAGGTACTGATTTCGAGAGAGTGAGATTTGAAATTTAAGTATCAAAACCTGAAAGAGAATCAAAATTTAGGTATCGATCGAAAAGGATGAGAATCAAAATTTAGGTACTAATCATGAAATGTGAGTCGGAATTTAGGTACCGACCTCGAAGGAAGAGAACTGGAATTTAGGTACCAGTCTCGAAATTTTAGAATTGAAATTTAGGTATCAACTCGAAAGAGAATCGAAATTTAGGTATCGATCTCGAATGAGAGTCAGAATTTAGGTACCGACCTAGAAGGAAGAGAACTGGACTTTAGGTACCAGTCTCGGAATTTAGAATTGAAATTTAGGTATCAATTCGAAAGAGAATGGAAATTTAGGTATCGATCTCGAATGAGAGTCGAAATTTAGGTACCGACCTCGAAGGAAGAGAACTGGAATTTATGTTCTAGTCTCAGAATTTAGAATTGAAATTTAGGTATCAATTCGAAAGAGAATCGAAATTTAGGTATCGATCTCGAATGAGAGTCGGAATTTAGGTACCGACCTCGAAGGAAGAGAACTGGAATTTAGGTACCAGTCTCGGAAATTTAGAATTGAAATTTAGGTATCAATTCGAAAGTGAATCGAAATTTAGGTATCGATTTCGAAAAGAGATGAGAATTGAAATTTAGGTATCAATCTCAAAAATTGAGTCAGAATTTAAGTACTGACCTCGAAAGGAGAGAACTGGATTTTAGGTACCAGTCTCGAAAGAGAATCAAAATTTAGGTATCGATCTCGAAAAGAGAGTCAGAATTTAGGTACTGACCTCAAAAGGAGAGAACTAGAATTTACGTACCAGTCTCGAAAATTTGAAAGAGGACTAGAAGTTAGGCTCTAGCCTCGAAGACTTATCTGTATGAAGAGGAACCCAGTCTCATGCCATCATAACCAAATCGAACAAAGTTCGTGACTCCGTGTCAATAGAACTAGTTGATCCTCTAAGACACAAAAGAAAGAGAACTGAAAGGAGCTGGTAAGTGTACCAAGCTGAAAAGACTTGATTTAGAAATAAGTCGAGAAAAATATTCAAATTTCAAAAGAGTTTCAAACAGATTTCGATTGAGGAAAGAACTGAAAGGTTCGAATCTGAGGATTCAGATCGGAATTCAATTTGAGATTTAGATTTTTTTGTTTGTCGTTTAACGATCCCATTTTTTTATTTCTGTTATTTATTTAGTGTTTATGTGAATTTGAAGTTCATTTTAATATTCAAATTTTTAGGAAAAATTCTCATTTAATTTCTTTTCTTTTCTGTTCTTCATTCAAAGTTCATTTAACTCTAATGGCGTTTCCCAGTCAATTTGCACAAAAAGAGGTGAAGGCAAAATATAACGTAGTCATTTTCATTCCAACTTGCTGAAAGTACATCATACAACTTGATCTAGTCATGATGACATTTTCCTCATAAATTTAATGTCTCATACAATCCATGTAAATCCAAAACAGACTGTGTAAACTTCTTGCTGATCCATCTAAAAGTTTCTGTCAAAAATCCATGTCTGAATAGTAAGAAAAATGGGCCATAACATCACCTTCCAAGCCATCCCTGGCAGGAATGCCTCATGGATGTGCATTGGAGGTGTGCTATCTCCCATGTAACTCACAGCTCGTAGGGCCGGAGACTCCAATTCTGGATCTGGCTGAAAATGGTAAGGAATTTTTCTGTCGTCTATTCTTCTAAAAGTAACTGAGATCCGCTCCACAGACACTCCTGGAATGCAATGCTTCGCAACGTCTACTCCGTTTCCTTTTAACACCAGGACGGAACCTACCAGTAGTGGTATCTCCACCGGCCCTCGGAACTCACTGGGGCCTGTAATCCGGAGGTTAGATCCGAACATGATGTTGCACTGTTTGACGAATGATACTGTGCAGAAGGGTCTAACAAAGTCATGATGGTCTATATGCGGCGATATGCAGTCGCCTTCCTTGTAGATGTTAATAATGCAGCTGTTGGGTACGCAATCTGCAAGCAATACCCTCCATGTTATCATCCTTTTTACCATTCTCTTGATGAATCTTGGTATTGGATCCACCTCACTACGACGGAGTATCCTTGGTGGATTTCCTTTCCTGTCTGTGGCAAAATTGTAGCAACATCCGCATTGGATTGTAACTCTTCCCTTTCCTGGCATCCATCTTCGGGGTTCTGAATAAGTTTTTCCTCTCAGGCGGCCAGCTCGACCCATTTTCTGCAATTCAAGGATGCAGTCTACAATTTGTTGTTGCTCACAATCTGAGAAAACATCTGTACGCAGCTCGAGGTCTTCAAAGATGTTGACCCTCTTGTTTCCAATTCTTTCAAAGTATTCAAAGGTTTTCTTCTCAACTAGTTGCATTTTCTCCAGCTCGTATTCCGGGATTATCTGAAGTCCTCAGTGTCTAGTAACATACTGCGGGATGTATGGCTCAACCCCAGTACATTCTTCTGCATGTCCTGGCTCCTTGGGGATAGTCTCCATAGGGACATCCTCCGGGGTTGCTTTCGCAACAAGACTCTTCGGATCCGGTACGTATGCTCGGCGTCGAGGTACCTACTCTATTTCTGCTTTTCTTGGTATTTCTTTTATCTGTTCCGACCTTCTTGGAATTGACTTTCTTCTTTCTGGTTCCTGACGAACCGGTCTCCTTGGAGCATTTGCTCTAACAGTATCCATTGTCTGTTCATGTTGATCTTCTGCTAACTTGGTCAACATTTTGCGAATGCGACGATTCTTATTTCTTCGCTGGATAGCAGTGAGAGTAGCTCTCCTTACCCCTTGAATTTCAGCGGGTACGGCGCTGACAAGCCTACCCTCTGTTGTGGCAACCACAGACTTAATTTTCTTATCTTCTTCAGTTGCATGTGCGGCGTTTGCTTTTCTTTTCTTGTTGCTGGATTGGTGGCTCGGGCCACCCATTTTCATCACCTGTCTCGTCGTGAAGTTCTTCTCGATCAACTGGGATCCAATCATTTTCTTCGTATTGTAAGCCGGCTGGTGTGAAGTCTGAGTCAATCTCTATCACTGCTCTATCCCTCACCCTCTTTTCATCAAGTGCTAGACTCACGCCATTTCTAAAGTTTAGAACCAACCGTCCGTTCGACATTTCCCTGCGAAAAAACAAGGAAATGATCAGGGGCTGTACTAAGAACAAGAACAATAAGAAAACCACTTCAAAATTCTTATTCACTTCTTTTAATTTTAAAGGAAGTAGGAAGATATGAGAAAATATCAGGAATGAATGGATTTAAAAGGAAAGATTAACATTTTATTATTACGATTTCCCATGTTTTCTTTTTAACATTTTCGTTGATGAGATTTTTTTTATCATTCATTTTATTTTGTTTTGGGTTCGGACCCAGTCGCAAAGTGATTACTTCACCCGTGTTTCTAGGGATAAGATTATACTTTAGAGGCCACCCTTCAAAACATCAGGTTGCGTAATACTTCACCCGTGTCCATTGATTGGAAGCATGGGTCGTTCTCCACAGCAATTCACCAGTTGGTTGGAACCTCCTGAGTAGACTATCTCGACCACGAACGGCCCTTCCCATGTTGGTTCAAATTTAGCACCTATTTTGCGATGTGCAAGAATATGTCTTCTGAGAACCAAAACCAAGTCACCGACTTTGAATGTCCTGGGACGGACTAATTTATCATGGGCCTGGATCATCTTGGCTTGATACGCGTTCCAAATTCCAGCCGCGCGGAAAGTCTTTTCCCTTCCAAGCATTCCAAATTTTCCAGTCGTAGTCTAGCATTTTCTTCTGTAGTGATCTTTGTGCAACTGCAATTCGGAGTGAAGGAAGCTGAACTTCCACGGGCAAGACGGCCTCGGACCCGTACACTAAAGCGTAAGGCGTAACCTGAGTAGGAGTCCTAAAAGTCGTCCTGTAGGCCCATAAGGCTTCTAACAACTTCTCGTGCCAATTTCTCTTGTTTTCGTCCAAAGTTTTCTTTAAAATTTGAACGAGAGTTTTATTAAAAGCCTCAACCAAGCCGTTTGCTCTTGGGTAGTAGATCATTGAGTATCGCCAATCGATCCCGTGTCTTCTGACAAAATTGTTGATCTTTGTACTCTTGAACGCGGACCCATTATCTGAAATGATCCTGCGCGGTACCCCAAAATGGTAGACAACTTGGTTCTTGAAAAACTGTAGCACGTGGTGTGCCTTCACTTCTCTGAGTGGTATAGCTTCTGCCCATTTAGAAAAGTAGTCTGTAGCTGCAAGAATGAAGCGATGTCCTCTTGAAGAAGGCGGTTCTATCGGACCCACTATATTTGTGCCCCAACACTCAAATGGCCACGACGTGATTGTCGGATGTAGCACATTTGGAGGTTGGTGTAGAACCACTCTGTGCACTTGGCACTGGTGACAGCTTTTGGCAACTTTCATACAGTCGGTCATCATTGAGGGCCAGTAGTACCCTAGCCTTTTAATCTTTATTTTCATTTTCGGACCCGACTGATGAGCGCCACAAAGTCTTGAATGCACTTCTTTGACGATTTCACGAGCCTCGGACCCGCTCAGGCATCTTAGCCGCATCTGATCAAAAGACCTTCTATATAATGTATTGTTTATCAATGCGTAAGACAGAGTTCTTTTCTTGATTTGATGGGCTATCGACTTATCGTCTGGTAAGTTTCCTGTTTGCAAGTAGTCTATTAGTGGCTGCCGCCAATCTTCTGTATTTTCTGTCACTGCTGCAATTATTTCTTCTACTTTTTCTGCTGATTTGTAAATTGTATCCATGTCGAGCTGTGAGAGAACTTGACGTCCCTGGACTGAGACTTCAACTGACTCATCCTGTAAGCAGGCAAATACTTTTGCAAGTCGAGCTAACGCATCTGCAAGAGCATTTTCTCTTTTGGGAATCTTCTAGATTGTTACGTTTGGAATTTGCTCCAACAGTTTCATGGCATACTGAAAGTACTGCTCAAGTCTTGGTTTTAGAATTCTGTATTGTCCGGCGACTTGTTGAATGATCAACCGAGAATCTCCATAGATGTTGATATCTGTTATCTTCATCTGAATAGTTAATTCCAGTCCGGTTATAAGGGCTTCGTATTCTGCCTCGTTGTTTGTACACAGTTTTGTTAGATGGTAGGAATACCTTAACATCCCCAGCTCCGGTGTTTTAAAGATTAGTCTGATTCCTGCCTTACCGGGCACTATCATTTGCGATTCTTTATCTTTCTATGCTGAGGACGCACTGTCGAAGTATAGTTCCCAATGTCGATCATCAGGGTCTTCTAGGCTCATTATTTGTTTGTCAGGCAAATCGTCATCGAGAGGCGAATCCGCCGGTAAAGGGTGTGTTGCGAGGAAGTCTGCTAGGACTTGTCCCTTTACGGCGCGAAGAGGAATGAAAGTTATGTCAAATTGCAATAGTATTATCGACCACCTGGCAAGTCTGCTAGAAAGCGTAGGTTGGGTCATCAAGTATTGCAACGGATTAACTCTTGAAATAAGGTTGACCTTATGAGAAAGCATGTAATGCCTGAGCTTTCGAGCGACGAAGATCAGAGCCAGACAATGCTTCTCAATCGGAGGATACTTTACTTCCGTTGGGATTAGACGACCACTTAGGTAGTAGAGAGTATTTTCTTTTCCCTCATCATTGACCTGGGCTAGCAGGGCTCCAAGAGAATCGTCTAATGTCATGGTATAAAGTATCAACGATCTACCTGAGACTGGGCTGCTAAGACAGGAGGTGTCATTAAATATTGCTTAATGTCCTTGAAAGCCCGCTGGCATTTCTCATCCCAAATGAATTTGGCGTCCTTTTTAACTAATGCTGAGAAGGGCTGACACCTACCTGACAAGTTCGAGATAAAGTGTCGAAGATATGCCAACTTCCCCTGAAAGAATCGTAGTTGTTTCAAAGTTTTGGGAGGAGGCATTTATAAGATAGCTTTAATCTTCTCCGGATCGATTTCAATCCCGCGATGTCGGTCAACAAATCCTAAGAATTTCCCGGAGGTGACGCCGAAGGCGCATGTTAAAGGATTCATCTTAAGTTTAAATTGTCTTAGTTGCTCAAAAACAATTCTCAAATCATACAAATAATCTTCTTTTAGTTTGCTCTTGATGACCACATCATCAACGTAACACTCGACTTGGTTGTGAATGAGATCATCAAAAATCTCCGTCATCGCTCTTTGGTACGTTGCTCCTGCGTTCTTTAGTCCGAATGACATTACTGTGTAGCAATACACTCCGATCGGCATTCTGAAGGTCGTGAGCTTTTCATTTTCTGGTGCCATCTTTATCTGGTTGTATCTCGAAGATCCATCCATGAATGAGAAGATTTCATGTGTTGAAGCGATGTCGATCATCAATTCTGGAATTGGTAACGGGAATTCGTCCTCTGGACATGCTTTATTTAAATCTCTGAAATCTACACAGATTCTGATCTGACCATTCTTCTTTTTGACTGGTACCACGTTGGCTAACCAAGATGGGTATTGTTCTTCACGGACAAATTTAGCGTCTATTAGCTTCTTAACTTCGGCTATTACTTGTTGCTCAATTTCTAGACGCATTCTTCTGGGGGCTTATCTGACTGGAACGGAAGTAGGATCCACTCCTAGCCTGTGAACTGCGACTTCTGAAGCTAATCCTGGCATTTCGTCGTAACTCCAAGCAAAACAGTCCTTGAATTCTAACAGTAGCTTGATTATTTCCTCAGAGTCTTCTTTATTGAGTAAGGAGCTAACAAAGGTAGGCCTAGGTTCTTCGCTAGTACCTAAGTTAACTTCCATTAACTCGTCTATTGTAGATTTGATTTCTTCCTCGAATTCTGATGGAGCATCGCTGATTGGTAAATCATCAAGATCTTCTGAAGCTTCCAAGCACTCTTTATTAGGTTCGCAAGTGACAACCAAGCAAAATCCTGTTTCATCAATTGATCCTACTGTGCCGAATCCGAGACCATGTTTTGAATTGGGAGGCCGACCAGCATTATTCCATAATTTTTCAAAGTGTTGTGATCGGCCTTTTATCCATTGTCGAGGTAAGACACAACGTTGAATTAAATTTTGAACACAGGGAGAGTACCACACAAAGAGTAATTCCATTAATTCAGATGAAGTAACATCTTCAAATTGTACATCTTTTTCAGTATTGGAAGAAGAAGCACCACGGTAAAACTTGATTGGTTTAGTACCACCACCATGCACTTCCTTGATCACCATACCCTCGATCTTATTAGAATGGATCGGGGTCAGGTTCATAGTACGTACATAATGGTTAATCTTCTCGTACATTGATTTATATTCTTCATTCTTTTCATCTTCGAGAGAAATCTTGAATTGTGGTTTCTTTTGACTTATTGTCACAGCTTCTTTCTCAATTTCTTCTTCTTCTTCGGAACTGTTCTCCCAATCAACATTGATGACCGGTTTCTTCTGTCCAACTGTTCCAACATTTCTTCCACGTCCTCGTCCCCGGCCTCGACCTTGGGTGCGAGTTCTAGAGAAATTTTCACCATCTCACTGTAAGGGAGTGGTGAGTAACTGTTGGACTAGAACTTCAGGTTCTTCATCGTCTCGAATTTCTTTTGCTTTATCTGGTATGGTATTTCTGGAAAAGATTGTTTTCTTCGGGGCGCGTAGTAGGCTGCATCTTCATGAATTACAATTTCATGCACGGAGAACGGTTTCAAATCACCTTTGATGCACTGTTCCCGCCTTTGTAATACTTTATGCACTGGTGCAGAGACGATGGTACCATCTGGTTTTCATGGATCCATGGTCGACCCAATAGAGCGTTGAACGATGTTTTAGAATCAATTATGTGGAATTTTGCGGTTGTCTTTGCTAAATCACCGATATTCATTAGTAGTGTTATCGATCCAAGAACTCTTTCTCCTTTTTGATTGAAGCCTCCTAATAACATCTTGTCTGCTTCAAGCTCGCGAGCATCAATTTCCAAATATGCTAGCGTCTGAAGATTCAAAATGTTGATTGATGCTCCCGGATCAACTAACACTCTCGATAGCGTAAACTTTCCAATAGTGACTGAAATGTATAACGGTCGGTTGTGATCAGCTGTTCCCAGTAAAAGATCATTGTCCGTGAAGGTAACACCTCGCTGTTCTCTTAACGAGCAAACCTCGTCGAAGGAATTACTGGCCATTTCGGTTAAACAAATCTCCGGATCAAGTAAAGCCTCGATCGTAGCTTCTCTCATCTCCTTCGACGGGATCGGAGCGTCGTATATGCTTAGTTTGGTCGGTAGCTTCCCGAGATGGGCTAGCACGTTGTAGTCCACTTTATTACTATGTTCCTCGGTTTCTTCCCGAATGGGCAATTCTTCTGCTGGGGTTGGCTCTTCCTGAGCAACCACCTGCTTTCCTTTATCCTTTGGACCCATTCTCGGGGGTTGAACTTTTCCACTTCTTGAATTTAATTCAGTTATTTCTTCTGAATCTGGTGCTGAATCTGCTAGTGTATCCACTTGAATTGGAATGTCTGGCTCTTCTGGCATTGCTTCGGAATCTGATAACTCCAATTCTATCGCAATTGGAGCTCCTCGAAATTCATAAATGGATTTGTTGCTTGTCGAGCATTCGTAGCCTCCTTTGTGAACATTTTCTTCGTCGTGGTCGTCGAGGTTGTGTATGATTTGAGAATCGTTATTTGTATTGGAATCGAGATTCGGTTTAAGCCGGTTATCGTTAGTTACGTAATCGTTTGAAATAGTCAAAACGTAGCGAACGCCATAATCCTTATCATTATAAGATCCCGCCGAAGCGAGCAGATAATCATACAGAGTCAGGAGTTCGAGGGATTTCTTCCCCGAATCGGAAACAACCATCCTAGGATAAGCAGCCCCTAGTCTACCCTTGAGAGCCTCAGTCTTCTTTTCTACCACGATCTTCTCCTTCTTCTGGGGCGGTTCTTCAATCGCAAGTGATAGTGCCGGCTCGACAGGTTTCAAACTCTGAGTTGAAGCGCGTACCGAAGCGGTCTGGATGTGATCCAAAATTTTCTTTGAAGACTTTGTCCAGACGGTACTCCATCCATCATTGGTCGTGTACGGGTCTATCGGAACAATTGGATCCGTTGAAATAACATTTACAGAACCTCCTTTCTGGGGTTTCTTCATGTATTCCTTTGGGATCGTTATGTTCCCTCTCTGGAGATTGTCATCATGCCAACACTTGAAAGTGATGCAATCCTCTATCTTGTATCTGAGCATTGCAATAGTTCAGATGATCTTTCTTATTGACTTCCTCCGGCTTCTTGGGTTGTGGCAGCTGAAAATCCGGTGTCTTCATTAAGCTGTGGAACATCTTCGCTACCGCTTCAGTTTTGAATGGATATTCTCTATTTAGAAGTTCTATTAAGGTACGCGATGAACGAGGCGGTTATTCATAATGCTGAGGCGACTGATAGCTCGGATGAGGTTGCTGATAGCCCTACCGAGGTTGCTGATAGCCCTGCTGAGGTTGCTGATAAGTCTGTTGCGGTGGTTGATAACTAGACTGTGGCCACTCTGACTGCATCTGAACCGGCTGCTTGCCTTTATCTACTGCCGCAACGATTCCAGATTTCTTTTCGAATGTTTTCACGGGCTTCTACTTATTGTTCTCGTCCGTGAAACTTAACTGCTTTGCCTCTTCTTGCAAGCTCCCGACCTTACTAAGCAACTTCTCGAAAGTCCTGATTGCAAATCCTTTAAGGAGGAGTGCTATCAGGCCATGGATACTTTTAAGTAGGATGCCGACTGCATGTTGTTCTTGAAGCTGTGGTTCACACTTCATGCTTAGGTTTCTCCATCGAAGTATGTAATCCACTAAAGTATCATTCGGCTTTTGTTGCTCCACCACTAGATCACCGATAGTGATGTAGTGCTGAGCCCCGACAAATCGTTTAACGAAGAGATTTTCTAGTTCTGAAAAGGTCTTTACTGAACCATTCGACAATTCTGCGTACCAGTCGAAGGCAATCCCTGATAAACTGCTGACGAACTAGCGGAAGAGTAGAGCGTCACTTCCACCGGCATTGCAGCAACTAGCACGAAAATGTGCGACATGCTGCCGAGGGTTTCCCGTTCCATCAAAAGTCTTAAACAGAGGTGGTACAAAGCCTTTCGGGTATTGGACTGCATCGAACTCTTCGGGGTAAGGTCTACCCGTCTGAATAGATGCTCCACTCTTGGATTGTGCTTGGGGCTTCTCGCACGTGCTCGTTCTACCATGCTCTTAATGTCCTTTTCCGGAATCATGCTTTGTGCGGGATCTTTCTTTGGTTTTTCATCTCCGTTGATGGATGTGATCTCTTTTCCTCCATCCGCAATATGGATAATTTCGGGGGTGTCTCTTTCGAGGTTGTACTCGACTCTGGAGAGTGGCTAAGGCAGCAGCCATCTCTTCCATCCTCTTTGCCATCTAGGAAATTGTCTCGTCTCTTTCCTGAAGTTGTGCCCTCATTACTTCCGGTTCATCTCTTTCTGCAGCTACTGGAGCACCTTGTGAAGCGGATGATGCTCGCGTTTCAACCATGTTGATCTCAGCATACTCCTCATCCATGAACTCTGATGAGTCAACTTCATCTTCTAGTTTTTCTTCTCTTTCTTTTGCTAACCGTCGGATGTCGGTCCTTAACTTGTCCATGGCATCCTC
Source organism: Papilionanthe hookeriana x Papilionanthe teres (assembly GCA_022702705.1). Classification (NCBI taxonomy): domain Eukaryota; kingdom Viridiplantae; phylum Streptophyta; class Magnoliopsida; order Asparagales; family Orchidaceae; genus Papilionanthe; species Papilionanthe hookeriana x Papilionanthe teres. Next base: position 116,760,519 of record CM040431.1, read on the forward strand.
TAGTGGCCTTTTCCGCACGGTCTCACAGTTGACTCGTGACGGTTATTGAACTTTCTTTCTGGGAGTCCCCTTTATTGCAGTAGCACTTTCTTCTGATTCAAGTCTCCTGACGAGACTTTTCTTCTCAGGACATTGTTTTGGTCATAGCTCGCCAGTAGTAGGTCGCCATACCATCCTTCTTGCGACTGGAAGCCTAGGACCCGATGATCCGCTCGGCTATATGCTCTGGAAGGTGGTATCCTCCCTAATTTGTAGACCTGATACAACAACGGGTGAACTGGTTTTTATCTTCTTCTTTGGTTTCTCTGTGGAAGCAACAGGCTCTATTTGCGGTCCGAGGCGGGATTTAGCTGGCACTCGTCCTATCCTTCTTAAGATTTCTGACACGCGGCATCTTTCTTTCTTTGCCAATCTTTCTATCACAGCTTGCAGTCGGGCCAATGGCGTAGTCTTATCCCTTTTCCTCTTGTAATTGTTGTAGTACGCAGGTCAGGGTAATGCAACGGAGATCCTACAGACATTCTCTTCATCTGATGCGGCAGAGAGGGTGAAACCTGCTCCCTTCCAACAAAGGTATATACTCAGGCAGTTCTTCTCTTTCCTCAGGAATTTCTTCTAGAAAAGCAACTTCGAGCGGCTACGGCTTTCTCGATCTTGGCGATCTTTCTGTTTCAATTTCTTCTTTGAGTCCGAGTTAGGGGTGCAACTCTTGAACTGGACCCAATCTCAAAAACAGATGGTATTGTAGCAAAATTTGTACCCTCCACGGTGACGAGTGCTCATCACGGACTTGGATTTCCTTCCCCTTTAATTTGGCAGAAGTCGGGGTAGGTGCAGAGATGACTAGACCGGTGGGGGTAGAGACAACAGTTCTCCTACGAACACTAGTACTCCTTTCAGCTGAATCCTTTGCAAGGGAGGGAATTCTCGAGTCGATTTCAAGTTGAACTCAATCACGGGCTCTTCAGTTTCTGACACTTTATCCATTAATGTGAAGAGAGTGACTTCAGCGAACTTGATATCTGTGTTGCTGAATCCTTGTCCGAAACAGATGATTCCACTGTCGGGCGACTCATCCTTGTAAACGGCGAAGTCCATTCCATTGGTGAAGGAGAAGATTAACTTTGGGGCGATCATTTTCGCAAGGCGGATTCCAAATGTCAGTCCCGAATTATGCTTCTTTCCGTCGTAAAGTTTAGGAAGAAAAAAAAAGAGTCCGAACACATTTTCGTTTATCTTAGTGTATTGGTGATTTTTAAAAGAGATTGTTTATTAGAAGGTTGTTTATTAGCGAGTTCGTTTGTTAGAAACAAAACGATTGATGGAAAAAGGTTATAGAAAAGGTAAAGGGCTAGATTTAGGATTGGAAAGGAAGAGAAAGTCTTATGCAAGACTTCTCGACTTGAAGGACCGCTCCTAAACTAACGCCTATTGGGAGTCCACCCCACCTCAGAAAAGAGGTAAAAGGATCTCGGAACCTCTCCATTTATGGGGTGTCTAAACAGTGGCTCCTAAATCCGAGAGGAGTTGGCTATACTCGTTCAAGACAGAAATGAACGGGGTATTCCAACGGAAGAATGGTAGTTTGCTCCACTAGGGACATGGATACACTATCGATTTATGAAAGCAAAACCATTTGATCAAAATGGAGAGAGGAACTAGTCCCCAGCGGAGTCGCCATAAGTTGTATGGCTTATTTTTGGGTTGTGTTTTATTTTGAAAAGGGGTTGCCTACAGAAGTCGTCGGCGAATTTTAAATTTTAAATTTAATTTAAATATATAAATATAATTTAGAAAGTAGCATTTGATTTTGAAAATAACTTTAAATTTGAAAGTTTTAAGATATGAAATCAAATCGATCTCACATCCTGAATAGTTTATTAAAACGAGCACCGCACCACAAACCGTGTATTTATCCCGAGGAATAGACACACTGCTTGATGATGGGGCTCGATTAAATAAACTAAATGATTTGTGACATCTGTTTAGTCTGCGAACCAATTTTATAAGCCGACAAGTTCCCCTGCTTATTATAAAGGAATTAAGCAGGGTTAATATTACCTAGGTTCTTAAAGTTCACTATAAGGACAAGCCCCTATAGTTAATTACATCTTAAATGATGAGAATCATTTAAGAAAACTCTTCATAATGATTAGTGGTTTTGCTCTCAAGAATTTTAAAGTTTAAGGTTTCAAAGGATTGAATTTTGGAATTTCAATAGGGAATGAATCAAGTTTGGAACAGTTAATTTCAAGAGTCCAAAGGAAGAAAAGTAGGAGAAGCTGAGGATCCAAGAAGAATCTTGGCAACTTCCCAAACTATCCTATTGTTTGGCTTCAATTTAAGAATTTATTTAATATTGCAATCCTGCCAATTTTAATTAATTAGGACTTATATTTGTATGACATGATCATACAAATAACCTGGAAGATATGAGGGTTTATGTCGTAGCGAACGACTACCTCGGAGTCCTAAGATCGGTTAGGGCTTAATTTGCATAACATGATTATGCAAATGCCTAACGAAGAGTTGAGGATTTATGCTGCACTAGGCAAACTACCTCGAAATCCTATGGCTTGGTTATTTAATTCTAAGAAAGTTTTACTGAAGTAAACACAAGTTTTACTGACGAAGATGGCCGTCCTGCCCACAATGCTCCGAGCTCCTTGTTGTTGCAGAGGTTTAGTTTTAGAAGTCATAAATTAGGAGATGAGAGAATTATTTTGGTTTAGAGAAAATTTTAAAATCCAAGTGTTTTTAATATTTTAATTAAAACAAATATTAAAATTGTTTAAACAGAACCGATTAAGATCCCACGGTTCAGTGATCCCGGCACCGTTATTTTCATTGAATTCACTTAGTCCAGATGAATTTGCTAAACTGAACTGAATGAATTCCACACTTTCATTTAGACCGTGGGAAATCCCGTTAGCAACACGTGGGTTACATCATCCGAGGTATTCCCGATCATTCAACGAGACGTTTTAGTTTAGTTGCAATTATAGTTTTGTTGTTCTGTTTGTGATTAAATTTTGAGTTGTTTTATATTTGGGAATGTTGTGGCGGTGAATTTTATCTTGCAATGAATTTTAATTTAGTTTTGGTTTCAGTTCAGGAACTATCATAAAGGTTTTGTTTTCATGCAACAGTCTTGTTTAACATGCAAGAAAAGTAAAGTACAGTGCATGTAAGTAAATTGCAATAAAGCAAATTGCAATAAAATAAAAGCGTACCTGGAGGGTCTTCCCGTCATCCCAAGCTGCACTTAAAACACATGTTAAGGCATTTAAATATTTCAACAAGTACCTAGGTAAAGCTAAGGGAAGGGTTTTCGTTTTAATTAATCATGTCATTTGATTAATTAAAATATTGAAAATCAAATTATTAGTCAATTTAATTAATCAAAATAATTATTTAAAATTAATTTGATTAATTTTTTGTCATTGTAGGTTTTAAACATGTCATTAGTTATTTGATCAAAAATTGATCATTTTAACCAAAATTGACTTTTTAGGTCATGTGTTGACCCATTGGGTCAATAAGGTTGGTGATAGGGTCTGAATTGGTTATTTTGACCAAAATTGTCATTTTAAGTCAAAAGGTTGACCTGTGGGGTCAACAGGGTTGGTCATAGGGTCTGGCTGACCATTTTGACCAAAATTGACTTTTTAGGTCAAAAGGTTTACCTATGGGGTCAACGGTGTTGGTCATAGGGTCTGGATTGATCATTTTGACCAAAGTTGACTTTTTAGGTCAAAAGATTGACCTATGGGGTCAACAGGGTTGGTCATTGGGTCTAGTTTGACCAATTTGACCAAAGTTGACTTTTAGGTTAGAAGGTTGACCTATAGGGACAACAGGGTTGGTCATTGGGTCTGGTTTGTCCAATTTGACCAATGTTGATTTTTTTAGGTCAAAAGGTTGACCTATGGGGTCAACAGGGTTGGTCATTGGGTCTGGTTTGACCAATTTGACCAATGTTGACTTTTAGGTCAAAAGGTTGACCTATGGGGTCAACAGGGTTGGCCATTGGGTCTAGTTTGACCAATTTGACCAATGTTAACTTTTTAGGCCAAAAGGGTGACCTATAGGGTCAACAGGGTTGGTAATTGGGTCTGGTTTGACCATTTTGACCAATGTTTACTTTTTAGGTCAAAAGGTTGACCAATGGGGTCAACGGTGTTAGTCATTGGGTCAGATATGACCAATTTGACCAATGTTGACTTTTTAGGTCAAAAGGGTGACCTATAGGGTCAACAGGGTTGGTCATTGGGTCTGGTTTGACCATTTTGACCAAAGTTAACTTTTTAGGTCAAACGGGTAACCTATAGGGTCAACATGGTTGGTCATTGGGTCTGGTTTGATTGATTTGACCAAAGTTGACTTTTTAGGTCAAAAGGTTGACCTATGGGGTCAACAGGGTTGGTCATCTGGTCTGGTTTGACCATTTTGACCAAAGTTGACATTTTAGGTCAAAAGGGTGACCTATGGGGTCAACAGGGTTGGTCATCGGGTCTGGTTTGACCATTTTGACCAAAGTTGACTTTTTAGGTCGTCATTGGGTCTGATTTGACCATTTTGACCAAAGTTGACTTTTTAGGTCAAAAGTGTGACCTTTGGGGTGTTGACCTCATTTTTGATGAGGTCTTCTCTTCCCTCTTTAGTGTTTAGGATCTAGCCTTAGGCTTTTCCTTTGACTATCTTAGAGGACTAGAATTGGAACCCACCCTTTAAAAGTTCAAACACCTCTTGACTCCCTGCAAACCCCATAAGCTTGACTGTAGACCCCTAATCACCTAGAGGGTTGAAATCAAATGTGAAGGTTTAAAGGATGAGTTCCCTATAGGACTCTTTGGCCTTAGGACTACCCCAGGTGGCTCGGTCCGGTGAGGGTTGACTTACACACTCACTACACTCACACTCTACACTCTCACATACACAATCCAAATCCTATAACCACACCTTACCCCAACTTGACTCCCTGACTCATGTAGGTAATTCATATGGATGGACTTTAACCCCTAAGCCCCTGATTAAGAGGGTTAGGAACAACATAGTGAATGCCTCCAATGAGTCCTCTCATGGCTCACATATGCTTAATATGACTTGATGGCTCAACTAAAGTGATTCCATTTCACTCATATTTGATCAATCTTCATTCTTCCAAAATTTCAATTTTTGACCCCGGGGACCCTATACCCATCGAACCTACCAAAAGCCCTTGAAATTGCCCAAACCCTCCAAAATCTCCAAATCACCCAAAAGTCCTCAAAATCAATCCTAAACATTTTCCCCCACTCAAATTGACTATCTCCAGCAAAAAATACCAAAATTTCTAAAAATACCCAAAATACCCTCCGAATTACCAAAATGCCCCTCTTAACCCAAAATTCCATAAATTCAGAAAATTCCTAGAAAATTCTAAAAAATACCAAATATTCCTAATTTCATTTTGTCCAACTACACCATGGGCCAATTTTGTCAATTTACCCCACTTTTACCAAAACCCCCAATTTAGCCCATTTTAAACCCAAATGAACTCAATGTCAAACCTAATCACCCCAATTGGTCTCAATTTTGGTCCAATTCAATTCTTAATTTCAATTCAGTATCCCTAATGTCAATCTAGACCAAATCCAAGCCCAATTTGATTGACATTTGAATCCAATTTCACTTTTGACCTTAAAGCCCAATTTGGACCCATGACCCAAACTTAGCCCAAACTAACCCAATTTAACTCCAATTGACCCCAAACCTTTTCTAAACTTTCCCTAACATCCCCATAAACAAAACACTGACATGATTTGCCCAAAATTTAAACCTAAACTCCACCCAAATCCAACCCAAAGCCAAAATGCCCACATTTGAGCTAAACCCAAACCTAACCCAAATGGCCCCAAATCCCAAAATCAAAACCCAACCAAAGTTGAAACCTATTTGTAACACCCCCATAAACATTTCCCAACATTAATATGACATCAATTTCAACCCTAGCCCAACATTGGCCCAAATTAGCCCAATTTGACCTATATTGGCCCCTTTACCAAAGAAGCCCAAATCCAACCCAATTCAAACCCAAACCACTTTAAATTTATTTCAAATCACTCATGACACATCCCTAAAGCAAACCCAACAATTATTTGGCCCAACCTTTTACAAGATTCCCATCCATAAACTTATTTTAAAAACCTAAGGCCCACTTCCTTAGGCCTTCCTAAAAAGCCCATCCAAAATGATTTCAAAAAGCCCAAAATCCATCTTAAAGCCCACATGACAATCCTCTATCATCATCCATTTGATAAAACCATCCCCTAAGTTCTAAATCCATAATGAAATAATTCCAAATCAAGCCATATCTCAAATCCCATCATATCATCCTTAAATTACCAAATTTTCTAAAACTCTTTTTCATGAAGTTGACTTAACTTTTCCCAAGCCAAAGGTGAGCCATGAAGCCATGCATGAGCCACATGTGAGCCATGAAAGCCTTGGAAACTTCACCATACCCAAAATGGCAAGAAGAGGGAACCCTTTGATGATCCTCTTAAGAGTGATTAACCACTCCCATGTCTCCCCTAAACCTTGCTTAAACTTAATTGTACTTGGATGGTGACCCTTCGCCACTAATTAAGCTGACCTAAACCACTTTCTCTTCGGCCCAAACTAGCCATGGGGAGGTGCACCTAGCCCAATCCATGCATTTAACCAAACTTAGCCAAAATACACCCTTGCCCCATTCCACTTTGATTCAAACCCTTTACACATGGCAGCAACCATTTGACTCCACAAACATCAAGCCCTGAGCCTCCTGACCCTAAGGGTGACCCATGCCTGCCGGCCAGCCACCTGGGTCGCCGAAAAACACCACACCCAAGAGCATCATGTGAGCCCAAGCTTGGAATTCTCACCTGCTGAGTTGCCCCATGCCCAATGGCCACCATGGCTATTCTTCTCCTCACCAGAGCAGCTGATCCCAAGCCTTAACTCCCCCTGGGAGGCCCTCCAGCCATGCCTATTTAAACACCACCTCTCTCGGCCATGGAAGAGGTGCTGAAACAAACCACACAGAAACTCTGCCAAAATCATTCCAGACTCTTCCCCACACCTGAAGAACTTGATCCCCACTGAAATCCCCCTGCCATTTCCTCTCTGTGAGCTCAATTTCAGAGTTGAAATTCAAGCCCAAAACCAGGACACTTCACCACAGTGAGCCAATCTCCAAATTGATTGGTCCTACACCTTCACCAGACCAAAAGGAGAAGTTCCCCAGTGAAAGTCCCCTCTCCAGGCCACCCCGTTGCTCCAGCCTCCAAGCTTTGTGATCGGTTGTGGTCACTTTTGTACCTAGGTAATTCACCAGGCCAAGGGACTTCATCTGGAGCTTGCTTGGACCCAATCGAACGTGACACAACTCTGAGATCAAAGCTTCACTTCTCTGAGCAAAGGTATGAACTCTCTCTTCTTCCCGAGCTTCTGGAGATTCTCTATTTCAAATGCCTTAATTTCAATGCATGTTTACCATATGGATGTCTTCGTCTCTTCAAGACAAATCCATAGAGCATAAGAACACAAAAATCTGTTGAGAATTGAGTGAGATCTTAAGGTTTTAGTGTGGACGGTCACGGGTTCACACCAGTCGTAGACAATGACCAGGAGCCGTCGGATCGAACATGTATCGAGCGGACGGTCAAGATCGAGCCGGACAGCGTAATGGTACATGAACCACGGGCCCTTGGCAGCTGAGTCGGATGGCGGCGTCGAACCAGAAAGCGCCGCGTGGCTGTTCGGAGATGCTAAGGATGATGCGGCGCCGATTCGGATAAATAGAAAAATAGGATTTTATGGATTTATTTAATTACCATAACTTAGAAAATCCATAACTTTGTGTAGAAAAATCCTAAAAACAAAAAAAAAATACCCTCTTGCTCAGTGAACAAAGGAGAATAATGTGGAAAAGAAATCAAGTAATTTCATTGAGTATTTTATTTTTAATGATTTATTTACTCCCTGCACTATTTCAATTCTCCATGCATATAGGAAATTCACCATGGCATGAGACCATAGGGCTTTTGAAGCCTATGAACTTGGGAACATTCCCTGAATATTCCAAGGTCAGAGGCCATCCCTATGAGAAGTTATTGATTTTTCAATTGCATGTTACTGTTTTGAGTATTTTAATTCTAATAATTATCATGTTGAGAAATAAATTCTAGGAAAATTTGGTGATATTTCTTATGACCAGAGGAACCTAGGAAAAACAAGTTTTGAGTTAATTCACTTGGAATAATCTTAATTGGCCTAAACACCCAAAATTGACCTTTAATTAATTAGCGTTAAATATACATCAAATTGACTTGAAAATAATTCTCCACTGTCCTTTAGGGTCAGGAGAGTCTCACATAAAAATTTGAAACTAATTGGACTTGATTTGATCCACCAAATGACTTGGTTAAGCCCCATAAGTAAAATTAAACTTTAAAAATTCATAACTCACAAAATACTTTTCAAAAATTCACAAAAATGGTTTTGGAGCTTCTCTGATATCAGAGGAACTTAGGAAAATTAAAATTGTAAATTTCTAAAAAAGTTGATTTTTATCATTATTTTAATATTTTTAATAATTAAAAAATAATAAAAATCATAAAAATATTAAAAGTCACCAAAATGTCACATATTGAATTCTAATTACTTAGGAACAAACCAAATATTTTTCTTATGTCCCTAGGATAAGATATTGAATTTTAAAGGCTTAATGTAATTTTTAATATTAAAAAATGTATTTTCCAACTTTTTCACTAAAATAATTCTAATAAATCAAACAAAAATCAGAAAAATACAAAATTTGTTTTTTTGAACTCCTTGAGGTTAGAGAGATTTAAAAAAAAATATAAAATCCATTTTTCAACTGTGATTTTATTTTAAATTTAATTAATACTCCAAAACTCAAAATAATTCTAATAAATAAAATATAATTAAAAAAATCATCAAAATTGGTCCAAATGGTCCTTTAGTCATTAGGAACATCCCATAATTTTCTTAAGGATAGAAACATTTCCTTGGTCATGTTACTGAATTTTCTTTGAAAACCCCTATTTTATATTAAAAATAATTACATAAATAAATTAAATACAGAAAAATCACATTTTCTCTCTAATGTCTTAATTGACATGTGAGTTAGGTTAAATAAAAATTTCAAGTTCATTTGAGCTTAATTTAGTGAGTTATAGAATTTTTAAGCTTAAAGGGCAAAAGGGTAATTAAAAATTTCTACCCTTAATTAAAATTTTAGGATTAATCAAAATGGGGATGGTAAAATATTTGATTTTAAACTGATTTTGGTTGATTGAAACATAAATGATTGAGGGTAGAAACCTACTAACTATTTCAAATATAATTAAAATAAAACTTTAATTAATTAATTAATTGAAATTATGGAAGTATAATAGAAATTGGAATTATTAAAGTAGGGATATTATTTAAGAGGATATTTATTCTTTAATTTAAAAATCCCTGAATAAATCACTTCAATAATACTTAATTCTTAATTAAAAAAAAATTTAATTAAAATAATAATCCAAATTTAAACTAAATTAAATTAAACTAAATTAAATTAAATTAAATTAAAACTAAATTAAATTAAAATTAAATTGAAAAATTAAATTAAATTAAAATTAAATTAAATTAACTTAAATTAGATTAAATTAAATTAAATTAAATTAAAATTTAAATTAAATTAAAACTAAACTAAATTAAAATTAAATCAAATCAAATCAAGTTAAATTAAAATTAAATTAAATTGAATTTAAATTAAATTGAATTAAATTAAATTAAAATCACTTAATAACAAACCTAAATGAAATCATTAAGAATTAAATCTAAAATAACTTGAACACTATTCCAAACTTAAACTAACTTTTTATAATTAAGTCAAAATTAAAAATTAAATCATTAAGTTTAAATCATTAAAATATTTAATAAGTTGATTTGCCCTTTTAAAGCTCTTATTATTGTAACTCTTAAATGAGGCATCAAGTGAAGTGTTACTTCACTTATAGGATATTCAAATGTCCTAGCTCACTGCGCAAGAAAACAAAACTTAAACTCCTGGATGATTAATTCACCTGTATAGTTAAATTCTCTTGGACTTAAAACGATCCTAGAGGTATTGAAAAGATGTTTAAGACTCTTCTTAAGCACTTCCTCAATATGATGGGATGTTTATAAGAACAATTGAACTTAATTGTTCTTTGGTGAAGAAAATCATACTTAAACCAAAACACAAGAACCTAGACGTCATAGGAGATGACTAGCTATAGGATTAGGACTTTGGTAGACAACCAAAACCTTTCCATTAATTTTACCTAGGTACTTGTTGAAATATTCAAATGCCTTAACATGTGTTTTAAGTGCAGCTTGGGATGACGGGAAGACCCTCCAGGTACGCTTTTATTTTATTGTAATTTACGTTATTACAATTTATTTACATGCACTGTATTTTACTTTCCTTGCATGATAAACAACTGTTGCATGAAAACCAAAACCTTTAGGGTAGTCCCTGAACTAAAACCAAAACTAAATTAAAAATCACTGCAAGATAAAATTCACCGCCACAACATTTCAAAATATAAAACAACTCAAAATTTAATCACAGACGGAATAACAAAACTACAATTGCAACTAAATTAAAACGTCTCGTTGAATGATCTGGAATACCTCGGATGATGTAACCCAAGTGTTGCTTAACGGGATTTCCCACGGTCTAAATGAAAGTGTGGAACTCATTCAGTTGAGTTTAGCAAATTCATCTGGACTAAGTTAATTCAATGAAAATAACGGTGTCGGGATGACGGAACCGTGGGATCTTAATCGGTTCTGTTTAAACAACTTTAAGATTTGTTTTAATTAAAATATTAAAAACACTTGGATTTTAAGATTTTCTCTAAACCAAAACACTTCCCTCATCTTCTGATTTATGATTTCTAAAACTAAACCTCTGCAACAATAAGGAGCTTGGAGCATGGTGGGCAGTACGGCCATCTTCGTCAGCAAAACAACTCTACATCAGCTAAACCTTTCCTAGTTTTAAACAACAAAGCCATAGGATTTCGAGGTAGTTTGCCTAGTGCAACATAAATCCTCAACTCTTCGTTAGGCATTTGCATGATCATGTCATGTAAATTAAGCCCTAACCGGTCTTAGGACTCCGAGGTAGTCGTTCGGTATGACATAAACCCTCACATTTTTGAGACTATTTGTGTGATTATATCATACAAATATAAGTTCAAATTAAATAAAATTGGCAAGATTGAAATATCAAGTAATATTAGGATTTTCTTAAACTCGAAGCCAAAAAATAGGATAGTTGGGAAGTTGCCAAGATTCCTCTTGGATCCTCAGCTTCTCCTACTTCTCTTCCTTTGGACTCCTAAAATAAACTGTTCCAAATTTGATCCATTCCCAATTGAAATTTCCAAAATCCAATTGTTTGAAAACCTTAAACTTTGAAATTCTTGAGAGCAAAACCACTGATCATTATCGAGAGTTTTCTTAAGTGATTCCCGTCACTTAGGATGTAATTAACTATAGGGGCTTGCCCTTATAGGGAACTTTAAGAACCCAGGTAATATAAACCCTGCATAATTCATTTATATTAAGTAGGGGAACATGTCGGCTTATAAAATTGGTTCGCAGACTAAACGGATGTCACAAATCTTCTAGTTTATTTAATCGAGCCCCATCATCAAGCAGTGTGTCTATTCTTCGGGATAGATACACAGTTTGTGATGCGGTGCTCGTTTATATAAACTATTTGGGATGTGAGATCAGTTTGATTTCATATCTTAAAATTTTCAAATCTAAAATCATTTTTAAAATCAAATACTACTTTCTAAATTATATGTATATTTAAATTAATTTTAAAATTTAAAAAATTCGCCGACAACTTCTGTAGGCAACCCTTTTCTTTAAAAACACAACACACAAACCTAAAAATATGCCGACAACTTCTGGCGACTCCACTGGGGATCTAGTTCCTCTCTCCATTTTGATCAGATGGTTTTGCTTTCATAAATCGGTAGTGAGTCTATGCCCCAAGTGGACCAAACTACCATTCTTCCGTTGGAATACCCCGTTCATTTCTGTCTTAAACGAGTATAGCCAACTCCTCTCGGATTTAGGAGCCACTGTTTAGACACCCCTAAATGGAGAGGTTCCGAGATCCTTTTACCTCTTCTCTGAGGTGGGTGGATCCCCAATAGGTGTTAGTTTAGGAGCAGTCCTTCGAGTCGAGAAGTCTTGCATAAGACTTTCTCTTCCTTTCCAATTCTGAATCGGATTCCTTATCTTCTCTACACCTTTGAATAATCTGTTCCTAATAAACAAATCCTCTAATGAACGACTCTTTTAACAAATAACTCCTTTTTATAAATACATGAACAAAAATGTGTTCGGACTCTTTTCGATTCCTTTCTTTTCGTCCCGGTGAGAAGAAGCATAACTTGGGACTGACAATCGGAATCTACCTTGCGAGAAAATGTCCGCCCAAAGCTGATTTTCTCCTTTACCAACGGACTTGACCTAGTCGTCTACAAGGAGGAACCGCCCGACAATGGGATCATCCGTTTTGGGCGAGGATTCGAGAATACGGATGTCGAGATCACCGACGTCACCCTTTTCACGCTTACGGACAAAGTGCTTGAAGCGAAAAGCCTTTGATCGAGTTCAACCTCAAGTCGACTCAAGAGTTCCCTCCTCTACAAAGGGTTCCGGTTGAGAAGACTACCGTTGTTCGCGGGAGGACCGTTGTTTCTACCCCGCCGGTCTAGTCATCTCCGCACCTACCCGGCTTCCGCCAAGCCGAAGGGGAAGGAATTCAAATTTGTGATGAGCATGTTACCATGGAGGGTACAGATCTCCATGCGAGACCTTCTGTTTTCGAAATTGGGTCCAGCTCAAGGGTTCCACCACTAACACGGACTCAGAGGAGAAACAAAAGTAGAAAGATTGCCAGAAAGGCAAGAGATGCTGAAGTCACTTTCTTAGAAGAGATCCCTGAGTACACAACATTGTCTGAGTACATACCATTTCCTGAGTATACGCCGCTTTTGGAAGGAAGTAGATTCCATCCCCTCTTCGCCACAGCTAACGAGGAAAATGTCCGTAAAATTGCTTCTACATACCTCAACCCGCATACTATTGCGACAGCCGAAAGAAAAGGGCTAGGATTACACCATTTGCCCGACTGCAGACTGTGATAGAGAAGTTAGCGAAGAAAAAGAAATGTCCTGTATCAGAGATTTTAAGAAGGATAGGGCGGGTGCTAGCCAAGTCCCGTCTTGGGCCGCGAGTAGAACCCGTTAGCGCCACAGAAAAGCCGAATAAGAAGATGAAAGCTAGTCCACCTGTTGTTGTTTTAGGTTTGCAGATCAGGGAGGATACCACCTTCTAGCTTTCAGCCGACAGACCATCCGGTCCTAGGCCTTCTGCTGCTAGAAGGATGGTATGGCGTTCTACTACTGGCCAGTTAAGACCGAAACAACGACCTGAAAAGGAAAGTCTCGTCAGAAGACTCGAGTCCGAAGAGAGTGCCACTGCGACGAAGGGGACTCCTAAGAAGGAAATCCAACAGCCATCGCATGATAACTGCAAAACCGTACGAAAAAGACCACTGGAGGACACTATGGAAAGCTAAGAACCGACATTCAACGCTTAGCAAGAGAAAGAGAAGAAAAGTTCAGAGACGAAGTCGATTCGTCGGAATTCATGGATGACGAATATGTGGAGATCAACATGGCTGAGAAACTAGCATCGTCAGCTTCTGCCCTACTCCCATCTCAGCAATCTCAGCATTCGGGATAGGTTTCCGCCCTACTCCCATCTCAGTAAATCTCAGCATTCGGAATAGGCTTCCGCCCTACTCCCTTCTCAGCAATTCTCAGCACTCGGGATAGGCTTCCGGCCTACTCCCATCTCAGCAAATCTCAGCATTCAGGATAGGCTTCCACCCTGCTCCCATTTCAGTAATCTCGGCATTCGGGATAGGCTTCCGCCCTACTCCCATCTCAGCAAATCTCAGCATTCACGATATTCTTCCGCCCTACACCCTTCTCAACAATTCTCAGCACTCGGGATAGGCTTCCGCCCTACTCCCATCTCAGCAAATCTCAGCATTCGGGATAGGCTTCCGCCCTACTCCCTTCTCAACGATTCTCAGCACTCGGGATAGGCTTCCGCCCTACTCCCATCTCAGCAAATCTCTACACTGCGGATAGAGCTTCCGCCCTACTCCCATCTCGGCGAAATCTCGGCATTCGGGATAGGCTTCCGCCCTACTCCCTTCTCGGCAATTCTCGACATTCGGGATAGGCTTCGCCCTGCTCCCATCTCGGCAATCTCGGCATTCGGGATAGGCTTCCGCCCTACTCCCATCTCGACGATCTCGGCATTCGGTATAGGCTTCCGCCCTACTCCCTTCTCGGCGATTCTCGGCACGGGATAGACATCGTCCTACTCCTTTCTCGGCAATCTCAAAATTTGATCCTCCCGACAAGAAATTGTAATTAAAGCACTCTGCATTTCGGATAGGCTTTGTCCTATTCTTCCTCAGCATTTGGGATAGGCTCAGTCCTAATCCTTCTCAGCATACACATATGTAATAGGTTCAGTCATGCTTCCTTTTCAGCATACAAATGTATTCGGGTAGGCCTCCGCCCTACTCTTTTCTCCGCATAAAACTAAAAATTGAAACTCAAATAATAATTAAAACTCAAAATTAAAACTTGAAATAAAAAATGAAACGAATCTAAGATCCAATCTCTTGAAGATCTTGTGATCTAAAATTCACCTCCTTTTTTTCCCAGCGAGAGTTCTGGAATCTTCAGTCTTGGAGATTTACCTGATACTCCCCAGCGGAATTTCTTCTACTTTGTCCTAAGTTTGTCACTTGGACATCTGTTTTGGTTTTGTTGATTTCTTCGGTCAACGCTAATACGCGCGGTGAGCTTGGTTAGCACACCACACTTATTGGGGGTCCATTTGTTGACCTCATTTTTGATGAGGTCTTCTCTTCCCTCTTTAGTGTTTAGGATCTAGCCTTAGGCTTTTCCTTTGACTATCTTAGAGGACTAGAATTGGGACCCATCCCTTAGAAATTTGAACCACTTCTTGCCTCCTGCAAGCCCCACAAGCTTGATTGTAGACCCCTAATCACCTGAGGGTTGAAATCAAATGTGAAGGTTTAAAGGATGAGTTCCACTATGGGACTCTTTGGCCTTAGGACCACCACAGGTGGCTTGGTGCAGTGAGGGTTGACTTACACACTCACTACACTCACACTCTACACTCTCGCACACACAATACAAATCCTAAAACCACACCCGTACCCAACTTGACTCCTTGATTCATGTAGGTAATTCATGAAAGAGGATTTTAGGAATTTTGGTAATTTAAGGGTGATTAGATAGGATTTGGCATATGGCTTAATTTAGAAAAATTTTATGGCTTAATTAGAACTTAGGGATAATTTCAATTAAAGGTGTGATGAGAAGTATTTGTCATATGGGCTTTAGCATGAAGTTTGGGCTTTTGGAATCATTTTGGAGTGGGCTTTTTAGGAAGGCCTAAGGAAGTGGGCCTTAGGTTTTAAAATAAATTTATGGATGGGAATTTTGTAAAAGGTTGGGCCAAATAATTGTTGGGTTTGGTTTAGAGATGTGTCATGAGTAATTTGAAATAAATTTGAGGTGGTTTGGGTTTGAATTGGGTTGGATTTGGGCTTCTTTGGTAAAGGGGCCAACATAGGTCAAATTAGGCTAATTTGGGCCAATGTCGGGCTAGGGTTGAAATTGATGTAAAATTAATGTTGGGAAATGTTTATGGGGGTACTACAAAGAGTTTTCAACTTTGGTTGGGCTTTAACTTTGGGATTTGGGCCCATTTAGGTTAGGTTTGGGTTTAGGTCAAAAGTGGGAATTTTGGCTTTGGGTTGGATTTGGGTGGGTTTAGGTTCAAATTTTGGGCAAATCATGTTAGTGTTCTGTTTGTGGGGATGTTAGGGAAAGTTTAGAAAATGTTTGGGGTCAATTTGAGTTAAATTGGGTTAGTTTAGGCTAAGTTTGGGTCATGGGTCCAAATTGGGTTTTAAGGTCAAAAGTGAAATTGGATTCAAATGTCAATCAAATTGGGCTTAGATTTGGTCTATATTGACATTAGGGATATTTAATTGAAGTTTAGAATTGTATTGGACCAAAATTGGGGTCAATTGGGTTGATTTGGTTTGACATTGGGTTCACTTTAGGTTAAAAATGGGTCAAATTGGGGTTTTTGGTAAAAGTGTGGTAAATTGGCAAACTTGGACCATGGTGTAGTTGAACAAAATGAAATTGAGAATATTTGGGATTTTCTGGAATTTTCTGGGAATTTTCGGAATTTATAAAAGTTTGGCCAAAAGTGTATTTTTAGTGTATTTGGAGTGTATTTTTAGAAATTTTGGTATATTTGGCTATGGATGATCAATTTGAGTGATGTGGAAATGTTTGGGATTTGTTTTGAGTAATTTTGGATGATTTGGAGATTTTGGAAAATTTGGGCAATTTCAAGGGCTTTTGGTAGGTTTGATAGGTGTAGGGTCCCCGGTGTCAAAAATTGAAATTTTGGAAGAATGAAGATTGATCAAATGTGCGTGAAATGGAATCACTTTGATTGAGAAATGAAGCCATATTAAGCCCATATGAGCCATGAGAGGACTCATTCGAGGCATTCACTATGTTGTTCCTAACCCTCTTAGCCAGGGGCTTAGGGGTTAAGGTCAATCCATATGAATTACCTACATGAGTCAGGGAGTCAAGTTGGGTATAAGTGTGGTTTTAGGATTTGGATTGTGTGTGTGAGAGTGTAGTGTGTGGGTGTAGTGAGTGTGTAAGTCGACCCTCACCGGACCGGGCCACCCGGGGGTAGTCTAAGGCGAAAGAGTCCTATAGGGAACTCATTCTTTAAACCTCCACATTTGATCTCGACCCTCACAGGTGATTAGTGGTCTACAATCGAAGCTTGTGGGGTTTGCGGGGAGACAAGAAGTGGTTTAAATTTCTGAGGGATGGGTCCCAATTCTAGTCCTCTAAGATAGTCAAAGGAAAATCCTAAGGCTAGATCCTAAAAACTAAAGAGGGAAGAGAAGACCTCATCAAAAATGAGGTCAACATGCTATTAAATATTTAATGCAAAAGAGGGATGCAAAACCAAGACTGATTAGATGGATACTTTTAATGTAACAATTTGATTTTGAGATCGTTAAACCAAGTGCTTTGTGGGAGGTAACCCACAGTTATTGAGTGTCTGTTTTGTTTGATGTGTTATTTTTGTTTGTTTATTACTTAATTAAGTCTTATTATTCCTTAAATATCTTTAACAACATTTAAGAAATGAATCGAATCAAAATTTGGAAAGAATTTGGACGAAGTGAAGTTTGGCGACATTTGAACTAGTGTCGAATGGTGCTGTTATCAGCGCTAGACAACACCGCTGTTCAGAAAACCATTTCTCATCTTTAAATTAGAGTTTTGACGGTTGTAGGCGGTAAATCCTCCATTAGAACTCCCAAAAACCGCCCCTAGACGCATGAACTACCATGGAATGAGAGGAAGATCCCAATTCTTGCCTAAATGGATTCCAACTAGATAGAAACTTCAAGTTTTCAAGTTTTCAACCGTAGAATGTTTATCAGTTTCGAGGCACATCTTCTATTAAAAAAAAAATCTCAAAAATGAGATTTATTTAGGAATGAGACTTTGTGAATCCAGTTACTAATTCTCCTACGGCTAGAATTGATGAAATTATTGTTCAGAGACGTTGGGAAGTATTGTGTTATACTACTGACGCGACTTTTTTATATGAAAGAACTTATGACCTCAGATTTATATATTTATAATGATTTTTTAAAGTAACAATTTCAAACGCAAGTATACGTATCGTATCAAGTAATACAAGGCTCTAATGGAGTCCCGTTTATCAATCCCACAGGGAAGTGATGTAAGCAGTTCTTAGTCAAATTCTAATTTACTACTAACAGCCTTAGTTTGGAAGGGTGATATAAGTGGTTTTTCTAACAACTACTCCTAAATACAGATGATTATATGTAAGGATAATAACTACTCCTAAATGCAATATTACTTCTAAAGATAACCCTTTTTGAGGAAATTGGTTTGGTGAATTTTGAGATAATAAAAACTATTATTCTCATGTAACGAATTAGATAATGTATAGGAATGAGATGCATTAAATATTGTATGTGCCAAATAGGAGCAATCCTATTCTTTACCCTCTTCCGAGTACCCCCTCTTCAGAGTGTTATAAAGAACATTGGCAAATCCTTGGCTTAGTCTCTATATCTAAGGCTAGCCTAGCAGGATACTGGTTGTCACTACGGAGCTCCCACTCACCCTTCACTTGAAGGCTAACCTTAGACTTTAGTTACCAATCTTAGGACCAAATTGGGGATCTCAGCCTGTCACCCTGAAACCCCCAATTCGACGCCCATGAAACCATATTTCCCTATTTATTTGTACTCAATCCCAATGAACTACGCAATTCATTCACGAATATTGAATGTGGTTCCACTTTGTTGAGAATTACACCGCACTTTTGGGACAATACAATTACAACGAATTTTAACAATACAACGGACCCTTATTGTAATGTAAATGAAATGCAAGTAAAAACCATTAAATTTATAATTAAAACGACTTCTTGCATGCATCCCAATATTCTAAACATGAATCCTACTTATTGCAAAAGAAATGTAGAGTGAAAATAATGGCATAAACTTCTTATGCCACTATTTCCAAACAAGAAGAAAAAGTAAGAGAAAGACATCACAAAGCACGAAGAAAACACAACCGAAAATATCATTTCAAAGCAAATCCACAAAATAAGTGTTTAAAAAATCATAAGATAATCAAGAACACAAGAATTAGTTTTTCCTCCTTGTAAGAAAGATGAAAATCTTTCCCACAAAGTCTCACGCGGATCCATGCAATGCTAGAACATTCCTTTACAGATTCTCTCAAAATCCCCTCACCAATCTCTCTAAAAAGGTAGAAATCTACATTTCTACTTCTATTCTAAGATCTCTAAGCATTCTCCAAGTTTTTACTAACATCTCCTCTCTTCTCATCCTCTTTTTGGCTTCAAATTCGGTTTAAAATAGAGTAGGGACAAATTTCCCAAGAGGCGCATGAAGAAACCCCTCCAAAAAAGAGTCTAGATTTTATGTATTTAGCCTAAAAAATACTCAATTTCGCATCCACGCCATCTTGGGCGCCGCCGACGTTGAATAAGGCACTGTCGGCGCCCTATTTTTTGTACCCTCAGGTTTCTGGCACCGCAGGCGCCAGTTTGGGCGCCCCCACGCCCATCCTGCGCAGCTTCACCATTTTGCTTTGTTTGGCTTTGTTTCAGCTCCAATTCACCTTGTTTCAGTTTTCTTATGTTCCTAACGGATAGCCCTACAAAATAAGCATAAAAACAAACTTTCTTTAAAGTACAATCTCATTCAAAAATATGCAAGAAGTTTAAAATAGATTAGGCATAGAAAGACTTATCGAAAGGTGTTAAAGCAAAATTTCATTTCTTGCTCGTTTTTGCTCCAAATTGCACCGTTTTTGCTTCTTTTTGCTCCAATCACATTTCTTGTACCTAAAACCAAAAAAACATACAAAATACTTTCCTTTAAAGTGTAATATCATAAAAAATGAGTAAAATTATATAGCAAAAAGCGTATATATTTTAGGCGTGTCAATACCCCCTAATTTAACTGTTACTTTTCCTCAAGTAACACTATAACTTTAAAAATATAATATGTTGACTTATGGTTATGGGTTTCAATAGAGTTTACTATAATTTTATCTAAAAAATATTATAGTATAACATAGGAGAAATTCTAGCAAATCAACCTAGGACTAGAGTGTAAAAAAACCTCATATTCAACTTATGAATCCTGATTTTCTATTTACTTCAAAAGTTATTAAAAATTTTCAAACTAAAGATTCATAGAGAGTATAAAAATAGAATTTAAGCATCTTATCTATACAATTTTAACCAATACCTTTTGAAATAAGAATAAACTTAGGATTATTTTTAAGTCTTTTCATTTAAAAAGATTCAAGTGAAACCAATTTTTGATTAGGCTTCTCCTCAAGCTTCTCCTCACTTATTTTCTTTTCTTTTTTTTCTTTTACTTTGGGATCATTTTTAATCACCTTTTTTAACTTTTTTTTCTTTCGGGATCATTTTTAATCCTTTTTTTTAATTTTTTTATGTGAAGATTACTATATCTGGATAGGCCTTTTTAATAATTTTGAATTTCACTATCCTCTCTCTAAAATCCAAAACTCAAAACTTTCCTTCACATTTTATAAGTGTAAGTATTTGTTCGAAAATGTTTTCAATAAAGGCTCAATTCTCATTAAGTATAAATCTAAGAATTTTAGCTTTTCAAATATTCAACTCCTTTCTACCATAAATAAAAAAATCATTTTTCCTAAAGTTTCCTTCAAAATACCTTAACTCTAGAACAGTTTCTTCACAAATGTCTACCAAAATTTTCTACAAGTATTTATCAAAAAAGAATTATATGCAGCAAAAAATAAATCTAAACTAAGCATGCCATAATAAAATTCACTAATAAAAGTTCAACTAGCATAGTAGGTATCAGCAAGGGAATATAAAAATGTTCTTCAAGTCTTATATAAAATTGTAACATAAATATAAACACACATAAGATAAATGAGGTCAATTCTTCCATTAACTCATCACATCACACTGATTTACTTCCAATTTCTAACAGAATCACTATACTAATAAATTAGTTACATTTTAACATGATTTTATAGATTATATCCCAAAGATAAGATTATCCCTGATAAATTGGTTTCCGGACACCAATCTCAGGCATCATCTAATCACTTTAATTAAGCACCTCTAAATGTTATAAATCGTAGTGTAAGATCATCCACAAGTTATTCATCAAATAAGTTCATGACTCCTATCAAATGAAAATAAAGTTAGAGAAAGGCTGTAACAAAATTGAGATGAAGCTGTTATTGTTCAAATTCATGATATCTCTTGTAAAACTCAAGTCTGAGTAAGACCTGAGTTATAGTGAACTCGCCAATCCAACTACTACAAGAGAACATACAAGTCTAACCGTAATAAGAAGTTAAGAAATCACCTCCCTCATTTCACACAAAGATCAAATCAAACTAATAACAATCCAAACATCTTCCAATCAACAATCAAAATTATCAATCCATAATGACACATAAAGATCAAGTCAAACCACTCTAAAGCAAACACCATACAACACTAACAATCATGACTCTTAAGCACACTAAATCAAAGCACACTGATAACTATGGGTTACCTCCCATAAAGTGCTTGGTTTTAACATCGTGAGCCCAACAAATGATTCATCCTGGATCAAAATTTCATTTAAGTAATCCTCGATCCATCGCTCAATCCTTTTCAGATCTAAGAATTCCTACAAAAACCTCAAATTGTAATTTTTCATTCAGTTCTTCTGTTTCAGATGAATTTATACATAGTTCCTCATATTTCTTTCTAGATCCAATATTCTTCTCTTGATTTTGTTAATTTTCATATTAATAACATCCTTGAAATTTATAAGAAATGGATCTCTATAAGATAATTCAAGATCTCCTAAATTTTGGATCACATTCTCTCTAAATAATTCAGATTATGGATCAAATTCTTCTATGTTACTCTTCCATTTCAAGTTATCTTCCAATTCTTGCCCTTTATAACTATTAAATGATGGAGGATTTATCTTAGTTGAGGAATAGGTTTTTCTAATTTCGTAGGAATTTCTTCCAATGGTCTTCCAATATCCTTATCCTTTTTTCTCAACTCAAAGTTCTTTTAAAATTTATCCTCAAATTCTCTTCCAAGTCCTAGTTCAATAACTTTATATTGTTCATCATTCAATTCAAGTTTTTCTTTTAATTGAGTTGAATATAAAGATATAAAGACTGGTGGTGTAATTGAATTCCCTAAAAAGGCAAGCTTTAAAATTGTATGGGGTACATTCATCTTAAGTTCATGAGATTTTTCAAAAAATGGAATTACAATTTCATTATTTGGCAGCTTCCATCATTTCACACTTCTCTTGAACATACATATATTCTTCTTTAGATAACGTTTTCAACTCATCATGAAAATCCATTCCCACCTCATCTGTTTTCTTACTCTCAAAACTTTCTTGGAAATGGTCTTTACTTAGATAATCAATTTCATCTATCCAAAAACATTCATCATCTTTTCTCTCAGCTGGAAATTTTATAGTCTTCAACACATCAAAAGTGACTTCCTGGTCATTATTATTCATAATCAACTCTCCTTTTTACACATCTATCATAGTTTTTCCAGTAACAAGGAATAGTTCTTCATTATCGTTCTCTTTAGGTTTGATCTCAGTGCTGCTAAGAAGTGTTCCTTTGGGGCAATTGCTAAGTGAATTAGCAATTTCTCCCAATTGATTCTCTATGTTTCTAATCACAGCATTTTGACTTTGCAGCTGGTTTCCCATTTGCAATACCACTTTGTCTATATACATCTTCTTATCCTCAAATTATTGATCAATATTAGAGTTCAGTGGAAGTGTAGGCCTATATCTTGTGTTACCCTGCCTATTTCAACTTCCATTAGGATTTGCATGATTGTTTTCCCATTATTGGTTTCTGATCCACTTAAAATGTACCTATTTTTATGCCATATTTATGATCTAATTTTTAAGGATATTATGCTTTAATGAAAGGTATTTTTATGTTTTTGGATATAGGTGATGAAAAAAGAGTTCAAGAAGGAAAACAGAGCAAAAAGGAGCAAAAATAGAGCTAAAAAGCAAAGTTGTCACAATTATAGGTCTGGAGCCTAGGCGCCAGAATCCAGCGCCTATGCGCCAGTTCGATACTAAAGCAGTTAAGAATTTTGACAACCTTGGGCAGTTATTTTGATGCTGTTAAGCGGTTATCAGACCTTCTAGAAGACTGGAAGTTACTCCTGATACATAGGACATGTAATACAATGCATCTAGAACTAGAAAAATAGTTTTAATCGCGAAGAGGTGCGATCCAAAGTGAAGGGATGCGAAGACCTGATCACGGAGTGGCGCCTAGGTGCCACAGTTACTTTCTAAAACATTCATTGAATTTGGACAAATTTTGAAGAGGTGTCTTACGCAACCTCTGGTCATTTTTGAAGCCCTATAACTAGGAGACATTTCTGCAGAGAACCAACCCCCCTAGAACTCCAGCATCCGGAGATAGTTTTAGAGAGCCACCATATATTCTTCTTAAGTATTTAGTGAGTTTATTTTAGTTATTTTGAGTGTTACTACTCAATTCCTTGAGTAGTAAGTGAGAGTTTGTAAGTGTTGGTGTTGTTAAAGTCTTGTGATTTGCATTAGAGTCAATAGGAGTCAAAGGATCACATGAAGGAACATTCCAGATAAGTATTTGTGTCTTGGTTCAAAGTTCTATAAATATGATTTGTTGTGTGAATTCAATGTGTTATGAGTAGTTACTTTTCTTTCACCTTTCAACTATGAAAAGACAATAAGATAATTTGATTTTGTTGGAGAACTTAACTTAATTTTAAAATTATTGTGATGATATTCATACCTGATCTTAATTTACTTTTTATACTGGCCATTTAAATTGTTAAAACCTGTTGAGGAATTTTGAGATCTATCCAGAGATGAGTTCTTAACTAGTAAATATCACATGAATCATTGGGTAATCGAAGGCCTTGAGCGGGTTATTCAAGGTGAAGTGCAAATAAATAGGGAGATATTGTTTATTGAGCGTAGAATTAATTAGTTTTTAGAGTGACAAACTAAATTCTAATAATTTAGTTTATAGAAAGGGAACGGGTCACTAGTAGGACCGACCATAGCCACCCTTGGACATCCAGAAGTGTGAGCCAAGATTAACCCATTCTACTAATAATACATCCTGAACCAATCTATAGATTAGCCAATGTTCTTTATACTATCGAGTGAAGGTAAAGAATAGGATTGCTTCTATTTGGCGCAATACCATAATCTCAAGTTCTCCATGAATGATAGTTATTCTGAAAAATCTTGGATTAGTTGAAAAGGAGAAAGTTGTTTTATTTATACTTGCATTAACCTTTATTTTATTGTTGCTTTACTTACATCTAGTAGAAATTTCATTAAACTTAAAATCTGAATTTTGAAAAGAAATAAATGTTATAATTACTTTTAATTTGAAAATCTATTAATTTCTTTAATCAATCTTCTCTGTTGGATCAATAATCAGGACTCCAATAAAGCCCTGTATTACTTGAAATGATATGTATACTTGTGTTTAAAATTGTGACTTTAAAAAATCATTATAAATATATAAATTTAGGTTCATAAATTCTCGCATATATAAAAGTCGTCACCAAGTTTTTGGCGTCGTTGCCAAGGAAGGAAGTGAAAGACAATTTTTAGATTTTTCAAATTAAAAATATTATATATACATTTTTATTTCTTTAAAAATACAAAATTATTTACAAGAAAAATAAATAAATAAATACAAAAAAGACTTTATTTTATTTTATTTTTAAGTCCTTTTATTTAATTTTTATGCGTAGTTCTGGATCTGAAGGATTATTACCTTTTGATTCTGAATTAGAAAGAACTGTTAAAAGAATTAGAAAAGGAAAACAAACTCAAAAATATCAGGAAATGACTAACATACATAACAATAATGAAAATCCACTAGAAATTAATGAACAAAATGTTTATAAACCATTAAGGGATTATCAAACCCTACAGCTGATGAACTTCATATTAGTATTCAAATGCCTGCTGTAGATGCTAATTCTTTTGAGCTTAAACCTTCTATTATTTAAATGGTTCCAAATAATCAATTTGGAGGAACACCAAATGAGGATTCAAACTTACATCTTGTTAGTTTTTTAGAGCTTTGTGCTACCTTTCAATATAATAATGTTTCTGATGATGCTGTTAGGCTTAGACTCTTTCCTTTTTCCTTAAAAGATAAAGCAAAGATGTGGCTAAACTTATTAGCAACTGGTTCTATTAAAACTTGGGCAGATATGACACAATAATTCCTTCCAAAATATTTTCCTCCTTCTGAAACTGCTAAATTAAGAAATGATATTACTTCATTTATGCAATTTGATAGAGAAAAAATTTATGAAATATGGGAAAGATTTAAAGAACTATTAAGAAAATATCCTCATCATGTTTTACCAGATTGGTTAATTATTCAAACATTTTATAACAGACTTATTGGATCACTTGGATCTATTATAGATCTGTCACTTGGTGGTTCTTTAATGGCTAAGACATTTGATGAAGCTTATACCTTAATTGAAGAAATGGCTAACAATAATTTTCAATGGCCTTCTGAAAGGGTTAATCCTAAAAGAGTGGCAAGTACTCAAGATAATGAAGCCTTTTCTATTTTAGCTTCACAAGTGGCTGCATTATCTAAGAAATTGGATAATTTTGCTATTAACATATAGTAATAACAATTCTGCATATATTGATAATTCTCAAACAATGGAGACATTGCAAGCTATTGCTAGTAAAACTAATAATCCTTATTCAAATTATTATAATCGAGGTTGGAAAAATCACCCTGATTTTAATTAGAATAATGGACATAAAAAATGGAGTAATAATCAAGTTAATCCAACAGGGAATTGGAATAATCAAGGAAATTCAAACTTTAGAGTATTTTATCCTCCTGGTTTTAACAATCAGCAGAAAAAGTTATCTTTAGAAGAATTAATATTGCAACTAGGTTATTAGTTACAAAGTCAAAAGACTGCTCTTCAAAATATTGAGAATCCGATGGGACAAATTGCTAATTTAATTAATTACAGACCTCAAGGAACACTTCCTAGCAACGTCAAAATTAATTCAAAAGAAATTGGAAAAGACAATGAAAAAGCAAAAGCTGTACAACTTAGAAGTGGAAAGGAATTAAAAGAGAAAATTCAGAATAAAATTGAAACAGAGAGAGAGGTTGAAGAGATTGAAACACCTAAAGAAACTCTTTCTCCAAGTAAAGATCAGACTGTAATTACTATTGAAGTGGAAGTTGAAAGACCACTACCATCTATTCCTCAAAGACTAAAATAGCATAAGGTGACCATCAATTTTCTAAGTTCTTTGAGATTTTTAAGAAACATACCATCAACATTCCTTTTGTTGAAGCTTTGGAACAAATGCCGAGTTATGCAAAATTTATGTAGGATATTTTAAGCAAGAAAAGGAAATTTGAAGCTTATGAAGCTGTTGCATTAAGTGAAGAATGTATTGCAATAATTCAAAAAAAACTATTTTAGCAGCTTAAAGATCCTGGAAGTTTCACTATACCATCTGCTATTGGAGAAAAATTTTGTGGAAAAGCCTTATGTGATTTGGGAGCAAGTATAATCTCATGCCATTTTTTATCTTTCGAAGGTTGGATTTAGGAGAGACTTCTCCCACTGATATAACCCTTCAGTTAGCTGATCGATCTATTGCTTATCCTAAAAGAGTTATAGAGGATGTTCTTGTTAAAGTGGATAAATTTATCTTCCCTGTGGATTTCATTATATTGGATGTGGAAGAAGATAAAGAAATACCTATAATTTTAGGGAGACCTTTTCTAGCTACCGGACGTGCTATGATTGATGTGCAAAAAGGAGAACTAACAATGAGAGTTAATGATCAAGAGATAACATTTAATGTTATGAAATCAATGAGGTATCCTGACAAAGAAAAATGTTATTGGATGGATTTTTTTATTATATAATTGAAAAACATTATCAAGAAAAATGTAAAGAAATTTCTGCAGAAAAAATTGATTAATCTATGTTATATAATGAGTCATTAACTGAAGAAATTAAAGAAGTGAATGAAGAAAATTTATCTGAAGAAACTCATTATATTCATGATAATTATAAAATTTTAGACACGAATAAAAATGATATACTTTTGCCCTCAGTTGAAAAAGCCCTTGAACTGTAATTAAAAAGGTTACAAGCACATTTCAAATATGCATTTCTTGGAAATTCATGAACTTTACTTGTGATTATATCTTCAGAACTAAGTAAAGATCAAGAAGAAAAATTAATAGGAGTTCTGAAGAACTATAAGAAAGCTTTTGGTTGGACTATTGCAGATATAAGAGGAATAAACCCTTCAATCTGTATGCATAGGATTTTAATGGAAGGAAATTGTAAACCTACTATTGAACCTCAAAGAAGATTGAATCCAATTATGAAAGAGGTTGTTAAAAAAGAGATTTTAAAATGGTTAGATGCTAGAATTATTTATCCTATTTTGTATAGTCAATGGGTAAGTCCTATTCATTGTGTTCCAAAGAAATGAGGAGTAACTGTCATTGTTAATGATAAAATGAATTAATCCCTACAAGACAAGTTACTGGATGGAAAATTTGCATCGATTATCGAAAATTAAACAACGCCATTAGAAAGGATCATTTTCCTTTACCTTTCTTGGATCAAATGCTGGATAAATTAGCTGGACACTCATATTTCTGTTTTTTGGATAGATATTCTGGTCATCATCAATTATCCGTTGCTCCTGAG
This sequence comes from Papilionanthe hookeriana x Papilionanthe teres, assembly GCA_022702705.1. Taxonomy (NCBI): domain Eukaryota; kingdom Viridiplantae; phylum Streptophyta; class Magnoliopsida; order Asparagales; family Orchidaceae; genus Papilionanthe; species Papilionanthe hookeriana x Papilionanthe teres. The sequence goes on from CM040431.1 coordinate 116,788,167, forward strand.
GACCAAGACAAAACAACATTTACAAGTCCTTATGTAACATTTACTTTTAATAGAATGCCTTTCGATTTATGTAATGCACCTGCAACTTTTTAGAGATGTATGACGTCAATATTCTATGATCTAATTGATAAAGGAATTGAAGTATTTATGGATGATTTTTCAGTATTTGGAACTTCTTTTGAATCTTGTTTGGAAAATATAGCAAAAGTTCTGAAAAGATGTGAAGAAACAAATTTGGTTCTAATGTTTGGAAAATATAACAAAAGTTCTGAAAAGATGTGAAGAAACAAATTTGGTTTTAAACTGGGAAAAATGTCAGTTTATGGTCATAGAAGGAGTTGTTCTTGGACATAAAATTTCACAAAAAGGGATGGAAGTTGATCAGACAAAAGTAAAAATTATTACTGAACTTCAACCACCTAATACTGTTACTGATGTGAGAAGTTTTCTGGGTCATGCTGTATTTTATAGAAGATATATAAAGGATTTTTCTAAGATTTCTAAACCTCTTTGTCATTTATTAGAAAAAGAAGCTAAGTTTGAATCTAATGAAGATTGTCTGAATGCTTTCAATATTCTAAAAGAGAGATTAATCACTGCACCTGTCATTATTGCACCTGAATGGAGTAAACCTTTTGAATTAATGTGTGATGCAAGTGATTATGCAATTGGAGCTGTATTGGGACAAAAATATGAGAAAATTTTCAAAGTTATATATTATGATAGCAAAACTCTTAATGAAACTCAAATAAATTACACTGCTACTGAGAAAGAGCTCTTAGCAATAGTATATGCCTTTGATAAATTTAGACCTTATCTTCTTGGGACCAGAAGTATCGTACATACTGATCATTCCGCTATTAAGTATTTACTGTCGAAAAAGTATGGTAAACCTAGATTGATAAGATGGGTTCTACTTTTACAAGAATTTGATTTTCAAATAGTAGACAGAAAAGGAGCTGACAACCGAATTGCTGATCATTTATCAAGAATTAAAAATAACAGTGAGAAAATTACTGAAGAAAACATAAATGAGAAATTCCCTGATGAACAGTTATATGTTATTCAAGGATAACAAATACCTTGGTATGCATATATAGTTAACTATATGGTTAGCAATATTTTACCGTATAGATTGAATAGCAAATATAGTAAGAAATTCAAGAATGATTCTAAATCATTTATTTGGGAAGATCCCCATTTATTTAAAATAGGCAGAGATTCTGTGATTCGAAGATGTGTACCTTATGAAGAAACTTTTGCAATTAATAAAAAATGTCACGATTCTGAATTTGGAGTACACTTTAGAGTGGATAAAACTGCGTTTAAAATTTTAAATTCTGGATTTTATTGGCCTACATTATTTAAAGACGTTAGAAATTATGTGAAAACTTGTGATCGATGTCAAAGAATGGGGAATATATCAAGAAAAGATGAAATGCCTCTAAGCTATATATTAGAAATTGAGATTTTTGATGTATGGGGTTTAGACTTTATGGGACCTTTTGTACCATCATCTGGAAAGATTTATATTTTATTAGCAGTTGATTATGTTTCAAAGTGAATTGAAGCTGTAGCTTTACCAAATTGTGATTCCAAAAGTGTTTCGAAATTTTAAAAAAATGATTTTTACAAGATTTGGAATGCCAAGGGTAATTATCACAGATGGGGGAAGTCATTTCAGAAATGTAAGAATTCAATCATTATTGGAAAATTTTGGAATTAAACATAGAATTGCGCTTGCTTATCACCCACAAACAAGTGGAATGGCTGAAGTCTCAAACAGAGAAATTAAAAGAATATTAGAGAAGACTTTTCATTCTAAATGAACTGACTGGGTTGATAGACATGATTCTGCATTATGGGCTTATAGAACAGCTTATAAGACACCTATCGGAAAGTTACCTTATCGGTTAGTTTATGGTAAACATTTTCACTTACCTGTTGAACTGGAACATAAAGCTTACTGGGTGATAAAGGAGTTCAATTCTTATTTGAATGCTGCAGGAGAGAAATGACTGTTACAACTGAATGAAATGGAAGAGATAAGAAATGAGTCCTATGAAAATTCAAAGATTTATATGGAAAGAATGAAGAAATTGCATGATAAAAAGATTTCTAGAAAAATATTTAAGCCTAGACAAGAAGTATTATTATTTAATACTCGTTTAAGACTTTTTCCTGGAAAATTAAGATCTAAATGGATTGAACCATTTATAATTGAGAGAGTATACTCTTATGGAGCTGTGGATATTAAAGATACCAAGATAGGAAAAATATATAGAGTTAACGGAATAAGATTGAAGCCTTATATGGGAGAAATGAAACCGATTTACAATGAGGCTTACGAGCTAAGTCTACCCGATTAATACAACTAATTAGGTTGGCCTGATGACGTTAAACCAAACGCTTTGTGGGAGGCAAACCATATAGTATCATTGTGATTATTTGTGATTTGAATTTAATCGATGTGTGTGTTGATCAAACCATTTTAATAGACCTATTTTAAGACCGAAACTTTGTAAATTTCACGATAGGCGAAACGAAGTCGAACGTGGTTCTAGCGCCAAGGTGCCCAAACTTAGCACGTATGCGCCAGCATAACCTATATGTTTCGATGGTCCGGGGCCTTGGCGCCAGATTTTTGCTTCTAAGCGCCCCAGTTACAGTTCGTGCAAAAACTAAAAATCTTCAGTTTTTCACACTTATTCTTCCTATAACTGCCCTATCTTCGTCCCCAATCCCTAAGCAACCCTAATTTCATTCAGAAAAATTCATTTTAGAGGCGAAAAGAGAGTTTGGATGCAATGGAGAGAGGAGATCATGGCAATGTGATAAAAGATAAGTCTTCTAAAGATCCTCAACCTTATTTCAATGGATTTATTACTGTAAGTTTGAAGAAATTATTTAGTCGTCTAGATAAAATTGAGGCAGCATTGTTAAGCGTTGGAAATTGTCTGCATGAGAGGTATCACCAAATTGAACACTTGGAATGGCAGACAAAGCTTCAATTCAATCATATGGAGGTCTTTCAAGATTCTCAAGTAGCGATGTATGCGAAGAACAAATGGATTGATAAGAAGACGACATTGGAATTTCCAAGGGCATTGGTTTTCTATCCATGCGGGCCTAGCGAACTTCATTGCGAGAGGGATGGAAATTCAAAGTTTGGAGATGAATAGATGGTTGGTGTGTTCTAGATGTGATTGAGTTATGTTTTAGTGAGTCGAATATGTAGTTTGTGTGTTTTCTTTCATTGTTCAAAGTGTGTTGTTTGATTGTGAATTTGCTTTGAATTAGTATTGTTTGTGTTGTTTATAGAGTGATGAACCTTGTTGTAGTATTTTTCTGGAATTTCTGGAGCTTGGAGGATCCAGAACGAAAAACGGGTAAAGTTTTCATCTTCTAAGCTAAATGGTGTTTCTAAGGCATGGCATTACTTTATTTCTGCTCGCCTCTTTCCATCCAACCATTTGAGTGAGGTCACCAAGGACAGAGCCATCCTCAATTACTGTATGTAGGAGAGGAAGCCAATTGATGTTAGGAGTATTATTTATGGTTCTGTAGAGGCCACTGCTCATTCTAGCACTTTTGTAGGATTGGGATTCCCATCTCTGATTTATTCACTGTGTGAAAGTGCTGGAGTTGTTGCTGAGCTTTCAGAGGAGAAGCTAAAGTCTACCAAGCCCATTGGACGAGAAAGTGTCAGTATTTATGATCGACTCTGAGGTAAGATTTCTACCGCACCCTCTAGTTCATTACCTACTTCTGGTAGACCTTACTTCTGGACCCTCTACTTCTGCTGCTGAGCCACCATCTAGTTTTTGGGAGAATATGCATGAGAAATTTATAGAGCAATAGAATATGTTACTTTTGACCCAGTGTAGAGTGGATACTATTGATTTGAAATTAGATCATCTTTCTGAGTACACCCAGAGGAAGAGTGATTTTGATGCAGAGTATTCTGAGTCTCTTGTTAAATTCCTTAAGGGTGATCATTCTGTTAAGTTTCTAACCTACCCTAGATTCTCATCATTTGATATCCAGAAAAAGAATGTAGATTTTTCTTTTGATGATGATGAGGATGAGGAGACAGCTAGTGATGAGTAGATTTCTAGGATTGAGTATTATCCAGAAAAAGAATGTAGATTTTTCTTTTGATGATGATGAGGATGAGGAGATAGCTAGTGATGAGTAGATTTCTAGGATTGTGTATTTGTATTATTTATTTTATATTTTGTTAGTATGTTAGTTTTGCATGTATGTAATGATTTGTTTGTTTTTATGTTTGATTCTAAGATTGTGTATTTGTATTATTTATTTTATATTTTGTTAGTATGTTAGTTTTGCATATATGTGATTATTTGTTTGTTTTTATGTTTGATGCACTGTTCTGAGACACTTATTGTTGTATTAACTATTGTTGGATTGTTAGAATTTATTTTTGTAATGAGATGTTTTGTTTCTGTTTTAGTATAGTGATCAGTACACACGTTTAGTTTAGTTATTTTTTGTTTAAAAATTATAAAAAGGTTTTGTAGAAATTGATCCTGCTTACTAAAATTTTTCTATATATGCTTAAACATTACTTTATATTCATAAAAAGCATGTGTAGAAATAAAATTTTCCTTTCTAGATTATTTTTCATATACTTAGAAAAATTCCTGATGGAAATATGCTATTCTTTCTCTCATGCTTTTGAAATTTTCATGATTTATGTTTATACCAAAACTGAAGTTTGGGAGAAGGGAAAATTATTTTAAATTTAAATATTATTTGTCCTTAATGTACTAATATTTTCTTTAAAAATATTAACATAACATAAGGAATGAAAAATTTATTTAAGATTGCTTAAATTTTTTAATTTATAAATAATTTAGTAAACTTAACTAAAATTTTAATAATTTTGATTGATTTTAAGAGTAGAATTATTTAACTTAAAGAATAATAAGATTAAAATTTTTTCTATTTATAGTAAAGAGAATTGTATTTTTTAAATACTAAAGAATCAAGATTATTACTTGAAAAAGAAAAGATTAAAATAATTTTTAAAAAATACTTATGTCATATTTATTAAGTGAAAATGTATAAGTTTTTAAATATAAGTTAAGGATAGTGATGTTCAAAACAATTAACAGGCAATCCAGATATAGTAATCCTCACAAATTGTTAAAAAGAGGATTAAAAAATATCCTTAAAAAGAAAAAAATAAAAAAGGAAAAAAAGAAAGAAATATTTAAACTTCATTCCAGATGTTATACATTTTATGTAATAAAAGGGTTACTTGAGGACAAGTAAGGTTTAAGTTTGGAGGAATTTAATCCACTTAAAAAGTACATATTTTTATGCCTTATTTATGATTCAATTTTTAGGGGTATTATGCTTTAATGAAAGGTATTTTTATGTTTTTGGATATAGGTGTTGAAAAAAGAGTTCATGAAGGAAAAAGGAGTAAAAAGGAGCAAAAATAGAGCTATAAAGCAAAGTTGCCAAAATTATAGGTTTGGCGCCTAGGCACCAGAATCCAGCACCTAAGCGCCAGTTTGATACTAAAGCAGTTAAGATTTTTGACAACTTTGGGCAGTTATTTTGACAGTGCTAAGCAGTTATCATACCTTCTAGAAGACTAGAAGTTACTCCTGTTACATAGAACATGTGATACAATGCATATGGACACAAGAAAACAGTTTTAATTGTGAAGAGGTGCGATCCAAAGTGAAGGGATGTGAAGACCTAGTCACGGAGTCCAGCGCCTAGGCGCCAGATCCCTGCGCCTAGGCGCCAGATCCCTGCGCCTAGGCGCCACAGTTACTTTCTAGAAGATTCATTGAATTTGGACGAATTTTAAAGAAGTGCCTTAAGCAACCCCTAGTCATTTTTGAAGCTCTATAAATAGGGGACAATTCTACAGAGAACCGGTCCCCCTAGAACTCCAGCATTCGTAGAGAGTTTTAAAGAGCCACCATATTTTCTTCTTAAGTATTTAGTGAGTTTATTTTAGTTATTTTGAGTGTTACTACTCAATTCATTGAGTAGTAAGTGAGAGTTTGTAAGTGTTGTTGCTGTTGAAGTCTTGTGCTTTACATTGTAGTCAGTAGGAGTCAAAGGTTCACTTGAAGGAACATTCCAGATAAGTATTTATAACTTGGTTCAAAGTTCTATAAATATGTTTTGTTGTGTGAATTCAATGTGTTATGAGTAGTTACTTTTCTTTCTCCTTTCAACTATGAAAAGACAAAAAGATTATTTGCTTTTTTTGGAAAACTTAACCTAATTTAAAAATTATTGCAATGATATTCATACCTGATCTTAGTTTACTTTTTAAACTGGTCATTTGAATTATTAAAACCTGTTGAAGAATTCTGACTCCTATCTGAAGATGAGTTCTTAACTAGTAAATATCACATGAATCTTTAGGTAATCGAAGCCTTGAGTGGGTTATTCAAGGTGAAGTGCAAATAATAAGGGAGATATTGTTTATTGGGCGTAGAATTAATTAGTTTTCCGAGTGACAAACTAAATTCTAATAATTTGGTTTATAGAAAGGGAACGGGTCACTAGTAGGGCTGACCATGGCCACCCTTGGACATCTAGAAGTGTGAGCCTAGATTAATCCATTCTACTAATAATACATCTTGAACCAATCTATAGATTAGCCAATGTTCTTTATACTATCCAGCGAAAGTAAAGAGTAGGATTGCTTCTATTTGGTGCAATACCATAATCTCAAGTTCTCCACGAATGATAGTTATTCTGAAAAATCTTGGATTAGTTGAAAAGGAGAAAGTTGTTTTATTTATACTTGCATTAACCTTTATTTTATTGCTGCTTTATTTACATCTAGTAGAATTTTCATTAAACTTAAAATCTGAATTTTGAAAAGAAATAAAAGTTATAAGTACTTTCAATTTGAAAATCTATTAATTTCTTCAATCAATCTTCCTGTGGGATCGATAACCAGGACTCAAATAGAGTCATGTATTACTTGAAACGATACGTATACTTGCCTTTGAAATTGTGACTTTACAAAATTATTATATATATATAAATTTAGGTTCATAAATTCTCGCATATATAAAAGTTGTCAGTTTCCACCCTCAGTAGTATGATTCTTGTAAAAATTAGGATGGTTCTTCCAACATGGGTTGTAAAAGTTAGAATATGTGTTGTTTATGGTATTTAAAGTCTCATATAATAAGTTGGAATCAATCATACACCCTAATGAACTTTCCTCACTTACAGAAGTAAATTGAGGTTGGTTCATCCCAAATTGGTCCAACTTCCTTGCTATTACAGCAACCTGAGATGCAAGAATTGCAATCACATCTGTATCCTTAACACTGGCTACATTTTTATGATTTACCCTTACAGAGGGCCATTGAAATTCATTTTTAGCTATTTTTTCAATTAATGAATACGCTTTATCAAATTTTTTTGTTATTAATGAACCACCACCAGCAGCATCAATAATGGACCTAAGGGATCCTACTAACCCATTATAAAAAGTTTGAATGATTAACCAATCTGGCAGAGCATGATGTGGACACTTTCTTAGGAGTTCCTTAAATCTTTCCTAGACTTTGTATATTGATTCCCCTTCATATTGACAAAATGAGATAACATCATTTCTAAGTTGAGTAGTCCTTAAAGGTGGAAAATATTTAATTAGGAATTTTTGAGTTAACTCCTCCTAATTTTTAATAGAACCAGGTCTTAATGAGTATAACCACATTTTAGCCTTATCCCTTAGTGAGAAAGGAAAATGCCTTAGCCTAACAGCATCGTCTGACATGCCATTATAACGAAATATAGCACAAAGTTCTAGAAAACTAGATAAGTGTAAATAGGGATCCTCCGAAGGAGTTCCCCAAGCTGGTTGTTACGCACAAGTTGGATAATCACTGGATTTAGTTCAAACGAGTCAGCTTCTACAATAGGTTTTTGTATACTTGAGTGAATTTTATCTATTGTAGGATTTACATAATCCCTCAATGATTTATAACGATTTTTCAAGTTATTATTTTGAATGTTTTCCATTTTTATTTCTAATTTTTCAAGTCCTTTCTTTTTTTTTTATTTTTTTCCATTTTTATAACTCGGGATCATAAGACACAAGTCTTACAGATCCTTTGTTTTGCATACGTAACACAAAAAACAATACCTTAACAATAAAATAAATAAAATAAAAAATATATTCAACACAACAAAACATATTCACAAACACCTTATTTTTCACACAAACGGTTTATTTTTCACAACACCTATTCATACAACAAAACACTTTTCACACAAACACAATTTTATGACACTAAAGTTTTCCAATTCTAAGCCTAATTAATTCAACTATAATTCTACTAAAATTCTTACTGAAGCTTCCCCGGCAACGCCGCCAAAAACTTGATGCGACTTCTTAATATGTAAGAACTTATGACCTTAGATTTATATATTTATAATGATTTTGTAAAGTTACAGTTTCAAATGCAAGTATATGTATTGTATCAAGTAATACAGGGCTCTAATGGAGTCCCATTTATCGATCCCATAGGGAATTGAGTAAGAGTTTCTTAGTCAATTCTAGTCTACTACTAACAGCCTTAATTTGGAAGGGTAATATAAGTGGTCTTTCTAACAACTACTCCTAAATGCAGATGATTATATGTAAGGATAATAACTAGTCCTAGATGCAAATATTACTTCAAAAGATAACCCTTTTTAGGGAAATTGGTTTGGTGAATTTTGAGATAATAAAAACTACTATTATCATGTAACGAATTGGATAATATATAGAAATGAGATGCATTAAAAATTGTATGTGCCAAATAGGAGCAATCCTATACTTTACCCTCTTCCGAGTACCCCCTCTTGAGAGTGCTATAAAGAACATTGGTAAATCCTAGGCTTAGTCACTAAATCCATGGCTAGGCTGGGAGGATACCGGCTGTCACTACGGAGCTCCCACTCACCCTTCTCCTAAAAGCTAACTTTCGACTTTAGTTACCAATCTTAGGACCAAATTGGGGATCTCAGCCTGTCACCCTGAAACCTGTACTTCGACGCCCATGAAAATATATTTCTCTATTTATTTGCAATCAATCCCCATGAACTACGCAATTCATTCACAGACATTGAATGTGTTTCCACTTTGTTGAGAATTAGACCGCACTTTTGGGACAATGCAATTACAACAAATTTTAACAACACAATAGGCCCTTATTGTAATGTAAGTGAAATGAAAATAAAAACCATCACATTTATAATTAAAACATCTTCTTGCATCCATCTCAATATCCTAAACATGAATCCTACTTATTGCAAAAGAAAAGTAGAGTGAAAACAATGGCATAAACTTCTTATTTCACTATTTCCAATCAAGAAGAAAGAGTAAGAGAATGACATCACAAAGCACGAAAAAAACACAACAAAAAAACTTCATTTCAAAGCAAATCCACAAAATAAGTCTTTACAAAATCATAAGATAATGAAGAACACAATACTTAGCTTTTTCCCCTTGAAATAAATATGAAAATCTCTCCCACAAAGTCTCCCGCGGATCCATGCAATGCTAGAACATTCCCTTACAGATTCTCTCAAAATCCCCTCACCAATCTCTCTAAAAAGGTAGAAATCTACATTTCTAATCCTATTCTATGTTCTCTAAGCATTCTCCAAGTTTTTCCTAACATCTCCTCTCTTCTCCTCCACATTTTTGGCTTCAAATTTGGTTTAAAATAGAGTAGGGACGAATTTCCTAAGAGGTGGATGAAGAAACCCTCCAAAATGTGTCCAGATTCGATATATTTGGCCAAAAACCGCTCAATATTACATCTAGGCCATCTTGGGAACCACCGGCACTTAATAGGGGGCTTCCGGAGCCCTATTTTTTGTGCCCTCGGGTTTCTAGCACCGCCGACGCCAGTTTGGGCACCCCCGCACCCATCCTGCGCAGCTCCACCATTTTGCTCCGTTTGGCTTCGTTTCAGCTCTGATTCACCATGTTTTAGTTGCGTTGTGTTCCTAACAGATAGCCCTATAAAATAAGCATAAAAAAAAACATTTCTTTAAAGAGCAATCTCATTCAAAAATATGCAAGAAGTTTAAAAGAGATTTAGCATAGAAAGACTTATCAAATGGTGTCAAGGCAAAATTTCATTTCTTGCTCGTTTTTGCTCCAAATTACACCGTTTTTGCTTATTTTTGCTCCAATCACATTTCTTGTAACTAAAAACAAAAAATATACAATATACCTTTCTTTAAAGTGTAATATCATAAAAAATGAATAAATTTATATATAAAAAAGCGTATATATTTTAGCCGTGTCAACTACTACCTCCGTAGTTGTCTCGGTTATGAAGGAGTTTAATGTAAATATTCATGGAATCAACCATGGATTAGTCCATGCGCGAGGTAGGTTTTTCACATTTACTCCTACAAAGATTAATGATTTATACATGATTGAGAATGTGTCAATTTATCACTATTCAAATTTTGGCCCGACGAAGGATAATATGAATGATATATAGAGATATCTGACGGATGAAAGTGATGAATGGGAGATAAGAGATAGCAAGTATGTAAGTTTCTTGACCACACTGTTAGATCCTACGTCGAAACACTTACATTATTTCATATGTGCAAAATAGCTCCCAACTATGAAAATCAGTAAAGTAACTATGGAGTGTGCTATTTTGAACTACTGTATTCAAATGGGGATGCCTATTGATGTTGGTTCAATAATTGTTAAATATGTTTTGGGATTGATCGTTCACGGATCTAAGTATGGGCTTGGAAATCCTTCCACCATATTTCTCCTCTGCAGTCAATCACAAGTGCCATATGAGAAGCAGAAAAGAGTACTTCTACCTTGGAAGCTTATAAATCCAGCAGATGCATATAGTAACCAGGCAGTTGGTGATACGAATGACATGAGCTTTATTGAAGATCAACCATCTCAGAGTTCAACACCAAATCCTTCTTACTTTCCTGAAAAGTTCACAGATTATCTTGAAGAAAATTAAGAAATTAGAGAATGATGTACAACACTTGATGAATACAATAAATAATCTATTTGATTTCTTTGATCATCTGGATTAGAGAATGAAGGAGCACTTTGATCATTCTGGATATCTTGAAGGAAGTTTGACACGATTGATGAAAAGGAAAGGTTGGATTGAAGAGGATTCTAATGAAGAACTTCCATTTCATTTAGTCTACAATCTGTTCGTTCATGCTTAATCACTTGGAGATCTTAGAGTTGATGATTGTTCTTAAGAAGAATGAAAACTTGATTATTGTATTTCTGTGTTTGTGTATCCGATTTCTTTGCTTGGAAATTATATTTGGACTTGCTTTATTGTTTAGTTTCAGCATTATTGTGTTGTGGTTGGGATTGACGCTGAACTTTAGAATTATATGGCTTGATTATGTGTAATGTTTAGTGTTATGTGTATATGTCTGAAACTTAGATTTTATATATGAAATTGATGTTTTGTGTTGTTGTGTTAAAAAAATATCATTTGTCATGGCTTTAGAATGTTATTCAATGCTTAATTATACTAATTAGATGTCAGAACGGGCTTGAAAAGATTGAAATTGCAAAAGAAGTTCGGAAGCCCAGTTTTTGAACTGGCGCTGAACAGCGCTGTCACCAACGTCGGACCACACCAAAAAATGGAGAGTTTGGCCATTAGAGCAGAAAAATGAGCCGAACAGTGCTACCGCTAGCGGTGGATATTGCTCGACTAGGACAAAGGCCTGAAACTCCAAATTTTTGTGATTTAACCCTGTGACCCACCATTTTTGCCCAAATCATCATCTTCTTCCTCTAGTCAAGGCCAATTTTAGCACTTAAGGCACACTAGCATTTGGATTTGAAGCGATATTGTGGCCAGAAAAGTTCAGATATCATCTTCTCTTAGTAAGAGCTACACTTTAACCTAAAATTTTTCACTTTTGACCGTGGAAATCTCCTACAGTAGGAGCATTTGAAATTTTGAAGTTTTTGAAGAAACTTTGGAGATTTTTAAAAGATTTTGAGTTCTTATCTTTTTAAATTTACCTTGGAGACCATTACATTTTAATTTTAAAATTGATTTGGATAAATTTGGTATTTTTAGACAAATGGATCCAATAAATTCAAAGGGGAAGAGGAAATTTGAGTATTATGAAAGTAAATTTATGAATTTCAAGGCTTATTCCCGCTATAGTATATTTCTTAGCAATAAGAAGTGTATTCAAAATCCTGGAGGTGTGTTTAAAGAACTGATTACGAATCATCGATGAGAAATTTTCTATTGTTTTATTGCTGAAGTAATGTTGGGTATTAGAAAGTTTTATGCAAATCTATATTATGCTGAGAGTGAATACCTACCGGTTAGAGGCCAAATGGTTGAATTCACCCCTACCCGCATAAATGCATTTTATCAGTTAAGAGAACCCTACCGTTGTGAATATGAAAATTTTTCTATCACGAATGAAGCATTGGATGTGATTATAAACTTTTTGATTGCTAGAAAAGGGAAATGGAAGGTTAAACAAAGGCTAAAAGTTAACTTCCCCCTTTCTAGTTTGAATCATGTGTCGCAAGCCTGACATTATTTCATTTATGTAAGACTTTTATCTACCAACCATCACAGTGAGGTTACTGTTAATAGAGCTTTTCTGAATTACTGTATTCAAAACATGAAAAATATAAATATTGATTCAATTATTTATAAAAGTATTTTAAAAAATTCAAAAGGAGAGACTACAGGTGGACTAAGACACCCTAGCTTGATTCATGCCTTGTGTATTCAGTCAGGAGTAGCAGTTGAAGATAATGACAAGGTTATCCATCCCTTGAAGCCCATTAGTAAGCTAAATTTGGAAACATATGAAGCCCATGTAAGTTGGAAGTGGAGTAAGAAAGCTGATGAACCTTCTTCTAATCATGACAAACCATCTACATCTTGGGAGCCTACTCTGCATTATGTTATGGATCAGTTGGAAAGGTTGAACGCCAGAGTAGAGGGACTAGAAGCAAGGAATAAGATAAATGATGGTTATCAAGTGTGGTGGAGAGAATATGAGTATACTCCTGATGAGATATTTTAGGGGAGACACTAGCACTGTATTTCCAACTTACCCTGAGTATACTTCATACCAGCCTGAAGAACCTGATGATGGTGGAGCTCTTGCAGATGAAGATTAGTAGTTTGTGTATTTTTATTTTCATTGTACTTTGTTATGTATTTGTGTTTTGTATATATGATATACCTGAGACTCTTTCTGATTAATATTTGTGATGTAATTTGTATTTGGTTGTGTTTGTAGCAGACTTTATGTTGAATTTTGATGTATGTGATGTGATAGTAGAGTTTGCATATGTTTAGTTTGTTAATTAAATATGTGATAGTAACAGTTTGATGTTAATTTTGTGTGCATAGTTTATGTTTAATGTTTTTAAACTTCTTCTCTTATAAATTTCTAACTCATATTTGTGTATAGAAATGCTCTTAATTATTTCAGGCCTACTGTTCCACTTTATAAAGAAAAACATGCTTAAACTCAAAGGTATGAAAAGCCCAACATATTGAGGTATGAGTTATATGTTTATATCTTTTCTTTCTTCCCATATAAATTATACTGATTTTCAAAAATCTAAGTTTGGGGGAGGGAAAGAATTAACTGTTAATTGTTCTCATTTGAAAATATTTTCAAAATTATTAACATGATTTCCTGTAATAGAACTCATTTTCAGATAACTGTATTTTGATTTTATTTAAGTATTTTGTATAGTTGAATGAAAGTATTTGGTAATGAAAAGAAATTTTGTAGGCTAAGATATTTGGTATAAGAGAATAAGACTGTAATCAACTATTCAAAGTAAGAAAAACTGTATGTTTGTAATATTAAAAATCTTAAAACTTTATGTGATAGGAAACAATTGAGACTCTATGATGAATCATTAAAAAGCTAAAGAAATGCCTATAAGGTAAAGGAATGTGGTAAGTTTCAAATTTAGGGTGAGAAGCGTGAAGTTTAAAATCATTAAAGGCTATCCAGATACAATAATCATCATTTAAAAGAAAAGAAAATAAAAGAAAAAAAAAGAAAAGGAAAAGAAAAGAGAAGTAAGGAGAAGCTTGAGGAGATGCTTAATCAAAAATTGGCTTCACTTAGACCTACCTAAAGGGAAAAGCATAATTATTTTCTTGAACTTATATGTATGGATTAACATATTTACTAGTAGTGTTCTCATAAACCTCTTTTCTTGTAATCCTTTTAAGTGCCTCAATAGAAAAATCTACAGTCATTTTCGAAATGAATAGAATGCTAGAAATCTTAGACATGATTACTAGATAGTCTAACACCTATAGAATTTACTTAAATTATTCGAAGATCTCTCTGAAAATCTTACTATTGTACTTATTTAAATCAAAATTATGGTATTCTACAAAGAAAGTTCATTGCAGTGGATCATTATTTCGTGTATTAACTAAAATTACTTGAGGACAAGTAATAGTTAAGTTTGGGGGATCTTGATCCACTGAAAATTTGATAGCTTTTTACTATTCATTTCATACCTATTTTTGTTGATATTGCACTTTAAAGAATAATATTTTTCATGATTTAATGTAGGTACATTGATTTTAGGCATTTTGAGCAAAAGGATGCGAAAATGAGCAAATTTGGAGGAAAAAACGGGCAAAAGTACATTTTATTGAACTAGTGCCGAACGACGCTGTTACCAGCGCTGAACTGCGTTATTTTACAGAGAATTGTGACCGATTGGCGGAATAATGTGCTGAACAGTGCCCTATCTAGTGCTGGACTGTGCCCTATCCCGATTTTAAACTAGATTAAATGTATTTAGCTCGATTTTGAAGGATTACTTGAGGAAACTCTTTGGAATTCAGTTTTGGTCAAATTAAAACTCTTTTGGAGCTAAGTTCGGGGATTAAAAGAAGAAAAGAGAAGAGTTTAGAGTTTAGAGAGAGTGTCTTCTCATTTAGTTTAGGAAATCTAGGTTTTGTGTTTTCTCTTCTAAGGAGTGTGAGAGGAGAGGGAAAGTGAGAGATTTCTTCTTCCTTACTTATCTAAAGAGAGAATTGTGTGTTGTTGTGAAGAAAGAAGAGGAGTCAAAGGAATTCCTTGAGATTCGCTTGGGGAAGAGTTTGAGATAAGTTGTCTTTACTTTACTCTATTTGTATGACGTTGATTTTATATATAAAATTCATGTTTTGTCATCTTTTCCTCATGAGTCTTGAGTAGATTCCTTTATCTTTCTCCTTTTCATGTGATGTGTTGATGTTTTAATATGGAAATGATATGCCAATTTATTATGGAGAATTTGTGATGACCTTTTCACTTCGAACTTCATTTACTTTTTGATCTGACCAATTGAATTGTTAAAAATTGTTGAGAAACATATTTTCTGAAAGGATTATGTGTTCCACAACAAAAGTGAATGTCACATTCAATGTCCATGAATGAGAGACTTGGTTCATTGGGATTGAGTGCAAATAAATAGGGAAATATACTTTGAATGGGCGTAGAATTAGAGATTTCAGAGTGTCAAGCTGAAATTCTCAATTTGGTCCTAATGTTTGGAAGCTGAAGCGAGAGTTAGCCTTAAGGCTAAGAGAAGTAGGAGCTCTTTAGTGAGAGTTAGTATCCTCCTCGCCTAACCACAGATTTGGGGACTAAACTTAGGATTAGTCAATTTTCTTTATACGATGAAATATGGGTAAGGAATAGGAATGCTTTTATTTGGCACAATACATTTGCATCACTGATCTATATCACAATAGTAATCACATTATGATTGGGAAAGAGGAAGACTTTTTCTTGCAACTGAACTTTATTGTAAATTTAGTCTTGTGTTGGTTTAACTTCCTAGAGTTTAGGACTTATTTTGTTAGAAATAGTAAGTACAACTATTTATCTTTATTTTAAGGTTTAAACTTACTTGCAATTGTGTTGTGATTCGATAAGTGATTTTTGTGCTCCGCCCTAAAATTAAAGCCTCCCTATGGGATCGATATCCAGGACTCTATTAGAGTCATGTATTACTTGAGCGATACGTATACTTGCGTTTAATTGTTTGACTCATTATAAAACTAAATCAATATATATATATATATATATATATATATATATATATATATATATATATATATATATATATATATATATACGATTTCATAAATTTTGGCAATTTAAAAACTCGCACCAGTGCACGAGGGAGACATTTTTTCGTGGTCATGGTTCTACTTATCAAAATCCTTTGATTTCCCTCACAACCCCAAGAGAATGACTTGTTTGAAAGGTACTTATTCTAAAGACAAATTCACGATGATGAAGCATTTTAAATGTTAAGTTAACATACATAATTGTGACCCAATTAACAATATGGTTAACAACTACTAAAATATCAATGGTAATATTAATTATAATGTCAATGATATAAGAAGCTAGTTTATGATGTAAGAAGGCTGCTGTGAGGACAGATTCAAATGCTATAATAAAGAAGACATTTCATGATGTAAAAAGGATGCTATGAGGAGGGGTGTCAAATTTTGTCATAGAGTGTGTGTTTGGAGTTTGTTGTTGGTTGGTGTGGAGAGTCTTTGTGAGTCTTGTGTGTTTCATTGTGTGTCTATTGGAGCAAGGATTTTCATAGGATTTGCCTGGGGAAGATTCTAAGATAAGTACTTTGTATTTTTTTATTTGAGTTCTGTTTTACAGTGTAAACTTTAATTTAAATATAAATCATATTTTTTATGTTAACCCCATGAATTCTGAGTTGTTTTATTTATCTTTCTCACTGTAATGAGATTTAATCATGTGAAGGATTGGAATATTTTATGATTTCTTTTATTCCATACTTGTTATGTTTCATTACCTCAAACTTAATTTTACTTTTACAATATGGCCAGCTGGTATGTTAAAACTTGTTGTGAGTCATGTCGATCGCCATATTAGAATTATCGGTTATATTGAAAAAATATTTTTAATTTAATACACACACACACACACACACACACACACACATATATATATATATATATATATATATATATATATATATATATATATATATATATATATATATATATATATATATATATGATTTTGAAAGTAGCATTTTAGTTTTGAAAATACTAGACCGAATCGATCTAATATATTTAATAGCTTAGATAATCAAGCACAACGCCCCGAGCAAAGCACCTATCCTGAAGAATAAACCATCAGATTTCTATTGCTCCTGAGGATCAAGAGATAAATACATTCACGAGTCCAATTGGGACTTTTGCTTTTAGGAGAATGCCCTTTTGTATATGCAATGCACATGCAATATTTCACCGTTATATGATGTCAATTTTTTATGACCTGATTGAGAAAGGAATAGTAGTATTCATAAACAATTTTTTAGTGTTTGACCCATGTTTTGATTCTTGCTTAGTTCTTAGATGATGTGATGACACAAATCTTGTTCTCAATTGAAAAATATGTTAATTTATGATTTATGAAGGAATACTTCTAAGACACAAAATTTTGAGAGAGTTGTGGAGGTTGAGCCAACTAAAATTCAAGTGATAGAAAAACTTTTGCCCACCAAATCCAATCAAGGGAGCAAGAAGCTTCCTGGGACATGCTGGAATTTATCAGAGATGCAATAAGAATTTTTCCAAAATTGCTAAACCTTTATGTCATCTATTAGAGAAATATATTATATTTTATTTTGACCATGATTGCTTAAATTCCTGTAACACTTAGAAGGATAAGTTAGTTGATGCTTCCATCATAGTCTCACCTGATTAGGGGAGGTCATTTGAATTGATGTGTGATGTGAGTGACTATGCTATTGAGACAATTTTAGGAGAAAGGCATGACAAGCTATTTTTGGTTATATACTCTTTCAATAAGACCCTAAATGAAGCTTAGATTTACTACATCACTACTAAAAAGGAGCTTTATGGCTATAGTATATGCATTCAATAAATTTAGGATATATTTGAGTGGGACCAAGTGTACTGTTCCTACTGATCATTTTGTAATTTGGTATTTGATGTTGAAAAGGACAGTAAGTCATGATTGATCAGGTGGTTCCTATTGTTTCAAAGGTTTGATATCGAAGTTGTGGATAGGAAAGGTATTAAGAATCAAATAGCAGATCACTTATCTAGGCTTGATCGTGGGAATTCTTATGCATTTGATGAGGATATCAATGAAATTTTTCCTGATGAGCAATTTCTTTTTATTACTAATTGGAACACTTCATGGTATGCTGACATAGTGAATTTCATAGTTAGTATCATTTTACCCTATGATCTCACACACCATAAGTGAAAAGAGTGTTGACCTTACTTTTGTGATGACTTTTTATAAACTATATTAGTGTGGGGCGTCTACCAAAATTAACTCTCTAACTCTTAATGATGATCACTAAAGCCTAATATCTAAGGTGAGACTGTATGAAACCTTTTTAACATAAATTTTGATGACATCTTAAAATGATCAAATCTGTAACAATACTGACCTGATCAACTATTGACCCAATATGTCAACTTTTGGCCTAAAAAGTAAACTTTGGGCAAAATGGTCAATCCTGACCTAATGACCAACCGTATTGACCCAAAAGGTCAACTTTTGACCTAAAAAGTCAACTTTGGTCAAAATGATCAATCCTGACCCAATGACCAACCTTATTGACCCAATAGGTCAATATTTGACCTAAAAAGTGAACTTTGGTCAAAATGGTCAATCCTGACCCAATGACCAACCCTATTGACCAAATAGGTCAAATTTTGACCTAAAAGGTGAACTTTGGTCAAAATGGTCAATCCTGACCCAATGACCAACCCTACTGACCCAACATGTTAATCTTTGACCTAAAAAGTTAACTTTGGTCAAAATGGTCAATTCCTGACCCAATGACCAATTATTGACCCAATGAGCCAACTATTGACCAAGAAAACAACTTTGGACAAATTAATCAATTTTTTACTCAAAGATCAACCATCGACTACCAAGTCAATTAAAACACTATAATAGTCAAATATGACTTATTTAACCACCTAAAGACGTTACATGACAATGTTGACCTCATTTTTGATGAGGTCTTCTCTTCCTTTTTTTAGTACTTAGGATCTAGCCTTAGGCTTTTCCTTTGACTATCCTAGAGGATTAGAATTGGGACCCACAACTTAGAAATTCAAAATACTTCTTAACTCCCTGCAAACTCCACAAACTTGATTGTAAACTCCTAATCACCTAGAGGGTTGAAATCAAATGTGGAAGTTTAAAGGATGAGTTCCTATAGGACTCTTTGGCCTTAGGACCGCCACAGGTGGCTCGGTGCAGTGAGGGCTGACTTACACACACACTGCACTTATACACTACACTTTCACACACATCCTAAAACCACACCCATACCCAACTTGACCTCCTGACTCATGAAGGTGATTCACATGGATGGTCCTTAACCCCTAAGCCCTTGGCTAAGAGGGTTAGGAACAACATAGCGAATGCCTCAAATGAGTCCCTTCATGGCTCATGTGGGCTTGATATGGCTTCATGGCTCAACCAAAATTATTACATTCCACTTACATTTACCCAATCTTCAATTTTCCAAATTTTCAATTTTTGAACCCCGGGACCCCAGACCCGCCTACTTTACCCAAAACCCTCGAAATTACCCAAATTTTCCAAAATTCTCCAAAATCACCCAAATTCCTCAAAATCAATCCTAAACATTCTCCCACCACTCAAATTGACCATTTTTACCCAAAATACACAAAATTCCAAAAAAATACCCCCAATACCCTCCAAATTACCAAAATGCCCCTCTTGACCCAAAAATCCAAAAAAAATTCCAAAAATTCCCAGAAATTTCCAGAAAATCCCAAATATTCCCAATTACATTTTGTTCAACTATACTATGGGCCAATTTTGTCAATTTACCCCACTTTTATCAAAATCCTCAATTTGACCCATTTTAACCCAAAGTGAACCCAATGTCAAACCAAATCTACCCAATTTACCCAAATTCTGGTCCAATTCAATTCTAAACTTCAATTCAACATCCCCAACACTAATCTAAACCAAATCCAAGCCCAATTTGATTGGCATTTGAATCCAATTTCACTTTTGACCTTAAAGCCCAATTTGGACCCATGACCCAGAAGTTAGCCCAAACTAACCCAATTCAACTCCAATTAATCCCAAATCTTTTCTAAACCTTCCCTAACATCCCTACAAACAAAAAACTAACATGATTTGCCTAAAATTTGAACCCAAACCCAACTCAAATTCAACCCAAAGCCAAAACTCCTTACATGGGCCTACACCTAAACTTAACCCAAATAGACCCAAACCCCAAAATCCAACCCCAACAAAAGTTGAAACCTCTTTTAAACACTCCCATAAACATTTCCCAACATTAATTTTACATCAATTTCAACCCTAGCCCAACATTGGCCCAAATTAGCCGAATTTGACCTACATTGGCCCATGTACCAAATGAACCCAAATCCAACCCAATTCAAGCCCAAACCACCTCAAATTTATTTCAAATTACTCATGACACATCCCTAAAGCAAACCCAATAATTATTTGGCCCAAACTTTTACAAAAATTCCCATCCATAAAGCCCAAGGCCCACTTTCTTAAACCTTTCTAAAAAGCCCACAAATTCAAAAGCCCAAAGTCCATGACAAAGCCCACATGAAATTCCTCTCATCATCCCTTTGATTTAAAACACTTCCTAAGTTCTAAAATCTATCACCAAATAAATCCAAATCAAGCCTTATGACAATTCTCCTTAAATCCATCAAAAATTCCAACACCCTTCCTCATGAAAGTTGACTAAACTTTTCCCAAGCCAAATGGAGCCATGAAGCCATGCATAAGCCACATGGGAGCCATGAGAGCCATGGAATCTACTTTCCACCTCACCAAGCCATTAATGGCAAGAGAGGGGATCTCTTTCTTAAACCTTTTTGAAACCTTTTTTACCTTAAACATGATACACTCTAAACCATACTTAGCCACCTCACCATGGATGGAGACTTCACCACTCCATGGCAGCTGACCCAACTGATTCACCCAGCCCAAAACCAGGTCATGGGGAGGTGAACCATGCCCAAAATCATGGGTTGACCAATTTGAGCCCAAAATGAGCCCTTACCCCTTTCCATTTCAAGCCATCCTCTTTACACATGGCAAAGCTCGATTGCTCGCACAAACCTCCAGCCACGACCCACCTAGACCCGAGGGTGACCCATGCTCGCACGGCCAGCCGCACTGGATCGCCGGAAAACGCCATGGCCGAGACCTTGGGAGGAGCCAAACTTTTCAATTCCGCCTTGCTGAAGTGTCCCGGCCGAATTGAACACCATGGTTGTTCTTCTCTTACATGGAGCGAGTGATCCCAGGCCTTAAACCCCACGAGAGGCCCTCCACCCTCTCCTATTTAAACACCACCTCCTCTCGGCCATGAGAGGTGCTGAACCAAAACTTGCGAAACCACTGCCAAAATCATCCCGGACCACTCTCTACACATAGAGAATTTGATCCCTACTGAAATCCCCCTGCCATTTCCTCTCTGTGAGCTCAATTTCAGAGTTGAAATCCAAGCTTAAAACCAGGACACATCACCACAGTGAGCCAATCTCCAAATTGATTGGTCCTACACCTTCACCAGACCAAGAGGAGAAGTTTCTCAGCAAAAGCCCCCTCACCGAGGCCGGCCATTGCTCCCGGCCTCCAAGCTTTGTAATCGGGCGTGGTCGAAATCATACCTAGAAAATTCACCGGGCCGAGGGACTTCATCCGGAGCTTGCTTGGACCCGATCGAAGGTGACACGACTCTCGGATCGAAGCTTCACTTCTCGCGAGCAAAGGTATGGACTCACTCTTCTTCCCGAGCTTACAGAGATTCTCCATTTAATTTGAATCAATGTCAATGCATGATCACCGTATAGATGTGTTCGTCTCTTCAAGACGAATCCATAGAGCACAGGAACACGAAAATCCGTTGAGAATCGAGTGAGAAATTAGGGTTAGAAGGTTGACGGTCACGGGTGCACACCAGTCGTAGACGATGACTGGGAGCCGTCAGATCGAGCGTGTATCGAGCGGACGGCCGGGATCGAGCCAGACAGCGCAATGGCACATGAACCGCGGGCCCCTGGAGCGCTGAGTCGGATGGCGGTGCCGAATCAGAGCTCGGCGCGTGGTCCTTCGGAGCTGCCAAGGATGGCGTTGCGCCGCGTGGATAAGTAGGAAAATAGGGATTTTTCTTATTTATTTAATTACCATAACTTAGAAAATTCATAACTTTGTGTAGGAAAATCCTAAAAATAAAATAAAAATGCCCTCTTGCTCAGTGAACAGAGGAGAATAATGTGGAAAAGAAATCAAGTAATTTCATTAAATATTTGATTTTTAATGATTTATTTACTCTCTGCACATTTTCAATTCTCCATGCATGTATATAATTCATCATGGCATGAGACCATAGGGCTTTTGAAGCCTACGAATTTGGGGACATTCCCTGAATTTTCCAAAGTCGGAGGCCATCCCTATGAAGAGTTATTGATTTTTCGATTCTAGGTCACTATTCGAGTATTTTAATTCCAATAATTAGCATATTGTGAAATAAATTCTAGGAAAATTTTTTGATGTTTCTTATGACCAGAGGGACCTAGGAAAAATAAATTTTGAGATAATTCACTTGGAACAACCCTAATTGTCTTAAACACCCAAAATGGAGCTTTAATTAATTAGAGCTAATGATACATCAAATTGACTTGAAATCAATTCTCCACTGACCTTTAGGATCAGAGTAACCCACCATAAAATTTTGAAGTCAATTGGACTTGGTTAGCCCTATCAAATGGGTTGATTAAGCCATTTAGCCAAACTTAAACTTCAAAAATTCATAACTTTCAAAATACTTCTAAAAAATTCACCAAATTGGTTTTGGAGCCTCTACGATATCGGGGGAATTTAAGGAAATTAAAATTGTAATTTTCCAAAAAAGTTGATTTTTTGCATTATTTTAATATTTTTAATAATTAAAAAATAATAATAATCACAAAAATAATAAAATTCACCAAAATATCACATTTTGAATTTTAATCAGTTAGGAACAAACCCCATATTTTTCTTAAGTCTCTATGATGAGATATCAAATTTTAAAGCCCTAAGGTAATTTTAAAATTAAAAAATGTATTTTCTAGCATTTCCACTAAAATAATTCTAATAAATTAAAGAAAAATCATAAAGTTATAAAAATTGGTTCTCTGGTTTCCTTGATATCAGAAAGATTTTTTAAAAATATAAAATTCATTTTTCAACCTTTATTTTATTTTTAAATTAATTAATACTCCAAAACTCAAAATAATTATAATAAAGAAAATATAATTCAAAAAATCACCAAAATTGGTCCAAGTGGTCCTCTGGTCATTAGGAATGTCCCATAATTTTCTTAAGAATAGAAACTTTCCCTTGGTCATGTTATTGAATTTTCCTTGAAAATCCCTATTTTCCACCAAAAATAATTACATAAATAAATTAAATACAGAAAAATTACATTTTCTCCTCTAATGTCTTGATTGATATATGAGTGAAGTCACATAAAAATTTCAAATTCATTTAAGCTCAATTTAGTGAGTTATGAAATTAGTAAGTTTAAAGGGCAAAATGATAATTAAAATTTTAACCTATGATTAAAAATTTTAGGTTTAATTAAAATGGTGGGTAACATATTTGATACTAAGTTGATTTTGGATGTTTGAAACTTAGGTAGTTAAAGGGTAGAAACCTACCAAACAATTTGAAAATAATTAAAATAAACCTTAATTAAATAATTAATTAAATTTGGAAGAATGATGAAAAATTGGAATTATTAAAATGGGGATATTATTAGGAAGAGATTTGTTCTTTAATTTAAGAATCCCTAAATTAATCACCTCAATAATATTTAATTTCTAATTAAAATGATAATCCAAATTCAAGATTTAAAATGCTAAAAGACTTAATCATTAAATTAAATTAAAGTTAAAACATTTAAATTAAATCCTTCTAAAATTTCAATTAAATTAATACTTTAACAATTAAATTAAATCATCCTTAAAGCATAAAAAAAATTAAAATATTAAATTAAAATTAAAATAAAATTAAATTAAAATTTAAATTAAATTAAAATTTAAGTTAAATTAAATTAAATTAAATTAAATCATATTAAATTAAATTAAATTAAATTAATATTAAAGCATATTAAATTAAATTAAATTAAATAAAAAATAAAATCAAGTTAAAATAAAATTAAAATTAAATTAAAAAATAAAATAAAATTAAAATTAAAAGCTAAACCGAAATTAAATTAAATTAAAATTAAATTAAATTAAATTGAATTAAATATAACATCACCAAAGACATAAATAATTCAAAATAAATCTAAAACAACTTGAACACTATTCCAAACTTAAATCCATTAATTAAAATTAAATTAAATCACAAATCACTTAAACATTAATTTGCCCTCAAAAGCTCTTGTTGTATAACTCCTAAACGGAGTATTAAGTGAAGTGTTACTTCACTTATAGGATATTCAAATGTCCTAATTCACCGAAGCAAGATGACAAAACTTAAACTCCTGGATGATTAATTCACTTGTATAATTAAATTCTCTTGGACTTAAAACAATCCTAGAGGTATTGAAAAGATGTTTAAGACTCGTCTTAAGCACTTCCTCAATATGATTGGATATTTATAAGAACAATTGAACTTAATTGTTCTTTAATGAAGAAAATCGTCCTTAAACCAAAACACAAGAACCTAGACGTCATAGGAGAGGACTAGCTATAGGATTAGGACTTTGGTAGACAACCAAAACCTTTACCTTAGCTTTACTCAGGTACTTGTTGGAATACTTAAATACTCGATATGTGTTTTAAGTGCGGCTTGGGATGACGGGAAGACCCTCCAGTACGCTTTTATTGCAATTTACTTTATTGCAAATGCACTTTACTTTTCTTGCATGATAAACAATTGTTGCATGAAAACCAAAACCTTTACGATAGTCCCTAAACTGAAACCAAAATTAAATTAAAAATCATTACAAGATAAAATTCACCGCCACAACATTTCAAAATATAAAACAACTCAAAATTTAATCACAAACAGAACAACAAAACTACAACTACAACTAAATTAAAACGTCTTGTTGGATGAGCGGGAATACCTCGGATGATGTAACCTACGTGTTGCTAACGGGATTTCCCACGGTCTAAACGAAAGTGTGGAACTCATTTAGTTGAGTTTAGCAAATTCATCTGGACTAAGTGAATCCGATAAAAATAACGATGCCGGAAGGATGGAACCGTGGGATCTTAACTGGTGTTGTTATAATCAACTTTAAGATTTGTTTTAATTAAAACATAAAAAACACTTGGAAATTAAGACCTTCTCTAAACCAGAACACTTCTCTCATCTCCTGATTTATGACTTCTAAAACTAAACCTCTGCAACAACAAGGAGCACGGAGCATGGTGGGCAGCACGACCATCGTCATCAGCAAAACCTGAGTCTACTTCAGCAAAACTTTCTTAGAATTAAATAACTAAACCATTGGACTTCGAGGTAGTTTGCCTAGTGCAACATAAATCCTCAACCTTTTGTTAGGCATTTGCATTGCAAATTAAGCCCTAACAGGTCTTAGGATTCCGAGGTAGTCGTTTGATACGACATAAACCCTCACATCTTCGAGGCCATTTGTATGATTGTGTCATACGAATATAAGTCCTGATTAATTAAAATTTGTCAAGATCAAAACATTAAATAAACATTAGGGCCTTCCTAAATTCAAGCCAAACAATAGGATAGTCGGGAAATTACCGAAGTTCGCTTCGAATCTGTGATTTCTCCTACCTTTCTTCCTTTGAATTCCCAAAATAAAATGTTCCAAATTTGATCCATTCCCTATTGAAATTCCAAAATTCAATCCCTTCAAAACTTAAACTTTGAAATTCTTAAGAGCGAGAACTACTGATTATTATCGAGAGTTTTCTTAGGTGATTCCCGTCACTTAAGATGTAATTAACTATAGGGGCTTGCCCTTATAGGGAATTTTAAGAACCCAGGTAATATAAACCCTGTTTAATGCTTTCATATTATGCAGGGGAACGTGTCGGCAAATAAAATGGTTTTGCAGACCAAACGGATGTCACAAACCTTCTAGTTTATTTCATCGAGCCCCCCCACCAAACAGTGTGCCTATTCTTCAGAATAGACACGCGGTTTGTGGTGTGGTGCTCGTTTATATAAACTATTTGAGATGTGAGATCAGTTTGATTTCATATCTTAAAAATTTTAAAATTATTTTCAAAATCAAAATACTACTTTCCAAAT
The DNA here is from genome assembly GCA_022702705.1 of Papilionanthe hookeriana x Papilionanthe teres. NCBI lineage: Eukaryota > Viridiplantae > Streptophyta > Magnoliopsida > Asparagales > Orchidaceae > Papilionanthe > Papilionanthe hookeriana x Papilionanthe teres. The sequence goes on from CM040431.1 coordinate 116,814,564, forward strand.
TATATATATATGTAAATTAAATTAAAAATTCGCCGACACACAATTATGACAACTTTGGTCAACTCTTGACCTAAAAGGGTAAAATTGGTCAAAATGGCTAACCCATGCCCCTTTACCATAAAATTGACTTCAACGATAGACATTGACAAAATCAACTTAATATTGATCAAAGTTACCAAAATCAATCCAGATATCTCCACATTGACCTTTGGGTTCATCAAAACCCTAAATTTGGTCAACATTGCCTCTTTAGACCCCAAAATGACAAAACCACAAATTTTATGACCAAATTAACTATGACAAGGTTGAGAAAGTCACATTGATTATCTTTGAACTAGAATTGATCAACCCAAGTTAACTTGGGTTAACTTAGGTCAATTTTAGTCAACCAAAGTTAAATTTGGTCAAAACATTCAATGTTAAACCAAATAAATAAAATTAATTAAAATGATTAATTCCCAAAAAATCATTTTAATTAATTGATGGGTTAATATTATAATTTTCTATATTTCTAATTAATTATATAATTAATTAGAAATGGAATTATATAAAAATACTCCTAAATTGAATTTGAATTTTATGACATCACACATGATGTCTTAAACCCCTTTTAATTTTTAAACCTAAATTTAAATTGTGGGGAATCACTAATGGGTTACTTAAGACCCATTGAATCCACCACAATATGGCCAGCACATTACCTGATCCATAACTCACCACCTTTAACTATGGTTAAGAGTTATCATGATATTATCATGATGGTTAGGCATATGTGTCATCCCCTCTCAAGATGAGGTGTGACATGGCTTCAAAGGTGGCAAGCACCTCTTTCCCAACCCAATGGAGAAAGACCAGGACATGAGGTTAAGTTTCCACTAAGGTTAAAACCATCATGAGCCAAAAAAAATAAATAAGGGGAAAGTAAATTATGTGTCATCTTCCTTTCCATTTGCTTAATGATTCACCTCCTCTCATAAGGTGAGGTGGCTAACCTACATGTGTGACACCACAAACATGCTATAGACTCACCAATAGGGGTGCAACATTACTCAAACCATCCCCATTACCATAGATAAAGACCATCATGACAAACCATGAGAAATGAGGAATATGAAGCTTATGTGTCCTCCTCTTCTAAACCCAATGAATGACTCATGAAGCTCATATGAGGGAAGCTAATTCAGATCATATGAAGAAGCCTTATCCACCTCATAGGTGATCCAATAGAAGCAAGCCAAATTTTAAACTCAAGTCTTCACCATAGTTAAACTTATAATTGCTAGGCTTGGAAATTGGCAATCCATCATCACCACAGCCAAAAACTTCCCTCTAGACCTTAATGAGAGAGTTAACAACTCCCCTGGATGATTCCAAGCCAGCCTAAGCCTTTCCCATAGCCGTCCATGGCTATATAAGGAACTAACCTGAGCACATGAAGAAGGACGAGACCAAACTAGAAGATACCTATCCACTGCCCAAATAGTCAAACCTTCAACATCAAATTAGTTTCGGTAAGAGATTCATTCTATGCGGGAGCCAACAGAGTCTAAAAGACCGCCCATCCAAAGGTCTTGGAGGTTCGCGATTCTCAGAATCAGAAGGCTTCCAAGCCAGGCAAGCAGTTCTCTCTTGTTCCCTCCTCGCCGGGAGATGTTCAATTTGGGTATGGGGATGTCTCCAAAAGTAGGGTTCCTCTATCAATTGTCTCTCGAAGGGGGAGACCTCTCGCTACAGATACTGTCAAACAACATCTTGAACACCTAAAGCTTAAGTAGTTGATCCCTAATGAAACCAAGTTTTGAAACCCACCAAATCCCCTTAATTTAGGTCAACCCGAGAGCTTCAAATAAACATAAACCAGGACAAATTTGAAGTCTGAAATCAAACTCTACGAACCTTCAAATTAACCATCCTAAATCTATTTAGGAATTGAAAGAAGACGATCCCAATCAAAATTACGCATTCTCATAGCCTTAAGCCACTGATTGACCAAGCCATTTAAGCTGAGACACCTCGAGGAAAAAGTCATATACAAACCCTATTTCACCCCAAATTGACTTGAAGAAAAGCTTTCTGAAGTCGAGATGAAGAATCAGAACCATTCAATTTGAATTTACATCAACTGAGGCCAAGGTATGGATTTTCACACCCAACCCGAGCTCGGGCTTGGCCTAGAGTAGGGTTAGCCATTTCAAATCCCCCATATATCTGTATGGATATGATCGTCTGATCAAGACGATCGTGCAGGAACAAACCTCGCTCAATTTCAACAAGAATCGAGCAAGATATTGTCCTTAGATCATGGAAGAACTACGGGATCAGGCGGGAGGAAGACGATGAACAAGGACCGTCCATTCCCGTGTTTTAGGAATGGATGGCCAAGATTAAATCCCCACAGATCCACTGTTCGGATCCCCGAGAGGATTAAGCTCGTTTTCGATGCTGTCGAGGACACGCAACGCTCCCTCCTTTTTCCTGGTTTATTTTAAGGTTAATAAAAACAAATTAACCTTAAAAGAATTAAAAATTCATATCTTTTTATACAAAAGTCATAAAAATAAAATAAAAATACCCCTGAACTCAGGGTAACGGGGAAAATAATGTAGAATTGAAATTTTGAATTTTTGATTTATATTTGATTTTTAATTAATTAAATACTCTCTAGAGTATTTTAATTATTAAAAACTAATTATAAGTCAGAAAAATATGTAACTTTACGGGATTAATCTTTAGATCCTTAGAAACAATCTTTGATTTTTTCCAATGCTAGGAAAATTCTCTAAAGTAACTTTTCTTAATTTTCATGAGATTTGGTAATTATTTTTAAAAATCATTCTATAAATAAGAAATTAAGAAAATAAGAAATTTAAATTTGTAATTGGTTAGAAATTTAGGGGAGGAAATTTGAACCCTAAAAAGATAAATTCTAACCTTTTAAAAATTTTAAGATGACAATTTTATTGTTAGGGTTAAAAATTTAAAGTTTTAAAATTTAAAATCCTAAAATACTTTTAAAATTTAAAACTCATTTCTCTTAACTCATGACATTATAAGTTAGGTTAAATTTAAGTCCAAGCATTGAATGGACTTAAATTAGAACATAACTAGGATAAATTAAGCATTAATTCTAATTAATTCCATTAAACCTTAATTAAAACAAAGTTAAAATAAAGATTAAACCCTAATTAGGTTTAACCCACATTAAACCTAATTAAATCACTTAAACCTTACTTACATTAGGTTTAAGTAACCGTTAAACCCAAATTAGGTTTAACCCACATTGAACCTAATTAATCAACTTAAACCTTACTTACATTAGGTTTAAGTGTTCATTAAACCCTAATTAGGTTTAATCCATAATGTAACTAATTAATCAACTTAAACCTTACTTACATTAGGTTTAAGTGTTCATTAAACCCTAATTAGGTTTAATCCATATTAAACGTAATTAATCAACTTAAATCTTACTTACATTAGGTTTAAGTGTTCATTAAACCCTAATTAGGTTTAACCAATATTAAACCTAATTAATCAACTTAAACCTTACTTACATTAGGTTTAAGTAACTTTTAAACATTAATTAAGTTTAACCATATTAAACCTAATTAATCAACTTAAACCTTACTTACATTAGATTTAAGTAACCTTTAAACCCTAATTAGGTTTAACCCACATTGAACCTAATTAATCAACTTAAACCTTACGTTAGGTTTAAGTGTTCATTAAACCCTAATAAGGTTTAATCCATATTGAACCTAATTAATCAACTTAAACATTACTTACATTAGGTTTAAGTGTTCATTAAACCCTAATTAGGTTTAATCCATATTAAACCTTATTAATCAACTTAAACCTTACTTACATTAGGTGTAAGTGTTCATTAAACCCTAATTAGGTTTAACCCATATTAAACCTAATTAATCAACATAAACCTTACTTACATTAGGTTTAAGTAAACTTTAAACCTTAATTAGGTTTAACCCATATTAAACCTAATTAATCAACTTAAACCTTACTTACATTAGGTTTAAGTAACCTTTAAATCCTAATTAGGTTTAACCCACATTAAACCTAATTAATCAACTTAAACCTTTCTTACATTAGGTTTAAGTGTTCATTAAACCATAATTAGGTTTAACGCATATTAAACCTAATTAATCAACTTAAACCTTACTTACATTAGGATTAAGTAACCTTTAAACCTTAAGTAGGTTTAACCCATATTAAACCTAATTAATCAACTTAAACCTTACTTACATTAGGTTTAAACCTTTAAACCCTAATTAGGTTTAACCCACATTAAACCTAATTAATCAACTTAAAACCTTACTTACATTAGGTTTAAGTGTTCATTATACCCTAATTAGGTTTAACCCACATTAAACCTAATTAATCAACTTAAACCTTACTTACATTAGGTTTAAGTAACCTTTAAACTTTAATTAGGTTTAACCCATATTAAACCTAATTAATCAGCTTAAACCTTACTTACATTAGGTTTAAGTAACCTTTAAACCTTTAGTAGGTTTAACCCATATTAAACCTAATTAATCAACTTAAACCTTACTTACATTAGGTTTAAGTAGCCTTAAAACCCTAATTAGGTTTAACCCACATTAAACCTAATTAAACAACTTAAGACCTTACGTATATTAGGTTTAAGTGTTCATTAAACCTTAATTAAGTTTAACCCACATTGAATCTATTTAATCAACTTAAACCGTACTTATATTAGGTTTAAGTAACCTCTCAACCAATTAGACTTAACCCCTAATTAAGTCTAATTAATCAATTAAATCTTACCTAAATTAGGTTTAATTAACCTTAAAAATAATTAGACTTAAGCCTAGTTAAGTCTAATTATTCAATTAAACATTACCCAAATTAGGTTTAATTAAACCTTAAACCAATTAGACTTAACCCATATTAAGTCTAATTAATCAATTAAACATTACCTAAATTAGGTTTAATTAACCTTAAAATCAATTAGACTTAACACTAATTAAGTGTAATTAATCAATTAAACCTTACCTAATTTAGGTTTAATTAACCTTAAAAGCTAATTAGACATAGCCTTAATTAAGTCTAATTAATCAATTAAACCATGCCCAAATTAGGTTTAATAAATTTTAAACCTATTAGACTAAACCATAATTAAGTCTATCATATTAGACTTAATTAAGTTATTAAACCTTAACCAAATAAAGTTTAATCAATCTTAAACCATAATTAAGCCTATCACATTAGGCTTAATTAAACTATTAAACCTTAACTGACAATCTTAAACCTTACTTTAAGTCTAATTCATTAGGCTTAATAAAATTATTAAGACTTAATTAAATAAGGTTTAATTAAACTTATATCCTAATTAGGCTTAAGCCTTACTTAACCTAAGCTTAAATAACTTCAAAATTTCAGTTAAGTCGAATTTTAATTAGACTTAATTAAACCTTAAGTTTTACCTAAATAAGACATGAATTGCTTTTAATTTTAATTATGTCCAATCTAATTATACTTAATTAACCTTTGAGTATTATTTAAATAAAAGTTGAACCTTAATTAAGTTTATTTTAACAAGATTTAACTCAAACTTAAGTTCAACCCATATTGAACTTAAGTCAACCTGAAGTTTAGGTTCAACCTAACTTGAGCCTAACTTAAACCAAACCAAAATTAAACTTGAGTTCAACCCATATTGAACTTAAGTCATCCTTCAGTTTAGGATTCAACCTAACTTAAGCCTAACTTAAACTAAATCTAAATCTACCTTAAGTTCAACCCATATTGAACTTAAGTCAACCTTATGTTTAGGTTCAACCTAACTTGAGCCTAACTTAAACCAAATCTAAATCAAACTTAAGTTCAACCCATATTAAACTTAAGTTAACCTCAAGTTTAGATTCAACTTAACTTTAGTCTAACTTAAACCAAATCTAAATTAACCATAAGTTCAACCCATATTGAACTAAAGTCAACCTTAGGTTTGGGCTCAATCTAACTCGAACCTAGCTTAAACCAAGTTAAACCCATATCAAACTTAAGTCAATCCTAAGTTTAAGTCCAAACTGACTTTAACCTAACTTAAACCAAACCTAAATCAAACTTAAGTTCAACGCATATTGAATTTAAGTCAATCATAAGTTCAGATTCAACCTAGAATCTAAGTTGTTTAACCTAAATCAAGTTCGAATTAAATCGAACTTAATTCAACATTAAGTTCAATCAAAATTGAACTTATTTTAACAAAAATATTTAGTTTGATTTAAATCAAACTCAACTCGACATTAAGTTCGACCCAAATTGAACTTAATTCAACCTTAAGTTCAATCTAAATAGAACTTAACAAAAATATTAAGTTTGATTAAAATCAAACTCAACTCAACATTAAGTTCGACTCAATTCAAACTTAATTTAATATTAAGTTTAATCTAAATTGAATTTATCTCAAATCAACATAAAGTTTGACCCAAAATCGAACTTAATTAAATTCAATCTAAATTGAACTTATTGAAAACATCATGCTTGATTTAGATTAAACCCAATTCAACATTAAGCTTAATCCAAATCAAACTTAAGATTCAATCTAAATTAAACTTATTTCGACAAAAATAAGCTTGAAAAATCTAACTTTAGATTCAATTTATATTAAATATAAGTCAAAATATTTCTAGCTTAAGTTCAGACATACATGGACTTAAGTTAACTCAACTTTAGATTCAATTAACATTGAATCTAAATCAACATTATTAACTTAAGTTCAAATAGACATGGACTCAAGTTAATCTAATCCAATAAACATGAACTTAAGATTAACTCTGGTTCAATCCAAATTGAACCAAGGTTAAATTCAAACCACATCAAACTAAAAACAAATTTTGATTCAAATTACTTTAAAGACCAAATCAAAGATATTCAGATTCAAACGACATTGAATCTGATTATCAAATGACTTTATCTAAGTCTAATAGATTCAAATGACATTTTAAAATCTAACTTAGGTTAAATTTTGTAATTAGACTTAATATTAGATTCAAAAGACATCGAATTTTAAAATCTAATTTATAACATTAAATCTAATTTTCAAAAAATCATTAGATCTAAATCTTTAAATTCAAATAAAGTTGAGTCTAAATTTCTAGATCTAATCAAATCTCAAAAATAATTTCTTAAATCTAATCAAAATATTGACAATAAATCTAAAAATCAAAACACATCAAAATTAAAACTTTAAGTTCAAAAGACATCGAACATAAAGATTTTGACATAAAAAGATATAAAAATCTTAAGAAATCGTAAACAACTTGAAATTTTTCAAACTTAAAATTGGAGAAAGACACTAAATCTTAATTGAAACCTTAATGAATAAACATCACCAAATGTAATTTGAACCCAGTGTTCTTAATCTACTATGATTTCTCGGACGACGCAATCTTGGTTACTGACACAAATCTTCCAGTCCTGGTTTAAACATCTTTCGGACTAAGTAGATTAAGGCCTCTGATGACCCTGGGATGATGGAGACAGTGACATCTTGACCGGGTTATCTAAAAATATAACTAAACAAAATAAAAATATTGAAGAAATAAATTGACATTATTTCTTTCTAACATTATTTTTCTTTGCATGTTATATGGTGTGTTAACTCTGTTTTGCAGGACAACATTCCTAAGATGTGACGAAAGACAACAAAACAAAATAAAATCACAACGACATCAAAATAACATTATTAAAAAAACAATACAAAATAAACTACATTAAAAAGATAAAATCAAAACAAAACAAAGCCAAAAATTTTAGGATAGCCATTAAACAAATAAGGAACAAAATAAAAATGACAAACAACAAAAAAAAATAATAAACAAGACGACATGACAACAAGATAAAATTGACATAACAAAATGACATTTATGATTGATTGTAGGTACATCTTTCCTTAAAAACTTTTCAGAAAACAAGTGATTAACATTAATCAGAAGTTTTCTTAGACAATTATAAATTGCCTAAGATGTAATTAACTATACAAGCTTGCACATATAAGAGAATTAAAGATCTCAGAATAGATATTATATCTACAAAATCTTTGGTTACCAAAATTTCATTATCCTTATACAGAATCCCTAGGATAAGACAATTCTAGAATTTTTATTTTAAGGATTATCACCGACATCTCTTTTTCTACTGTTTTCTATATTATTAGCCCTTTTTTCTTCAAATTTCTTATTATCTAAAGATTCTTTTATAGAATGTAAATAAATAAGATTTATTAAAGATTAGGGAAACATTATAGATAAACAGAGTGACGACTCCAAATCGACAATGACATCTCGAGAAAAATCTCTGGCACGGCGACGACACCGACATCAAAGAGTTTGTTCATGATGTCAAGTACTATTTTTAGGATGACCCATACTCTTATAGAAAGTGCAACTACCAAGTGATTAGGAGATGCTTAGCCATAGAAGTGACTCGGGATGTTATTAGGAAGTTTCATGATTCTAAATTTGGGAGACAATTTATGGATTAAAGAACTGCTGCTAAGATTTTACAATTGGGATTTTATTAGCCTACTCTATTTAGAGACATAAATGATTATTTAAAAATTATGATAGATGCCAAAAAGTAAGTAATATTTCTAAAAGAGATGAAATGCCCCACGAATATAATTTGCATATTGAAAATTTTTATGTTTGGCATTTAGATTTCATGAGACCATTCATTCCATCATTAGGAAATCTGTGTATTTTGATAGTTGTGGATTGTACCTCAATCTGGATAGAGAAAGTGACTCTACTGAAATGTGAAGCTCAATGTGTATCTAAATATTTAAAGAAGAATAAATTTTGCAGATGTGGTATGCCTAAGGTTTTCATAGTGATTGGGGAGCCGCCTTGGAAATCAGAAGATTGAGATATTGGCTAGAATGTATGGTATAAATCATAAGATATCCAAAGTGTATCACCCTCAAAAAAGTGGATAAATTGAAATTTCAAATGACGAAATCAAGAAGATTTTGAAAAAGAAATTTAAACCTAACAAAAAGGATTCAGCTTCAAGATTTGATGAAGCTTTTTACACCTATAAGACTGCTTATAAAACACCAATATGGATGTCCCCTTATAGGCTGATATTTGGTAAAGCTTTAAACCTGCCAGTTGAATAGGAACACAAAGATTATTGAACTATTAAGAAGTTCAATTATAATATTAAGGATGATGGTGAGAAGTGTTTGCTATAATTAAAAGGACTTGGTAAGATTAGAGATGATTCTTATGAAAATGCTAAAATATATAAAGTTAAAATGAAGAAATGGTATGACCAAGAGATTCTTGGGAAATACTTTGAGCTTGGATAGGAGTTTTTATAGTACAACACACAACTTAAATGAATCCAAGGAAAAAAAAATCCAAGTGGTGTAAGGACCATATACTGTAGTGAACGGGTGCGATTGATATTTAAGATCCTAAGAGTAGTAGAATGTTTAAAGTGAATGTACAGAGATTTAATTCATGATTAGGGGGAGAGAGACTTATGTTTAATGATAATTTGATGTTGGTTCATCCTAATTTGAATATCTAGCATTGTCAAGTTGAGGATGTAAAACTAATAGCTTCTTGGGAGGCAACCCAATGTTATTCTTGTGTGTTATTGTTGTGTTATGTGTTTGTAGCTGTGTTAGTGTATCTGTGTAAGTTGTAGTAATTGATTAGGTGTGATTTTTAGGAGTATTAAGTGAGTTGAGAGCCATGAATAATGTAAATTAAATGACCTAGGGCTATGTTGAGGTGGCCACTTAGGTGTTACTACCTCCGTTGCATAGGCGCCACAATGCAGGTATGGGCAGTTAGGCGTTGCACACTTAGGCACGTAAACGCCAACTTATACAAAAACAACGCCTTGGTGCCACCCTTACATGTACACTTATAAGCAGAATTTGACCCATTTCACCACATTTTTGCGATTTTTCTCCCCTGGTTCTTCTTCAGTGATGGAGAGAGCTTTTCTAGAGCATTCCAAACTCTTCCAAATTTCTTTGATCTGAAGGATTCTATGGGGTGGAAATCAGTTCTTTAAGGTAAATCTCACTCCTAGAATACAATCCTTCCCTTTTCATCTATATTTTTGGATTTTTCTTGAGGAGGAAACTTGGGCTGGAAGTTTTGGAAAATTTTGGCTGTAACATGATTTTTCCTATTAATTAGCATATTGTTTTCAACTATCCTTACCTTATTCCTTACTCCTTATTCTTTGTAATATCTCTTACATACCTCAATGGCCCCTAAAATGAAGGGAAGAAAATTCAAACCTTCTTTTAATAAAAAAAAGCTTTTTAGCTCCAAAGCTGAGTTATACATTGACATCTTAGTATCCAAGAGCTAATTGTAGAGAAAGGATATCTAACTTCTACGGGTGTCATTAAATGTATGATAGTAAGTCAAAACTGGGAAGATCTCTGCTACAATACCAGTATGACTGTGATTTCTATCATAGTGAATTTTATTCCACTCTTCCTGAAGCTTCCAATCATTTAGTCTTTGTGAGAGAGAAGTTGAAAAACTTCTGTCCATCTCATGTTAATGCTTTATTGTCACAAGGAGACGCCCTTGAGAGATGTTATTCCAACTTTACTTCTATATATTCTGACATTGATGGGATTATTTGATATATGACTGTGGAAGGAGAGTTTCAAAGGGTGTGTGAAAATAAAAAAAAATTTCCCTTTCTCCAAGTTAACTGCAGTATTAAAAGCCTAGCATTATTTTATCTCTCTTAAATTGCTCCCATCTTCTAATCTTAGCGAAATGACTAGAGATTAAGTTTCTTTGAATTTTTTTCATCCAGAATATAAAAACCATAGACATAGGTTCCCTCATCCGCCACTCAAACTTAATGCCACAAGGGGAGCTCTGCTCTTAGCATGGGGCACCCATCTACCATCTTCTCCTTATGTCAAAACACTAGTGTTTCTTATGGGAGTTAGGAGGATTAGCTTCATCCTTTGAAGTCTATTTCTAGATCCAACATTAGCTTATAAAGTAAACACACTGTTCTTGGACATAGAGCCAGAACTTCTCAGCCTTCTTCTTCGCACTCCAGGCCTCATCCTTCCCTAGTATGGCTTATATTTCAGATAGATTGGGGAGGTTGGAGGATGATGTGTCCATCATTCAGGTGATGGTTTATTTTTTAGCTGACCAATTGGCCCATATGGATTGGCAAAAGTAAAGCCAATTTGATTAAATTGACAGCTTCTAAAACACTCAGTTGGAGATGTATTGCAGTAAATATTGGATTAGAGGTGATAATCACATTGAGTTCCCAATGTATTCTCCGTAAAAAACTTATGCGAGCTTTCATCAGCTAATGGAGGAGGATTAAAAAGATGAATAAGATGAACAAGAGGAAGAGGAATAAGATGATGATGATGATGATGAGAAAGACGATGATTAAGAGGAGGATGAGTTATGGTTTATTTTTACTTGAATGGTAGAATTTTATTGTATTTGATGTTTTTATTTTGATGTCCTCTAGTTGACTTGGATATTTTCATTATTGCAATTTTTATTATATTCTTTGTTGTCAATATGGGAACTTTTATTTGGAAAATCTTTCTACCTACTTATTTTATTCAGTTCAACAACAGTTTCATACTTGTTGATTCTTTGTGATATAAGTATTTTGAAGGAAGTATTACTTTAATCTGACTCCTCAACAAATTTAATGTTCAAATTGCTGTAAGCATTTGGAAATAAGTTTGGGAAGGGGGGAATGATGTGGTGCTTAAAAGTATTTCTCCTTAAACAATTAAATTTAAATACTTGTTTTTAAGTAACTCTAGGAAAGTAAGGATAACAAGGTATTGTCACAATATTGGGTTATAAGAAACATAGTGAAACTTATTTTTATCTTATTGTAAATTAAGTTAGAGTAGACTAATTAAACTTTGTGAATCAATGAATGAAAAAGTGTTTAGCATGTTTCATTTTCAAAAAGACTTAGTTACTTTTTAAGCAAAGGGCATTTAGATGTGTATTTAGTAAGAACATAGCCTCCAAATATTAAAATTTATAGTCTAATACATCTTAAACTTTCAAAGAAGTGAATAGTGGAGGAATGTGGAGTGTCTTGTTCTTGAGAAATGAAGGTAGAATTAAAAATCATTACAAGGAATTTCTTGATATAGTAATTGACCCAAAGAAAAAAGGTTAAGATTTTCATGCCTATTTTTTATTGATTTTGATGATATTGCACTTTAAAGAAGGGTATTTTTGGTGTTTTTCTGCAGGTAAGAAGATTTAAGGACAAAGGAGCAAAAATATGCAAAAAAGAGCAAATTTGGAGTAAAAAGAACCAAATTATGCAAATTTGACCTAGGGCGCCAACGGTGAAGTTGATGGCGCCGACGGTGTGAATTTCTTGAGAGTTCAGAATAAATTGCAAGGGAAGCCGCCGACGGCGGAGATTAAGGCATCCGACGGCGGGGCCTGTTAAAGCACTATTTCTAGAAGGTCACCGACGGCGCAGCTCGAGGCCGCCTACGGCGGGATTGACGGATCTTTCCAGAAATACATCGAATGTGGACGATTTTCGAAGGGGTGCCTGCAAAACCCTTAAAGACTCTTCTACAACTTTAAAAAGGACCATTTGAGGCCGAAAAAGTGTCTCCTACGTGTTTACTAGAGAGTCCAAAGTGTCAATTAGTGCTATTATTTAGTGAGTAGTGAGTTCAAATAGATATTTTGTGAGGAATTCTTCGAGGGATTGTAAGAGTGGAAGGGAAGTGAGAGATCTCTTCTGCATTGCCGTTTTGAAGAAGAATTCTGTGTGTTGTAAGAAAGGAAGAAATCCAGAGGAACTTCAAGGAGTTTGATTGGGGAGGAATTTAAGATAAGTTGTGTTTATTTACTATAGTTTGTATAACTTTACTTTATTATATGAAATCCAAGTTTTATTGCATCCTCTTCATGAATTCTGAGTAGTTGTTCTATCTTTCTCCTTGTTTTGATGTTTTTGTGAAATGATTATATGAATTAGTGTATTAAACCTAATATAAAGATGTTGTGATGATACTATACCTAAACTTACTTTACTATACAAATTGGCCATTTGTATTGTTAAAATCTGTGAAGAATTCTTAAGATCTGACCATGGGCTAAGTATTCTTAACTAGTATGTATCATATTTCTCTTTGAAAGGTAGATGGGTAAATCCTTAAAAGGAGAAGTGCAAATACATAGGGAAATAATATTACTCGGGCATAGAATTGGAGATTTTAGAGTGACAGGCTAATATCCTCAATTCGGTCCTATCGTTTAGGTGCTGAGGTGTAGATTATTAGCCCTCAGGCGAGGGGAACGTGGGAGCTCCGAAGTGAGAGCCGGTATCCTCCCAGCCTAGCCATAGATTCAGTAACCAAGCATAGGATTAGTTAATGTTCTTTATACCTGGATCAAAGGGTAAAGAATAAGTATGCTCCTATTTGGCACAACACATATAAAACTAATTCTAATTATCATTTCACTTAAATATCTTAACAAAGGAGAATGATTCTTGCTATTATATATTTGAACTTAACTTTATTAGTATTAGTAATCTGTTAGTAGAACAAGTTTAGATATAAGAGCTTTATTATTATTTAAAGAAAAACAAAGAGGTATTAAGAGAAAATAAATCGAACATGGTGGAATATGATGTATAGTATTTATCACAGTGCTACCACATGAGATTGTGACTGCAGTATGCATGTGCTAAGTAACAACATAAGCAACATGATATTAAAATTGTAGGAAAGTAACATGAAAATAAATATTTATTTCTTTATTTGAATTATTTTAAAATTTTCCCTTCACCTCCTTCCACTTATACCTTCACTTGTTCATATTTCCTTTGTCTCTTATATTTCCACTTTAACTTATACCACCGCTTATTCACATATGTTCACGTGTATCAAACACACAGATGTATAATTATATCAATTTAAAACTTCCTATAACTTCACTTGATTGCGCGTAACAGACATTCGCCCTGCAACTACCCCATTTTTTCACTTTTAACACTTTTTTTTGTGAAAGAGCATTAGTGCTCTTTACGCGTTTCATCAAGAAAAAAGAATACAAAGAAAGAGTAAAGTTCCCTCTATACACCCCATACAACTCACACAAGAAAAAAGAATCTATAGGAAATCTATCCAATGGAGGGAGGAGGACCAGCTACACACTAAATACAACTCACACACAAAAAAAGAGATTATAAAGGCCCTCCAACCTCCAAATAAAAAAAAGAAAACAAAAGAAAACAAAAAACAACAAAAACAAAGAACAAAAACAAACCAAACAACAAGCAGTAACATCAACCCAAATCATTAAGAACAATCGCACACAAATCAGGAGGAACAAAAGAGGATACCTGCGCATCCACCTGTGTCAGTCCAACTTTTGCAGCTCAATGTGCAGCAAGGTTTCCACTTCTTTTGGTATGAGACCACCAAACAGTCAATCATTTTGATAAAAAGCATATAAATGCTAACAATTTTAACATATCAAATATCACAATATGTTGTAGAAAATGATACATACTAGTAAATAAAAGTAATAATGTAAATTGCAGAGGAAATAAATCTACACATATCGACATGAAAAATTTACAAACCCACTTATATGAAAAGTCTAGAATAATCTTTCAAGCATAACTTGTTCAACGACAAAAATTAACGAGTTTAACATGCATGTCAAAATATGCAAAATATTGTGCAATAACAAATACTCAGTGAAAAATAAATATTTTTTATGTCGATTTGTCCAATACAATATAATGTACAACATATAATACGTTGTGGTTAAATGTTTGTAAATATCTGTAGATCTGAGTTTGTAAGAAATTTTGGAAAATAAAATATCATAATGAAAAAAAATGAAATTGAAATTTGAAGTAGGCTAACAATATCCTACCTAGTGCAAGATAATTTTCTCAACATGCCCGAAAAACGAAGTCAGTTCTATGGCTCTCATAACAGACTTTCTCTTTAACATTATATAATTTTCTCTCCCATTCTCTCTCTATAAGTCACGGTTAGGAAAAATGTAAAAAAAAAACATATAAGGCTTTTTGTAAGTGGTTTGGGAATGGGATATTTGTCATATAATTATCTTTTCTTCTTTAATGAAGGATATAAGGAAAATTTTTTGAATTGTTATATTTTTATAAAAAACTTTATTTAAATCTATTAAAATCTTGAAATATTTAACTCCAAATATTATGAAAAAATAGTTAATAAATAGAAAATTATGTCTAGAACACACAGATGAAAGTGGTTTGTAAAACAGAAATCCGAAGGTTCGAGAAAGGCCACTTTTATAAAAATGTACTAATCCTTAATAAAGAAAAACCTAATGAGAACCATTTACATTCTGATGCTCATAAAAATAAGTAAAATATGCTTAAAATACAATTAAGCATGTTTTACAACATGGTGAAGACTTTTTATAAATCATGCATAAAATAAACTAAAAAAATTTGACAAATAAATTAAGGTTCAAAAACATCAATAACATAAAGTAAATATGAAAAGTTACAAAATCCCAAAATAAAATCTCATTAGTTGCACTGGTATACTACAGTAGCATTCGTTACAATAAGCCTCCAAGATTTAATGCTGAAAAATAATTCTGAACATAATCAAGCTCTAAAAGTCCTCCATAGCTCTCAAACCAACTCCAACAAGATTAGTCTCATTCTCAGACATCGATCTCTAGTTCTCCTTCTCAAGTGCTAACTTTTTTAATCTCAGAGCATTTCGACACGTATTACTCTAATTGAGTTTGTCATATGCCTCCACCAACTCCACTTGAGTACTCTCCAATTCTAAAGCTAATAAGATAGGGTAGCCGCCATCGTGGATAGCTATGTCTTGCACTGTAAGTGAGATTCTAGTGCCATAATTTCATTTGCTTTAGAATCATACAGAAGTTTGCATAGAGAAGCTTGATCTTTATGTATTCGGAGTTCCACTCTCTCAAAAAATGACTGAACCCTGCTTCAAGGTCCATCTGTTTAATCATGTGAAATAAATAATTATATGTCAAACAAATAAAAGAAATATGAAACAATAAAATTCATGACATAAGAAACACTTACATATTCTTCAGCATGTTGAAATCTAGTGCACGAATAAGTTAACATACTCTTAAGAATATGAATTTTTGATGGACTAGTTAAAGTGTTCCTGATTCCTTCACTCCCCTAACCTTGCTTTCAAGGAAGGATCTGACAGTTACATTCCTATAAAGGTAAAATAAGAGCTGCTTTGAGACACTCCTTAACGAATTTATTCATCCAAGATAAATAAAGTTGTCGATCCTAAACATAAATTCCTTACTTATAAAATTATTGATATAATGTGCATTGAAGTGCACATCTCTTAGGTCCTGAAATCGACACATTCAGATATTTTATCATTGATAATCTGATGAGAGTTAGGTAGATGTCATAGTTTCCTCATTTCACATGAAATCCCCTATCATTAGTGTGAAGAAAAAACTTACAGACAGTTTCTAATAGGATTTTTTTTGTGCAAAGATCCAGTTCCTTGCACATGAATGATATACAACCATGTGTATCACTAACGAATATGCCTAACCTTGCTAAGATATACAATGTCAACTATTACTTGTATTTTTGAAAAAGGCTTAAAGATAATTATTGCCGCTCAACAAACGAGATGTGAACTGCTAACTCCATTAGTTTTCAGAATGCCCATCAATTCGATCACTTGTGAAAATCACAAACGCGCTAACAATGTTGCCTTGTAAATGAAAATATTCCTGGAAAAGGAGAGTCGGTACGATTCGTTTGAGCTGGAAACTGCATAACAGTCATTTGGGAAGTAAAATTTCCTCCATAATGGTCAATATTACATCTTCAAGATTTTTCTACTTCTTATCATCTTCAAAGGGGTAGAATTCCCCATGCATCATTATTTTAAAGCAAGAAAAATCACCTCTAGAAAGTATGTCAACAACACAAAAATGAAATCCAGAGGATGCACAACCATAGCGCAAAACAAGGACAATAGCTAGCCAAATGAACTTTTGAGATTGTGCTAGTCTAGCGCCGAGAGGGCACAATAATAAGCCAATGAACTCTAGACACTTCAGAGCGAAGTGTTCTTTCTTGCCTCTTTTTTCTAGCCTATTTATCGATTAAAATAGCCAAAAAAGGTCAAAAAATTTTACAAGTCCCTTTTATTCAATGGCAACCTATGCAAGTTATCCAATTACACACAATCAGATGGCCACACGGCAGAATCATGTGGATCTGTAGAAAGGAAATTGAGTCTTCTGTACATGTATCTAAGTGGCATTGAGCGACACACTATTTGTGGCCCCAATAACCGACCCAACCCTCTTAGATGCCAACCCGTTAAGCTACAATTGCCCGACCCACACTCTCCAGCATGACCCTCCACAAGCTTGAAGTCACTCGATCCGCTGACCTGACTTGTCATGCTGCACTTTAGCCTATCAGTCGCGCTACCATCGTCGGCTGCCTCACTGCACTCCCTGCTTATTTTGTCCGTCGGCTTTGCCACCATTTCTGCTAGTGAGAATATTGAAGTTATTAATTTTTTTTTTTGTATATTTATATGATTTTCTTTTTTATTATTATTTTTGGTTGATACAAGTTGAATTTCATAAAAATAGGAGCAACACATGCACCATCTACTAATTTTTTCATTTGACAAGAATCTCGAGATATTTTTTTTGGGTTAAAAAATATTTCAACTTGAATTAAAAATCATCTAGAACTCTGATTTTTGCAAACTTACATTCACATTGACAGCAAGAATAACCCAATGACAACAAAACTGATCCAATCCTAATCAAATCAAGCCCAGATCAAGCTTTAAACCACTTTTAGATGTTTTCGGCGGTTAATTGGATGGTCAAATGGATTCCAAATGTGACAAGATGATTGTCAGATCGACGCCTCGAAGAGGTGAATCTAGCGAGCCCATGGTCACTCAATTCCACTTCATTAAGGTACCTAAATGCACATTAATTTTCATCTGATCAAAGGAACAACTATGAGTTTTCAGATGGAGCGGTCCAGATGCATGCATAATTTGCGGAGGATGCCACTCACAAATTCTATAATTCAAGCCCAACTCTCTTCATCAAGGGGTACCAAGACCTGGACTAGAAGTATGAGGAGCCAAATTCCAAAGACGTTATGGATTGAGACCTAAAGTATAATTCCTGCTTTTATAGTTGCCGAACACCATCAACCAACACCAGTTGGTTGTTATCAACCAACATTAGCTGTCGCCCGCTCGTTGACGTCGGTGGACCTTATGGAGTAACGAATTACGTTCCCATAAAACATCTTATAAAGTAACAAATTGTATTGTGGACTAACGAAGCACAATACAAAGTAACGAACTACGTTGCGGAGTAACAAAGCACCTTATAAAGTAATGTCGTGCGAGACGTACCATGAATGTGGTGCTTCAAAGTTCCGCCGATAACCTCAATAGCAATTGCTCCTGACCGTTTTATATTGAACCCAGTTGCATACGAAAATTGTACTTGAAGAAACTACAACATTTTCTCATTGTGGGACAAGGATTCATGTTTGTACTCGCAAATATAGTTGATCATGCTGACCAGACAAGGCCCGTTGTTGTTTTTCATTTTTGAATTTTTCCACGTAAAAATCTGGGTGCCTTCACTTGTTATCTTTTCATCTATGTATTTGTTGGATTTTGTACTATGTTGATACATTAATTTATTACTCTACAACTGCAAATTTTCTAACTCGCAATGAATTTAAATATCAAACTTGTGGGCGTTAGATATGCAAAGAGCAGTGCGGTATTTACGTAAATTTCCTTTTTCTTTTTTCCACAACTAAACTTGCCCCCAATTTTATTTGCCTTCCAGCATCTTTCATTAATGCGTAGCTTTCAATCCTTTTCTAAATTAAAACAACATGAACGTGATAATAAACAGATGTACTATTTTTAAAATCCATGCTAAAAACACCGCCACATCTTTGGAAGAATCCAAGCCGTGGTTGTAGGAGAACCATCGTTTTTAAAATTTTAGTTGAGATAATCTAAAACAAAGAAGGAAAAATAGGGTTTTCTTTGGTTTTGAACGAATTGGAATGAAGTAAATGACATAAGAAATTGAAATAAATTTTATTTTCACTTCCAACTTATTTGACTCGTAGAAAAAATTTAAGGTAGATTTTTTTTAAAGAATTTTTTTTATTTTTTTTTAAATTTTTATGATAGATTATTTATGAATTTCAATAATAATTTGATAAAATATTTTTGCTTTTTTCTTTATTTACGCTAAAAAAGAGCAATTATTGTATTTGTCCTCAATTTCTTGCAAATTTAATTATCAAAATTTCAAATTTATATTCAATCAAATAATAAATATAAAATCATGAAATAAAGTGAATTATGTTTTCTTCAATATCTTCAAAATAAAAAAACTGTGGACGCGTAATCAAACCACCGACCATAGTGATTCTAATCCTAGGAAAGAAAGTTAGGTCGGGAATGTTGCAATTATTATTATTTGTTTTTTTGTTTTTTTTTATTTTACCGAAAGATTGAGGATTGAAATGTAAATTACAAAAATTAAATTTATGTCAATTCTTCGACCCAAATTGTCATACGTGGAGCCAAAATTGTCAACAACTTGTCAATAAAAGCCGACCATGTTGCATTTTCAGCAATTATCTTTTGCATCCAATGAGCATTTTAAAAACGAACTAATTTTTCGATCATACAACTTTTTATACTTTATCATGCTCTTTATATAAATATATATATATATATATATATATATATATATATATATATATATATATATATATATATATATATATCAAAGGCCTAAGTAGTTGAGCCTAATAAATAAGCGCTGTTGGCTCAGGAATTTAATTCAATGGCCAATGTTACATTTTTGTACATGATATCCATATTTTGTGAAAATGATTGATATTGAATTAATTTGGCACGAATAAATTTTAATCAAACAGACACCCAAAACTTGGTGGTTAAAGATTTAGCCATTTTTTCTAAGTGAAATTTGTATGGCTTACCAAGCCCAGTGTTAACAGTCCTAGTTTGTCGACCTAAATTAAATGTAAATTCATTAGTGAACTTCCAAGTTCGTCTCCAAGTTCTCAATGCCTACCATGAGTCAGGGATGAGTGACTAAGCAGTTCGCTTGGATAACTGAACCTTAGCACTTCAACTAACTCAACTTGCGGTAATAGGCGCACGAGGGAGACATTTGACTGGTGACATGGTTCTATCTGTTTGAAAAGGACGACTTATTCTAAAATCGAATTCACGATGACGAACCATATCAAAAGTTAGGTGGGCATACAGTGCTGTGACACAATTAACATTATGATTAACGGCTACTAAAGTACAATGACATCAATGAGAATATTAGTTATAATGTCAATGATATAAGAAGAAGATCAATAAATCATTCATTTAAAATATATATGTAATTGATAGTTATTTTATAATATGCAAAAAGATATTCTATAGATGGAAGAATATCTATGTAGATTTGACATGTTTCCTTTTCTCGTCACAGAAGAAATTAAGGATTTTCTGTAAATTGGATCATAAGCCCACTCAGCTCAATTCATTTCTTGTGGTAGGATTTTACCAATAATACAATATCCAACAGGATTTTTGATTAAAATTTATTTGTATATAACATCAGAATTTTACAAATATGAAAAACAAATCTCTGTTGTCAAGGGTGGGCAGTTGCCGACCATAAATTTGAAAACAATTGCCCCACGAGAGCTGCAAATGAACCAAGTCGTATCATCTTAATCGAGCTGATTAAGTTATATAAATCCTAATTTTAAATTTTTAATAAATCCAAATAATACAGATAGATTTACAAATAAAAATTTTATTTTAAAATTTAATTAAACTTAGACAATAATTATCTTCATGAGAGCTATGCAATTACCAAATCCTAGGACAAGTGAGATTTGCTCCTTTTTTTGAATTTAAATAGCAATATCAGCATTCACTATCAAAAGTGAGACTAAGGGCCCGATGCGTTTTGAAAACTTGAAGTCGGATGTTTGACAACAACAGCGTGACGACGTTCGTAAATAATTTATGTAACACACGACCATAGGTTCAACCCTGCGGCCCATGTTTCTTCGCTCACAATTTACCTTGCAACACCCCCCTAACCCCCAGCTCCCTCTCTCACGTTTCTTCTGCCCTAGCTATGTCTCTCCCATGGATCGATGACTCTGATGGCAAGGCGTTGTTTCTGATAGCCTCTTGTTGGTTGCAAGTGGTTGTTGCGGGTCTCTCTCTCATCTCTTTTTTTCCGCTTGATTTGGTGGTTTTGTGCACTCTATGCTATGTGTCGCAGTTCTCTTTCTTCAATTGGTGGTTATTGCAGTGATGTTTTTATTCTCTCTTTCGCTGCCCCTTCTCATCCTTGGCTCTTTGTTGACCTCATTTTTATGATAAGATCAACCTTATGACCTAAAAAGTCAACTTTGGTCAAAATGGTTAATCCTGACCCAATGACCAACCCTATTGACCCAATAGGTCAATCTGTTGACCTAAAAAGTCAACTATGGTCAAAATAGTCAATCCTGACCCAATGACCAACTCTGTTGACCCAATAGGTCAACATTCTGACCCAAAAAGTCAACTTTGGTCAAAATAGTCAATTTTTGACCAAATAACTAATTATTTACTCAATGACCTGATTAAGATCTCAAAATGACAAAATTAAACAAATAATTAATTTCAACAATTTTTTTGATTAATTAAATTAAATTGACTTATAATTTAATTTTCAATATTTTAATTAATTAAATGACATAATTAATTAAAACGAAAATTAAATTAAAAGTCATAAAATGACAAAATGCACCAAAATAAAATAAAAATGACAAAATTAATCAAATAATTTCAAAAATTATTTTGATTAATTAAATTGACTAATAATTTAATTTTTAATATTTTAATTAATTAAATGACATAATTAATTAAAATGAAAATTAAATTAAAAGTCATAAAATGATAAAATGCACAAATTAATTAAAAATAATAGAATTAATCAAATAATTAATTCCAAAGTTAATTTTAATTAATTAATTGACCAATAATTTAATTTTCATATTTTGATTAATGACATAATTAATTAAAATGAAGATTAAATTGAAAAGTCATGAAATGAGACAAGATTCAATTTTAAATAAAAAACGACATGAAAATTAATCAAATAATTAATTTTAAATTATTTCCAATTAATAATTGATTAATAAAATAATTTCCAACATTTAATTAATGACATAATTAATTAAAATGGAAATTAAATTAAGAGGGGTATTAAATGGAATTTTAAACCTATGACATTATGGTTTTCTAAAAAATCCAAATCTCCTTTATGACATCACACATGACGTCATATGGGTTAGACACAACTCATATAACCCATTAAAAATGAAATAACCCATGGATGACCCTTCATGAACCATGCTTAACCATGGTAAACACCTATGGTGATTCCTTCATCATTTGGAAAAATGATGTGTCACCTTCTCATGCAACCCTTAGAGAACCTTTGGTGACTCATCTAACACCTCCCATCTTCACCAATAGGAGTGGAGAAGAGCTTAGATCACCATTACTTCATATGGTGATCTCATAAATCAAAAATGAGAAAATTAAAGAAAATAATGGGATATGTGCCATCTCCCCATGAACCCTTAAATGAGGTGTTGGATGATGAAGATCTTATCCCTTTGAGTCACCATTAACCTCTACCTTAGCCAATGGAATGGAAACAAAGAGATCAAAGGCTATCATGACAATTTGGAATCCATAATTGCCATGTGAACTTGCTTAAGTGGCATAATTCCCATGGGATCTAGAGAGGTGATAGTTGGAATACATGGGTGAGGCTATTACTAGACCCTACTCCACAGCTCTAACCACCCCTTGGTAATCCTAAGCTATCTAGGGTTGAATCATAGCCATCCATGGCTATAAAAGGAGCCCTTATCCAAAATTACAAGGAAGAAGAAAAAATTCCTAGAGACCTATAGGCTGCCTAAATTCCTTAGCTCCCAACACAAAAAATTTTGCTAAGGATCTTAGCAACCTATTTTAGCCAAGATCAAGTCATAGGATCAGCCCAATCGAACTAATTTGGCTAAAACCCAAATTCAGCTAAAACCTAGCCACTTTGCCAAAATTGCTCACCAAGGCTAGCTGCAAATCCAAATTGAAGTGACAAAGATCTTCTTTGGGAGTACTTGAGGCTAACCATCAAGTCTGATCAAGCTCAATGAATTTTTTTTGTCCAAAATAATTCATATAATCGAAAAAACATGGGTTAAACTAGCCCAGAAAATTATCATCACCGTATAGATATAATCTATATGTCCAGATGATTCCATAGGTTCAAAAATCACTCAATTTCATTGAGAAATGAGTGAGATAGTGAGCTTTGAAGTTGGACGGTTTGAATTATTTTTCGAATTTTTGAGATTTAATCTTCGCCGTCCAATCTCGTGTTTTGGAACGGACGACGCTGATCGCGCATTTCCATGTTTGCTATCCGGATTTGCACATCGGATCCTCCCGCCTTCAATCCGTACGAGGACACGCGGCGCGCCGAGGATTTTCTGGGCTAAGGTTAATTTATTTTAACCTTAAAATAATCGAAAAATCATAACTTTTTGTACATAGCTCCTAAAAATAAAAAAAATACCTCTGGAAAGCTCTTAAAGAAAAGAAAAATAAGAAACTAAATCATAATTTTATTCTCCGTATTTAACTTTAAAATAATTAAATACTCTCTGGAGTATTTAATTATTAAAAATTATTTATAAATCAGAAAAATATGAAAATTTTAGGAAAGAACCTTTAAGTCCTTAGACACATCTCCTGATTTTTCTAAGGCTAGGATACCTCTCTAGGATGTGATTTTCTAATTTCCAAGATATTTTTCAATTATTTCTAAGAATAATTATAAAATTTGAAATTTTGGAAAATTAAAATTCAAAATTGTTAAGAATTTTAGGATGACAGATAACAATCCTAAAAAAACAATTCTCAAGCCATCAAATCAATTTAGAAAGACATTTTGAAATAAGTTTAAGATTTATTATATATAAATTAATATTTCAAAACCTTTTATTCATTTACTTAATTCATTTCATAATTGACTAAGCTAATGATGAATCTAAACCAAAATGAACTCAAATAGAACACTAATTAGGTTTAAAGGCAACTTAAACCTAATTAAACTCATTAAACCTTAATTACATTAGGTTTAATACAAAAATCAAAACTTTAATTAAGTTTAAGAACATTTTAAACTTAATTAATTCATTAAACCTTAACTAAATTAGGTTTAAGACAAAATCAAATCAAACCTAAGCCCAACCCATATTGAACTTAAGTTAACCCTAAGTTTAGGTTCAACCTAACTTGAACCTAACTTAAACCCAAATTATAATTAAGACTATCACATTAGACTTAATTAAATCATTAAACCTTAATCAACTAAGGTTTAATCAAACCATAAACCATAATTAAGTCTACCACATTAGACTTAATTAAACTATTAAACCTTAATCAATTAAAATTTAATCCAACCCAAATTATAATTAAGTCTACCACATTAGACTTAATTAAATCATTAAACCTTAATCAACTAAGGTTTAATCAAACCATAAACCATAATTATGTCTACCACATTAGACTTAATTAAACCATTAAACCTTAACTAACTAAGGTTTTATCAAACCTAAACCATAATTAAGTCTACCACATTAGACTTAATTAAATCAATAAACCTTAATAAACTAAGGTTTAATTAGACCTTAAACCATAATTAAGTCTACCATATTAGGCTTAATTAAACCATTAAACCTTAACTATCTAAGGTTTAATCAAACCTAAACCATAATTAAGTTTATCACATTAGACTTAATTAAACCATTAAACCTTAACTAACTATGGTTTAATCAAACCTAAACCATAATTAAGTCTATCACATTAAACTTAATTAAACATTTAAACCTTAACTAACTAAGGTTTAATCAAACCCAAACCATAATTAAGTCTATCACATTAGACTTAATTAAACCATTAAACCTTAACTAACTAAGGTTTAATCAAGCCTAACCATAATTAAGTCTATCACATTAGACTTAATTAAACCATTAAACCTTAACTAACTAAGGTTTAATCAAACCTAAACCATAATTAAGTCTACCACTTTATACTTAATTAAACCATTAAACCTTAACTAACTAAAGTTTAATCAAACCTAAACCATAATTAAGTCTATCACATTAGACTTAATTAAACCTTTAAACCTTAACCAACTAAGGTTTAATCCAACCTAAACTATAATTAAGTATATCACACTAGACTTAATTAAACCTTTAAA
Organism: Papilionanthe hookeriana x Papilionanthe teres; assembly: GCA_022702705.1. Lineage (NCBI taxonomy): Eukaryota > Viridiplantae > Streptophyta > Magnoliopsida > Asparagales > Orchidaceae > Papilionanthe > Papilionanthe hookeriana x Papilionanthe teres. The sequence goes on from CM040431.1 coordinate 116,840,042, forward strand.
CCTTAACCAACTATGGTTTAATCCAACCTAAACCATAATTAAGTCTATCAAATTAGACTTAATTAAATCATTAAACCTTAACTAACTAAGGTTTAATCAAACTTAAATCATAATTAAGTCTACCACATTAGACTTAATTAACTAAGGTTTAATTAAGATAAGTCTAACTTATTAGACTTAATTAATGATTAAACCTTACTCAAATAAAATCCAAATAAATTCCGGTTAAATTGAATTAGACTTAATTAAAACTTAAGCCTTACATAAAAAGGACTTAGATGGTCTATAATTCTAATTAGGTCTAATCTATTTAGACTTAATTAACCTTTAAGTACTATTTAAACAAGGTTAAAAACTTAATTAGGTTTATTTTAATTAAACCTAACTTTTAACTTAAGTTCAAACAAACATGAACTCAAGCTAATTAGATTCGATCTGCATTGAATCTAACTTTAGTTCAAATAGACATGAACTCAAGTTAGTTCAATTTACATTAAATTTAACCAGACATTAGATTCAATTCGCATTGAATCTAACTTTCTAAATGAAGTTGGGTTCAAATTTTAGTTTGAACTTAAGTCAAAACTTAAGTTTGATCCATATCAAACTTAATTCGACATCAAATATAAATCGACAAAAAAATCCAAAAACAAATCCAAATCAACATAAATTGACATAAACCGACATTCAAGAAATACTAAATCAACATTTCAAATCAAACTTGGACATCCTACAAATTTTGAGACAATGAGTTCATTTCTGACAATGTTTTCTTTGCAGAGTGAAGACAAGTTTTGTTTAGATTTCCTTTGCATGTTATAGGGTGTGCTAACTCTATTTTGCTAGATGACATTCTGGAAATAAGACGAACAACAATTACAACAAAACAAAGACATTGCCAAAATGAAACACAACAACGACAAAACCAAAACAAAACCAAAACTCTCAGGATAGCCACAAAAATGACTGACATTAAAATAAAAATGACAAAATAAAATGACATAAAACCAACATGACAAAATGACATTTAGGATTGATAGTGGGTACATCTTTCCTTAAAAACAAAAATTTCCAGAAAACAAGTGATCAACATTAATCAGAAGTTTCCTTAGACAATTATAAATTGTCTAAGATGTAATTAACTATAGAAGCTTGCTTCTATAGGAGAATTGAAAGAACTCATGATAGATATCACAAATAGAAATCTCTGGTTAAACCTTCGTGATCTTTCTTTTATAGTAATTCTAGGATATGGCATTCTAGAATCTTCTTTTGTAAGGATTATCATAAACATCCTTTTCTCTGTTTTCTATTTGCCCTAAAATTTATTAATTCCTTTATAGGATTTATAGAAATAAGATTAGAGCAACATTAAACAGAGTGGTGACTCCTTGACATTGACATGACATCAAAAATTGATGACGACGAATGACATCGACATTCATCTCTCCTCGTCGCCATCACTCTTTTTGGTGGTTGTGTGTCATATGAGCTTTGTGTGGTAGTCCCTCTTCTACCTCTCTCCTTTGTTCCGATAATCTTTGTGTTATCTATTTGGTAGCTTTATGATTATGCAAATGCTACTCTACAATGGTTCTTGGTATGGTTTTCAGTTTCCTCTATATTATTTCTCTATTTTCTCAGTTTGGTTTTTTTCGATTTGATATGCTCAATTGATAATTTGGACGTTTCATGTTGCATGCTTGATGGAATTGGTTTATGATTTTGAAGCTTTGTGTTTTGAGATTTCAATTGGGTTTTGGCATGTTCAGTTTGTGGATTTGCTTTGTTGTTTTTATTGGTATAATTATATATGTATAACCCAATGGATGATATTGATTTTGCTCTGCCCGGTATGGTTTGATATTTGAGTGGGAATTTAAGAAATGCAGACAAGTTGGTGTTGGATTTTGGGATAGCAATGTTTTGGTTGTCCTATATTTATGAATATAGATTGAGATTTTATCAACAATTTTGATATTTGAGTCAGAATTGAGAAATGGATGATAGATGGTGGTATATTTATTAAAAGCAATGTTTCAGGAGCGATGTATGTTTTGCTTCAGGTGCTTAATTGTTGTTTGCAATGTTTCAGGTGCCATGCATGTAAAATTAAAAATGAAAAATATGGAAGGGGGTGTTTCCTTACCTTTGATGTAGGTATGTATGTGGAGGTGGTGGTGTTGTGAAGTTGGTGATTGGTGTGTGGTTGTGTTTATATTAAAGGAAGTATTGGTGGTGGCGTTGTGGAGGTGGTGGTTTGTGTGTGGATGTGTTTGTGTTAGAAGATGTGTTGGTGGATGTGTGGAGATGGTGGTATTGCGGAGGAGGTGGTTGTTATGTGTTTTTATTTGTGTTAGAGGACGTGTTGATAGATGTGTAGAGGTGACAGTATTGTGGTGGTTGGTGTGTGGCTATTTTTGTGATAGAGCATGTGCTGGTGGATGTGCAGAGGTTATGGTGTTGTGGAGGTTATGGTTGGTGCGTGGTTGTGTTTGTGATTGAGGATGTGTGGAGGTGGTGGTGGTTAGTGTGTGGTTTTTTTATGTCAGAGGATGAGTTGGTAGATATGTAGATGTGATGATGTTGTCGTGGTTGTTGTATGGTTGTGTTTGTGACAGAGGATGTTTTTTTGGATGTGTAGAGGTCATGGTATTGTGGAGGTGGTGATTTATGGGTGGTTGCGTTTGCGTAAAGGTGGTGGTGGCGGTGTAGTCATTGTGTTGGTGTCTTGATGTGTTGTTGTGTGGAGTTGTTTGTGTGTGGACATGGTGGAAGTGGTGTTGTGTTTGTGGTATTATAGTGTATTGTGTAGGAGTACTGGGATAATATTGCGGCATTTCTATTTTTATTTGATTTGCGATATTGTGGAATTCTTATTTAAGTTTATTAGTTCTTATTCATGCTATTAATACAATGATTAAGACAAAAGAAGCCAGTTCATCTACCTTGTGGGATAAAGAGATAAAATTATTATTTTGCAACTTTTGCCTCAAGGAGCTCCAACTTGAAAATAAGCCGACAACCTATTTCAATAAGGAAGGCTAGCAAAATAGTATTAGAAAATTTAATAAAAATAGAAGTAGAGAGTATGATTGGACAGAGTTAAGAAATAACTTCGATCAGCTAAAGAAGTAATGAAATTTTTGGGAAGAAATGAAGCGAGGATCAATGAGATTGCAGTGGGATCTGGTAAAGCGAATGACTAATGCTTTTAAGTTGTGGTGGGTAAAGAAAATGGATGTAAGCATTTTTAAAATTTCACCTATTTTTGCCAATTATTAATTTATTTAAAACCAACATCATGGTATATGATTTTATAAGTGGTGCCTGCTACAAATACAGTGGAATCGACCTTGAGTTGGAGGAGAAGTTGGATCATATGTTTGGGGGCGTCGTGGCTACGAGCTACAATGAATGCGCCCCCAATAAGGTGAGGTTGGGTGGCACCTCCAAACATTTAAGAGCTGACCAAACAGTTAATTCCATTGAAAGCCTTGGCACAGACCTCCAAGAAGGTTATTCCACGAGCCGGTTTAAGTGTCTCTAGAATGAAAATAAAAAGAAACCAGGGGCTACTTTGCTTAGAAGCTAGATATCACAATTGGTGGGTTCATGCACCAATGAACCTGACACATCACAGGCAACTTCTATTCACTGGGTTATGCAAACTTTGGATACAACTTCAGAAATTTCGGTGGACATGTTGTTGTATTTGCTCTTTATGAAGTTACTTAAAGATTCGACCTTGAGAGAGTTCTTCATCGCAATACCTACTAACCATAAGGTAGCTTACGTACAATATTTTAGTGGGAGTAGTGACATTTGAGGGACAATTTTTTAATTAGACTTTCATGAGTAATTTCTATTTGCTTATGATTTTTCACAGTGCTTTAGATATTTAAACTGGTTTAGATATGATGCTTTACTTTTGAGTTTTTCATACTCGTTATGTTTTCTATTTACTTCGGTAATGTTATTTGCTTTTGTTGGTTTTGTTCGTAACCCTATATGATTTTAGTTGATTTAACTTTGATACAGAAATACATGGATGTTATTAGGGAAAGGTGCAGAAGGAGAGTTGCAGTTGTCGTACGTTTTATATGAATATTAAAACACGTACATAGAGCGCTCCCTTTGCATGAAATTTTCATATGTTGGTTAAAAATGGGTTAGAAAGTTGCTTGCGAGCCACCCAATGAGATTTTGCTATATGTTCTGCTTGAAAATGGTGGTATTCACTAATCTGTTGGAGAAATACATAGTAATCATGGACTTATAACTCATCCAGAACAACTTCATGAGCCGTGTTGGCAATAACCCACTACATATTATCGCAGAATGAATCAATTTGAGGAGCTATGGAGTAATTTCAATACCCCTTGATCTGATTTGCCGATACTTTCTCAGTTTGGTTGAATGCACTTGTATGTTTTTCTTCAAAAGTCATAAAACCAACAGATCCAACATTCAAACAGACCCTCATAGAGATTTCACATGATACACAGTATATTCCATACTTCAAGTTAATTTCTCCTATGTATTGCATTCAATTTTCTTATAAATGTCATAATTACATAGCCGTTCATTATCTTTCTATTATTGTATTGGAGCAATCAATGGAACATACATTAATGCACGTGTTGTAAATAATAAGAAGATCACATTCATCGACCAATATGGATCCCAATGCAGAATGTCATGGTTGTATACAATGTCAACATGTGCCTCAATTTTTTCATGACTGGTCGGGGAGGGTAATGCACTTAATAGTTGAATTTGAAAATCTGCAGCACGGAATAACAAATACAGCTTCTCACATCTACCTACAGGTTTGCTTGAGCCTGAGCTACTCTCATTTTTTTATTCTTTCAAAAAAAATCATTCAATTCACATTTAATAATTACTAGGTGGTTGATGTTGAATATCCACTACAGCGAGGGTATCTCAAACCCTCCTGTTATGAGATACCACATACCTGATTATTTGTGAGCCAGCAATGCTGTGTGGGACTGGAAGGAAATGTTCAACAAAAGATAGTCATTCTTAAGCTACATTATTGAGAGGAATTTTAATGATTGGAAGAATAAATGGATATATCATGTTGTTTTTTCCCAAAACTGGTGCAGATTCTGAATGCAATGATGTCTGATAACAAATTTCCCGCAATGACATCGTCTTTCTTAGGGCAGACGACGATCATGAACATGTCCCCGACGAGAACTATGATTGTCATCTTGGATAGTCTTTGTCACATGAAAAAAATAATGTTCCTGAGACATGTTCTAAAGGTGGGGAAGGTGCAAGTGAGATAACAGAGTTGAGGGAACAAACTACGGATGCAATAGTTGGAGGGTGATTGGAGTTTTTATCATTTCATTAATTGTAATGATTGTTGAAGAGATTCACTATTTATTGTATCAGTAATTTATACAGTTTATGTTTATTTCCGTTCCTTATATTTTAGGTATTGATTTTTTTGGTTTTTTATGCAATTTGTAAGTGGCTTTTTTTTACTTTTGCAATTCTTTTGTTTTTCCTTTTTGTGGGTTTTGCTGGTCCAAGATGAGACATTTAACTTTATGGGTACTTCTGGATGATCTATTTGTTTGGTTGGTGTCACATGTGTAATTATAATGAAGCAACTAAGTTCCTTTTTTTTTCTATGCTACGTTTTTTTAGGTTCATATGGATGACCTTTTTTGGTGATACGCATATGTGACATACACGAGTTTGGTATTATGTTGGTAAAGGCAACCAAGAACCCATTTTTTATAATATATGTTGTTTTCTTGTAGTGAAAGATTCTTTGGTTTAAATACTAAGTTCACCAAGGCCTCACAGCTGCATAAAACTATAATTAACTACTTTTGTTATCAGTTTTACTTGTGTTATATATAATTGGATATTTTTTAAAGCATTTAAGAAAGATGATCTCGTGGATTTCTAGTATCTCTTAAGTATTGCAATACGACCGTGGACTTCAAAGTTCCCTACTAACTTCACGTTAACCACATAGCAACGGGAGATAGTTTTACAAGTGCTCACGGAGAATCATGGAAAGCTATGACTATTTTTGGTGTGTAGATAGGCTGGAAGATTCCACCGCCGAGAGTGATAGAACATTGAGAGTATTAATGGAGGATGACTTAACTCGTAACATATACTGTCAGCATTTAGAAATAATATTATCGTTGTTTTAATAGTCTTTTCTTTAATTTTAGAAATCATGTTACTTACTTTTAAGTGAGCTGTCAATCTTTTTATTTTGTAATGTTTTGCACTAATTTTTGCTTTTAAATATAAAATTTATTGATATGTGTTGACCTCATTTTTTATGAGGTCTTTTCTCTCTCTCCTTAGTGCTTAGGATCTAGCCATAAGTTTTCCCTTTGACTATCCTAGAGGACTAGAAATGGGACCCACTACTTAGAGATTCAAAACACTCCTTGGCTCTCTTCAAACCCCACAAGTTTGATTGTAAACCCCTAAGCCACCTGGAGGGTTAAAATTAAATGTGGAGGTTTAAAGGATGAGTTTCCTATAAGAGTCTTTGGCCTTAAGATTACCCTGGGTAAGTTTACACACACACATTCCAAACCCTAAAACTACTTTTAACCAATTTGACTTCCTGACTCATGTAGGTAATTCATATGGATAGACCTTGACCCCTAGGGCCCTGGCTAAGAGGGTTAGGAACAACATATTGAGTGCCTAAAGTGAGTCCTCTCATGGCTTTTGTGAGTTTAATATGGCTTCATGGCTCAACCAAAATGATTTCATTTCACTCAAACTTGATCAATCTTCACTTTTCCAAAATTTCAATTTTTGACCCCGGGGGACCCTAAACCCACCAAACCTACTAAATGCCCTTGAAATTGCCCAAAATTTGCAAAATTGTCTAAATTACCCAAAATTCCTCAAAATCAGTCCTAAACATTTCCTCCCACTCAAATTGATCATCCACGACCAAATATACCAAAATTTCCAAAAATACCTCCCAATACCCTCCAAATACCCAAAATACCCTTTTAACCCAAAAATTCCAAAAATTTCAAAAATTCCCAGAAAATTCCAAAAGATCCCAAATATTCCCAATTTCATTTTGTTCAACTACACCACAAGCCAATTTTGTCAATTTAGCCCACTTTTACCAAAACCCCAATTTGACCCATTTTTAACCAAAGTGAACCCAATGTCAAACCAAACCACTCCAATTAACCTCAATGTTGATCCAATTCAATTCTAAACTTCAATTCAATATCCCCAATATCAATTTAGACCAAATACAAGCCCAATTTGATGAAAATTTGGATCCAATTTCAATTTGAAGCTTAAAGCCCAATTTTGGTCCATGACCTAAACTTAGCCCAAACCAACCCAACTCAACCCCAATTAGCCCCAAATCTTTTCTAAAACCTTTATAACATCCCCACAAACAAAAAACTAACTTGATTTGCCCAAAATTTGAACCCAAACTCCATCCAAATCTAACCCAAATCAAAAATCCCCAATTTGGCCTAAAGCCCACCATGAATCCAAATAGGCCCAAATCCCAAAACCAAAGCCCATCCAAAGTTGAAAGCTCTTTTTTACACACCCATAAACATTTCTCAACATTAATTTTACATCTAAACCAACATTAGCCCAACATTAGCCCAAGTTAGCCCAATTTGCCCCACTTTGACCCTATCACTAAGGAAACCCAAATTAAACCCAATTCAACTCCAAATTATTTAAAATCTATTCCAAATCACTCATGACACATCCCTAAACTAAACCCAACATTTGTAAGGCTCAATATTTACAAAAATTTTCATCCATCAACTTGATTTAAAATCTAAAAGCCCACTTGCCTAAAGCCTTTAAAAGCCCATTCCTAAACAATTCCAAAAGCCCAAAATTGACCCTAAAGCCCACATAGCATCTCTTTCCATCATCCATTTCAATTGAAGCCATCCCTAAGTTTTAAATAAATAATCAAGTCATTCCAAATCAAGCCTCATGCCAATTTCCCCTAAATTCATAAAAAATGCCAAAAACCCTTTTTCATGAAACAAGCCAACCTTTTCCAAGCCAAATGTAAGCCAAATGTAAGCCATTTACAAGCCATATGAAGCTATGAGAGTTTTGACACCTCACCTAGTCATTTATGGCAAGAAGAGGGGAGCCTTTCCTAAGCCTTCATTAAGCCCTTTTAACCCCATTTATGCTACACTCTAAACCAAGTTTAGCCGCATCACCTTGGATGGGAACTTCACCACCCCTTCCTAGCTGACCAAAACGATTCTCCCTCAGCTCTCAGGACCTTGGCCGGACCACCACCCCAGTTGCTGGAAACCACCAGGCCGAGAGGCTTAATTTAATTCAAAAATTCAAATTGAATTGGCTAAGCTGTCCCAACCCAAATGGCCACCGCGGCTCTTCTTCTCCTCACCAGAGCGACGAAATCTCGGCCCTCGGTGCCCCGAGAAGCCCCTAACCATGGCTATTTAAACCAGCCATTCCTCTCGGCCAAAAGGTTGGCTGAAATCAACCTTCACAGAACTTCACCAGACTCCTCACAGAGCTTCTCCTAGCCTAGAGCAACTCATCCCCACTGTCTTCTTGCCATAATCTCCACTAATTGAGCTCAATTTTGGAGCTCAATTCTCAGCCCATAACAGGACATCCCTTGAAACTCCACCAAATCCAAATTATCTTCTCCCACACCTTCACCAGAGGTAGAGAAGAAGTTCCCCAGTGAAAGCCCCCTCAACATGCCAGCCATACTCTCTATCGGCCAAGCTTTGAAATCGGCCTTGGTCACTTTCATACCTAGGAAATTCCCCAGAGCTAGAGACTTCATCAGGAGCTTCCTTGGGTGTAATCGAACGTGCCACAACTCTCTGATTGAAGTTTAACTTCTCAGAGCCAAGATATGGATCACTTCTCCCTCCTGAGCTTCTGTGAATTCTCCATTTCATTTGAATCAATTTCATTGCATGTAAACTGTATGAATGTGTTCGTCTCCTCAAGACGAATCCATAGAGCATAAGAACACGAAAATTCATTGAGAAATGAGAGAGATCTTAGGGTTTGAGTGTGGACGGCTCTCGGGACACACCAGGCGGAGACGATGATCGGCCGCCGTTGGATCGAGCGTGTATCGAATGGATGGTGCAGATCGCGTCGGATGAGTGAACGGGACATGAACCGCGGGCCCCCGGAGCGCTGAGTCAGATGCCAGCTTTGAATAGTGAGGCAACGCGTGGGCTTTTGGAGCAGTCGAGGATGAGTCGGCGCCGCGTGGATAAGTAGATAAATAGGGTATTTTTGATTTATTTAATTACCCAGAACTTCAAAAATCAATAACTTTCCATAGAAAAATCATAAAAATAAACTAAAAATACCCTCTTGCTCAGTGAACAGTGGAGAATAATGTGGAAGAAGAATTAAGTTAATTTGATGGGTATTTTTATTTTCAATTAATTATTTACTATTTTCAGTATTTTAATTCTCCATGCATGCACACAATTCACCATGGCATGAGACCATTGGGCTTTTGTAGCCTCTATTCTTGGGGATATTCCCTGAATTTTCTAAGGTCAGAGGCCATCTCTATGGCAAGTTATTGATTTTCCAAATTTTTATGCCTGTTTTGATATTTAAATTCCAATAATTAGCATGTTATTTAGAAAATTCTAGGAAAATTTGGGAGTGGACCCTAGAAAAATTATGGTTTGAGTTAATTCTTGAAGAATAATCCTAATTGGCCTAAATAAGCAAAACTGAATTTTAATTAATTTGGGTTAATCATACATCAAAATAACTTGAAAACAATTCTTCACTGATCTTAGGGTCAGAGGAGTCCCACATAAAAATTTGGAACCAATTGGAGGTGATTAGACCCACTAAATGGACTAATTAAGTTATATGACCAAATTAAACTTTAAAAATTCATAACTCCAAAAATACATTTTAAAAATTCACCAAAATAGTTTTGGGGCATCTCTAATGTTAGGGGAGTCTAAGAAAATTAAAATTAAAATTTTCTAAAAATTTTCATTTTTAATCATATTTTAATATTTTAATAAATAAAAAATAATAAAAATCATAAAAATATTAAAAATCATAAAAATGTCGTATTTTGCTTTCTAATAACTTAGGAACAAACCAAATATTTTTCCTAATTCTATAGGTTAAGATATTGAATTTTAAAGGCTTAAAACAATTTTTAATATTAAAAAATGAATTTCCATGTATTTTCACTAAATTAATTCTAATAAATCAAAGAAAAATCATAAAAATATAAAATTTACTTTTCTGAATTTCATCAGGTTAAAGAGATTTATGAAAAATATAAAATCCATTTTTCAACTCTAATTTTATTTTATAATTAATTAACACTTCAAAAATCAAAATAATCATAATAAATAAAATATAATTTGAAAAATCACCAAAATTGGTCAAATTGTCCTGAGGTCAATAGAAACATGCCATAATTTTCTTAGAGATAGAAACCTTACCTTGGTCATGTTCTTGAATTTTTATTGAAAACTCATATTTTTCATAAAAATAAATATACAAATTAAATTAAATTCAGAAAAAATCACATTTTCTCCTCTAATGTCTTAATTGACATGTGAGCGAAGTGACATAAAATTTTTAAGTTCATTTGAGCTTAATTTGATGAGTTATGAAATGAACATGCTTAAAAGGACATAAAGGTAATTAAAGAAGTTTAATCCTAATTAATATTTAGGTTTAATCAAAGGGGAGGGTAAAATATCTGATTTTAGAATTTTCATTAGATGATTGAAACCTAGGGAGTTAAAGGGTAGAAACCCATTAATCATCTTGAAAATATTTAAAGTAAATTTTAATTAATTAAACAATTTGAATTTTGGAAGAATAGGTTAAAATTTGGATTATTAAGATTAAGGATATGATTTAAGAAGATATCAACTCTTTAATTTAAAATCCCTAAATGAATCACTTTAATAATATTCAACTCTTAATCAAACTCAAAAATAATAATTGAAATTAATAATTAAATAATTAAAAGGAAAATAAACCTTAATTAAATTAAAAGCTTAAAACATTAAGTAATTTAACAATCAAATTGAAATAAATTTAAAACATTAAAAATTAATCTAAAAAATCACTTGAAAAGCAAATCTAAAACAAACTTGAAACATCAAATTCAACCTCAAAAATAATTCATAATTAAAAAATCACACCAATTAAAAATTAACCTAAAATATTTCAATTAAATTAAAATTAAATCATTAAAATATAAATTTAATAATCTTAACACCTCTTTCAACCCAAATTAATCTAATATATGGAGATCATTTAAAATGTAAGGATTTAATTAAGTTAAAACAACTTGAACATTATTCCAAACATAAAATTATTAAAATTTCATAACTAAATTAAACCATTTTAAATCATCAGTCCCAATTTTAAATCATCAAAATCTTTAATAAACTGATTTGCCCTTAAAGGCTTGCGTTATCATAACTCTTAATTGGAGCATTAAGTGAAGTGTCACTTAACTTATAGGATAATCAAACATCTTAATTCACTGAGCAAGAAGCAACATTTAATTGAATTCTTGGATGATTAATTCACTAGTACAATAAAATTCATTTGGACTCAAAATAATCTTAGAAGTATTGAAAAGATGTTTAGGACTCGTCCTAAGAACTTTCTCGATAGGATGAGATGTTTTAGAAGAACAACTAAACTTAATTGTTCTTTGATAAAGGAAATCATCCTTAACAAAACAAAAGAACCTACACGTCATAGGAATTGATTAGCTATAGGATTAGAACTTTGGTAGACAACCAAAACCTTCCCTTAGCTTTACTTAGGTATTTTTCTTGCAAACTATATAAATGCCTTAACATGTGCTTTAAGTGTAACTTGGAATGACAGGAAGACCCTCCAGATATGCTTTTATTTTATTGCAAGTTACTTACAAGTGCTGCGCTTTACTTTTCTTGCATGTTAAATAAGACTGTTGCATGAAAACTGAAACCTTTAGGATAACCACAAAACTGAAATCCAAAACAAAAGTTAAAAGTCACAACAAGATAAAATTCACCACCACAACATTTCAAATTATAAAATAACTCAAAATTTAATCACAAACAGAACAACAAAACTACAATTGTAATTAAATTAAAACGTCTTGTTGGATGATCGGGAATACCTCGGATGATGTAACCTACGTGTTGCTAACGGGATTTCCCATGGTTTAAATGAAAGAGTGGAACTCATTTAGTTGAGTTTAGCAAATTCATCTGGTCTAAGTGAATTCGATAAAAATAACGGTGCCGAAATGATGGAACCGTAGGATCTTAACCGGTGTTGTTATAATCAACTTTAAGATTCCCCTAATAAAACATTAAAGACATTTGGACTTAAAGATTTCTCTAAACTAAAACACTTCTCTTATCACCTGATTTTCACTTTCTAAAACTAAACATCTGCAACAACAAAGAGCTTGGAACATAGTGGGCAGCACGGCCATCGTTATCAGTAAAACTCGGGTCTACTTCAGCAAAACCATTCTTAGAATTAAATAACCAAGCCATAGGATTTCGAGGTAGTTTGCCTAGTGCAACAAAAATCCTCAACCTTTTCGTTAGGCACTTGCAGAATCATTTTATGCAAATTAAGTCCTAACCGGTCTTAGGATTCTGAGGTAGTTGCTTAGTACGACATAAACCCTCACATCTTCGAGGCTATTTGTGTGATTATATTATGCAAGTATAAGTCCTAATTAACTAAAATTAGCAAGATTACACCATTAAATAAACTCTCAAATTGAAGCCAAACAATAGGATAGTTTGGGAAGTTGCCAAGATTCTTCTTGGATCCTCAGCTTCTCCTACTTCTCTTCCTTTGGACGCCTAAAATAAATTGTTCCAAATTTGATCCATTCTGTATTGAAATTCCAAAACTCAAAACCTTTGAAAACCTTAAACTTTGAAATTCTTGAGAGCAAAACTACTGATCATTATCGAGAGTTTTCTTAAGTGATTCCCGTCACTTAAGATGTAATTAACTATCGGGGCTTGCCCTTATAGGGAACTTTAAGAACCCAGGTAACATAAACCCTGTTTAATTTCTTTATATTAAGCAGGGGAACTTGTCGGCTTATAAAATTGGTTCACAGACCAAACAGATGTCACAAATCTTCTAGTTTATTTAATCGAGCCCCATCGTCAAGCAGCGTGTTTGTCCTTCGAGATAGATACACGGTTTGTGGTGCGGTTCTCATTTATATAAACTATTTGGGATGTGAGATCGGTTTGATTTCATATCTTAATATTTTCAAACTTAAAAATTATTTTCAAAAATCAAATGCTACTTTTCAAATTATATATATATATTTAAATTAAACTTAAAATTTAAAATTCGCCGACAATTTCTGTGGGCGACCCCTTCTCAAAATACAACACTCAACCTAAAAATATGCCGACAACTTCTGGCGACTCCGCTGGGGAATAGTTCCTCTCTCCATTTTGATCAGATGGTTTTTCTTTCATAAATCGGTAGTGAGTCCATACCCCTTTTGGACCAAACTACTGTTCTTTCCGTTGGCATACCACGTTCATTTCTGTTTTAAACGGGTATAGCCAACTCATTTTCGATTTTGGAGCCACTATTTAGACACTCTGATCATAGAAAAATACATTAAGAAATTCAAATCTATTTTTGATGAAATTGTACTTTAAAGAAAGGTATTTTCTTTATTATACTGCAGGAATGAAGATTTATAAGTGATGGAAGCAAAAAGCATGAAATGGAGCGAATTTGGATCAAAAAGGAAGAAATTCATGCAAAATGAACTAAGTCGCCGACGGCGAGATCGAGGCCACCGATGGCGAGATCCTGAGGAGAATTTTTGAAGGAATAATAACTACCTCGCCGACAGTGAGCCCGAGCCCGCTGACAGCGAGATCGCGCCGTTTGAAGACCTTCTAGAAGCCCCGCTGACGGCGAGGTCGTTTCCCGCCGAACGACGAGACGGTTCAAAATGCATATACATTGAACACGGACGCTTTTTGAAGAGGTGTTTAAGCATCCCTTGCACCTTTGCCTACCTCTATAAATAGAGGACGGATTTTTGTCTTTTGTGTGTCTTTTGTGTGTCTTTTGTGTGTCTTTTGTGTGTCTTTTGTGTGTGTTTCTGGAGTCTTAAGTGAGTTTATTTAGAGAGTCTTAGTGAATCTTTAATGAGTTAGAAGTGTGCTGTACTAGAAGGAAAAGTCAAAGGCACTTCAAGGAGTCTGCTTGGGAGGAAATTAAGATAATTATCTTTGTTTATTGTTGTTAACTTTAAATAAAATCCATACTTTGTTTTATTCCCATGCATTCTGAGTAGTTTTCTTAGTCTTTCTTCTTGTTTATGAAAATTATGCGAATTGATGAAATTAAATAGAAATACCTAATATATTAAAATAAGTTGTGATAATTTTTACTTAGAACTTAATTTACTTTCAATCTAGCCAATTGATTTGTTAAAATATGTTGAAGTATCAACTATAGAAAAAATTACATCCAATATTCAGGGGAGTCAAAAGCCTTGGAAGGAGGGTGCAAATAAACAGGGAAATATTATTTATCCGACGTAGAATTGGACATTTTAGTGTGACAGACTAAAATATTCAATTTGGTCCTATTGTTTGAGAAGCTGAAGTGTAGATGTTAGCCCTCGGGTGAGGGGAACGTTGGAGCTACGAAGTGGCGACCGGTATCCTCCCGGCTAGCCACGGATTCAGTAATCAAACATAGGATTAGTCAATGTTCTTTGCACCTGGACCAAAGGGTAAAAAATAGGAATGATCCTATTTGTCACAATACAATTCAAGAATTCTATTTAGATTCATCATTCACTTAATTTTCTAAAAACCAGGAGAAGGATACTTTTTCTGAATTATTCAAATCAATTTTATTTCAAAGATTAGTTTATATTAGTTGATGTAGTTACTTTAAATTTTCGTTTACTATATTAGTAAGTAATTCCTTTAAATTTTAGTTGATACAAATCTGTTAAAAACTTCCCTGTGGGATCAATAACCAGGACTCCACTAGAGCCCTGTATTACTTGATACTATACGTATACTTGCGTAGAATCCACATTAAACATTTCCATCATAAAATCTAATATATATATATATATGTATATATATATATATATATATATATATATATATATATATATATATATATATATATATATATATATATATATATATATATATATATTAAAGCGGGATCAAGTTTTTTGTGCCGTTGTTATTAACATAATTTGCAAACATATAAAAAGTGGGTCGAGTTGTTGGCGCCGTTGCTTGGAAGTAAAGAAATTATTTACTAAAGTAACATACTATTTTAAAATTTATTTGGCAAAAATTGTATGCGTAAATTTGGAAACGAAAATTTAATACCTTATGATTCAGAATTAGAGCATACAATTAAAAGAATTAGAAAACAAAAAAGAGAAATTATAAATTTAACACAAATGGCAAATATTCCTGAAAATGAAAATATCAATCAACAGAGACCATTACGAGATTATACCAATCTTACATTAGATGAAATTCATTTAACTATTCAAAACCCTGATGTAGCTGCTAATTCATTTAAACTTAAACCGCAATTATCCAAATGGTACAAAATAATCAATTTAGTGGTTCACCTACTGAAGATCCTAATTTACATCTTGCTAGTTTTTTAGAACTATGTGCTACTTTCAAATATGAAGGAGTATCTCAACGATGCTTATTAGTCTTAGATTTTTCCTTTTTCTTTAAGGGATAAGGCTAAAATGTGGTTAAATTTGTTAAGCACTCTGGATCTATTAAAACTTGGGGAGAGTTATCACAAAAATTTCTATCCAAATATTTTCCACCATACAAAGCTCGTTAAGCTTAGAAATGATATAACTTCTTTTAGTCGGTTTGATGGAGAATCGATGTATGAAGCTTGGGAGAGATTTAAAGAACTTCTTAGGAAATGCCCACATCATGCGTTACCAGATTGGTTAATTATTCAAACTTTCTATAATGGATTAGTAGGATCTTTAAGATCAATCATCGATGCTGCTGCTGGAGGATCATTAATATTAAAACCATTTGGTGAAGCCTATGCATTAATCGAAGAAATGACAACCAATAATTTTCAATGGCCTGCTGATAGAATGAATCCGAAAAAGATAGCTAGTATTTATGAAAATGATGCAATATCTATGTTAGCTTCACAAATCGTCTGTTGTATCTAAAAAATTAGATCATTTTGGAATGAATTACTCTCCAGCTATATTAGAAGAAAATTCATCTGGACAACTTATAGAATCCCGATCTCAATATGAAACTATAAATGCAATTAATAATAGACCCGATAATCCTTATGCGAATTATTATAATCCTGGATGGAAAAATCATCCTAATTTTAATTGGAATAATAACACAACTAATCAACCATGGATGACTAACATAACACAACCATTAGGAAATCCCTACTAATCAAGGAAATTCGAATTATAAACTCTAATTATCCACTGGATTTAATAATAATAACCCACAATTTAAAGATAAGAAATTATCTATAGAAAAATTAATATTAAATATGGGTCAACATTTACAAAATCAAGGAAATCAATTAAAAATACAAGGAAACAAATTACAAAATCAAGGAACAGCTATTAAAAATATTGAAACTCAACTTGGACATATCGCTACTGCACTTAATAATAGAATACCTGGAACATTTCCTAGTAATGTGGAAATAAATCCCAAGGATAAAGGAAATGAACAAATTAAAGAGATACAATTACGAAGTGGAAAAAAATTAGAACCTCGAATTCAGAAAGAACTTGAAAGTCAAAAAGAGGAAGTGGAAATTGAAAAGGAAAAGAATCAACAAGATCCAAACATAGAAAATCCTTTAATACTAATGAAAATTTATGTTGAAAAACCTCCACCACCATTCCCTCAACGACTAATCCAACATAAAAAGGATAAACAATTTGCTAAATTCCTTGAAATTCTAAAGAAATTAACGATAAATATTCCTTTCGTAGAAGCTTTAGAACAGATGCCAAAATATGTAAAATTCATGAAAGATATTTTAAATAAAAAAAGAAAATTTACCGATAATGAAATGGTCGCACTTAGTGAAGAGTGTAGTGCTTATTATTCGGAAAAAGCTTCCTGAAAAATTAAAAGATCCTGGTAGTTTCACTATACCTGCTGACTTATTGGAGAAAAATTCTATGGAAAAGCTTTGTGTGACTTAGGAGCAAGCATCAATCTAATGCCTCTATCAATTTTTAAAAGATTAGGATTGGGAGAAATTTCACCTACTTCAGTAACTCTTCAGTTAGCTGATCGTTTTGTTACATATCCAAGGGAGTTATTGAAGATGTATTAGTAAAAGTGGATAAATTTATCTTCCCTGTAGATTTTATTGTCTTAGATATGGAAGAAGATAAAGAAATTCCTATCATTTTAGGAAGACCATTTTTAGCCACTGGAAAAGCTATGATTGATGTTCGAAAGGAGAATTAACTATGAGAGTAAATGACCGAAAAGTAACTTTTAATATTGCTAAATCAATGAAATATCTGCTGTTAGAAAAAGATGATGAGTGTTTTCGAATGGAAGTACTCGATCATTTACAAAAAAAACATTTTAAGGAATATTATGAAGAAAAATTAGAAAAAGAAAATACTGAATTAATTGAAAAAGCCAATATAAATGAAGAACTAGATTATATTCAAGAGAAATTTGAATTTTTGGATAACACAGAAAACTCTGAAAAAAATATAGTTTCATCGATTATTAAACCTCCTGAACTTGAATTAAAAATTTTACCTAATCATTTGAAATATGCTTACTTAGGTAATTCTTCAACTCTACCAGTTATTATTTCCTCTGAATTAAATGAATCTCAAGAATCAAAACTTTTAGATGCATTAAAAAAATATAAGAAAATTTTTGGTTGGACTTTAGCAGATATTAAGGGAATTAGTCCTTCAATCTGTATGCACAAAATTATTTTAGATAATGAACATAAGCCTAAAGCAGATCCGCAAAGGAGATTAAATCAGATAATAAAAGAAGTAGTTAAAAAGGAAATTTTAAAATGGTTAGATAATGGTATTATATATCCTATTTCTGACAGTGCTTGGGTAAGCCCAATTGACTGTGTGCCTAAGAAAGGAGGAGTGACCGTAAAAGCTAATGAAAATAATGATCTTATCCCTATAATACAAGTTACCGGATGGCGAATATGTATTGATTATAGAAAATTAAACACGGCCACCGGGAAAGATCACTTCCCTTTACCATTTCTAGACCAGATGTTAGATAGATTAGCCGGACATAAATATTTTTGTTTCTTAGATGGGTATACCGGTTATCATCAAATACAAATTTCTCCTGAGAATTAAGAAAAAACTACATTTACTAGTCCTTATGGAACTTTCGTTTTTCGAAGAATGCCTTTTGGATTATGTAATGCACCTGCAACATTCCAGAGATGTATGATGTCTATATTTAGTAAATTAATTGATTATGAAATAGAAGTATTTATGGATGATTTCTCTGTATTTGGAACAATATTTGACACATGCTTAAATTATCATGAAAAAGTATTTGAAGTATGTGAGGAAACTAATTTAGTTCTTAATTGGGAGAAATGTCAATTTATGGTTACAGGCGGCATTGTATTAGGGTATAAAATTTCGGAAAAAGACATGGAAGTAGACCCTGCAAAAATTCAAGTTATAGCTAAATTACCACCTCCAACTACGGTAAAAGGGGTAAGAAGTTTTCTTGGACATGCTGGATTCTAGAGATGTTATATTAAAGATTTTTCAAAAATTACTAAACCTACTATGCCAACTTCTTGAAAAGGACAAGAAATTTGAATTTACTAATCGAATGCTCGAATGCTTTCGAATTATTAAAAGATAAATTAATTACAACACCTATAATAGTTTCACCTAATTGGGAGAAACCATTTGAGCTTATGTGTGATGCTAGTGATTATGCTTATAGGAGCGGTTCTTGGGCAAGATACGATAAGATTTTCAAAGTTATATACTATGCTTAGTAAAACTCTAAATGATGCTTGAAATAAATTATACGATTCTTGAAAGAGAATTATTAGCGAGTTGTATATGCTTTTAATAAATTTCTGCATTATCTAATAGGAACTAAATGTATTGTGCGTACTGATCACTCTGCTATAATGTATTTAATGCAAAAGCAAGATTCTAAACCAAGATTAATTAGATGGATATTATTAATGCAAGAATTTGATTTTAAGATCATTAACAAAAAGGGAACTGATAATCAAATTGTAGATCATTTATCAAAATTAGAAAATCATGAATTATCTGATACTGATAATGAAATTTTAGACGATTTTCACGATGAACAACTTTATAACATAAATGAGTGGAGAATACCTTGGTATGCTGATATAGTAAATTATATTGTAAGTGATATTTTACCCCCTATGTTAACTTTACAACAACAGAAAAAATTCATTCATGATACTAAAACATACTTTTGGGATGAACCACTTATATAAGCAATGTAAGGATTTAATTATTAGAAGATGTGTGCCTTATGAAGAAACTGAACCAATCATTCAAAAATGTCATGATTCTGATTTTTGAGGATATTTTGGGACAGATAAAACTGCGTATAAAATTCTACAATCTGGATTCTATTGGCCTACTCTATTTAGAGATGTATACGGATATATAAAAACACTGCGATAAATGCCGAAAAGTAGGAAACATATCGAGAAAAAATGAAATGCCTGCTGAATTTTATATTAGAAGTTGAAATTTTTGATGTTTGGGGATTATATTTCATGGGACCTTTTATTCCTTAATGCGGAAACTCATATATATTAGTAGTCTGTTGATTATGTTTCCAAATAGATCGAAGCACGAAGCTTTACACAGGTGTGATGCTAAAAGTGTTTCAAAATTTTTAATGAAAAATATTTTTACTAGATTTGGAATGCGAGAGTGATTATCAACGACGGAGGAACTCATTTTAGAAACAAATATATTCACAAACTAGTAGAAAAATATAATATTATGCATAAGATATCAATCGCTTATCATCCACGAACTAGTGGATTAGTCGAAGTTGCTAATCGAGAGATTAAGCATATATTAGAAAAGTACGTAAACCACTAATAGATCGGTCGGTCTATAAGACTAGACAACTGCATTATGGGCATACAAGACTGCTTATAAAACTCTGATTGGAATGAATCCTTACAGGCTTATATATGGAAAAACTTGCCACTTACTAGATGAATTAGAACATAAAGCATATTGGGCGATTAAAGAGTTTAATTATAATATGAAAGAAGCTGGTGAGAAGAGATTATTACAATTAAATGAGTTGGAAGAACTAAGCAATGAATCATATGATAATGATAGGATTTATAAAGAAAGGATGAAATTATGGCATGATCGGAAGATTAATCAGAGAAATTTTGAACCAGGACAAGAAGTTCTGCTATATAATACTAGATTGAAATTATTTCCTGGGAAATTGAAATCTTGATGGTTAGGACCTTTCACCATAACTCAAATATTTTCATATGGAACTATAGAAATTGAGTATCCAAAAATAGGACATAGATTTAAAGTAAACGGACATAGATTAAAACCATATTTTGAAGGTAAAAGACCAAATTTTAAAGAGGTTTTAATGCTTAGTCAACCTGATTACTAACTGAAATTAGGTCGGGCTGACGACGTTAAACCAAGTGCTTTATGGGAGGCAACCCATAGTAGTCTTTTATTTTTAATTATCTATAAATTAGTGAGTCTATATTATTAAAAAAAAATCTTACTACTCAAATTTTTAATTAGAATCATGACAAATTCGAACCTATATGATGAGATCAGAAAATATTCGGACCAGAGCAAAAATGGGCTATTTTTACGAATCTCGCCGACAGCGAGCCCGAGCCCGCCGACAGTGAGATCGTGTGCCATGACTTAATTCGGTTTTATAACTAGCTCGCCGACAGCGAGAAACTTCCTGCCGACGGTGAGGCAGTTGAAATTTTGGTTTCTTAAGAATTTTCGTGCGGTTTTGGACGGATCTAAGCCATTTCTTTGTAGGAAATTATCCCAAATCCAATTTTACACCATTTTCTTCCTTAGAAAAGACTAGAGACCAATCCTTTCAATCCAAAATGGCACCCAAATTCCTAGAAACCACAAAATCTGAAGTTTTCAACCGAAGAAAATTTGTCAGTTCGGAGGCGCAGCGTATCTTCAACAAAGGCTTGATGAAGAAAAAGACTTATTAAAGAAAGGGGATTTGTCAATAGAGGAGTAGAGAATTCCACCACAAAAATTGAAGAAATGATCGCACAGCGGCATTGAGAGGTATTTTGTTATGCGACATCCGCTGTAGTTATTCCAATTGTTAAAGAGTTTTACTCTAATTTACATACGATCAACAATGGAAATGTCTACGTCAGAGGAAGATGGGTAACATTTACCCCTTCAAGGGTAAATGAATTGTTTTCTATAGAGAATACCTCTGTTTGTCATTATTCCAACTTTGTGCCTTCAAGATACAATATGAACGAGATCTATAGATACCTGACTGATGAACCTGATGATTGGGAGTTACGCGAAGACGGGTATGTCAGTTTTTCTACATCACTTCTTAACCCTGTCTTGAAGCACTGGCATTTCTTTATCCCATCAAAATTATTACCTACTATGAGGGTAAATAAAGTTTCGAAAGGAATGTCTTATATTAAGCTGTCGTATTCGAATTGGATTACCTATCGATGTTGGATCAATAATAGTAAAGTACGCATTGGGATTGATTGTGCATGGGTCAGTTCATGGACTTCGACACCCATCGACTATATTAGCTTTATGCAGTCAGTACCAAGTTTCTTATGAGGCTTGGGAAAAAGTACTTTTGCCATGGAAACCACTTGATCCTGCTGATATGTTCCAACATTGGATAACAACAATGAGATTACCATTATTTCTGACAGAGCATTAGAGAATAATCCTTTAGCAAGGCCCCTTACTGATAAAACAAATTTCATTCTGAAGAAGATTAAAGGATTGGAGAAAGAATTGCAAAATGTGATGAATTCCATCGACAATATCTCTGATATATTTGATCACATTGACTGGAGGATGAAGGAGCACTTTGATCATACCGGACATTTAGAGGCTAGTTTTATTCATTTACTAAGACAGAAGGGATGGATTAATGAAGAATCTACTGCAAAATTCCCTTTTAGGCCTTTCTACAATTTATTTGTGCACCTGTGTCGCATCGGGAATATCAGAGAAGATAATAGTTCAGACACTGAAGAGTAGGAAAGATTTCTATTTAATGTCATATTTGCGTATATATGTGTTGATTTGGATTTAGGTTTTATTATGGTTTGAATTTTAATTTGATCATCTCAGATTTGATGAGATTATTTCTAATTGTTATGTCTCAGCATTTAGAGTGTTGTAGTGTGGATTGCGATGCTGAGTTTTATGGATTTGAACATTTAAGTTAAGTGTTGTTAAGCAATTAGTGTGAAGTTTGTAAGTTTCATGGATTTCATATATAAAGTTATATTGTTTGTGTTGTTTGAACTTTTTGTGAGTATCAGTATCTAATCTTCGTATTATTATTAAATTAAGTGATCGAAAGATTAATTAAGGGAAAATCGAGGTTGAAAATGATTGACGAATTTCAAAATTTTAAAATTTTTGGGATCTCACCGACGGCGAGAATTATCTCGCCGACAGCGAGAAAACCCGCTGACAGCGAGACCGAGCTCGCCGACGGCGGATTTTTCCCGAAACTTTTGCCTTATGAAATTTATTAGCTCGCTGACGGCGATAAAAATCTCACTGACAGCGAGATCGCGAAAAGACCTATGTTTGACCAGTCAGCCGACACTATTCATCATCCCCTTCCTCAAAACTTCAAAAAAACCGACCTAGGGCTTGAGAGATCTTGGATTTGAAGTGATTTCAACACATTTTGACGCTGGATTTCATCTTCCCTTGGTAAGAGCTTCATTCCTATGCAAAAAATTTTTATTTTCACCATGGATTTCTTCTACATTGGGAAATTTTGAAAAATTTCGAAATGTGGAGAAAATATTTGGAAGAATTTCATGGAAATTGATTTAAATGGATTTTAGATGTTATAGGAAGCCTTCTTAGTAATATTTGGAAGTTTAGTTAAAATTTTTGCAAGTTTCACAGATCGAAAATGGCTCCACGAGAAAAACAACGGATAGATTACGACGAAACCCGATTCATTAACGCAAGAGCCCAAACTCGATACTTTCAAAACATACAAGCAAGAAAATGCATTCAAGATCGAGTTTTCAAAAATCCTGGAGGAGAAGTGGAGCGAATCATTAAGGAACGAGGATGGGAAATTTTCTGTTTCGTGACCAACAGAGCCGCTGTAGAAGTGGTAAAAGAATTTTATACAAACTTAACACAGGCTGAAGATGCACCGGTTAAGGTTAGAGGATTTTTTGTGGAATTCAACGCTACTATAATAAACGCTTATTATGAGGTTAGAGACACCTACTCCAGCGAATATAAACTTTTGGAACTATGGAAGAACCACTGGAAGAGGTGATCGACTTTCTCAGCGATGGGAAAGGCGTCCGGAAAATAAAGCGGCGAGAACGGGTAAACTTCCCTCTTTACTATGCTAAATGCAACATCTAAAGCCCAGCACTTATTTTATTTGTTCTATTTGTTACCTACCTACCACCATAGTGAGGTAACGAGAACGAAACGGTTCCGAATTTACGTATTCAGAACCAAAAGAGTATTAATGTGGGAAGTGTAATTTATAAGAATATATTAGCCACCTCAAGAAATGAAAGTGGAGGAGGACTAAGACATCCTGGTCTTATCTATGCACTCTGCCAATTTTCTGGGGTAGAGGCAAGAGATGATGAGGAATGAGTTGAGCCTATGGAACCCATTACTCTGGCTAATATAAAGAAATATGAATCCCACGAAGGATGGAGATTTGGGACAAGGGATTATGTACCTTCTTCAAGTAGAGATATACCCTCTACTAGTTATGAACCCCGTCAGTACACCACTCCTACCCTTCAAGATCTGATGAATGAGTTAACCTTGAGTAGAAAGAGTTTTGAGCTATTTGGAGAAAATATGGAAAGAAGATTTGAGCATATAGACCAAAGGATTGGAGGCTTGGAAAGAAGACACGATTATGATAGCGAATATCTCCATCGACATTCAGAATAGGAAATTGCATATTATGAGGCTGAACGTTGATATAGGAGTGGTGATTTAGATGTTGTCTTTCCTGAGTGCCCCCACTATACACAGTACCAGCCTGCTTAGCCTTCTCAGCCTGGAGATCAGGGAGATGATATAGCCTGGGATTTTGATGCAGAAGATTAGAGCCTTTATTTAGTTTGTTTGGTTTGTTTAGATTTATTGCTATTTTGAAAACTTTATTATTCTGTGTGTAATTATTACAGTACTTTACGTAGATTTGTGGATGTTGGTATGTTTACTTATGCTATGATGTTAGACTTCTTATGTGTGTTAAATTAGTTTGCAATTTTTTATATAGGATGTGTTGTTTAAGTTTTTATAAGTTATGAACTTTTAATATTGTTTAGATTGTTTTAATATGTTTTTAAGTAAGTTAGTTGATTGTATGTGTAGTAATAGATTAAGTTTTCATTTGTTATGTTTGATACTTATTTTAAAATTTCAACCCTGCACTTTCTTTTAAATACTATATGTGGAAGAATACTAACAGTACAGGTTTTGTAAGTAATGAAAAAGCCTGCAAAAATTTCAAAGAAAAGAAATACCTAAAGCTCAAAGGTAAGATGAACTTTACTATTACTTTCCCTTTTCAATATTTAGTGTAGATAGAAAAATTTAAGTTTGGGGGAAGGTAGAAATACAAATTTAATTATTAAATTGTTCTCAATATTATTTTAAAATTTTATTATCAAATGATTTTCTATAGTAGTTTTTCAATTCAATAAACATGAATTAATTCATTTAATTATTATAGAAAGTTAAATAAAATGTTTCTAGTAATTCAATTAATTAATGAAATAAGATATTTAGTTTAAAGGAATAAGAATATAGTAAACTATTTAAAGTAAGGGAAACTATATTCTAAAATTGAAATTCTTAAGTAGTTAAATGAAAAAGAAATGATTGAAACTCAGTAAAGTAAAGGCTATGAAATATATATAAGCAAGGAAATATTTTAAGTTTCAAATTTAGGAAGAAAAGTTGATGTTCAAAATTATTAACAGGCTATCTAGATACAGTAATCCTCACTTAAAAAAGAAAAAGAAAAAAAAAAGAAAAAAAAAGAAAAGAAAAGAAAATTATAAGTGAGGAGAAGCTTGAGGAGATGCCTTATCAAAAATTGGCTTCAATGGATTCAACCTAAAGGGTAAAAATATATTATATTTATAAACTTATATATAGAAATTAGTATTTTACTAAATAGTGTTTTCTTGAACTTCCTATCATCTAAATATCTTAAGTAATTTACTATTTTTAAATATAGTCAATCCTGAAATAAATAGAAAGCTAGAAATCTTAGACCTTATAACTAGATAATCTTATATCTATACAGTTAATTTAATTACTTAGAAATATTTCTATTCAACTTTACTATAATGTTATTTAAATTTAATTCATATTATATCTGAATTGAAAATTTTTTAGAGAAATCATTATTTTTATTTAGTATTAAAATTACTTGAGGAAAGTAATAATTAAGTTTGGAGGATTTTGATCACAGAAAATACATTAAGAAATTCATATCTATTTTTGATGAAATTGCACTTTAAAAAATGTATTTTCTTTATTTTCTTGCGAGAACGAAGATTTATAAGTGATGGAAGCAAAAAGCATGAAATGGAGCGAATTTGGATCAAAAAGGAAGAAATTCAAGCAAAATGAACTAAGACGCCGACAGCGAGATCGAGGCCGCCGACGGCGAGATTATGAGGAGAATTTCTGAAGAAATTATAACTACCTCGCCGACAGCGAGCCCGAGCCCGCTGACAGCAAGATCGCGCGGTTTGAAGACCTTCTAGAAGCCCCGCTGACGGCGAGGTCGTTTCCCGCCAACGGCGAGACAATTCAAAATGCATATACATTGAACCTGGACGCTTTTTGAAGAGGTGTTTAAGCATCCCTTGGACCTTTGCCTACCTCTATAAATAGAGGACGAATTTTAGTCTTTTGTGTGTCTCTTGTGTGTCATTTGTGTGTGTTTCTGGAGTCTTAAGTGAGTTTATTTAGAGAGTCTTAGTGAATCTTTAGTGAGTTAGAAGTGTCTTCGTACTTAGAAGGAAAAGTCGAAAGGAACTTTAAGGAGTACGCTTGGGAGGAAATTAAGATAAGTATCTTTGTTTATTGTTGTTAACTTTAAATGAAATCCATGCTTTGTTTTATTCCCATGCATTATGAGTAGTTTTCTTAGTCTTTCTCCTTGTTTATGAAAATTATGCAAATTGATGAAATTAAATAGAAATACCTAATATATTAAAATAAGTTGTGATAATTTTTACTTAGAACTTAATTTACTTTCAATCTGGCCAATTGATTTGTTAAAATATGTTGAAGTATCAACTATAGTAAAAATTACATCCAATATTCAGGGAAGTTAAAAGCCTTGGAAGGAGGGTGCAAATAAATAGGGAAATATTATTTATCGGACGTAGAATTGGACATTTTAGTGTGACGGACTAAAATATTCAATTTGGTCCTATTGTTTGAAGCTGAAGTGTAGATGTTAGCCCTTAGGTGAGGGGAACGTGGGAGCTACGAAGTGGCAGCCGGTATCCTCCCGACTACAGCCGCGATTCGGTAATCAAACATAGGATTAGTCGATGTTCTTTGCACCTGGACCAAAGGGTAAAGAATAAGAATGCTCTCTATTTGTCACGATACAATTCAAGAATTCTATTTAGATTCATCATTCACTTAATTTTCTAACAAGGAGAAGGATACTTTTTCTGAATTATTTAAATCAATTTTATTTCAAACATTAGTTTATATTAGTTGTTGTAGTTACTTTAAATTTCTTTTTACTATATTAGTAAGTAATTCCTTTAAATTTTAGCTGATACAAATCTGTTAAAAACTTCCTTGTGGGATCGATAACCAGGACTCCACTAGAGCCCTGTATTACTTGATACGATACGTATACTTGCGTAGAATCCACATTAAATATTTCCATCATAAAATCTAATATATATATATATTAAAGAGGGATCAAGTTTTTGGTGTCGTTGCTATTAACATAATTTGCAAACATATAAAAAGTGGGTCACACTCTTAAACAGAGAGGTTCTGAAATCCTTTTGCCTCTTTTCGAGGTGGGGTGGACCCCCAATAGGTGCTAGCTTAGGAGCGGTCCTTCGGGTTAAGAAGTCTTACGAGACTTTCTCTTCCTCTTCAATTCCGAATCAAATCCTTTACCTTTCCTTTAACCTTCCTCCTTTAATTGTTTTGTGCCTAAAAAAAAAATTCTCTAATAAACAACCTCTTAATAAACGAACTCTTTTAAATCACAAATACATTAAGATAAACTAAAATGTGTTCGGGCTCTTTATTTTTCGTCTTAAGTTTTACAACAAAAGGAAGCATAATTCGGGACTGACATTCGGAATTTACCCTACAGAAAATGACTGCACCAAAATTAATTTTCTCCTTCACCAATGGAATGGACTTCGCCGTCTATAAGGATGAACTGTCCGACAATGGAGTCATTCTTTTTGGACAAGGATTTGACAATACAGATATTAAGTTAGCTGACGTCACCCTCTTCACACAAATGGACAAAGTGTCAGAAACTGAGGAGCCCGTAATTGAGTTTAACCTGAAATCGACTCAAGAGTTCCCTCCCCTACGAAAAGTCCCAGATGAAAGAAACACTGATGTTCATAGGAGGTTAGCTACTACCCCAAAACTGTCATCTCTACCCCCACCGATCTGGTTATCTCTACACCTGCCCTGGCTCCCGCCAAACTGAAAGGGAAGGGAGTCCAAGTTTATGATAAGCCTGCCACCGTGGAGGGTGCAGATTTCACTGCAATACCGTCTATTTTAGAAATTGGGTCCAGTTCAAAGTTTACACCCCTGACTTGGACTCAGAGAAGAAACAGGAGCAGAAAGATTACCAGGATCGAGAAGGCCAAGGCTGCTGAAGTTGCTTTTCTGGAAGAGATTCCTGAGGAGGAAGAAGAACTACCTGAAATTTCACCACTGTTGGGAGGAAGTAGGTTCCACCCTCTCTCTGCTGCATCGGATGAAGAAGATGTCCGGAGGATCGCCGCTGCATTACCCCGACCTGCAAACTATAGTGACTGAAAGAGGAAGAGGGCCAAGACTACGCCGCAGACTGCGAGCCGTAGTAGAGAAACTAGCTAAGAAGGAAGGGTGCCCCGTATCAGAGATCCTAAGAAGAATGGGATGAGTGACAGTCAAATCCCGCCTCGGACCGCAAGTAAACCCCGTTGATACCCCAGAGAGGCCAAGGAAGAAAGTACGAGCTAGTTCGCCTGTTGTCGTATCGGGACACCATATTAGGGAGGACACCACCTACCGACGCAAAACCGATAGTCCACCTGGTCCTAGGCCTTCTACTGCGATAAGGATGGTGTGGCGACTTATTATTGCTGAACCGATACAAGCACGGTGTTCTGGAAAGAAGAGTCTAGTCAGAAAGCCAGAATCTGAAGAAAGTGCTACTGCATTAAAGGAAACTCATGAGAAAGAAGTCCAACAGTCATCACATGACAACCGTGAAACCATTTGGAAGAGGCCAATAGAGGATGCCATAGGCAAGCTAAGAACGGACATCCGACGGTTGGCAAAGGAAAGAGGAGAAAATTTTGAAACTGAAGTAGATTCATCAGAGTTTATGGATGAAGATTATGCTGAGATCAACATGGTTGAGACACGAGCATCGTCAGCTTCGCAAGGTGCTCCGGCAGCAGCGGAAAGAGATGAATCGGAAGTGATGAGAGCACAACTTCAAGAGAAGGATAACATAATTTCTTAAATGGCAAGGAAAATGGAAGAGATGGCGGCCGCCTTAGCCACTCTCCAGAGTCAGGTGTAACCTCAGAAAGAAACACCCCTGGAGATCAACATTATTGTGGACTGACCCACAATTTTATTTTATTATGTTATTTTTAATTTAATTGCAACGACGCCAAAAACTTGACCCCGCTATATTATATGTATAGAATTGTAATTGTTTATGTTGTGGATGCTACGCAAGTATACGTATCGTATCAAGTAATACGGGGCTACTAGTGGAGTCCCGGTTATCGATCCCACGAGGAAAGAGAAAATTAAATAACAACTAATTTTAAAATAATAATAATAATAATTTTAAAATAGTATACGAAAATTTGGAATTCTAAATTTAAGCGCAATAAAGTAAACTATGTATTTTAATTAGGTAACTTAACTAAGTAGAAAATTAATACGTATTGAAAGTGCGGGAAATTAAACTAATTGCTTAAATAAGTCTTAACTATTCGGAAAAAGTATCTTTCCCCTTTGTTTAGAAATTTAAGTGATTGATGAATTTAAATAGATAGTTTTAAGGTATTGTGACAAATAGGAGCATTCCTATTCTTTACCCTTTGGTCCAGTGTAAAGAATATTGACTAATCCTATGTTTGATTATTGAATCCGCGGCTAGGCTGGGAGGATACCGATCGCCACTTCGAGCTCCCACGTTCCCCTCGCCCGAGGGCTAACATCTACACTTCGGCTCTCGAAACAATAGGACCGAATTGAATATTTTAGTACGTCACACTAAAATGCTCGATTCTACGCCGGTGATATTATTTCCTATTTATTTGCACCTTCCTTCCAAGGCTTTTGAATTCCCGAATATCGGATGTAATTTTTACTATAGTTGATAATCAACACATTTTAACAAATCAAATGGCCAGTTTGAAAATAAATTAAGTTTTAAGTAAAAATTATCCCAATTTATTAATGTATATAAAAGCACTTCTATTTTTAGTTCATCAAGTTACTTAATTTCATAAACAGGGAGAAAGAATAATAAACTACTCAGAATGCATGGGAACTAAACTAAGCATGGATTTCATTTAAAGTTAAAAACAGTAAATACAAATACTTATCTTGATTTATCCCTGACGGACTCCTCGTAGTTCCTTTGACTCTTCCTTCCAAGATACAGACGACTCACTAATTACTCACTAAACTCACTCAAGACACAATTTGACACCCAAAGACTACACTTAAAGACAAAAACTCAAAGAAAAAGACACTTAAAAGAATGATTTTCGGCCTCTATATATAGAGGTGAGCAAAGGACCAAGAGGTGTGTAAGCATCTCTTCAAAAGGTGTCCAGGTTCAATGTATCTGTGCCATTTGAACTATCTCGCCGTCGGCGACGAACTACCTCGCTGTCGGCGAGGCTTCTAGAAGGTCTTCGAACCGCGCTATCTCGCTGTCGGCGGGCTCGGGCTCACTGTCAGCGAGACAGTTATAAATCCTTCAGAATTTCTTCCTCATACCCTCGCCGTCGGCGGGCTCGATCTCGCCGTCGGCGACTCAGCATAAATTGTATTATTTTCTTCCTTTTTGCTCCAAATCCGCTACTTTTTATGATTTTTGCTTTTATCACCTAAATTCTCTATTCCTGCAACAAAATAAGGAAAATACCTTTCTTTAAAGTGCAATTTCATCAAAAATAGGTATGAATTTCTTAATAAATTTTTCAGTGATCAAAATCCCCCAAACTTACTTATTACTTGTCCTCAAGTAATTTTAGTACTATATAAAAATAATGAGTTCTATAATATGATTTTTCAATTTAAATAACTATGAATTAGATTAATTAATATCATAATAAAGTTAAATAAACATAATTCATGTAATTTAATTAATGTTATAGAAATAAATTATTTAGTTATCAGGTCTAAGATTTCTAGCTTACTATTCATTTCAGGAATGACTATATTTAAAAGAATAATTACCTAAGATATTCGTATGATAAGAAATTCAAGAAAACACTATTAGGTAAAATTCTAATCCATAAACATAAGTTTGGAAATATCTAAGTTTTTCCCTTTAGGTTAATTTAAATGAAGCCAATTTTTGATAAGGCATCTCCTCAAGCTTCTCCTCATTTTTCTTTTTCTTTTTCTTTTTTCTTTTTCTTTTTCTTTTTTTCTTTTTCTTTTTCTTTTCTAATGAGGATTACTGTATCTGGAGAGCCTGTTAATAATTTTGAACTTCATTTTCATCTTCCTAAATTTGAAACTTAGAAATATTTCTTAGCTTATATATACTTCATAGTTTTTACTTCATTGATTTTCAATCTTTTCTTTTTCACTTGAATACTTAAGAATTTTAATTTTAGAATATAGCTTTCCTTACTAGAAATAGTTTACTATATTCTTATTTCCTTTAACCAAATATTTTATTCTATTTAATTAATTAAAGCACTAGAAATATTTCATTTAACATTTTATAATAATTAAATAAAATAATTCATATTAATTAAATTGAAAAATTTGCTATAAAAATCATTTTATAATAATTTGAAAAAAATAGAAATTGAGAACAAGTTAATAACTAAATTTGTATTTTTACTCCCCCCAAACTTAAATTTTTATATCTACTCTAAATAATGAAAAAGGGAAAGTAAATAAATCATACCTTTGAAGTTTAGGTATTTCTTCTTTCTTTGAAATTTTTGCGAGCTTTTTCATTTTTCATTGAACTCGTACTTGTTAGTATTCTCGATATATATATAATAATTTAAAGAAAATGCAGGGATAAAATCTGAGATAAGTATTAAATACAACAATTAAAATTAACTCTACACTACACATATGAATTACTAACATATTAAAAACATTGAACTAACAGATTAATAATTTTACAACTTAAAACAATACAGAATAAAAGAAAAACATACTAAAGAAAACTAACATCCTATTTAACATAAAAACAAATGCAATTAACTAACACAAAAAAAAAACAATAACTAAACTATTATCACTATTCAAGCAAATAATCTAACAAACATCCAATGTTTCGCAACATAAAATACTGAATATTAAAAACATATAAAAGTTTCCAAAATAACTTAACATCAAACAAACAAAACAAATAAAGTCCTAATCTTCTATATTGAAGTCCCAAACTATATTGTCATCCCCTCCTTGATTTGCCTTATATTATATTTCCGATCACATCATTTATTAATTTAATATGAAGATTAGCTACTTATACACAAACAAATTCACACAACACAACAAATTAACTTTAATATTGAAATCCATGAGATGTACAAACTAACATAATTTTAACTCTATAATCAAACTTCAATTCTCCAATCCTTACTACTAATCAGCATCGCAAACCAATCCACGACACACTAAATGCTGAAACAAAACTATGACGCATATCTCAACTAAGTTTGAGATATTCAAATCATCACTCCACACATAATAAAATCTAAATCAAATCAAATAACATAAATACAAACATACTATGGAAATCTTTACTACTATTCTTCAATGTCAGAATCTTCATCTTCTCTGATATTTCTGATATGACGATGATGCACAAATAAGTTATAGAAAGGCCCGAAGGGAAATTCCGAGCGGATTCTTCGGTGATCCAACCCTTCGTCTCGGTAAATGAAGAAAGCTAGCTTCCGGGTGTCCGGAATGATCAAAGTGTTCCTTCATCCTCCGATCGATGTGATCGAATAAATCGGATATATTGTCGATCGAATCTCTCACTTTTTGCGGTTCTTTCTCCATTCCTTTAATTTTCTTCATAAGTAACTCCGTTTTATCCGAAATAGGCCTTGCTATAGGATTGTTCCGTGAAGCTCTATCGGAGATAAATGTAATTTCATCATTATTGTCCAAAGTAGGGAACATATCCGTAGGATCAAGAGGCTTCCAAGGTAACAGAACCTTTTCCCAAGCTTCATAAGAAACCTGGTACTGACTGCATAATGCAAAAATAGTAGATGGGTGTCCTAGTCCGTGAACTGACCCATGCACAATTAAACCCCATGCAGACTTAACAATTTTTGATCCAACATCAATAGGCGATCCATTTTGAATACAATAATTCAATATAGCGCATTCTTTCGAAACCTTGTTTACCCTCATAGTAGGTAACAATTTAGATGAGATGAAAAAGTGCCAGTGCTTTGAGACAGGATTCAAAAGTGATGCAGAGAAACTAACATACCCGTCTTCACGCATTTCCCAATCTTCCGGTTCATCAGTCAGATATCGAAATATCTCATTCATATTATATCGAGAAGACACAAAATTTGAATAGTGACATACCGGGGTGTTTTCTATAGAGAATAGTTCATTTACTCTTGATGGAGTAAACGTTACCCATCTTCCTTGGATATAGACATTCCCATTGTTGATCGCATGTAAGTTAGAGTAGAACTCTTTCACAACTGGAATAACAACAGCGGACGTAGTGTAACAAAATACCTCCCAAGTCAGCGCTTGCGCGATCATTTCTTCTATCTTTGTAGTGGAATTCTCTAATCCTCGATTGACAAATCCCCGTTCCTTGATAACTCTTTTCTTTACCAAAACCTTGTTGAAGATCCGCCGCGCTTACGCACTCACAAATTTCCTCCGGTTAAACACTCCGGAATTAGAGGAATCTAAGAATTTGGAGGCCATTATGGTGAATGGAATGAATTCTAGTGAAGAAGGCAGATCTAGAATGATTTTAGAATGGGTTTTTACAAAGGAATTGGTGTTGAAACCGTCCAAATCAGCATTTAAATTATAAATAACTCATTTTTATAACTTCCTCGCTGTCGGCGGGAAGTTTCTCGCTGTCAGCGAGCTCGATAAATAAACTGAATTTAAATTAGGCGCGAACCTCGTTGTCGGCGAGTATCAACCTCGCCGTCGGCGAGATTCCAAAAAAAGTTCAATTTCGCTCTAAATCGGATAATTTCTTTTCTCATCATAATGGTTCGAATATGTGATGATTATTAATAATAATTAAGTAGTAAAGTTTCAATAATATAGACTAACTATTAAGATACAATAAAAATAGATAACTAATATGGGTTGCCTCCCATAAAGCGCTTGGTTTAACGTCGTCAGCCCGACCTAATTTCAATTATTAATCAGGTCGACTAAGCATTAAAACCTCTTTATAGTTAGGTCTTATACCTTTGAAATATGGTTTTAATCTATGTCCATTAACTTTAAATTTATGTCCAGTTTTTGGATCTTCGATTTCTATAGTTCCGTATGAAAATATTTGAGTTATGGTGAAAGGTCCTAACCATCGAGACTTCAATTTTCCAGGAAATAATTTCAATCTAGTATTATATAGCAAAACTTCCTGTCCTGGTTCAAAATTTCTCTGATTAATCTTCCGATCATGCCATAATTTCATCTTTTCTTTATAAATCCGATCATTATCATATGATTCATTTCTTAATTCTTCCAATTCATTTAATTGCAGCAATCTTTTCTCACTAGCTTCCTTCATATTATAATTAAATTCTTTAATCGCCCAATATGCTTTATGTTCTAATTCAACTGGTAAGTGGCATGTTTTTCCATATATAAGCCTGTAAGGAGTCATTCCAATCGGAGTTTTATAAACGATTCTATAAGCCCATAATGCAGTGTCTAATCTAATAGACCAATCTAACCTATTTGGGTTTACGGATTTTTCTAAAATACGTTTAATCTCACGATTAGATACTTCGACTTAATCCACTAGTACGTGGATGATAAGCGATGGATATCTTATGAGTAATATTGTATTTTTCTACTAGTTTGTGAATGTATTTATTTCTAAAATGAGTTCCTCCGTCGGTGATAATCACTCTCGGCATTCCAAATCTAGTAAAAATATTTTTTATCGAAATTTTGAAACACTCTTAGCATCACACCTAGGTAAAGCTTGTGCCTCAATCCATTTGGAAACATAATCAACAATTACTTAATATATATGAGTTTCCAAATGAAGGAATAAAAGGTCCCATAAAATCTAATCCCCAAACATCAAAAATTTCAACTTCTAATATAAAATTCAGAGGCATTTCGTTTTTTCTAGATATATTTCCTACTCTTTGACATTTATCGCAAGTTTTAATATATACGTATACATCTCTAAATAGAGTAGGCCAGTAAAATCCAGTTGTAGAATCTTATAAGCGGTTTATCGAGTCCCAAAATGTCCTCCAAAATCGAATCATGACATTTTTGAATAATTGGTTCAATTTCTTCATAAGGTATACATCTTCTAATAATTAAATCCTTACATTGCTTATATAAATATGGTTCATCCCAAAAATAGGTTTTCGTATCATGGATGAATTTTTTCTGTTGTTGCAACGTTAGCATAGGTGGTAAAATATTTCTAACTATATAGTTTACTATATCAGCATACCATGATATTTTCCACTCATTGATATTATATAGTTGTTGTTGACCTCATTTTTGATGAGGTCTTCTCTTCTTCTCTTTAGTACTTAGGATCTAGCCTTAGGCTTTTCCTTTGACTATCTTAGAGGACTAGAATTGGAATCCACCATCTAGAATTTTAAACCGCTTCTTAACTCCCTGCAAACTCCACAAACTTGACTGTAGACCCCTAATCACCTAGAGGGTTGAAATCGAGTGTGGAAGTTTAAAGGATGAGTTCCTATAGGACTCTTTGGCCTTGGGACCGCCTACAGGTGGCCTCGGTCGATGAAGGGGCCGACTTACACACACACTACACTCATACACTACACTTCCATACACCTCCTAAAACACACCCATACCCGACTTGACCTCCCGACTCATGTAGACGATTCACATGGATGGTCCTTAACCCCTAAGCCCTCGGCCAGAGGGTTAGGAACAACATAGTGAATGCCTCAAATGAGTCCCTTTATGGCTCATGTGGGCTTGATATGGCTTCATGGCTCAACCAAAATGATTTTATTCCACTTACATTCACCTAATCTTCCATTTTCCAAATTTTTAATTTTTGACCCCCGGGACCCTACACCCACCTAACCTACCAAATGCCCTTGAAACTACCCAAATTTTCCAAAAATTTCCAAATCACCTAAAATTCTCCAAAATCATTCTCAAACATTTCCACATCACTCAAACTGATCATCCATAACCAAAAATACCAAAAATTCCAAAAATACCTCCCAATACCCTCCAAATACCCAAAATACCCCTCTTAGCTAAAAAATCCAAAAATTCAGAAAATTCCCAGAAAATTCCAAAAAATCCCAAATATTCCCAATTTCATTTTGTTCAACTACACCATGGGCCAATTTTGTCAATTTACCCCACTTTTATCAAAACCCCCAATTTGACCCATTTTAACCCAAAGTAAACCCAATGTCAAACCTAACCTACCCAATTGACCTAAATTCTGGTCCAATT
The DNA here is from genome assembly GCA_022702705.1 of Papilionanthe hookeriana x Papilionanthe teres. Classification (NCBI taxonomy): domain Eukaryota; kingdom Viridiplantae; phylum Streptophyta; class Magnoliopsida; order Asparagales; family Orchidaceae; genus Papilionanthe; species Papilionanthe hookeriana x Papilionanthe teres. The sequence goes on from CM040431.1 coordinate 116,876,571, forward strand.
CAATTCTAAACTTCAATTCAACATCCCCAACACCAATCTAGACCAAATCCAAGCCCAATTTGATTGGCATTGGGATCCAATTTCACTTTTGGCCTTAAAGCCCGATTTGGACCTATGACCCAAACCTAACCCAAACTCACCCAATTCAACTCCAATTAACCCCAAATCTTTTCTAAATCTTCCTTAACATCCCCATGAACAAAACACTAACATGATTTGCCCAAAATTTAGACCCAAACCCTACTCAAATTCAACCCAAAATCAAAAAGCCCAATTTTGACCTAAACCTAAACCTAGCCCAAATAAGCCCAAATCCCAAAATCAAAACCTAACCAAAGTCAAAACCTCTTTAAAACACTCCCATAAACATTTCCCAACATTAATTTTACATCAATTTCAACCCTAGCCCAACTTTGGCCCATGGTAGCCCATTTTGGCCCACCTTAGCCTCTTTACCAAAAGGCCCATATCCAACCCAATTCAAACCCAAATCACCTCAAATTTGTTTCAAACCACTCATGACACATCCCTAAACCAAACTCAACAATTATTTGGCCCAAGCTTTTACCAAAATTTCATCCCAAAATCCATTTTAAAATTCAAAAGCCCACTTTCCTAAACCATTTAAAAGCCCATCTAAAACCATTTCAATGAGCCCAAAATCTACCCTAAAGCCCACATGAAATTCCTCTCATCATCCCTTTGATTTAAAACACTTCCTAAGTTCTAAAATATATCACCAAATAAATCCAAATCAAGCCTTATGACAATTCTCCTTAAATCCATCAAAAATTTCAACACCCTTCCTCATGAAAGTTGACTAAACTTTACCCAAGCCAAAGATGAGCCATGAAGCCATGCATGAGCCACATGAGAGCCATGGGATCTACTTTCCACCTCACCATACCCAAGATGGCAAGAGGAGGAGGCCCTTTCCATATTCCCTTAAAGGGATTAGCCATTTCCATGACTCCACTAAACCTTGCTTAAACTTAATTGTACTTGGATGGTGACCCTTCCCCACTAATTATGCTGACCTAAACCACTTTATCTTCAGCCCAAACTAGCCATGGGAAGGTGCACCTAGCCCAATCCATGCATTTGACCAATTTGAGCCAAAATACACCCTTACCCCATTCCACTTTGATTCAAACCCTTTACACATGGCAGCCACCGATTGCCTTCACAAACATCGAAGCCACGACCCACTCGAACCCGAGGGTGACCCATGCCTGGCCGGCCGGCCACCGAGCCGCGGAAAACACCATGGCCGAAAGCTCACATGTGAGCCAACATTGAAATTCTCCATTGCCGACTTGTCTCGACCCGAATGGATAGCATGGCTGTTCTTCCCTTGACCTAAGCAGCTGATCCCAACCATTAAACCCCCCTGGGAGAGCCTCCAGCCATGCCTATTTAAACCCCTCACCCTCACGGCCATAGGAAAGAGTTGCAAAAACCTTGCCGAAACTCTGCCAAAATTGTTCCAAACCCTTCTCCACCCTTAGAGCAGTTGATCCCAGGTGTCGATTTGCCCTAATCCCCATCGACAAAATCCGATTTCTCGGCCGAAATTCCACCCGAAACCGGGACACTTCTCCACGAGTGGATCAATCCTCAAATTGATTGGTCCTACACCTTCACCGTGACCAAGAGAAGGTGTCCACCAGCAAAAGCCCCATCTCCGGGCCACCCGGTTGTTCCGGACTCCGAAGGTTGTGATCGGCCTTGGTGGAAATCACACCTGAGCGATTCACCACATCCCAGGGCTTCATCCCCAGCCTCCTGCAGCTCCAACGAACGTGCCGAGCATCTCCGATCGAGGCTTCACCTCTCGAGCTAAGGTATGGATCAATTCTTCATCCCGAGCTTCTAAACATTCTCCATTTCAAATGAGTCGATTTCGATAAACATTAGCCGTATAGATGTGTTCGTCTCTTCAAGACGAATCCATAGAGTATAAGAACATAAAAATCCATGGAGAATTGAGTGAGATCTTAGGGCTAGAAGGTGGACGGCTCACGGGTGAGGATGCTTGGGGACGATGAATGGATGCCGTCCATTTAATACACGCGCGGACGGACGGCTCAGATTAGGTCGGATCGGCAGATGATACGCGGAAGGCGGGACCGGGCTGCCGACTCGAGCGGCGGCGTCGAATGGGAGCGCGCCACGCGGCACTTCGGAGATGCTAAGGTTGACGCGGCGCCGACTCGGATAAATAGAAAATTAGGGGTTTTCTGATTTATTTAATTCCCTAAACTTCAAAAATTCATAACTTTGTGTAGAAAAATCACAAAAATAAAATAAAAATACCCTCTTGCTCGGTGAACGAGAGGAGAATAATGTGGAAAAGAAATCATTTAATTTCATCAAGTATTTTATTTTTTATAATTTATTTACTCTCTGCATACATTTAATTCTCCATGCATGTATACAATTCACCATGGCATGAGACCATAGGGCTTTTGAAGCCTCCGAATTTGGGAACATTCTCCGAATTTTCCAAAGTCGAGAGTCATCCTATGAAGAGTTATTGATTTTTCAAATTCATGTCACTGTTTTGAGTATTTTAATTCCAATAAATAGCATGTTGTGAAATAAATTCTAGGAAAATTTGGTGATGTTCCTTATGATCGGAGAACCCTAGGAAAAATAGGTTTTGAGTTAGTTCATTTTAGACAACCCTAATTGGCTTAAACACTCAAAATAGGTCTCTAATTAATTAGAGCTAACCATACATCAAATTGACTTCAAATCAATTCCCCATTGACCTTTAGGGTCAGAAGAACCCACCATAAAAATTTGAGGTCAATTGGACTTGGTTAGCCCTATTAATTGGGTGGATTAAGCCATTTAGTCATTTTAAACTTTAAAAATTCATAACTTTCAAAATATCTTTCAAAAATTCACCAAATTGGTTTTTAAACCTCTCTGATATCAGGGGAATTTAAGAAAATTAAAATTTCAATTTTCTAAAAAAGTTGATTTTTAATATTATTTTAATATTTTTAATAATTAAAAAATAATAAAAATCACAAAAATAATAAAATTCACCAAAATGTTACATTTTGAATTTTAATCACTTAGGAACAAACCCCATATTTTTCTTAGGCCTATTTGGTGAGATATTAATTTTTAAAGTCCTAGGGTAATTTTAAAATTAAAAAATGTATTTTCTAGCATTTTCACTAAAATAATTGTAATAAATCATGGAAAAATCAGAAAATTGCAAAATTTGCTTCTTTGATTTCCTTGATATCAGAGAGATTTTTGAAAAACATAAAATTCATTTTTCAACATTTATTTTGTTTTTAAATTAATTAATACTCCAGAACTTAAAATATTTATAATAAAAATAATATAATTCAAAAAATCACCAAAATTGGTCCAAGTGGTCCCCTGGTCATTAGGAATGTCCCCTAATTTTCTTAACGACAGAAACTTTCCCTTGGTCATGTTATTAAATTTTCCTTGGAAATCTCTATTTTCTACCAAAAATAATTATATAAATAAATTAAATACAGAAAAATCACATTTTCTCCTCTCATATCTTTATTGACATATGAGTGAAGTCACATAAAAATTTCAAGTTCATTTGAGTTCAATTTAGTGAGTTATGAAATTATTAAGCTTAAAGGGTAAAGTGGTAATTAAATTTCTTTTAATCCTTAATTAAAACTTTAGGTTTAATAAAAATTAACAAGTAAAATATTTGATCCTAATCTGATTTGGATGATTAAAATTTAATAATTGAAGGGTAGAAACCCATTAAGCAATTTAAAATGGTTAAACTTTAATTAAATAATTGATTAAATTTGGAAGAATAATAAAATTGGAATTATTAAAATAGGGATATTATTAGGAAGAGATTTATTCTTTAATTTAAAAAATCCCTAAATTAATCATTTCATTAGTGTTTAATTCCTAATTAAAATGATAATTCAAATTTAAAATATTAAAAGACTTAATCATTAAACTAAAATTAAATTATTGAACTCTTTTAAAATTTTAATTAAAATTAAAATGAATAAAATTAAATTAAATTAAAAATTAAATTAAATCAAATTAAATCAAATCAAAAATTAAATTAAAAATTAAATTAAATTAAAAATTAAATTAAATTAAATAAATTAAATTAAAATTAAATTAAATTAAATCAAATTAAATAAAAAAAATTAATTAAATTAAATCAAATTAATTCAATGTAACATCAAATCAAACTAAATTGAATTAAATTGAATTAAATTAAATTAAATTAAATTAAATTAAATTAAATTAAGTTGAATTAAATAACATCACCTAAGACATAAAGAAATGGGCTTAAAATAACTTGAACATTATTCCAAATTTAAACCCTTCGATTGAAATTAAGCTAAATCACAAACCATTTGAACACCAATTTACCCTCAAAAGCTTTAGTTATCATAACTCCTAAACGAGAATATTAAATGAAATGTTACTTCACTTATAGGACATTCAAATATCCTAGTTCACTAAGCAAGTTAACAAAACTTGAAAACCTCGGACGATCAATTCATTTACATAATTAAATTCTCTTGGACTTAAAACAATCCTAGAAATATTGAAAAGATGTTTAGGATTCTTCTTAAGCACTTCCTCAATATGATAGGATATTTATAAGAACAATTGAACTTAATTATTCTTTGATGAAGAAAATCGTCTTCAAACCAAAAACACAAGGAACTTAGACGTCATAGGAAATGACTAGCTATAGGATTAGGAATTTGGTAGAAAACCATAACCCTTACCTTAGCTTTATCTAGGAACTTGCTTAAATATTCTAATCGTGTTTTAAGTGCGACTTGGGAGGACGGGAAGACCCTCCGGGTACGCTTTTATTTTATTGCGATTTACTTTACGGTAATTTATTTAATCGCATCGCACTTATTTTTCTTGCATGATAAACAACGGTTGCATGAAAACCCACACCTTTAGGACAGAAACCAAAACTCGAAACCCATAACTAAATTAAAAGACACTACAAGATAAAATTCACCTCCACAACATTTCAAAATATAAGACAACTCAAAATTTAATCACAAACAGAACACAAAACTACAATTACAAGCCGAATTAAAACGTCCTGTTGGATGATCGGGAATACCTCGGATGATGTAACCTACGTGTTGCTAACGGGATTTCCCACGGTCTAAATGAAAGTGTGGAACTCATTCGATTGAGTTTAGCAAATTCATCCGGACTAAGTGAATCCGATAAAAATAATGATGCGGAAGGATGGAACCAGTGGGATCTTAACCAGGTGTTGTTATAATCAACTTTAAGATTTGTTTTAATTAAAACACAAAAAACACTTGGAAATTAAGACTTCTCTAAACCAAAACACTTTTCTCATCTCCCGATTTATGATTTCTAAAACTAAACCTCTGCAACAACAAGGAGCTCGGAGCATGGTGGGCAGCACGGCCATCGTCGTCAGCAAAACTTGAATCTACATCAGCAAAACCTTTCTAGAATTAAACAACCAAGCCATAGGACTTCGAGGTAGTTTGCCTAGGGCAACATAAATCCTCAACTCTTCGTTAGGCATTTGCATGATCATATCATGTAAATTAAGCCCTAACCGGTCTTAGGATTTCCGAGGTAGTCGTCCGATACGATATAAACCCTCACATCTTCCAGGCTATTTGTATGATTCTATCATATAAATATAAGCCCTAATTAATTAAAATTGGCAAGATTAAAACATTAAATAAACATTAGGACTTTCCTAAATCCAAGCCAAACAATAGGATAGTCGGGAGATTATCGAAGTTCACTTCGAATCCGTAATTTCTCCTACTTTTCTTCCTTTGAATTCCCAAAATAAAATGTTCCAAACTTGATCCATTCCCTATTGAGATTCAAAAATTCAATTCTTTGAAAACTTAAACTTTGAAATTCTTGAGAGCGGAATTATTGATTATTATCGAGAGTTTTCTTAGGTGATTCCCGTCACTTAAGATGTAATTAACTATAGGGGCTTGCCCTTATAGGGAATTTTAAAGAACCTGAGTAATATAAACCCCGTTTAATGTTTTCATATTAAGCGGGAATTTGTCGGCTTATAAAATTGGTTCGCAGACCAAACGGATGTCATAAATCTTCTAGTTTATTTAACCGAGCCCCACCATCAAGCAGTGTGTTTATCCTTAGGGATAGATACACGGTTTGTGATGCGGTGCTCGTTTATATAAACTATTTGGGATGTGAGATCGGTTTGATTTCATATCTTAAAATCTTCAAATTTAAAATTATTTTCAAAATCAAATACTACTTTCTAAATTATATCTATATTTAAATTAAATTTAAAATTCGCCGACAACTTCTGTAGCAACCCCTTTAAAAAATACAACACTCAACCTAAAAATATGCCGACAGTTGTTCATCAGGAAAACTGTCTATAATTTCATTTTCAATATCAGATAATTCATGATTTTCTAACCTTGATAAATGATCCACAATTTCATTATCAGTTCCTTTCTTATTAACGATCTCAAAATCGAATTCTTGCATTAATAGCATCCATCTAATTAATCTTGGTTTGGAATCTTTCTTTTGCATTAAATATTTGATAGCAGAATGATCGGTATGCACGATACATTTTGTTCCAATCGGATAAGGTCTAAATTTATTAAAACCATATACTACCACTAATAATTCTCTTTACAGTAATCGTATAATTTATTTCGGCATCATTTAGAGTTTTACTAGCATAGTATATAACTTTAAAAATCTTTTCATATCTTTGCCTAAGAACTGCTCCTACAAGCATAATCACTAGCATCACACATAAGCTCAAATGGTTTCTCCCAGTTAGGTGAAACTATTATAGGTGCTGTAATTAATTTTTCTTTTAAGAGTTCAAAAGCATTCAGGCATTTGATTGTTAATTCAAATTTCTTGTACTTTTTGAGAAGTTGGCATAGAGGTTTAGTAATTTTTGAAAAATCTTTTATATAGCGTCTGTAAAATCCAGCATGTCCAAGAAAACTTCTTACCCCTTTTACCGTAGTTGGAGGTGGTAATTTAGCTATAACTTGAATTTTTGCAGGGTCCACTTCCATGCCTTTTTCTGAAACTTTATGCGCTAATACAATGCCGCCCGTAACCATAAATTGACATTTCTCCCAATTTAGAACTAAATTTGTTTTCTCACATACTTCTAATACTTTTTCAGGATGAGTTAAGCATGTGTCAAATGATGTTCCAAATACAGAGAAATCATCCATAAATACTTCTATTCCATTGTCAATTAACTTACTAATTATAGACATCATACATCTCTGGAATGTTGCTGGTGCATTACATAATCCAAAAGACATTCTTCGAAAAGCGAAAGTTTCATAAGGACTAGTAAATGTAGTTTTCTCTTGATCCTCAGGAGCAATTTGTATTTGATGATAACCGGTGTATCCATCTAGAAAACAAAAATACTTATGTCCAGCTAATCTATCTAACATCTGGTCTAGAAATGGTAAAGGGAAGTGATCTTTCCTGGTGGCGGTATTTAATTTCCTATAATCGATACATATACGCCAACCGGTAACTTGTCTTATAGGAATAAGATCGTTATTTTCATTGGCAGTGACGGTCACTCGTCCCTTCTTAGGAACACAGTGAATTGAGCTTACCCAAGCACTGTCAGAAATAGGATATATAATACCATTATCTAACCATTTTAAAATTTATTTCTTAACTACTTCTTTCATTATCGGGTTTAATCTCCTTTGGGGATCTGCTTTAGGTTTATGTTCATCTTCTAAAATAATTCTATGCATACAGATTGAAGGACTAATTCCTTTAATATCTGATAAAGTCCAACCAAAAGTTTTCTTATATTTTTTTAAAGTTTCTAAAAGTTTTTGTTCTTGAGATTCGTTTAAGGCGAGATGAAATAATAACTCGGTAAAGTTGAAGAATTACCTAAATAAGCATATTTCAAATGATCGAGTAATATTTTTAGCTCAAGTTCGGGAGGTTTAATAATTGATGGAACTATATTCTTGTCGGTGTTTTCGGTATTATCCAAAAATTCAAATCTTTCCTTAATATAATCTAGTTCTTCATTATTATCTTCAATTAATTCAGTGTTTTCTTTTTCTAATTTATCTTCGTAATATTCCTTAAAATGTTCGCGTTGTAATTGTTCAAGTATTTCTATCCGAAAACATTCATCATCTTTTTCTAGCGCATGATATTTCATTGATTTTGCAATATTAAATGTAGCTTTTTGGTCATTTACTCTCATAGTTAATTCTCCTTTCTGAACATCAATTATAGCTTTTCCAGTAGCTAAAAATGGTCTTCCTAAAATGATAGGAATTTCTTTATCTTCCTCCATATCTAAAATAATAAAATCTACTTGGGAAGATAAATTTTTCCACTTTTACTAACACATCTTCAATAACTCCCTTAGGATAGGTAACCGAACGATCGGCTAATTGAAGGGTTATCGAAGTAGGTGTAATTTTTCCTAATCCTAATCTCTTAAAAATCGATAGAGGCATTAGATTGATGCTTGCTCCTAAGTCACACAAAGCTTTTCCATAAAATTTTTCTCCTATAGCGCGGGGTATTGTGAAACTACCAGGGATCTTTCAATTTTTCAGAAGCTTCTTCGAATAATAGCACTACACTCTTCACTAAGTGCGACTGTTTCATTATCAGTGAATTTTCTTTTCTTATTTAGAATTTCTTTCATAAATTTTACATAATTTGGCATCTGATCTAAAGCTTCGACAAAAGGTATATTGATTGTTAATTTCTTTAATATTTCAAGGAATTTAGCAAATTGTTTATCTTTTTTATGTTGAGCTAGTCATTGAGGAAATGGTGGTGGAGGTTTTTCATAGGTATTAAAGGATGTTCTAAGTTTGAATCTTGTTGAAGTGTTTCCTTTTCAATTTCCACTTCCTCTTTTTGGCTTTCAAGTTCTTTTTGAATTTGAGGTTCTAATTCTTTTCCACTCCTTAGTTGTATTGCTTTAATTTGTTCTTTTCCTTGATCTTTAGGATTTATTTCCACATTACTAGGAAAAGTTCCAGGTATTCTATTATTTAGTGCAGTAGCAATATGTCCAAGTTGAGTTTCGATATTTTTAATAGATGTTCCTTGAATTTGTAGTTGATTTCCTTGAATTTGTAGTTGATTTCCTTGATTTTTTAGTTGATGACCCATATTCAAAATTAATTCATCCATAGATAATTTCTTATCTTTGAATTGAGGGTTATTGTTATTAAATCCAGGTGGGTAATTAGGTTTATAGTTTGGATTTTCTTGATTAGGTTGATTCATCCATTGTTGATTAGATGTGTTATTCCAATTAAAATTTGGATGAGTTTTCCACCCAGGATTATAATAGTTTGAATAAGGGTTATTAGTTCTATTATTAATAGCATTTAAAGTTTCATAATTAGATTGAGATTCTATGATTTGTCCAGATGAGTTTTCTTCTAAAGTAGGAGAGTAGTTCATTCCAAAATGATCTAATTTCTTAGATATAGCAGCAATTTGAGAAGCTAACATAGATATTGCATTGTTTTCATGAATGTTGGCTATCTTTTTCGAACTTACTCTATCAGCAGGCCATTGGAAATTATTTGTTGCCATTTCTTCGATTAGTGCATAAGCTTCATCAAATGGTTTAGACATTAATGAACCTCCAGCAGCAGCATCGATGATTAATCTTAAGGATCCTACTAATCCATTATAAAAGGTTTGAATAATCAGCCAATCTGGTAGCGCATGATGTGGGCATTTCCTAAGAAGTTCCTTAAATCTCTCCCAAGCTTCATATATTGATTCTCCATCTAACTGACAAAAGAAGTTATATCATTTCTAAACTTGGCGAGTTTTAGATGGTGGAAAATATTTGGATGGAAATTTTTGTGATAATTCTCCCCAAGTTTTAATAGATCCGAGTGCTTAACGAATTCAACCACATTTTAGCCTTATCCCTTAATGAAAAAGGAAAAAGTCTAAGTCTTATAGCATCGTCGGATACTCCTTGATATTTAAAAGTAGCACAAAGTTCTAGAAAACTAGCAAGATGTAAGTTAGGATCTTCGGTAGGTGAACCACTAAATTGATTGTTTTGTACCATTTGGATAATTGCGGGTTTAAGTTCAAATGAATTAGCAGACTACATCGGGGTTTTGAATAGTTAAATGAATTTCATCCGATGTAGGGTTGGCATAATCTCTTAATGGTCTTTGTTGATTCATATTTTGAATTTCGGGAATATTCGCCATTTGTGTTAAATTTATAATTTGTTTCTTTTGTTTTCTAATTCTTTTAATTGTACGCTCTAATTCGGAATCGTAAGGTATTAAATTTTCGTTTCCAAATTTGCGCATACAATTTTAGAATAGATATTAATTTATTTATTATGATTATTTTAAAATAGTCCGTTACTCTAGTAAATTTTTCTTACTTTCCCCGGCAACGGCGCCAAAAACTTGACCCACAATTTTATTTTATTACGTTATTTTTAATTTAATTGCAACGACGCCAAAAATTTGGCCCCGCTATATTATATGTATAGAATTGTAATTGTTTATGTTGTGGATGCTACGCAAGTATACGTATCGTATCGAAGTAATACGGGGCTCTAGTGGAGTCCTGGTTATCGATCCCACGAGGAAAGAGAAAATTAAATAACAACTAATTTTAAAATAATAATAATAATAATTTTAAAATAGTATACGAAAATTTGGAATTTTAAATTTAAGCGCAATAAAGTAAACTATGTATTTTAATTAGGTAACTTAACTAAGTAGAAAATTAATACGTATTGAAAGTGCGGAAATTAAACTAATTGCTAAATAAGTCTTAACTATTCGGAAAAAGTATCTTTCCCCTTTGTTTAGAAATTTAAGTGATTGATGAATTTAAATAGATAGTTTTAAGGTATTGTGACAAATAGGAGCATTCCTATTCTTTACCCTTTGGTCCAGTGTAAAGAATATTGACTAATCCTATGTTTGATTGCGAATCCGCGGCTAAGTCGGGAGGATACCGATCGCCACTTCGAGCTCCCACGTTCCCCTCACCTCGAGGGCTAACATCTACACTTCAGCTCTCAAACAATAGGACCAAATTGAATATTTTAGTCTGTCACACTAAAATGCTCGATTCTACGCCCGATGATATTATTTCCCTATTTATTTGCACCTTCCTTCCAAGGCTTTTGAATTCCCGAATATCGGATGCAATTTTTACTATAGTTGATAATCAACACATTTTAACAAATCAAATGGCCAGTTTGAAAGTAAATTAAGTTTTAAGTAAAAATTATCCCAATTTATTAATGTATATAAAAGCACTTCTATTTTTTGTTCATCAAGTTACTTAATTTCATAAACAGGGAGAAAGACTAATAAACTACTCAGAATGCATGGGAACTAAACTAAGCATGGATTTCATTTAAAGTTAAAAACAATAAATACAAATACTTATCTTGATTTATCCCAAAGCAGACTCCTCGTAATTCCTTTGACTCTTCCTTCCAGTACAGTACGACTCACTAATTACTCACTAAACTCACTCAAGACACAATTTGACACCCAAAGACTACACTTAAAGAGAAAGACTCAAAGAAAAAGACACTTAAAAGACTGATTTTCGGCCTCTATATATAGAGGTGAGCAAAGGACCAAGAGGTGTGTAAGCATCTCTTCAAAAGGTGTCCAGGTTCAATGTATCTGTGCCATTTGAACTATCTCGCCGTCGGCGACGAACTACCTCGCTGTCGGCGAGGTTTCTAGAAGGTCTTCGAACCGCGCTATCTCGCTGTCGGCGGGCTCGGGCTCGCTGTCAGCGAGACAGTTATAAATCCTTCAGAATTTCTCCCTCATACCCTCGTCGTCGTCGGGCTCGATCTCGCCGTCGGCGACTCAGCATAAATTGTATTATTTTCTTCCTTTTTGCTCCAAATCCGCTCCTTTTTATGATTTTTTCTTTTATCACCTAAATTCTCTATTCCTGCAACAAAATAAAGAAAATATCTTTCTTTAAAGTGCAATTTCATCAAAAATAGGTATGAATTTCTTAATAAATTTTTTAGTGATCATGGACGGAGGAAAGGAGATCACATATGTTAACGGAGTTGAACAACAGAAGAAGGATTCTGCGTAGAGCATGATTCCCGAAAAAAATATCAAAAACATGGTAGAACATCAGGTGCGAGAAGCCTTGGTCCAGTCCAAGAGTGGGGCATCTATTCAGATGGGTAGACCTTACCCCAAAGAATTTGATGTCGTCCAATATCTAAAAGGCTTCGTACCACCTCTGTTCAAGACTTTTGATGGAACGGGAAACCCCTGGCAGCATGTCACACATTTTCGTGCTTGTTGCTGTAATGCCGGTGGGAGCGATGCTTTACTCTTTCGACAGTTTGTCAGCAGCCTATCAGGGATTGCCTTTGATTGGTATGCAGAATTGCCAAATGGTTCAGTTAAGACCATTTCAGAATTGGAAAACCTCTTCGTTAAGCAGTTTGCCCGGGCTCAGTACCACATCACTATCGGTGATTTAATGGTGGAGCAACAGAAACCGAACAAAACTTTGGTGGATTACATACTTTGATGGAGAAACTTAAGCATGAAGTTTGAACCACAACTTTAGGAACAACATGTGATCGGTATTTTGCTGAAAAGTATCCATGGCCCGATAGCACTTCTCCTTAAAGGATTTACAATCAAGACTTTCGAGAAGTTGCTTAGCAAGGCCGGGAGCTTGCAGGAGGAAGCAAAACAGCTAAGTTTTGTAGACAAGTCCGATAAGCAGAAGCCTGTAAAAGCATTTGAAAAAAAATCTGGAATCATCGCGGCAGTAGATAAAGGCAAGCAGCCAGTGCAAATATAACCAGAGCAACCACAGCCAAGTTATCAATCACCGCAACGGACTTACCAACAACCACAATAAATTTATCAGCAACCTCAGCAGGGCTATCAACAGCCTCGACCGAGCCACCAGCCATGGCAGCATAGTCGACCATTACCTCGTTCGTCGCGTCTCCTGGAGGAACTTCTAAACAAGGAGTATCCATTCAAGATGGAAGCAGTAGCTAAGATGTTTTGCAGTTTGATGAAGACACCTGATTTTCAATTATCAGAGCCCAAAAAGCCAGAAGAAGTCAACAAGAAAGATCATCCGAACTACTGCCCTTACCACCAGATGATCAGACACAAGATTGAAGATTGTTTCACTTTTAAGAATTGGCTCGAAGGTAATCTCCGAAGAGGGAACATAACGATCCCGAAGGAATACATGAAAGAAACCCAAAAAGGAGGTTCCATCAATGTCATTTCAATGGTTCCTATTTTTCCGATAAACCCATACACGACCGATGATAGATGGAATACCGTCTGGACAAAGTCTTCAAAGAAAATCTTGGATCATATCCAGAACGCTTCGGTGGGCGCTTCAACTCAGAGTTTGAAACTTGTCGAGCCGGTGCTATCGTACAATTGAAGAACCACCCTAGAAAGAGGAGAAGATCGTGGAAGAAAAGAAGACCGAGGCTCCAAAGGATAGACTAGGGGCTGCTTATCCTAGGATGGTTGTTTTCGAGTCAGGGGAAAAATCCCTCAGACCTCTGACTCTGTATGATTATTTGCTCGCCCCGGCGGGATCTTATAATGATAAGAGTTTTGGTGTTGGCTACGTTTTGACTGTCTTTAACAATTACGTAACAAACGACAACCAACCTATTTTGGATCTCGATTCCGATATGATAAACGATTCTCAAATCATACTAAACCTCGATGACCACGGCGAAGGAGAAGACGCTTACAAAGATGTCTACGAAAGCTCAACAAGCAACGAATCTATTTGTGAATTTCGAGGAGCTTCAATCATGATAGAATTAGAGTTATCAGATTCCGAAGCAAATCCAGAAGAGCCAGTAGCTCCAATTCAAGAAGAGACACCGGCAGATTTAGCACCAGATGCAGAACAAGTAACTGAAGTCAACCTAAGAAGCGGAAAAGTTCTACCACCGAGAATAGGTCCAAAGGATAAAAGAAAGAAGATGGTTGCTCAGGAAGAGCCAACCCTAGCAGAAGAATTGCCCGTTTAGGAAGAAACCAAGGAACATGGTAATAAAGTGGATTATAACGTGCTAGCCCATCTTAGGAAGCTACCAGCCAAACTGAGCATATACGACGCTATGATCCTGTCAAAGGAGATGAGGGAAACTTTGATTAAGGCTTTACTTGATCAAGAAATTTGCTTAGCTCAAATGGTCGATAATTCCTTCGACGATGTTTGCTCATTAAAAGAACAACGAGGTGTTACCTTCACGGACAATGATTTGCTACTTGGAACAGCTGATCACAACCGACCGTTGTACATTTCAGTCACTATTGGAAAGTTTACGCTCTCCAGAGTGTTGGTTGATCCAGGAGCATCAATCAACATAATGAATCTTTGGACGTTAGCATATTTGGAAATTGACGCTTGCGACCTCGAAGTAGATAAGATGTTATTAAGAGGGTTCAATTAGAAGGGAGAAAGAGCTCTTGGATCGATAACACTATTAATGAAGACCGGTGATTTAGCAAAGACAACCACAAAATTCTACATAATTGATTCTGAGACATCGTTCAACGCTCTACTGGGTCGGCCATGGATCCATGAAAACTGGATGGTACCGTCGTCTTTGCACCAGTGCATAAAATATTATGAAGGAGGAGAACAGTGTATTAAGGGTGACTTACAACCATTCTCCGTACACGAGATTAGAATTCATGAAGATACAGCCTATTACGCGCCTCTGAAGAAAACAATCTTCTCCAGAAATATAGTACCAAACGAAGCAAAAGAAGTTTGGGACGACAAAGAACCTAAAATTCTAGTCCAACGGTTACTCACCACTCCCTTACGACGAGATGGTGAAGGTTTCTCCAGAACTCGCATCCGAGGTCGAGGTCGGGGACGAGGTTGAGGAAGAGACGTTGGAACAGTTGGACAGAAGAAACCGGTCATCGAAGTTGATTAGGAGAACAGTTCCGAAGAAGAAGAAATCAAGAAAGAAGCAGCAACAGTAAATCAAAAGAAACCCTAGTTCAAGATCTCTCTCGAAGATGAATAGAATGAAGAATACAAATTAATGTACGAGAAGATTAACCACTATGTGCATACTATGACCCTAACCCCGATCCATTCTAATACAATCGATGGTATGGTGGTCAAGGAAGTGCATGGTGGTGGTGCTAAGCCGATCAAATTCTACCGTGGTGCTTCTTCTTCCAAAACTGAAAATGATGTACAATTTGAAGATGTTACTTCTTCTAAATTAATGGAATTGCCTTTTGAGTGGTATTCTCCCTGTGTTCAGAATTTAATTCAACGTGATGTCTTACCTAAACAATGGACAAAAGGTCGATCACAACACTTTGAAAAATTATGGAATAATGCCGGTCGGCCTCCCAATTCAAAACATGGTCTCAGATTCGGCACAGTAGGATCAGCTGATGATACGGGGTTTTGCTTGGTTGTCACTTGCGAGCCTAATAAAGTCTACTTAGAAACCTCAGATGATCTCAAAGATCTGCAAATCAGAGACGCTCTACCAGAATTTGAAGAAGAAATTAAATCTACAATAGACGAGTTAATAGAAGTTAACTTAGGTACTAGCGAAGAGCCTAGGCCGACCTTCGTTAGCTCCTTACTCAATAAAGAAGACTCCGAAGAAATGATCAAGCTACTGATGGAATTTAAGGACTGTTTTGCTTGGAGTTACGATGAAATGCCAGGATTAGCTCCAGAGGTTGCAGCTCACAAGCTAAGAGTGGATCACACTGTCGTTCCAGTCAGACGAGCTCCGAGAAGAATGCGTCTAGAGATTGAACAACAAGTAATAGCTGAAGTTAAGAAGCTAATAGACGCTAAATTTGTCCGTGAAGAACAATATCCAACTTGGTTAGCTAATGTGGTACCAGTCAGAAAGAAGAATGGACAGATCAGAATCTGCGTGGATTTCAGAGATTTAAACAAAACATGTCCGAAGGATGAATTTCCTTTACCAATTCCAGAACTGATGATCGACATCGCTTCGACACATGAAATCTTCTCTTTCATGGATGGATCATCAGGATACAACCAGATAAAGATGCCACCAGAAGATGAAAAGCTCACAGCCTTCAGAACGCCAATCGGAATATACTGCTACGCAGTGATGCCTTTCGAATTAAAGAACGCAGGAGCAACATACCAAAGGGCTATGACGAGAATTTTTGATGATCTCATTCACAACCAAGTTGAATGCTACGTGGATGATGTAGTCATCAAAAGCAAACTGAAAGAAGATCATTTGTATGATTTGAGAATTGTTTTCGAGCGATTGAGATAATATAATCTTAAGATGAATCCCTTAAAATGCGCCTTCGGCGTCGCCTCTGGGAAATTCTTAGGATTTTTTGTTCGACATCGTGGAATTGAAATCGATCCAGAGAAGATTAAAGCTATCTTTGAAATGCCATCTCCCAAAACCTTGAAACAATTACGATCCTTTCAAGGGAAGTTGGCATATCTTCGACGCTTTATTTCGAATTTGTCAGGAAGGTGTCAACCTTTTTCTGCTTTGGTTAAGAAGGATGCCAAGTTTACTTGGGACTCCAAATGTCAACATGCCTTCGATGATATCAAACAATACTTAATGACACCTCCTGTCTTAGCAACCCCAGTCTCAGGTAGACCGTTGATACTTTATACTGCAGCTTTAGACGACTCCCTTGGAGCCCTACTGGCCCAGGTCAACGACGAAGGGAAAGAAAACGCCCTCTACTACTTAGGTCATTGTCTAATTCTGACGGAAGTAAAATATCCCGCGATTGAGAAGCATTGTTTGGCCCTGATCTTCGCCACTCAAAAGCTCAGGCATTACATGCTTTCTCATAAGATCAACCTTATCTCGAAAGTTAATCCATTGCAATATTTGATGACCTGACCGACGCTTTCCGGCAGACTTGTCAGGTGGTCAATGATACTATTGCAATTAGATATAATTTTAGTGCCGCTTCGTGCCATAAAGGGACAAGTCCTAGCAGACTTCTTCGCAGCACACCCTTTACCGGCAGAATCGCCTCTCAACGACGACTTGCCAGACGAGCAGATAATGAGCCTAGAAGACCCCGACGATCGAGGTTGGGAACTGTACTTCGACGGAGCATCTTCAGAACAGAGAAATAAAGAATTGCAAACGATAGTGCCCGGTAAGGCAGGAATCAGACTAATATTTATAACACCGGAGCGGGGGATGTTAAGGTACTCCTACCACTTAACAGAACCATGTACAAAAAACAAAGCAGAATACAAAGCCCTTATAACCGGATTGGAATTATCCATTCAGATGGGGATAACAGATATCAACATCTATGGGGATTCTCAGTTGATAATTCAATAGGTCATAGGACAATACAAAATTCTAAAGCCAAGACTCAAGCAGTACTTTCAGTATGTCATGAAATTGTTGGAGCAGATTTCTAATGTAAAGATCTACAAGATTTCCAGGAGAGAAAATGCTCTTACAGATGCGTTAGCCCGCCTTGCAAAAGAATTTGCCTGCTTGCAGGATGAATCAGTTGAAGTGTCAGTTTAGGGATGTCAGGTTCTCTCACAGCTCGACATGGACACGATACACAAGTCAGGAAAATAAGAAGAAACAATTGTGGCAGTAACAAAAAATACAGAAGACTGGCGTCAGCCGCTAATAAACTACTTGCGAACAGGGAACCTACCAGACGATAAGTTATTAGCCCATTAAATCAAGAAAAGAACTCTGTCATACGCATTAATAAACAATACATTATACAGAAGGTCTTTTGATCAGATGTGTCTAAGGTGCCTAAGCGAGTCCGAGGCTCGTGAAATTTTTAAAGAAGTGCACTCAGAACTTTGTGGTGCTCATCAATCGGGTCTGAAAATGAAGATGAAGATTAAGAAACTAGGGTACTACTGGCCCTCGATGATGATTTATTGCATGAAAGTTGCCAAGAGTTGTCACCAATGCCAAGTGCATGGAGTGGTTCTACATCAGCCTCCGAATGTGCTACATCCGACAATCGCATCGTGGCCATTTGAATGTTGAGGCACAGATATTGTGGGCCCGATAGAACTTCCTTCTTCAAAAGGATATCGCTTCATTCTTGCAGCAACAAATTACTTTTCCAAGTGGACAGAAGCAGTACCACTCAGAGAAGAGAAGGAACACCACGTGCTACAGTTCTTCAAGAATCAAGTTTTCTACCGTTTCGGGGTACCGCGCAGAATCATTTCAGATAATGGGTCCGCGTTCAAGAGTACGAAGATCAACAATTTTGTCAGGAGACACGGGATCGACTGGCGCTATTCGATGATTTACTACCCAAGAGCAAACGGCTTGGCTGAAGCTTTTAATAAAACTCTCGTCCAAATATTAAAGAAAATTTTGGATGATAACAAAAAAAATTGGCACGAGAAGTTGTTAGAAGCTTAATGGGCCTACAGAACGACTTTCAGAACTCCTACCCAGTCAATGCTTTACGCCTTAGTGTACTGGTCCGAGGCCGTTTTACCCTTAGAGGTTCAGCTTCCGTCACTCAAAATTGCAGTTGCGAACAAGATCACTACAGAAGAAAATGCCAAATTACGAATAGAAGAATTGGAAAGCTTAGAATGGAAATGACTTTCAGCGCAGCAAAATTTGGAACTGTATCAAGCCAAGATGATCCAGGCCCACGATAAACTGGTCCGCCCAAGGACATTCAAAGTCGGTGATTTGGTTCTAGTACTCAGAAGACCTATTCTTGCACACCGCAAGATAGGAGGTAAATTTGAACCAACTAGGGAAGGGTCGTTCGTGGTCGAGACAGTCTACTCAGGGGGTTCCTACCAGCTTGTTAACTGTCATGGAGAACAACCTATGCTTCCAATTAATGAACGATATTTGAAGAAGTATTACACAACCTGATGTTTCGAAGGATGGACTTTAAAAGTGGAGTCTCATTCCTAGAAACACGGGCACAGTAATCATTCATAACTGGGTCCGAACCCAAAATAAAAAATAAAAAAATAAATGGATGATAAAATAAAAATCATTAACAAAAAATGTGTTAAAAAGAAAATATGTTAAATGATAAAATGTTGATGTTTTCCTTTAAATCAATTCATTCCTGATCTTTCCTCATCTCTTCCTACTCTCCTTTAAAATTTAAAAGAAGTAAATAAAATTTTTCATTAATAAATGTTTTCTTATTGTTCTTGTTCTTAGTACAGCCCCTGATCCTTTCCTTGTTTTTCGCAGGGAAATGTCGAACGGGCGGTTGGTTCTGAACTTTAAGAATGGGATGAGTCAAGCACTCGATGAAAAGAGGATGAAGGATGGAGCCGTGATTGAAATTGACTCTGATTTCACACTGGCCGGGCCACAATATGAAGGAACTGATTGGACTCTGGTTGATCGGGAAGAGTTCCAAAGTCAGACAGTGATGAAATTAGGTGGCCCGAGTCAGCCGTCTACTAGCAAGAAAAGAGAAGCAAATACCGCTAATGCAACAGGAGAGGATAAGAAAGTTAAGTCCGTGGTGGCTACAGCAGAAGGCAGACTTGTCAGTGCCATTCCTACAGAAATTCAAGAGGTAAGGAGAGCCACTCTCACTCCTACTCAACGAAGAAACAAGAACCGTCGCATTCGCAAGATGCTGACTAAGCTGGCAGCAGATCAGCATGAAGAGACAATTGCTACTGTCAATGCAAATACCTCAAAGAAATTGGTTCAGCAGGAACTAGAAAGGAGGAAGTCAATTCCAAGAACAGCAGAAAGGATGAAAGAAATCCTGAGGAAAAAGAAACGAAGATAGTACCACGACGCCAGACAGAGCTACCAGTTTTGAAGAGTCTTGTTGCGAAAGCAACCCCGGAGGATGTCCCGATAAAGACTATCCCCGAGGAGCCGAGACATGCAGGAGAGCGTGATGGGGTTGAGCCGTACATCCCACAGTATGTTACTAGACCCCGAGGACTTGAGATAATCCTGGAATACGAGCTGGAGAAATTATAGCATGTTGAAAAGAAAACTTTTGAATACTTCGAGAGAATTCGATGCAAGAGGGTCAACATCTTAGAAGGCCTTGAGCTGCATACGGATGTGTTCTCAGATTTCGAACAACAGCTGATTGTGGACTGCATTATCGAGCATCATAAAATGGGCTGAGCTGGTTGTCTGAGGGAGAAAACGTATTCGGAACTCCGAAGATGGATGCTAGGAAAAGGAAGAGTTACTATTCAGTGCGGGGTGTTGTTACAACTTCGCAGAAGACAGAAATGGAAATCCACCAGGGATACTTTGTCACAGTGAGGTGAATCCGATGTCAAGAATTATCAAAAGAATGGTAAAAAGGATGGTGACATGGAAGGTATTGCCTGCAGATTGCATGCCCGACAGCTGCATCATTAACATTTACAAGGAGGGTGACTGCATACCTCCACACATAGACCATCATGACTTTGTTAGACATTTCTGCGCAGTCTCTTTTGTCAACCAGTGTAATATCATGATCGAATCTGACCTCCGGATAGTGGGCCCCAGAAAATTCCGAGGGCCGGTGGAAATACCATTACCAGTAGGTTCCGTCATGGTATTAAAAGGAAATGGAGCAGACATAGCAAAACACTCGCATCCAGCGAGTGCCTGTTGAGCGAATCTCCGTCACCTTCAGAAGGATGGACGACAGTAAGATGCCTATTCATTTTCAGCCAGATCCAGAGTTAGAGAGTCTCTGGCCCTACGAGCTGTGAGTTTCATGGGAGATAACACATCTTCAATGCACATCTGTGCGGCATTCCTGCCAAGGGTGGCTTGGAAGGTGATGTTATTGTCCATGTATCTTACAATTCAGACATGGATTTTGACAAATGCTTTTGGAAGAATCAACAAGAATTTTACAATCCATTTTAGATTTATGGGGATTGTATGAGATACTGAAATTTTGAGGAAAATATCATCATGTTTTGGATCAATTTGTATGATGAATTTTCAACAGATTGGAGTGAGAATGATCATGTCATGTTCTGCCTTCACCTCTTTTTCTGCAAATTGACTGGGAAACGCCACTAAGCTAAATGAACTTCGAACAAAGAACGAAAAGAGAAAGAAAATGAATAAGGAACTCCTTCTTTTTAAGAATTTGAATGTCAAAATAAACTGTAAATAAACACGAACTCTAAATAGACAAAAATGAAATCAAATCACTAAAACGAATAAAACAAATCTAAATCTCAGACTGATTTTCATTCTAAATCCTTCAATTCCAACCTTTCAATTCTCCTTCCTCTGTGTGTTAGAGGATCGACTAGTCCTATTGACACGGAGCCACGAACTTTGTTCGATTTGGTTCTGATGGCATGGGATTGGGTCCCTCTTCATACAGATCAAACTTCCGAGGCTGGAGCCGAACTTCCAGTTCTCTTCGAGGCTAGAGCCGAACTTGTAGCTCTCTTTCAAACTTCTGAGGCTGGAGCCGAACTTCCAGTTGTCTTTGAGGCTAGAGCCGAACTTCTTGCTCTCTTTCAAATTCCTGAGGCTGGAGCCGAACTTCCAGTTCTCTTTGAGGCTAGAGCCGAACTTCTAGCTCTCTTTCAAACTTCCGAGGCTGGAGCCGAACTTCCAGTTCTCTTCGAGGCTAGAGCCGAACTTCTAGCTCTCTTTCAAATTTCTGAGGCTGGAGCCGAACTTCTAGTTCATTTCGAGGCTAGAGTAGAACTTCTAGCTCTCTTTCAAATTTTTGAGGCTGGAGCCGAACTTCCAGTTCTCTTCGAGGCTAGAGCCAAACTTCTACCTCTCTTCCAAATTTCTGAGGCTGGAGCCGAACATCCAGTTCTCTTCGAGGCTAGAGCAGAACTTCTAGCTCTCATTCAAATTTCCGAGGCTGGAGCCAAACTTCCAGTTCTCTTCGAGGTTAGAGCCGAAATTCTAGCTCTCTTTCAAACTTTCAAGGCTGGAGCCGACCTTCCAGCTCTCTTCGAGGCTAGAGCGAAACTTCTAGCTCTCTTTCAAATTTCCAAGTCTGGAGCCGAACTTCCAGTTCTCTTCGAGGCTAGAGCTGAACTTCTAGGTCTCTTTCAAATTTCTGAGGTCTGGAGCAGAACTTCCAGTTCTCTTCGAGGCTAGAGCCGAACTTCTAGCTCTCTTTCAAATTTTCGAGGCTGGAGCCGAACTTCTAGTTCTCTTCGAGGCTAGAGCCGAACTTCTAGCTCTCTTTCAAACTTCCGAGGCTAGAGCCGAACTTCCAGTTCTCTTCGAGGCTAGAGCCAAACTTTTAGCTCTCTTTCAAACTTCCGAGGCAGGAGCCGAACTTTCAGTTCTCTTCGACACTAGAGCCGAACTTCTAGCTCTCTTTCAAACTTCCGAGGCTGGAGCCGAACTTCCAGTTCTCTTCGAGGCTAGAGCCAAACTTCTAGCTCTCTTTCAAACTTCCGAGGCTGGAGCCGAACTTCCAGTTCTCTTCGAGGCTAGAGCCGAACTTCTAGCTCTCTTTCAAATTTCTGAGGATGGAGCCGAACTTCCAGTTCTCATGAGGCTAGAGTCGAACTTCTAGCTCTCTTTCAAACTTCTGAGGCTGGAGCCGAACTTTCAGTTCTCTTCGAGGCTAGTGCCGAACTTCTAGCTCTCTTCCAAATTTCTGAGGCTAGAGCCGAACTTCCAGTTCTCTTCGAGGCTAGAGCAGAACTTCTAGCTCTCTTTCAAACTTCTGAGGCTGGAGCGGAACTTCCAGTTCTCTTCGAGGCTAGAGCCGAACTTCTAGCTCTCTTTCAAACTTCCGAGGCTGGAGCCGAACTTCCAGTTCTCTTCGAGGCTAGAGCTGAACTTCTAGCTCTCTTGCAAATCTCCGAGACTGGAGCCGAACTTCCAGTTCTTTTTTATGCTAGAGCCGAACTTCTAGCTCTCTTTCAAATTTCTGAGGCTGGAGCCAAACTTCTAGTTCTCTTCGAGGCTTGAGCCGAACTTCTAGCTCTCTTTCAAATTTTCGAGGCTGGAGCCGAACTTCCAGTTCTCTTCGAGGCTAGAGCCGAACTTCTAGCTCTCTTTCAAATTTCCGAGGATGGAGCCTAAATTCCAACTTTCTTCTTGAGGCTAGAGCCTAAATTCTAGTTCTCTTCAAATTCCAACTCTCTTCCTGAGGCTAGAGCCTAAATTCTAATTCTCTTCAAATCCCGAGGTTGGAACCTAGGTTCCGATGCTCACCTCAAATCCAGGATTTCCACGAAATCCCTCTTAAAATAAATCTTGAATCGAACTTCAATCGGAATTGAAACTCAAACCAAAATCCAAACTCACACATTAAAAACTTGAAACAGAAAATGAAATGAATCTAAAATCAAATCGCACTAGATCTTGTGATCTAGAATTCACTTCTTTTTCTTTTCCCCAGCGAGAGTTCTGGAATCTTCAGTCTTTGAGATTTACTTGTTACTCCCCAGTGAAAAATTTTTCTATACTTCGTTCTAAGTGTGTCATTTAGACGTCTGTGTTGGTTTTATTGATCTCTTCGGTCAACGCTAATACGTGCGGTGTGCTTGGTTAGCACACCACACCTGTTAGGGGTCAATTTGTTGACCTCATTTTTTATGAGGTCTTTTCTCTCTCTCCTTAGTGCCTAGGATCTAGCCATAGGTTTTCCCTTTGACTATCCTAGAGGACTAGAAATGGGACCCACTACTTAGAGATTCGAAACACTCCTTGGCTCCCTTCAAACCCCACAAGTTTGATTGTGAACCCCTAAGCCACTTGGAGGGTTAAAATCAAATGTGGAGGTTTAAAAGATGAGTTTATTATAGGACTCTTTGGCCTTAGAATTACCCTGGGTGGCCTGGTCTGGTGAGGGTAAGTTTACACACACCACACTCCCACACATACATTCTAAACCCTAAAACTACCTTTAACTAACTTGACTTCCTGACTCATGTAGGTAATTTATATGGATAGACCTTGACCCCTAGGCCCCTGGCTAAGAGGGTTAGGAACAACATATTGAGTGCCTAAAGTGAGTCCTCTCATGTGCTTTGTGAGTTTAATATGGCTTCATAGCTCAACCAAAATGATTTCATTTCACTCACACTTGATCAATCTTCACTTTTCCAAAATTTCAATTTTTGACCCCGGGGACCCTAAACCCACCAAACCTACTAAATGCCCTTGAAATTGCCCAAAATTTGCTAAATTGCCTAAATTACCGAAAATTCCTCAAAATCAGTCCTAAACATTTCCCCTCACTGAAATTGATCATCCATGACCAAATATACCAAAATTTCTAAAAATACCTCCCAATACCCTCCAAATACCTAAAATACCCTTTTAACCCAAAAATTCCACAAATTCAAAAAATTCCCAGAAAATTTCAAAAAATCCAAAATATTCCCAATTTGTTTTATTCAACTACACCATAAGCAAATTTTGTCAATTTAGCCCACTTTTACGAAAACCCCCAATTTGACCCAATTTTAACCAATGTGAACCCAATGTCAAACCAAACTACTCCAATTAACCTCAATGTTGATCAAATTCAATTCTAAACTTCAATTCAATATCCCCAATATCAATTTAGACCAAATCCAAGCACAATTTAATGAAAATTTGGATCCAATTTCAACTTGAAGCTTAAAGCCCAATTTTGGCCCATGACCTAAACTTAGCCCAAACCAACCCAACTCAACCCCAATTAGCCCTAAATCTTTTCTAAAACCTTCCTAACATCCACATAAACAAAACACTGACTTTATTTGCCCAAAATTTGAACCCAAACTCCACCCAAATCTAACCCAAATAAAAAATCTCCAATTTGGCCTAAAGCCCATCATGAATCCAAATAGGCCCAAATCCCAAAACCAAAGCCCATCCAAAGCTGAAAGCTTTTTGTTACACACCCATAACCATTTCTCAACATTAATTTTACATCAAATCCAACATTAGCCCAACATTAGCCCAAGTTAGCCCAATTTGCCCCACTTTGACCCTATCACTAAGGAAACCCAAATGAAACCCAATTCAACTCCAAATTATTTCAAATCTATTCCAAATCACTCATGACACATCTCTAAACTAAACCCAACATTTGTTAGGCTCAATCATTACTAAAATTTTCATCCATCAACTTGATTTAAAATCTAAAAACCCACTTGCCTAAAGCCTTTAAAAGCTCATTCCTAAATAATTCCAAAAGCCCAAAATTGACCCTAAAGCCCACATAGCATCTCTTTCCATCATCCATTTCAATTGAAGTCATCCCTAAGTTTTAAATCAATAATCAAGTCATTCTAAATCAAGCCTCATGCCAATTTCCCCTAAATTCATAAAAAATGCCAAAAACCCTTTTTCATGAAACAAGCCAACCTTTTCTAAGCCAAATGTAAGCCAAATGTGAGCCATTTACAAGCCATATGAAGCTATGAGAGTTTTGACTCCTCACCTAGTCATTTATGGCAAGAAGAGGGGAGCCTTTCCTAAGCCTTCATTAAGCCCTTTTAACCCCATTTATGCTACACTCTAAACCAAGTTTAGCCACATCACCTTGGATGGGGACTTCACCACCCCTTCCTGGCTGACCCAAATGATTCTCCCTCAGCCCAAAGTCAAGCCTTGGGGAGGTGCACCAAGCCTAAACCATGACTTGACCCATTTAAACCAAAACGGGCCACTTCCCCCATTCCATTTGAATCAATCCCATTACACATGGCATCAGCCAATTGAACTCACAAACATCAAGCCCTGACCTCCCTGACCCTGAGGGTGACCTGACCGTGGCTGGGCCACCACACCAGTCGCCGGAAACCACCAGGCCGAGAGGCGTAATTTTATTCAAAAATTCAAATTGAATTGGCTGAGCTGTCCCAACCTAAATGGCCACCACAGCTCTTCTTCTCCTCACCGGAGACGACAAATCCCGACCCTCAATTGCCCCTGGAAAGCCCCTAACCATGGCTATTTAAACCAGCCATTCCTCTAGGCCAATAGGTTGGCTGAAATCAACCTTCACAGAACTTCACCAGACTCCTCACAGAGCTTCTCCTAGCGTGTATCGAATGGACGGTACAGATCGTGTCGGATGAGTGAACGAGACATGAATCCCGGACCCCCGGAGCGCTGAGTCAGATGGTAGCGTCGAATAGGGAGGCGACACGTGGGCTTTCGGAGCTGCCGAGTATGAGTCGGCGCCGCGTGGATAAGTAGATAAATAGGGTATTTTTTATTTATTTAATTACCCATAACTTCAAAAATCCATAACTTTGCATAGAAAAATCATAAAAATAAACTAAAAATACCTTCTTGCTCAGTGAACAGAGGAGAATAATGTGGAAAAAGAATTAAGTTAATTTGATGGGTATTTTTATTTTTAATTAATTATTTACTATTTTCAATATTTTAATTCTCCATGCATGCACACAATTCACCATGGCATGAGACCATAGATATTTTGTAGCCTCTGTTCTTGGGGATATTCCCTGAATTTTCCAAGGTCAGAGGCCATCTTTATGGCAAGTTATTGATTTTCCAAATTTTTATGCCTGTTTTGATATTTTAATTCCAGTAATTAGCATGTTATTTATAAAATTCTAGGAAAATTTGGGGAAGTATCTTAGGATCAGAGGACCCTAGAAAAATTATGGTTTGAGTTAATTCAATAAGAATAATCCTAATTGGCCTAAATACTCAAAACTGAATTTTAATTAATTTGGGTTAACCATACATCAAAATAACTTAAAAACAATTATCCACTGATCTTTAGGGTTAGAAGAGTCCCACATAAAAATTTGAAACCAATTGGAGGTGATTAGCCCCACTAAATGGACTAATTAAGTTATATGACCAAAATTAAACTTTAAAAAATCATAACTCCAAAAATACATTTTAAAAATTCACCATAATGGTTTTGGGGCTTCTTTGATGTTAGGGGAGTCTAAGAAAATTAAAATTAAAATTTTCTAAAAATTTTCATTTTTAGTCATATTTTAATATTTTAATAAATAAAAAATAGTAAAAATCATAAAAATATTAAAAATCATAGAAATGTCATATTTTGCTTCTTAATCACTTAGGAATAAACCAAATATTTTTCCTAAGTCTATAGGTTAAGATATTGAATTTTAAAGGCTTAAAAAAATTTTTAATATTAAAAAATGAATTTCCTTACATTTTCACTAAATTAATTCTAATAAATCAAAAAAAAATCAAAAAAATATAAAATTTATTTTTCTAAACTTCTTGAGGTCAGGGAGATTTTTGAAAAATATAAAATCCATTTTTCAACTCTAATTTTATTTTATAATTAATTAACACTCCAAAACTCAAAATAATCATAATAAATAAAATGTGATTTGAAAAATCACCAAAATTGGTCCAAATGGTCCTCTGGTCAATAGGAACATCCCATAATTTTCCTAGGGATAGAAAACTTAGCTTGGTCATGTTGTTGAATTTTTATTGAGAACTCATATTTTTCATAAAAATAAATATATAAATTAAATTAAATTCAGAAAAATCACATTTTCTCCTCTAATGTCTTAATTGACATGTGAGTGAAGTGACATAAAAAATTTTAAGTTCATTTGAGCTTAATTTGATGAGTTATGAAATGAACATGCTTAAAAGGACATAAAGGTAAATAATGAATTTTAATCCTAATTAATATTTAGGTTTAATCAAAGGGGAGGGTAAAATATCTGATTTTAGAATTTTCATTAGATGATTGAAACCTAGGGAGTTAAGGGGTAGAAACCCATCAATCATCTTGAAAATATTTAAAGTAAATTTTAATTAATTAAACAATTTGAATTTTGGAAGAATAAGTTAAAATTTGGATTACTATGATTAGGGATATGATTTAAGAAGATATCGATTCTTTAATTTAAAATCCCTAAATGAATCACTTTAATAATATTCAACTCTTAATCAAACTCAAAAATGATAATTGAAATTAATAATTAAATAATTAAAAGGAAAATAAACCTTAATTAAATTAAAAGCTTAAAACATTAAGTAATTTAACAATCAAATTGAAATAAATTTAAAACATTAAAAATAAATCTAAAAAATCACTTGAAAAGCAAATCTAAAAAAAACTTGAAACATCAAAATCAACCTAAAAAATAATTCATAATTAAAAAATCAAACCAATTAAAAATTAACCTAAAATATTTCAATTAAATTAAAATTAAATCATTAAAATATAAATTGAATAATCTAAACACCTCTTTCAACCCAAATTAATCTAATATATGGAGATTATTTAAAATGTAAGGATTTAATTAAATTAAAACAACTTGAACACTTTTCCAAACTTAAAATTATTAAAATTTCATAACTAAATTAAACCATTTTAAATCATCAATACCAATTTTAAATCATCAAAATCTTTAATAAACTGATTTGCCCTTAAAGGCTTGCGTTATCATAACTCTTAAATGGAGCATTAAGTGAAGTGTCACTTTACTTATAGGATAATCAAACATCCTAATTCACTGAGCAAGAAGCAAAATTTAATTGAATTCTTGGATGATTAATTCACCAGTATAATAAAATTCATTTGGACTCAAAATAATCTCAGAAGTATTGAAAAGATGTTTAGGACTCGTCCTAAGCACTTTCTCAATAGGATGAGATGTTTAAGAAGAACAACTAAACTTAATTGTTCTTTGATGAAGAAAATCATCCTTAATAAAACAAAAGAACCTAGACGTCATAGGAATTGATTAGGTATATGATTAGGACTTTGGTAGACAACCAAAACCTTCCCTTAGCTTTACTTAGGTATTTTTCTTGCAAACTATATAAATGCCTTAACATGTGCTTTAAGTGTAGCTTGGAATGACGGGAAGACCCTCCAGTTATGCTTTTATTTTATTGCAAGTTACTTACATGTGCTACGCTTTACTTTTCTTGCATGTTAAACAAGACTGTTGCATGAAAACTGAAACATTTAGGATAGTCACAAAACTGAAACCCAAAACTAAAATTAAAAGTCACAACAAGATAAAATTCACCGCCACAACATTTCAAAATATAAAACAACTCAAAATTTCACAAACAGAACAACAAAACTGCAATTGCAATTAAATTAAAACGTCTTGTTGGATGATCGGGAATACCTCGGATGATGTAACCTACGTGTTGCTAACGGGATTTTCCACGGTTTAAATGAAAGTGTGGAACTCATTCAGTTGAGTTTAGCAAATTCATCTGGACTAAGTGAATCTGATAAAAAATAACGGTGCCGGAATGATGGAACCGTGGTATCTTAACCGGTGTTGTTATAATCAACTTTAAGATTCCCCTAAAAAAAATATTAAAGACATTTGGACTTAAAGATTTCTCTAAACCAAAACATTTCTCCCATCTCCTGATTTTCACTTTCTAAAACTAAACATCTGCAACAACAAGGAGCTTGGAACATAGTGGGCAGCACGGCCATTGTCATCAGCAAAACTCGGGTCTACTTCAGCAAAACCATTCTTAGAATTAAATAACCAAGCCATAGGATTTCGAGGTAGTTTGCTGAGTGCGACATAAATCCTCAACCTTTTCGTTAGGCACTTGCATAATCATTTTATGCAATTAAGTCCTAACCAGTCTTAGAATTCTGAGGTAGTTGTTTAGTACGACATAAACCCTCACATCTTCGAGGCTATTTGTGTGATTATATCATGCAAGTATAAGTCCTAATTAACTATAATTGGCAGGATTACAACATTAAATAAAATCTCAAATTGAATCCAAACAATAGGATAACTTGGGACGTTTCCAAGATTCTTCTTGGATCCTCAGCTTCTCTTACTTCTCTTCCTTTGGACTCCTAAAATAAATTGTTCCAAATTTGATCCATTCTGTATTGAAATTTCCAAAACTCAAAACCTTTGAAAACCATAAACTTTGAAATTCTTGAGAGAAAAACCACCTATCATTATCGAGAGTTTTCTTAAGTGATTCCCGTCACTTAAGATGTAATTAACTATAGGGGCTTGCCCTTATAGGGAACTTTAAGAACCCAAGTAATATAAACCTTATTTAATTTCTTTATATTAAGTAGAGGAACTTGTCGGCTTATAAAATTGGTTTGCAGACCAAACGGATGTCACAAATCTTCTAGTTTATTTAATCGAGCCCTATCGTCAAGCAGTGTGTTTGTCCTTCGAGATAGATACACAGTTTGTGGTGCGGTGCTCGTTTATATAAACTTTTTGTGATGTGAGATCAGTTTGATTTCATATCTTAAAATTTTCAAACTTAAAAATTATTTTCAAAAATCAAATGTTACTTTTCAAATTATATACATATTTAAATTAAACTTAAAATTTAAAATTTGCCGACAATTTCTGTTGGCGACACCTTTTCAAAATACAACACTCAACCTAAAAATAAGCCGACAATATGAACAATATTGTTGCAAATAACATTACTATACAAGGGAAGAATAGTAATTTGTTCGAAAACAATCTGCAAAGCTGTGGTGTTTTATCGCAAAAAGCAAGCGTACAACTTAACTTGTGCTTAGTAGATTCATTTGGCAGCTGCTGCAAAACAGTTTATTATTAAACTGCAATTGTTCCGAATAGACACTAAATATAGGATTTGTTTGTTGCAGCTGCGCATTTTTAATAAGCTAATGAAAAACAATCTGTTGTTCAAAAAGCTATGGTGGCTATTACAATTTTTTTATTTTTTTTGGAGAAGTCAGACCACAGCTAGAAAATTGCCACCGCACCTAGCTATGAACGGTTTGAAAATGCTGATTTCAGCGGTTTTAAAATATAAAAGCTTTCAAATCGCAGATTACCCAAATGAGGCTGGGTTCATTTTCAAAGCACACCACACAAAATAAGCTGCCCCAAATGGGCCATAATTATAGAAAAAAATTGGTGTGTGTAAGCTTTGACACCTTTCTCCCATGGTTGCTTTCAGGTGCATTCCAAGGCACACCCCTCAATTCTTATGTATTTGCATGTCAAACAATTAAAGTTTGATATTTACATTTGTATAATTCAAATCTTTCATATCACATAGAAAATATTATCGTTTTAACTTTTAAAAGTGAATGTGTGTGTGTGTGTGTGTGTGTGTGTGTGTGTGTGTGTATTGAATCATAGGTGTTAGATATGTATATACTTGAGAACTGTGTGTTGTATATGTATGTAAATGTTCGGAAGTCAAAAATACCACCATTTTATTGTCCCTATTATTATTTAAAAAAAATTTAATTTTGTGTACTCCCAATATTTATTTATATTAAAAAAATTGTGATAATTAAGTGAAGCAAAATGGAAAAAAAATGAAATAAAATTAATTAGTCCGAAGATGAAAATTTTTAACAATTTTTTATGTATATTTATTTATTTATTTTCAATGTTTATAATAAGTTTGACTTCACTTGAAAGTCAAAATTTATTAATTTTGTATGAATATATTTATAGCTTTTTTGATAAATTTATTTTCTTAAAATAATAAATTTTCAACCTTGAAATAAATATTGATTCGGCCCTTCAGTAAAAATATTGTAACAACGAATAAATAAACAAATAATGTAGATAAACGAAAAAAAAAATTATAAAGAGAATAAAATTCTGGAATTTTATTATATTATAGAAAACTAAAAAATGTAATGTACTAAGGTTGATAGTGTGACGTAATGAATGAAAGCTCAACGACAACGGCGCACCGTACAATGTGCCGGAGGCCCGAAGGTATCCCTACAGTTTATCACTAATAATTGTATGTAAGAAAATTTTATTTAAAGATGTCCAAATCTACTTTGAATTACGATTAAATTTGTTTTATGATATATTATTAATTATTTTATAAAGTTACGTCGATTTTAATGTATCTTTCTCATATTTATACTTGTGATATTTAATAATTTAGTTATATTTTTTATATTTAGTTATTTTTATATCCTATATTGCAGATTTTACAAAAAATATAAGCTTCATCGTATATTTTTGACAATATTTTATTTGACTATCTAATAATTAACTATATTGTAAAATAATTTTATTTTAGTGAGGATAATACTGAGAAAACTATAAATATTTATATATTTTTTTCTAAAATAAAACACATCATAATATCTTGGCATATTTTTTAATGAAGTATTTACATGAAAAAATATAATTACTTTTTTTATTATTATATTTTTAGGTTGGCGAGCTTTGATCATGAAATCTGTCGGTGTAGAAATAAATGCTCGGCCATTCGACCATTAACTTTGTGATACATTTCGACAATTAACAAAATGTAGCACAAAGTTCTAAAAAACTAGATAAATGTAAATAGAGATCCTCTGAAGGAGTTCCCCCAAACTGGTTGTTCTACACCAGTTGGATAATAGCTGGATTTAGTACAAATGAGTCAGCTTCTACGACAGTGTTTTGTATACTTCAATGAATTTCATATGTCGTAGGATTTACATAATCCCTCAATGATTTATGATGATTTTCCAATTTATTATTTTTTAATGTTTTCCATTTCTAATTATAGTTTTTCAAGTTCTTTCTATTTTTTGTTTTTTTTTTCATTTTCTAACTTGGGACCATAAGACATAAGTCCCACATATTCTTTATTTTGCATACGTAACTCAACAAATAATATATTAACAGTAAAATAAATAAAACAAAAAATATATTCATCACAACAAAATTTTCACAAACACCTTGTTTTTCACACAAACAGTTTTTTCACAACACTTTTTCATACAAAAAAAAATTTTCATAAAAAAAAAACTTTTCACACAAAAACAATTTTACGACACTAAAGTTTCTAATTTTAAGCCTAATTACTTCAACTAAAATTCTCCTAAAATTCATACTGAAACTTCTCTGGCAATGACTCCAAAAACTTGAAGCTTCCCGGCGTGTTCTATTTTTCTGAATGTTTCTATATTTGTATAGATGTGCACACAGTAGAGGTTCTACGCAAGTATACGTATCATATCAAGTAATATAGAGTTCTAGTAATGTCCCGTTTATTAATCTCACAATGAAGCGAGGTAGGAAATCCTTAGTCAAATTCTAGTCTACTACTATCAGACTTTAGTTTGGAAGGTCGATTTAAGTGGTTTTTCTAACAACAGCTCATAAAGGTAAGCTTAAGTTTAAAATAACTAATAACTACTCCTAAAGTAAAATATTAATTCTAATGATAACCCTTTCTGGATAAATTGGTTTGGTGAATTTTGAGATAATAAAATCTATTATTCTAATGTAGTGAATTGGAGAATGTAAAGGAATAAGATGCATTAAATATTGTATGTGCCAAATATAAGCAATCCTATTCTTTACCCTCTTTAGAGTGCATAAAGAACATTGGTTAATCAAAGGTTTAGTCCCGAATCTGTGGTTAGGCTGGGAGGTTACTGGCTCTCACTCCAGAGCTCCCACTTTCCTTTGCCTGAAGGCTAACTCTCGCTTTAGTTTCCAAACATTAGGATTGAATTGAGGATTTTAGTCTGTCACCTTAAAATCTCCAATTTTACGCCCATCAAGTATATTTCTCCATTTATTTGCACTTAACCCCCATGAACTTCACCATCTATGGAATTTGAATGTGGTTTCACTTTGTTGAGAATTATACCACCCACTCGGGTCTTAATGTAATTACAACAAATTTTAATACTACAACGAGCTCTTATTGTAATGTAAATGAAGTGTAAATAAAAACCATCATATTTATAATTAAAACTTCTTCTAACATGCATCCCAATATCCTAAACATGAATCATACTCATTGCAGAAGAAAAGTAGAATGAAAATAATAAAATAAACTTTTTATGCCGCTATTTTCAAACAAGAAGAAAGAATAAGAGAAATACATCACAAAGCACGAAGAAAACACAATAGAAAACTTCATTTTATCAAAGTAAATCAACTACAAAAGTGTTTACAAATCATAAGATAATGAAAAATAAAATACATAGTCTTTTCCCCTTGAAGGACAGATGAAAATCTCCCCCACAAAGTCTCACGCTGATCCATGCAATGCTAGTACAAACCCTTACAATTTCTCTAAAAATCCCCTCACCAATCTCTCCAAATAGGTAGAAATCTATATTTCTACTCCAATTTTAAGATATCTAAATATTCTTCACGTTTTTCCTAACATTCCTATCGCTTTTTTGGCATAAAAATCATTCTAATATAGTGTATGGATGAATTCTAAGAGGTGCTTCAAGAAACCTTCCAAAAAACGTCGAGATTCAATGTATATGACCAATAACGGCCCAAAATCAAGTCTAAACTGTCTTGAGTGCCGCGAGCGCTGAATAGAGCACCGACAACAACCTATTCAATTTCTTCTATGGATTTGGGTTCCGGTGGCGCCGATTTGGGCTCCCCAGCGCCGGTTTTGCGCAGCTCTACCATTTTGCTCTGTTTGGCTCCGTTTTAGCTCAATTTCATCCCGTTTCAGTTGTGATGCGTTCCTAACATATATCCCCACAAAATAAGAATAAAAACAACCTTCCTTGAAAGTGTAATCTCATTCCAAAATATGCAAGAAGCGTATAAAAGATTAAGCATAGAAAGACTTATCGAAATGTGTCAAGCCAAAATTTGCTTTCTAGCTCATTTTTGCTCCAAATTGCACAGTTTTTACTTCATTTCCTCCATAAGTCCATTTCTTGTTCCTGAAACAAAAAATATACAAAATACATTCCTTTAAAGTGCAATATCATTAAAATTAAGCATATTATGTATATGTAAAATCAAGCATTTTTTATGCTTATCAAGAGGTGGTGGCAGTGGTGATGTGTTTATGGTCTTGTAGTGTAGTGTGTAGGAGTGCTGGGGATAATATTGTGGCATTCCTATTTTTTTTGGATTTGCTATATTGTGGAATTCATATTTATGTTTATTAAATCTTATTCATGCTATTAATACATTGATTAAGATAAAAGAAGCCAGTTCATCTACCATGTGGGATCAAGAGACAAAAGTAATATTATGCAACCTTTACCTCAAGGAGCTTCAACTTGGAAATAAGCCGACAACCTATTTCAATAAGGAAGGCTAGAAAAATATTATTAGAAAATTTAAGAAAAGTAGAAGTAGAGAGTATGATAAGACAGAGTTAAAAAGCAAGTGTGATCAACTAAGGAAGTAATGAAAATTTTGGAAGGAAATGATGCGAGGATCAACGAGATTGCAATGGGATCCAATAAAGCAAATGATTAAAGCTTTTGAGTAATGGTGGGTAAAGAATCTGGATGTGAGAATTTTTGAAATGTCTCCTATTTTTACCAATTGTTAATTTATTTAAATCGAACAACATGGTATATGATTTTATATGTGGTGCCTACTACAAATAAAGTGGAATCGATCTTGAGTTAGAGTAGAAGTTGGAGAATATGTTTTGGGGTTTGGTGCAACGGGCTACAATGCTTGTGTCCCCGTATGATGAGGTTGGGTGGCATCTACAAACATTTAGGAGCTGACGAGACAGTTAATTCCATTGAAAGCTCCGACCCAGACCTCCATGAAGGTTATTCCACGAGCCGGTTTAAGCGTCTCTGGAATGAAAATAAAAAGAAAGGAGGAGCTACTTTGCTTAGAAGCTAGATATCACAATTGGTGTGTTCATGCACCAATGAACCCGACACATCACAAGAAACTTATGTTCACTAGGTTATGCGACTTTTGGATACAACTCCAGAAATTTCGGTGGACATGTTGTTGTATTTGCTCTTTATGAATTTACTTGAAGATTCGACCTTGATGAAATTCTTCATCGCAACACTTACTGACTATTGAGTAGCTTACTCTACTGTGTTTTTGTGAGAATAGTGACATTTGAGGGACATTTTTTTAATTAGACTCTCATGGGAAATTTCTATTTGTTTATTATTTTTCATGGCGCTTTGGATATTTAAACTGTTTTAGATATGATACTTATGAGTTTTTCATTCTCGTTATGTTTTCTATCTACTTGTATAACGTTATTTGCTTTTGTTGGTTTTGTTCGTAACCCTATATGATTTTAGCTAATTCAACTTCAATACCGAACTACATGGATGAAATTATAGAAAGGTGCAGAAGGAGAGTTTTTGATGTCGTATGCTTGATATGAATATTAAAACACATACATAGAGTGCTCCCTTTGCATGAAATCTTCATATGTTGGTTAAAAATGGGTTAGGAAGTTGCTTGCGAGCCACCCAATGAGATTTTGCTTTATGTTCTTCTTGAAAATGGCTGTATTCACTAATTTGTTATAGAAATACACAGTAATCTTGGACTTATTGGCTCATCCAGAACAACTTCATAAGAGGATAACCCACTACATATTAACGCAGAATGAATCAATGCGAGGAGCTATGGAGTGATTTCAATACCCCTTGAACCGATTTGCTTATACTTCTCATTATGGTTGAATGCACTTGTATGTTTTCTTCAAAAGTCATAAAACCAACACATCCTACATTCAAACAGACTCTCATAGAGATTTCACATGACATGCATTATATTCCATACTTCAAGGTAATTTCTCCTATATATTGCATTAAATTTTCACATAAAGATCATAATAACATAGCCGTTTGTTATCTTTCTAGAATTGTATTGAAGCGAACAATAGAACTTATGTTTATATACATGTTCTAAATAATGAGAAGATCACATTCATCGACCAATATGGATCTCGATGCAGAATATCATTGTTGTATACAACTTCAACATGTGCCTCAATTTGTTCTTGACTGGATGGGAGGGCAATGCAATTGATAGTTGAATTTTAAAATCTACAGCACGGAATAATAAATACAACTTCCCACATCCACCAACAGGTTTTCTTGAGACTGAGGTACTCTCCCTTTTTATTCTTTTAACACAAATCATTCAATTCACATTTGGTAATTACTAGGTAGTTGATGCTGGATATTCATTGCAGCGAGGGTATCTCAAACCTTCCTGATAAGAGATACCACATACGTGATTATTAGTGAGCCAAACAATGTTGTGTGGGGCTGGAAAGAAATGTTCAATAAAAGAAATTCATTTATAAGCAACATTTTTTAGAGGAATTTTATTGATTGGAAGAATAAACGGGATATACTTCGTGATATATCATCTTATCTGTTTCCTAAACTAGTGCAGATTGTGAATGCAATGATGTCTAACAACCACTTTCCCGCAATGACATCGTCTTTCTTTGGGCGGACTAGGATCGTGAACATGTCCCCGCCGAGACATATGATTGTCGTCTTGGATAGTCTTGATCAAAGGAAAAAAATTAATGTTCCTAATACATGTTTTAAGGATGGGGAAGGTGCAGGTGAGATAGCGGAGTTGAGGGAATAAACAACAGATGCAATAGTTGGAGGGTGATTGGAGTTTTTATCGTATTATTAATTGTAATGATTATTGAGGAGATTCACTATTTATTGTACTAGTGTTTTATACAATTTATGTTTATTTCCGTTCCTTATATTTTTGGTATTGATTAGTTTGGTTATTTATTCAATATGTATGTGGATTTTTTTTTCCTTTTTGTAATTCTTTTGTTTTTTTCTTTTTGTGGGTTTTGCTGGTCCAAGATGAGACATTTGATTTTATGGGTACTTCTGGATGGTCTGTTTACCGATATTGGTTAGTGTCACATGTGAAATCCTAATAAAGGCAACCAAGTTTCTAGTTTTTTTCTTTATGCTACGATTTTTTAGGTTCATCTGGATGACCTCTTTTAGTGATATGCATATGTGACACACATGAGTTTGGTATTACATGGGTAAAGGCAACCAATAACCCATTTTTTATAAGATATGTTGTTTTCTTGTAGTGACAGATTCTTTGGTTTAAATACTAAGTTCACCAAGACCTCACAACTGCATAAAACTATAATTAATTACTTCTGTTATCAGTTTTACCTGTGTTATATATAATGTGATGTTTTTAAAGCATTTAAGAAAGATAAGCTCGAGGATTTCTGGTACCTCTTGAATATTGCAATGCTGCCGTGGACTTTAAAGTTTCGTACTAACTTCACGTCAGCCACAAAGCTACGGGAGATAGTTTTACAAGTGCTCGTGGAGAATCATGGAAAACTGTGACTCTTTTCGGTTGGTAGATAAGCTGGAAGATTCCATCGCCGACAGTGATAGGACATTGAGAGTATTATTGAAGGATAGCTTAACTCGTGACATACACTGTCAGTATTTTAGAAATAATATTATCATTGTTTTAATAGTTTTTTTTTAATTTTAGTAATCATGCTACTTACAATTAAGTGAGCTGTCTATCTTTTTATTTTGTAATGTTTTGCACTTATTTTTGCTTTTAAATATAAAATTTATTGATATGAACAGTTTTGTTGCAAAAAATGTTACTACACAAGGGAAGGATGATCATTTGTCCAGAAATAGCTGCAACACTGGTGTTTAAACTGCAAAAAGCAAGCAGACAACCAGCTTATGATCATTAGCTTCATTTGGTAGCTGCTGTGTAGCAGTTTATTATTAAACTGCAACTGTTCGGAATGGTCGCAAAATATAAGATTTGTTTGTGTCTGCTGCGCATTTTTAATAAGCTGATAAAAAACAATCTGTTGTTCAAAAAGCTGTGGTGGCTATTATAATTTTATTTTTTTAAGAAAAGACATACCACAGCTTGAATGTTATCACCACACCTAGTTAGGAACAGTTTGAAAATGCTGATTTCACTGGCTTGAAAACATAAAAGCTTTCAAATCGCAGATTACCCAAATAGGACTGGGTTCATTTTCAAAGAACACCACACAAAATAAGCTTCCCCAAATGAGGCCATAATTTTAGAAAAAATTTGGTGTGTGTAAGCTTTGGCACTATTCTCCCCACAGTTGGTTTAAGGTGCATTCCAATGCACACCCCTCAATTCTTATGTGTTTGCATATCAAACAATTAAAGTTTAATATTTACATTTATAAAATTCAAATCTTTATCACATAGAAAATATTATTATTTTAAGTTTTAAAAGTGAATGTGTGTGTGTGTGTGTGTTTGTGTTGAAGCATAGGTGTTAGATATGTATATACATGAGAATTATCTGGTGTATATGTGTGTAAATCTTCATAAGTCAAAAATAGCACCATTTTATTGTCCGTATTAATATTTTTAAAAAAATTTAATTTTGTGTACTCCCAATATTTATTTGTATTAAAAAAATTGTGATAAATAAGTGAAGCAAAATGGAAAATAAAAATATAAAATAAAATTAATTAGTCCAAAGATGAAAATCTTTAACAATTTTATGTATATTTATTTATTAATTTTTAATGTTTATAATAAGGTGGACTTCACATGAAAGTTATAATTTATTAATTTTATATGAATGTATTTATAGCTTTTTTGATAAATTTATTTTCTTAAAGTAATAAATTGTCAACCTTGAAATAAATATTGATTCCGCCCTTCAGCAAAAAAAAATGTAACAATAAATAAATAAATAAATAATGTAGAGAAACGAAAAAAAAATTATATAGAGAATAAAATTTTGGAATTTTATTATATTATATAAAGCTAAAATATGTAATTTAGTAAGGTATATTGTGTGAAGTAATGAATGAAAGCTCTACGGCAACAACACATAAAGCTCGACGACATCGTCGCACAGTACACTGTGCCGGAGGAAAAAAATTTGCGTCGGAGACCGGACGCAGCACTGCGTCCGGATCCGTGAGAGAACCACCGTGTAGCACCTCTCAGATGCTTCGTGCGTAAGAGTTACACGGGAGTTGCGGCAGAAGCTTACATGGGGGTTTCACGCGGGGTATCTCTTCAGTCCGGACGCAGCGCTGCGTCCGGTCTCCGGACGCAAATTTTTTTCGTGCCGGAGGCCCGAAAGTTTCTGTCTCTACAGTTTATCACAAATAATTGTATGTAAGAAAATTTTATTTAAAGATGTCCTAATCTACTTTAAATTACGATTAAATTTGTTTTATTATATATTATTATTGATTTTATAAAGTTAACGTCGATTTTAATGATCTTTTCTCATATTTATAATTGTGATATTTAATAATTAAGTTATATTTTTTATATTTAGTTATTTTTATATTCTATATTGCAGATATTACAAAAATTTTAAGTTTCATCATATATTTTTGACAATATTTTATTTGATTATCTAATAAATAACTTATATTTTAAAATTTTAATTTTATTGAGGGATATTACTGAGAAAAATTAGAAATATTTATATATTTTTTTCTAATAGAAAACACATCATAATATAATTACTTTTTTAATGAAATATTTAGATGAAGAAATATAATTACTTTTTTTATTATTATTATATTTTTGCGTTGGCAAGCTTCGATCATGAGATTTTTCGGTGTAGAAGTAAATGCTCGGCCATTCGACCACTAACTCATCTATAATTAATCATGTCTGTGTGCGAAAAAGATATGATAGAAAATCGTTTAATAAAGTAGATTAATTGAATAACGATAGAGGTTGAAAAATAATTACAACGAAATGTTGTACTAGAAGAATATATGTTGAAAGAATTGTGATCATAATGATATAAAACTTGAAAAATATTTGCAGGAAAAATAAAGGAATTCTGATTTGACATATTTTTATTTAGAAAAGAATGAGAGAAAGATCATTCAAAATAAAGATGGCCATGAGTTTAGAATTCTTAGTGCATAATAAATAACAATAACATTCATTCCTATTTGAGAATGAATGTCACAAGTCTTCATTCCTTGATGAATAATTTTTCAAGTATGTGTCGATCGTTGAAATGTTCCGTTTTACACATATCTATATTTAGAAAATTTGAAAAATATCATTTTAATTTGAAAATAACAAAATCAAACTGATCTCATACAGCTAATAGTTTAAATAATCGAGCACTCCGGCACAAGCCATGTATCTATCCCGAAAAACAGATACATTGCTTGGAAGTGAGGCTTGATCATATAAACAATAGGATCCATGACATCCGTTTAGTCTGCGAAGCTATTTATGTTGATCGACAAATTTCCTCATCTAATATGAAGCAAATAGATAGGGTTTATATTAAACTGGGTTCCTAAAGTTTCCTATAAGGGCAAGCCCTTATAGTTAATTATATTTTAAATGACCGAAGTCATTTAAGAAAACTTTCGATTTAGATCAGGAAATATTTTTTTCATGACTTCCAAAAAGTTAGATTTTCAAAGTAATGTGTAGGGAAATGCTTATAGGGAAATGTGCAAATATGGACCATTTTATTTTCAGAATCTAAAGGAAGAAAAGTAGGGGAAGTCACATATTCTAAGACAAACCTTAGAAACTTCCCAGCCTATCCTAAGGTTTGGCTTCAGTTTAGAAGAAATATTATTGTGTTTCATCCTATAAATTTTATTAATTAGAGCTTACATTTGTATAATACGAATTATGCAAATAGCCTGAAATCTAGGAGGATTTATGTCATATCGGATGACAACCTCGAAATCCTACGACGAGTTAGGGCTTATATTGCACGGGGTGCAAAGGCCTAAAGGATATGTTGAGGATTTATGTTGCAATAGGCAGACAACCTCGAAATCCTATGAATTATTATTTAATTCTAAATAAAGAGTTGTTATTGTTGTAGAGTTGTATGCTTCCTCGTCATGCTGCCCACAGTGTATGCTCCGAGCTCCTCGTTGTAGCAAGTTTTTGTTTTAGAAGTTTCAAAAGTAAGAGGTTGAGAAAAGTATCATGGTTTAGGGTTCGAGTTGTCTAATGTGTCAAGTTTAATGTCAACTGTCTTATTAAAGAGGAGTTTAAGTTGATTATATCGACACCGGTTAGGATTCTACTGTTTTCTCATTTCGGCACCACAATTTTCTTCGGACTCACTTTGTCTAGATGAATTTACAAAATTCAAATAAATGAATTCAATACTTTCATCTAGACCGTGGGAAATCTCATTAGCAACCATAGGTTTCATCGTTCGAGGGATTCCCGATCATCCAAATAGACGTTTTAATTTAGTTGCAATTTTTGTATTTTGTTTTGTTTATGATTAAATTTTAAGTTTTCTTATATTTTTGCTTGTTATGATTGGATTTCTGGTTTTGTGCTTTAGTTTTGACATGCAAGTTTTGTTTTGAGAAAGTATTGAAAGTATTGTGCAACTAAGTGAACAAAGGAAATCACAGTATATAAAATATAAATGCATACCAATCCTCTTCTCGCACTCCAGCTGAAAGTCTAGTATTTACACATGTATATATAGTTTTGCGGAGAATTTAAATAACATGAAAGAAAAGCAAGAAGTATGGGTTTCAGGTGTGCCTGCCTAGCCCTATGACATAACTTGGTAGGTCCCTATTTGTCCATTTATGAGAATGATTGCCTCAAGCAAAGCATAATAAGCTCAATTTTCCTTCAAGATATCCAAAAGGACTATGAAAAGTCTGGGGTAATACACTAGACACTTCACAACTCTTTGAATTTTCTCAAGTTTATTTAAACTTATTATATTGCTAAATAATTCATCTACATTATACCCTTATGTTCAGTGAACCTTGATGTTTTAATTATCCCTTTAAGTGGGGTAATCATCATTTGACATTTTACTTATGAATTATGTGAGTGAAGGCCTCTAAGGGCAAATTGATTTATTAAGAATTTAAGCCAATTAGTTTAGAGTCAGGCTTGTAGTATTTTTTTAAAATGTTTAATGTTGATAATATTTCATTTTCTAAAACTTATTAATCCAATATGAATTAAGCCTAGTTCACTACTAAGTCCATAAGACTTAACGGGCAGATTTATAATTTTAGAAATAATGAGTTATGTGATCTTAATCCTTATCAAAACATTGAATTGTCATTATACCATTTATTAGAGATACCAAATTAGTAAATTATTATCGTCTGAAATTAAACCTCACACCTTAGCATCTTTTGATTTAATTATCTTCTAAATTTCTTTAATTATTTATGAGATTACAATTAGGCTCTTAATATGAAAAGGTGTGAAGTTTGTTGCTACGATTTAACCTTTATGCTTCAATCATCTAGAAGAGTTGATTAAGATCATTAATTGCCCAATTACCCTTAATTAGGCCTAAATATTAATTAAGGCTTTAATTCCATAATTACAATTTTGCCCCTGAAGGCCTTATCACCTCATAATTCATTAAATT
This sequence comes from Papilionanthe hookeriana x Papilionanthe teres, assembly GCA_022702705.1. Taxonomy (NCBI): domain Eukaryota; kingdom Viridiplantae; phylum Streptophyta; class Magnoliopsida; order Asparagales; family Orchidaceae; genus Papilionanthe; species Papilionanthe hookeriana x Papilionanthe teres. Next base: position 116,919,708 of record CM040431.1, read on the forward strand.
TAAATCAAATGACTTTGAAATTTTATGTCACACCATGGTGGCGTTCGAACTTGTCGTCGCTGTCACTACAGGAGGTACTAGCACTTTTTGTTTGAAGAGAAGAGTGTATTTTCAGTTTGAAGGGTCGCCGCTCTATTATTCTATCTTATTGCCCTAGTTCCTGAGTAACTAGTTTTATTTAGATTATGTACAGAATCCTTAGAAACTAATAAACTTGGAAAATGATGGGCTAAAAAATGATCGAAAATAGAGAAAAGAGTATATCAAATAATAAACCTGTAAAGGAAATCTTTAGAATCTGTCATTACTGAAGTTTTCATATAGAAAAAATTATAGAAAATTTTATAACCGAAGATTCTATTTTGAGTTCTTTCTCTTATAGAAGCAAGCTCCCATAGTTAATTATTCTTTCTCTTATAGAAGCAAGCTCCCATAGTAACTTACATCTTAAGTAATTAAAAATTACTTAATAAAACCCATATTAATGTCAACATTTTATTTTCTAAGAAATTCTAAGGTTAATGAAAGATATTCATTCCTAGGGGTAACATATTTCTAAATATCATATATTATCCTAAAGGTTTGATTTTGTTAATGTTTGTTATGTCAATTTGATTTTGTTTTAGTTTTATTGTTGTTTTGATTTTGTCGTGTTAATTTGTCATTTATTTTAATATCGTTTTAGTTTAATTTTGTTTTTGTTTAGTGTGTATCCTAAAAGTTTAGGATTTGCGGCTATCCTAAAAGTTTAGGTTTTGTGTTATTTTGGTTGTCATTTTGTCGTTGTTTTTATTTTTTTTAATTTTTTTGTTTGTCCCTTCTTTAGAATGTCACCCTACAAAACAGAGTTAGCACAATATAATAACATGCAAAGTAAATCTAAAATGGAACTTTTCTTCAACTTGAAAGAAAAACAGTTTCAGAGTTATTCTTACAAAAGAAATAATGTTGATTTTATTTCTTAAATTGTTGATTTAGTTGGTTGAATTTTAATTTTTAGAAAACCAGATCAAGATGCTTATAGCTCTGTCATCCCAGGGTCGTTAAATGTCTTGATCCCCTTAGTCCGAAAGGTGTTTAAACCAGGACCGGAAGACTCCTGTCAACAACCAGGATTACATCGTCCAAGAAATCTTCGTAGATCAATAATGTTGGGTTCAAGTTGCATTCGGTGATCTTTGTTGATTAATGTTTCATTTATGTTATAATGTCTTTTGCCGATATTTAAAGGTTGAAATATTTTTGGTTGTTTACAATTTATTAACCAAATGATTTTTATATGTCGGTCTTGATTTGTTTTTTTAAGCATAATGTAATTTAGACCTGAAGAATGGATTCAAGTTTAATTAAATCTAATGTCTGTAAGATCTAATTAAAAATGAGAATTTTAGATTCAATATTATTTGAATCTAATGATTTTGAGTTAAATCTCATATGAATTAGATTTAAGAATTCATATTCATTGTCTTTTGAATCTAAAGATTTTAAGTCAAATATAAATTAGACTTAAATTGAGTAAAGTCTAACATAAGTTAGACTTTAATTTTTTTGATTTAATATCATTTGAATCTAAAGATGTTAAGCCTAATGTAAATTAGATTTGAATAAAATTTAACATAAGTTAGACTTTAAGATTTTAGATTTTAGATTTAGTTTTTAGTCCAGAGTTTTAAGGTGATTCATTTTTTGGTTTAAGTTCAATTTGAACTCAAAGTTTGTTTAAGTTAATTTCAATGTTGGTTGAACCTAGAAGTTTGGTTTAAGTTGAACTTTTTAAGTTTGTCTTAGATTGATTGTAGGTTGAATCTAAAGTTTCGTTTACTTGGGTTTAAGTTAGGTTAAACCTAAGTTATGGGTTTGACTTAAGTTCAATATGGGTTGAACTTAAGGTTAAAAATTTGAACTTAAGTTCAATATAAGTTGAACTTAAGTTTGGGTTTACTTGGGTTCAAGTTAGGTTGAACTAGATTTATAGGTTTTGATTTAAGTTCAAGTTAGGTTGAACTTAAGGTTATAAGTTTGAATTATAAGTTCAATATGGGTTGAACTTAAGATTTATGTTCATGTTAAGTTGAACCTAAGTTATGGGTTTGACTTAAGTTCAATATGAGTTGAACTTAAGATTATAAGTTTGACTTAAGTTCAGTATGAGTTGAACTTAAGTTTGGTTTAACTTGGGTTCAAGTTAAGTTGAACATAAGTTAGAAGTTTGACTTAAGTTCAATATGGGTTGAACTTAAGTTCGGGTAACTTTGGTTCAGGTTAGGTTGAACCTAAATCATAAGTTTTTAAGAGTTGGATTAACTTGGGTTTAGGTTAGGTTGAACCTAAGTTAGTTGTTTGACTTAAGTTTAATATGGGTTGAACTTAAGTTTGGGTTAACTTGGGTTGAAGTTAGGTTGAACCTAAGTTAGAAGTTTGACTTAAATTTAATGTAGTTTGAACTTTAAGTTTGGGTTAACTTGAGCTAAGGTTAGGTTCAACCTAAGTTATAAGTTTGACTTAAGTTCAATATAGGTTGAACTTAATTTAAGCTAACTTGAGTTCAGGTTAGGTTGAACCTAAGTTATAAGTTCGACTTAAGTTCGATATGAGTTGAACTTAAGTTTGAGTTAACTCTGGGTTCAAGTTAAGTCGAACCTAAGTTAGAAGTTCGACTTAAACTTTAAGATCAAAGTCATGCTTAGACCTAAGACTTAAGGATGAATTAAGTCTTATGTTACTTGAGCCTAATTTAAGTGAGGCATAAGTGTTAATTAAGTCTAATTAAGATTAGAATTATATAGGTTTTAAATTTAATTAAATCTAATCTAATTAAGGTTTAATTGTTTAATATAAACTTAATTACAGTTAAGTTTAAGGTTAACTAAACCTGATTTGGGTAAGGTTTAATTGATTATTTGGACTTAATTGTGTTTAAGTCTAATTATGTTAATGTTAATTAAACCTAATTTGGGTAAGGTTTAAATGATTAATTAGACTTATTGGTGGTTAAGTCTAATTAGATTAAGGTTAATTAAACATAATTTGGGTAAGTTTTAATTGACTAATTAAACTTAATTGTGAGTCTAATTAGATTAAGTTTAATTAAACCTAATTTTGGTAAGGTATAATTGATTAATAAGACTTAATTGTGGTTAAGACTAATTATGTTAATGTTAATTCATCATAATTTGAGTAAGGTTTAATTGATTAATTAGACTTAATTGTCATTAAGTCTAATTAGGTTAAGGTTAATTAAACCTAAATTGGGAAATATTTAATTGATTAATTAAACTTACATAGGGATGAGTATAATTAGGATTTAGGGTTAATTAAACCTACTTTGATTAAGGTTTAACGTGGTTAATTAGGTCTAATGGTCGATTAGACCCAAGGTTTAATTTATAGTAAACCTAATTTGATTAAGGTTTAAAGGGATTTATTATGTCTAATGATGGATTAGACCTAATTAGGATTTAGTTTGTATTAAACTTAATCTGATTAAGGTTTAATGAGGTTAATTAGGTCTAATGGTGGATTAGTCCTAATTAGGGTTTGATTTGTATTAATCCTAATTTAATTAAGGTTTAAAGAGGTTAATTAGGTCAAATGGTGGATTAGACCTAATTAGGGATTGATTTATATTAAACCAAATTTAATTAAGGTTTATTGAGGTTAATCAGGTCTAATGGTGGATTATACCTAATTATGGTTTATGGTGTTAAACCTAGTTTGATTAAGGCTTAACATGTTTTAATTAGGTCTAATTGGTGTCTTAGATCTAATTAGGGCTTAGTTTGAGTCTTTTAGAGTTAGGCTCAAAATTAACTTAGTAGAATGTGGAATGGGCTTAGTGTTGAGATTTTAAGTTCTAAAGGATTTTTAGAGTTTTTAAATATTAATTTAAAATTAATAATTTTTAACCCTAAAAGAGAAATGTTATTTTTAAATTTGCATAGGGCTAAAGCTTTATCTTTTTAGGGTTTATGCACGTCTCCCTAAATTCCTCAGCCAATTTTAATTTGAATTTCCTGTTTTCTAATTTTGGTAATTATTTTTGAAAAATTATTACAAAATTTGATAGAAATTAATTGATTTAAACATTGAGACCTTATCATGTCTTGGTAAAATCAAAGACTGTTCCTAAGGATGGAATGATCATTCTGTAAAAAAGTCATAATTTTTGGATTCATAATTAATTTTTAATAGTTAAATTACTCCAAAGAGTATTTAATTAATTAAAATTCAAATATAAATTATCAAGTCTAGATTTTGGTCTCATAATTTTCCTCTCCTCTCCCTGAGTCGAAGGGTATTTTTGTTATATTTTTATGATTTTTATTTTTTAAAATATCATTTTTTTTGTTTTAAGGTTATTCTGTAATTAATTAAATTTTAATTAAAAGAATAAACTAAATGGCGCCGCGTGTCCTCGTACTCCTCGAGATGCGCATGATCAGCTGTGGGGCTTAGAACACAGGATCACCTAGGATTATATCAGGGCTGTCCATTTCCAAACACGGAAATTGACGGCACCTATGCGTCTTCTTTGTTCGACTTAACTCGTGGGCCATCCATATGAAAACCTTAAGATCTCGATGGATTCCTAATGGATTTTCATAATTTTTAGCTCTACAGTTTCATCTGAAGGAGACGAAGAGATCCATACAGTTATGGTAGGGTTGTGAAATGGTTCATTTCATGAAGGCTCAGACCCGAGCATGAGTTGAATCCAAAGATCCATACCTTAGCATGTGTTGATGAAAATTCAATTGAAATGGTTCTGCAGCTTCGTCTTGACCTCAGTCAGCTTATTCCCAACTCAATTTGAGGTGAAATTAGGGCTAAATATGAGTTCGGTCAGAGTGGGTCATAGTATATAAAGTAAATATGGAAAAGTAGGTCAGAGGCTATGGGGAAGGCCAATTTCGATTGGGCTTATCTTTGTAAGCTTTTAGAAGAGTCAATTTTAAATTTTGAAAAGTTTCATGTCAAACGCGAATATTGTCCTATTTTTTGGTGGAGAAATTGGAGGATGAAGATGGATTTCAGAGCTTGATTCTATGGGAATCAATTACTCAGGGTATGGGGAACAATTTTGGTCTCGGATGGTTCAAGAAAATTTGGCTATATGTTGGTCTCTTCTCCCTTAGGTGTTTCTTGGGCTAGCCTATTTACAGGTTTAGATGAAGCCATGGATGAGTCTTAGCTTGTTTAGAGCCATTTGGGGAAGGTGTTAAGCAATGCCATCATTGTTGAGGATAGGACTTCAGCTGAGAATTATCTTAGATGGCTCTCCCAAGGTGACATTCATAATGAGCTCTCACTATGATGAGGATTGGATCAAGTTCGTGGCTTAATTCTATTGGGCATTCCATGAGGTGGATAGAGTTCTTCAAATGAGCAAGATTTACCCTATCCCATAAGCTTACAAGTCATACCATGACCTTAGCATGAAGTGACACATAAACCTATCATTTCCCAAATTTATAATTTGGTCATGATAAGTTTAATCATGATGTATAGCATGACTTAAGCTAAGCTTTCCTTCTATTAAGTAAGTATTGAGGTGAATGACGATACATCAGAATCAGCCTTTATTGGTAGCATGCATGAACGTAATTGTGTAATGGTGAGCCCTAACTTGGGTTAACCATGGTAACCCATGGATTTGCCATAAGGTTAACCATGTCATGATGGTGTTTAATGGATTCCCTAGGTCATGGGTGACCCATTAGTAACTTGATATGCGTTGAATTTAAATTTTACTGTTATTTATGATGTCATAGGTGATGTCAAGAAATTAAATTTAATTTAGGGTTATTTTCTTGTAATTTCATTTTGAATTATTTATGTAATTAATTAAAAATATAGAAAAATATAATATTAACCCATAAATTAATAAAAATGTTTTTGAAGGTTAATCATTTGACTAATTTAATTAATTTGGTTAAAATCTGAGTATTTTGACAAATTTTGACTAAAGTTAACCACGGTTGACCAAAGTTGACCTCGGATGATTAAAGTTGACCTAGGTTGATCAAGGTTAACCTCTCTAATCTTTTCATGGTTAGGTTAACCATAAGGTCTCTTGGCTTTGATGGTATGGCCTGGTTTGGTCATGTTCACCAAATTTGACCATTTAGTTCATGGATTGACTAATGTGGTCAATATGATGGTGACTAGGTCATGGATTGACCATTTTGACCAAATTTGACTATTTGGGTCAAGGGTTGACTATTTTGGTGATGCGAGGAACTTCCAAGTGTAATAATTTCAGTACCACTACTAAGAGGTATAATTCTCTAGCAACAGCGCCAAAAAATTGATAGCTACGGAGGAGAGCAGGGTAGAAAGTGAAAGTTGTATATGTTTGTTAAGATTTATAAATATTATTAATGTTTTTCAGAGTAAAATAACAATTGTGCTCCCTCCCCTTTTATCAACGCAAGTATATGTATCGTTCAAGTAATAAAGGGCTCTAATGGTGTCCTATATATCGATCCCACAAGGAAGTTAGAGATTTAAGGAATAATTTCAGCAAATGTAGTAAGATTACAAATCTAATATACGACAATAACAAACGCTTATACTAAAAAAACATATTACTTAAAGAAAAAGGTTTCAATTTAGAAAGTATCTTTCTCCTTGTTAGAAAATTAAGTGAATGAATAATTAAATTAGTAAGAATTATATTGTGCCAAATAGGAGCATTCCTATTCTTTACCCTTTGGTCCAGGTGCAAAGAACATTGACTGATCCTATATTTGGTTACTGAATCTGCGGCTGGGCTGGGAGGATACCGGCTGCCACGTCAGAGCTCCCACGTTACCCTCGCCAGAGGGCTAACATCTACACTTCAGCTCCCAAATGATAGGACCGAATTGAAGATTTTATTCTGTCACACTAAAATGTCCAATTCTACGCCCGATAATTAATATTTCCCTATTTATTTGCAGCCTCCTTCCAAGGCTTTTGACTCCCCTGAATCTTGGATGTAATCTTTGCTATAGTTGATAATTCAACATATTTTAACAGTTCAATTGGCCAGATTGAAGGTAAATTAAGATTTAATTAAAAGATTATCACAATCTTATTTAATATTTTTAGGCACAACTAATTTAATGCATCATTTCACAAAACCTTAACAACAAGGAGAAAGACAAAGAAAACTACTCAGAATTCATAGGAAGAATAACACAAAACTTGGATTTCATTAAAAGTTAATAAACAATAAACAAAAGACTTATCTCGAATCTTCTCTCAAGCAAACTCCTTGAAGTTCCTTTGACTCTTCCTTTTTATTTAATACACTTAGAAGACTCACTAAGACACTAAATAAAACACTCACTCTCACTAAATACATTTAGAAAGACTGAATAACACAAAACTAAGACACCCACAGACACACACACACACTAAAAATCATTTCTATATATAGAAGGAGTCATATTTCCAAAGGTTGCTTAAGCACCTCTTCAAAAAGCGTCCAGATTCATTGAATATTGGCTTGAACCGTCATTCTCACCGTCGGCGGGCTCGATCTCGCCGTCGGCGAGCTCCTTTGTAATATAATTAAATGCTCTCGGGAAAATCTCACCGTTGGCGGCCTCTTCCTCGCCGTCGGCGTGATAGTTCAATTTTCATCTATTTTAGTCCTTTTTATTCCAGATTCGCTCCTTTTTGATCTTTTTTCTCCCATTACCAATAAATCTTCATTCCTGCAATAAAACATAGAAAATACCATTCATTAAAGTGCAATTTTATATAAAATTGGTATGAATTTCTTATTATATTTTATGGTGGTCAAAATCCCCCAAACTTAACTATTACTTGTCCTCAAATAATCATGATATTACATAAAAGTAATGATTATTTGTAGTAAAGGTTTAATTCAGAATTACTATGAATTTGAATTAAATAAATATTATCGAAAATTTTATTTGAAATATTTTTAGATAATTAAACTAATTCTATAGATATAAACCTATTTGGAGATCAAGTTTTAAGAGTTCAAGTTTTTTATTCATTTCAAGAATCACTGTATTTTGCAATATCAAATTACTTAGGAAGTTTAGATGATAGGAAATTAATGAAAACACTATTTAGTAAAATACTAATCCATATATATAAGTTTTAGAAATAATACTAAGTTTTACATTTTAGGTTGATTCAAATGAAGCCAATTTTTTATAAGACATCCCCTCAAGCTTCTCCTCACATATATATATATTTTTCTTTTTCTTTTCTTTCTGGATTGATTTTCAATCCTTTTTTTTATTTTTTTCTCTTTTTCAAGTGAGGATCACTATTATTGGTTAGCCTGTTAATAATTTTGAACTTCATTTTCCTCTTCCTAAATTTGAAACTTGAAATATTTCTTTAGCTTATATGTATTTCATAGTTTTTACTTCATTGAGTTTCAATCTTTTCTTTCTCAACTAAATACCTTAGAATTTAATATTTTAAAATATAGTTTTCTTTACTTTAAATAGTTAACTATATTCTTATCCTCTATTCCAAATATCTTAATCTACAAAATTTGTTAATCATTAAAAGTATTTCTTTTAACTTTCTATAATAATTAAATAAATTAATTCTAGTTTACTGAATTAAATTTACTACAGAAAATCATTTTTATATAAATTTTTGAAAATATAATTTGAGAACAATTTAATAATTAAATTTGTATTTTTCCCTCCCCCAAACTTAAATTTTTTAATCTATCTATATAGGGTGAAAAGAAAATAAACTGTAAATTTAAATCATACCTTAGTGCTTTAGGTATTTCTCCTTTTGAAGTTCTGCAGGTTCTTTTCATCACTTAATTAACCTGTACTGTTAATAACTTCTATACATATGTAATATCAAAGAAATTGCTGGGTAAAGAAGTTTTGAAATAAGTACAACTACTAACACAATTTATACCTATTATAGTACCAAGCACAATTTAACACAACATCCACATATATTTTACTAATCCAATTTCAGGGTTACAATAATAATTTGAAATGTTAAAATTACACATATTTAACTTCTGCAGAAAAGTTTAAACAAAATAAACAAAATACATAACACTAAATAAATAAACAAACTCATAACATAAATATATAAGCATAGAATCTAATCATCAACACTAAAATCCCATACTATATCCTCGTCTCCTTGTTCAGCAGGTGGAGTAGGCTAGTAGTGAGTATAACGGGGGCACTCAGGAAATATAACATCCGGCTCTCCTCTCCGATAACGATTCTCAGCGTCATAATAGGCTATCTCAAACTCAGAATGTTTTTGGAGATAATCGCTGTCATAATCATGCCTCCGCTCTAATCCTCCAATCCTCTGATCTATATGCTCCAATTTTTCTTCAAATTTTTCAAAACTTTTCTACTACAGAGTCATTTTATTCATCAAATCACAAAGGGTAGGAGAACTATAGGTAGGAGGGTCATAACTGGTAGAGGGAATATCCCTACTAGTTGAAGGTGCATAGCTCCTAGTCCCAGATCTCCATCCTTCGTGGGACTTATAGGTTCTTATATTAGCCTGGGTAATGGGTTTCATAGGTTCTACCCACTCCTCATCATCTCTAGCCTCTACTCCAAACAATTGGCAGAGTGCATAAATTAGACCAGGATGTCCTAGTCCTCCTCCACTTTCACTTCGTGCGGTGGCTAATATATACTTGTAAATAATACTCCCACATTAATACTTTTCTGGTTATGAATACAGAAATTCATAACTGCTCTATCTCTTGTTACTTCAATATGGTGATAGGTAGGTAACAAAGTAGAGCAAATAAAATAATGCCAAGCCTTAGATGTTGCATTTAACATAGAGAGAGGGAAGTTTGCCCGTTCATGCTGCTTAATCTGGTAGGTTCCTTTCCCATCAGTGAGAAAGTTAATCACTTCATCCAGCGGTCCTTCCATTGTTCCAAAAGTATCATATTCGCTGGTACACAAATCTTCTACTTCGTAGAAAGCATTGATTCTTGCAGCATTAAAATCAACTAAAAATTCTCTAACCTTTATTGGTGCATCTTCTATCTCAGTCAGGTTGGCATAAAATTCTTTCACGACTTCAACAACAGCTCTATTCGTTGTATAACAGAAATTCTCCCATCTTCTCTCTCTTATCATTCGTTCTACTTCTCCTCCTGGATTTTTAAAGACTCTATCCTGAATTCACTTTCTTGCTTTGATAATGAGGTTGTATCTTGATTGTGCTCTAGCATTCATGAATTGTGTTTCGTCAAAGTCCAGTGCCTTTTCTATCGCGGAGTCATTTCTCGATCCATCAAATTTACGAAAAATCTTAACTAAACTCCAAATAACACTAAAATAGCTTCCAAAGGTGACTTAAAACAATCTAAATCAAGTTCCATGAACTTCTTCCAAGTCTTTTCTCCACATTTTCACATTTTCCAAAATTACTCCATGTGGAAGAAATCCATGGTGAAAATAAAAAAATTTTACATAGGAGGGAAGCTCTTACCAATGGAAGATAAAATCTGGTGTCAAAATGAGTTGATATCGCTCCAAATGCAAGATCTCTCAAGCCCTAGGTCGGTTTATCGAAGTTTTTAGGAAGGGGACGATGAATAGTGACAGTTGACCGGTCAAAACATAGCGTTTTTCGGGATCTCGCTGTTGGCAGAAAAATTCTCGCCATCGGCGAGCTAATTAATTCAAAGAGGTCAAAAGTTCCTGAAAAATCTCGCCGTCGATGGGATCGATCTTGCTGTCGACGGGATTTTTGAAAATTTTTATGTTTTTTTTTTATTTTTTTATTTATAATGTTTTTAATTTATTTTAAGCCTCAATAATGTCCGATCAATCTATTAAATACATTTCATTGTGATTAGATATTATTTTAACATATAAATTCACACAACACAAAACATCATAACTTTATATATGAAATCCAAGTGTTTACAAATTTCACACACACTACATTACTAACAAAGTACTTTTAAAATCTTAATACACACAATTCAACGTCACAATCCACACCACAGTACTCAAAACACTGAGACTGAACAAATAACACTTAATCTCATCTATACTGAGATTAAATATCCAAAGTGCAAATAACATAATAAACTAATTTCAAACTAGCATAACACACAGATAAATATGAATAAATATCTTCTACTCATCAGGATCGGTACTAAAATCATCTCTGATATCTCCGATAGAACATAAGTGCACAAAAAAATTATAGAAAGGCCTGTAAGGAAATTCTTCTGTAGAATCTTCTTCAATCCATCCTTTCCTTCTCAAAAGCCGTATGAAACTAGCCTCGAGATGTCCGGAATGATCAAAGTGTTCTTTCATTCTCTAGTCAATATGATCAAATAAATCAAAGATATTGTTGATAGAATTCATCACGTTCTAAATATCCTTCTCCAATCCTTTGAGTTTTCGAAAGATCATATTAGTTTTATCAGTAAATGGCCCTATTGAAAGATTTCTTTGAGATGCTTGATCCGCAATAATGGCTGTATCATTATCGTTATCCAAAGTAGGAAACATATCAGTACGATCTAATGGTTTCCAAGGAAAAAGTACTTTTTCCCAGGCTTCATAGGAAACTTGGTATTGACTATATAATGCAAATATTGTTGAAGGATGTCCAATTCCATGAATCAATCCATGCACAATCAGGCCTAGGGCAGACTTTACAATAATAGATCCAACATAGATGGGTAATCTTGTTTGAATAAAGTAATTTAAAATCGCACACTCCTTATAAACTTTATTTACCCTCATTGTGGGTAATAATTTTGAAGAAATAAAGAAGTGCCAATGCTTAGAGATGGGGTTAAGAAGTGATGCAGAAAAACTAACGTACCCGTCTTCTCGTATTTCTCAATCTTCAGATTCATCAGTCAAATATTGGTAGATCTCATTCATATTATATCTTGTAGGAAAGAAATTGGAATATTGACAAACAAGTGTATTCTCAATTGAATACGACTCTATAATTCTTGAAGGAGTGAAAGTTACCCATCTGCCTCGCATATATATGCTTCCATTGTTGATTCCATGAAGATTGGAGTAGAATTCTTTAACTACGGGGATGACTACTGCAGAAGTTGTATAGCTTAATACTTCCCAACGTCATCGAACAATCATCTCCTCAATAGGTGCTGTCGAATTCTCCACTCCTCTTTTGACGAATCCTCTTTCTTTAATCAATCTTTTCTTCATCATAACTTTGTTGAATATTCGCTGGGCCTCATAACTGACAAACTTTCGTCAAATGAACACTCGGGATTTAGTAATTTCAAGTGGATTAGATGCCATAATACTATGTTTTTGTGGAGTTTCTATTCGTTTCTAGAAAGTAAATGTTTAAGAATTCGATCTGATTTTTCTACACAAAGATATGAATTTTTGAAGTTTAGGGAATTAAATAAATCGAAAAATACCCTAATTTTCTATTTATCCACGCGGCGCCAACTCATCCCTCGGCATCTCCGAAAGCAGCTGGCGTGTCGCGCTCCCATTCGACGCGGCGCCATCGAGTCGGCAGCCGGGCCCCGCGGTTCTTGTACCATCTCCTGGTGGATGCCATCGAGCGTCAGTCGCGCGTGTATTGAATGGATGGCATCCGTTCATCGTCCCCGAGCGTCCTCGCCGAGAGCCGTCCACACTAAATCCACAGATCTCACTCGATACTCAATGGATTTTCATGTTCTTATCACTACTGGATTCGTCTTGAAAGCAGAACATCTATGGTTATCCTTGTAGGCAAATTAAAAGCATTCGAAATGGAGAATCTCCGAAGCTCGGGATGAAGAATTAGTTCATACCTTTGCTCGGAGAAGTGTGGCTTCAATCGAGAGTTGTTGCACCTTCGATTGGATCCCGGCAAGCTCCGAGATGGAGTCTCTGCTGATGCAGTGAATTGTGCAGATGTGATTTCGACCGAGCCGTGCAAAGCTTGGAGGCTGGAGCAATGGGTGGCTGAGATGGGGCTTTTGCGGTGGACACCTTCCCTTGGTACGAGGTGAAGGTGTAGAACCAATCGGTTGGGGATTGACTCTCACTTGTGGAGAAGTGTCTGGTTTTGGGTGGAATTTCCAACTACCGAAATTGAGCTCCACAGAGAAGAAATGGCAAGGGATCTCAGCGGGGATCAAGTGCTGCATTGTATGGGGAGGAGTACGGAATTAATTTGTGAGAGTTTCCTTAAGGTTTTTTTTAGCCCCTCTCATGGCCAAGAGGGGTGGTGTTTAAATAGGAGAGGGTGGAGGGCTCCGGGAGAGTTAGGGCTTGGGATCGAGTTTGCTCTTGGCGAGAAGAACGGCTCCGTGGCCAGGGGATGGGGCGGCTCAGCGAGGTGAGAATTCCAAGTTGGGCTCACATGTGAGCTCTCGGCCATGGTGTTTTCCGGCGGCAGTGGTGGTAGGCCGGGCATTGGTCACCATCTGTTCGGAGGTGGGTCGGGGGCTGAGGTTTGGTGCATTCAATTGAGTTGACATGTGTAAGTGGTTGAATCGAAAGTAGAAGGGGAAGGGGTCATTTGTCTCATTTTGGTCCAGCCCATGCAAATGGGTTGGGTGCACCTTCCCATGGCTGGCCAGGGCGAAGATAAAGTGGTTTAGGTCGGCTTAATTAGTGGGGAAGGGTCACCATCCAAGTACAATTAAGCTTAAGCATGGTTTAATTAGTGTGGAAGTGTTTAAATCAACCTTAAAGGGAATCATTAAAGGACTCCCTCCCTTTGCCAAAAATGACATGGTGATGTGTAAAAATTGTTGCCATGTGGCTTGCATATGGCTTGTGCATGGCTTCATGGCTCCATTTGGCTTGGGAAAAGGTTGGGTCGATTTCATAAACATGGGTTTTAAGAATTTTGGATATTTTGGTGAAAATTTGCATGAAGCTTGATTTGGAATGGTTTAATTGATGATTTTGAAACTTAGGGGTGATTTTGATTAAATGGATGATGAGGAAAGTGCCATGTGGGCTTTGGATGGATTTGGGCTTTTGAATGTGGTGAAGTGGGCTTTTAGGAAAGTTTAAAGGGGAATGGGCCTTTTGATTTTGGGATGGGCATTTGGGTGAAGATTTTTATGAAGGACTTTGTCAAATAAATGTCATAATTGGTTTAGGGATGTTCTATGGAAGGCTTGGAGTCAATTTGGTGTGATTTGGAGTTGAATTGATTTGAATTTGGGTTTGTGTGCAGTACGTGGGCCTATATGGGTCGAAGTGGGCCAAGTTGGGCCAATGTTGGGCTAGGGTTCAAATTGATGTAAAATAAATGTTTAGAAATGTTTATGGGAGTGTTTCAAAGAGGTTTTGACTTTGGTTGGGCTTTGATTTTGGGGTTTGGGCTCATTTGGGTTATGTTTGGGTTTAGGTCGAAATGGGCCTTTTAGTTTTGGGTTGAATTTGGTGGGATTTGGGTCTAAATTTTGGGCAAATCATGTTAGTGTTTTGTTTGTGGGAATTTTAAGGAAAATTTAGAAAATATTTGGGGTTAATTGGAGTTGAATTGGGTGAGTTTGGGTTAGGTTTGGGTCACTGGGTCCAAATTGGGCTTTAAGGCCAAAAGTGAGATTGGATCCAAATATCAGTCAAATTGGACTTGGATTTGGCTCTTGAATTGGTGTTGGGAATGTTGAATTGAAGTTTAGAATTGAATTGGACCAGAATTTGGGTCAATTGGGTAGGTTTGGTTTGACATTGGGTTCACTTTGGGTTAAAATGGGTCAAATTGGGGTTTTGACAAAAGTAGGGTAAATTGACAAAAATGGCCCATGGTGTAGTTGGACAAATGAAATTGGGAATATTTGGGATTTTCTAGAATTTTCTGGGAATTTTATGAATCTTTGGATTTTTTGGTCGAGAGGGTATTTTGGGTATTTGGAGGGTATTGGGAGGTTTTCTTGGAATTTTTTGGTATTTTTGGGTATGGATGATCAATTTAAGTGATGTGGAAATGTTTGGGAATGATTTGGAGAATTTTTGGATAATTTGGAAATTTTTGAGAATTTTGGGTAGTTTGAAGGGTTTTTTGAGTAGGTTTTAGCGGGTGTATGATCAGGGGGTCAAAAATTGAAAATTTGGGGAAATTGAAGATTTGGTGGATGTAAGTGGAAAGAAGTCATTTTGGTTGAGCCATGAAGCCATATCAAGCATATTATGAGCCATGAAGGACCCATTTGAGGCATTCAACATGTTGTTCCCCAACCCTGCGCGGGGCTTAGGGGTTAAGGACCATCCATGTGAATCACCTACACATGAGTCGGGAGAGTCAAGTTAGGTATTGGTGTAGTTTTAGGAGGTGTGTGGAAGTGTAGTGTGTAGGTGTAGTGTATAAGTGTAGTGTGTGTAAGTCGGCCCCTTCACCGGACCGGGCCACCGGGCGAGTCTAAGGCCCGAAAGAGTCCTATAGGAACTCATCCTTTAAGCTTCCACATTTGATTTCAACCTCGGTGATTAGGGGTCTACGGTCGAGTTTGTGGAGTTTGCGGGGAGTTAAGAAGTGGTTTGAATTTCTAAAAGGGGTGGGTCCCGATTCTAGTCCTCAAGACGATCGAAAGGAAAAGCTGGAGGCTAGATCCTAAATACTAATGAGAAGAAGAGAAGACCTCATCAAAAATGAGGTCGACAAATGGACCCCGATAGGTGTGGTGGTGACGGAGCACACGCGCGTATTGGTGGCCGAAAGTGATCGACAAAACCAACACAGATGTCCCGATGACGAACTTAGGACGAAGTAGAAGAGTTTCCGTATTTGGGGAGTGTCAAGTATATCTACGAAAGCTTGGAGATTCACGAACTCTCGTTGGGGAAAGGAAAGAAGAGGTGAATCCCAAATCACATGATGCAGGGGAATTGATTGAGATTTCGTTTTGTTTTAGTTTAAGTTTGGCGTGTGAACTTAGATTTTAGTTTGGAGTTTTAATTTAGATTGAGTTTTGTCGAAATTAATTTGAGGGATTTGATTTGAAATGGAAAATGGAATTCGAGGTTTTAGATGTAACATCTTGACCACCTCGAAGAAAATTGAATTGATTAGATTAAATCATTGCGGGCGGAGAGATCTCGAGCAATGCGGTATTGGATGTAAAATCCTTAACCTCAAGAGTTTGATTTTGATGTATTTCGTTCTTGTAGGGAAAGAATCCTAAACGATGCGGTCTTGAATGTAAAATCCTCGACCCAAGGTTTGAATTAGATGTATTTGATCTGCGTGGAGAAGAATCCTAAACGGTGCGGTCTTGGATGTAAAGATCCTCGACCCACGAAAATTTGAATTTGATGTATTTCGGTGCAGTAGGGAAGAATCCTAAAGCGAGTGCGGTCTTGGATGTAAAATCCTAGGCCAAAAGTTTAATTTGATGTATTTCGGTGCAATGGGGAAGAATCTAAAGCGAGTGCGGTCTTGGATGTAAAATCCTCGACCCAAAAGTTTGAATTTGATGTATTTCGGTGGAAATGAGGAAGAATCCTAGCGAGTGCGGTCTTGGATGTAAAATCCTCGACCCAAAAGTTTGAATTTGATGTATTTCGGTGTGGGAAGGAGATCCTAAACGTGCGATCTTGGATGTAAAATCCTCGACCCAAAAAGTTTGAATTTGATGTATTTCGGTGCAATAGGGAAGGATGCAAAGCGGTGCGGTCTTGGATGTAAAATCCTTGACCCAAAAGTTTGAATTTGATGTATTGCGATTGCAATAGGGAAGAATCCTAAAGCGGTGCGATCTTGGATGTAAAATCCTGCGCATTTCTGACCGAAAAGTTTGAATTTGAAATACGATTTAGATTTGATTTGAAATTTGGAAGGATTGAATTGAGAATTTGATTGAGAATTGAAATGCGGAAAGATTGAATTTGAAATTTGGAATGATGAGTTTGAACTCGGTTGGAAATTTTGATTTAAGATTTGATTTTAAATTTGGAAAATCAAATTTGAAATTTGATCGAATTGGATTTGGAATTCGGTTGAGAATTTGATTTGAAATTTGGAAAAGATCAAATTTGAAATTTGATCGAGAGTGGATTTGGAATTTGATTGAGAATTTGATTTGTGATTTGATTTAACATATATGTTGATTTCGTTTATCTTTTAATATGATTAATTTTGTCTTATCGTTTATTTAATGTTCATGTGAATTTGGTGTTCGTCATTTTAGATTTTTAAGGAAAGTTTTCTTTTATCTTTTTTTTTGTTTTTATTTCTTTTATGTTCTTTGTTCGAAGTTCATTTAACTTTAATGGCGTTTCCCGGTCAATTTGCCTGAAAAGCGGTGAAGGCCAAAAATGTGACACGGTCACTTTCATTCCATCATGTTGAAGATACATCATACAACTCAATTTGGAATACATCTCATACAATCCATGTGAATTTCAAACGGACTATGTATGATCTTTGTTGATCCATCCAAAGACGTATTAAGAATCCATGTACGAATAGTGGGGTACACGGTTAATAACATCACCTTCCAAGCCATCCTTGGCGAGGACCGCATTTGGATGTACGTTGGAGCTGATATTTCTCATGTAACTCGCGACTCGTAGGCGGAGGTTCTCTAGCTCGGGTGCGGTGGGAAATGGTAAGGTGTCTTCTTGTCGTCCATCCTTCGAAAGTAAGCGAGATCACTTCAATGGTACTCTGTAGTGTCTGATGCTTAGCGATATCTACTCCGTTGCCCTTGATATCATGGCGGAACCTCTGGGTAAAAGGAGTATCTTCAACGGCCCTCGGAACTCACACCGGGCACGCTGTCAGGAGGTCGGATCCGAACATGATGTTACACTCGTTCGGGAAAGGGCGTGAGAAGGTCGACAAAGTCATGGTGATCTATGTGTGGGGGTATGCGATCCCTTGTTTGTAGATGTTGATAATGCGGCTATTGGGTATGCAATCTGTACACGACGGTACCACTCCATGTTATCAATCTCTTTACCATTCTTCGATGGTATTGGCATCGGATCCACTTGCCCATGACGGAGTATTCCCGGTGGGTTTCCCTTTGTCTTCAGCTCAAAGTTGTAGCGGCATACGCATTGTATTGTGATTCTTCCTTCCACATGCATCCATCTCGGGGGTTACGAGTAGGTATTTTCCCTTGGGCGGCCTGCTCGGCCCATTTCTCTTCAAATCCGGATACAATCCACGATTTCTTTGTTGTTCATACTCGGAGAATACGTCGGTATGTAGCTCGAGGCCCTCTAGTATATTTGGATTCTTCTACCTTTAATTCTCTCGAAGTATTCAAAGGTTTTCTTTCCAACGTTCTGCATTCTCTCCGGCTCGTATTCCGGAATGATTTGTAGATGGCGAGGCCTTGTGACATATTGTGGGATATACGGTTCAATCCCTTCACGTTCTGCTGCATACCTCGGCTCCTCGGGGATGATGCTTGTCGGGACATCCCCCAGGGACCTTCTGCAACAAGGTCATGCATCACTTGTGGTTCTATCCGGTGGCGTGGTATCCTTCTTTCTTCGATCTTAAAGAGTTCCACTGACGGTCCTTTACGGTATCTAGGAGGCGGCACTCCTTTCTTGGTTCTGGTGAGCAGAGGTGTCCTGTGATGTATGTGCGGCATTAGCAAGCTGTCTCGTCGGGCAGTCCGCAGCTGGTTGTGTTAACATGCGGATACGGCGATTCTTATTTCTTCATTGCGTTGCGCTGAGAGTAGCTCTTCGAACTTCTTGAATCTCTGTGGGCGCGGCGGCAAACTGCCCTCCGGCTAGCGACTACGGACTTCATTTTCTTATCTTCTTCGGTGTTTGCTTTTCTTTTCTTGTTGTTGGATTGGTGGCTTGGGCCACCTACTTTCATCACCCAGGTACGCTCGGGTAGTTCTTCTCGGTTAGCGGGACCAGTCACTTTCCTCGTACTATAGGCTGTTTTGGTGCGAAATCAGTCGATCTCGATTATCGCTCCATCTTTCACCCTCTTTTCATCGAGTGCAAGGCTTACGCCATTCTTAAAAGTTCGGGACCAACCTTCGTTCCGACATTTCCCTGCGAAAAAAGACAAGGAAAAGGATCGGGGGGCACAATACTAAGAACAAGAACATTAAGAAAATGTTTATTAAGAACATTTTTTTTTATTTTTTATACTTTAAAATTTAAGCTTGGAATGAAGTAGGATAAGGTCGGGGAAGAGATTTTGATTTGGAAAAGAAAACAAGGAAAACTTTATTATCATGATTTTATTTGTATTTGCTTTATTTTATTATTTTTGGGTTGGAACCCGATCATAAGTAATTACTTTGCTATGTTTCTTTAGGGATGAAGAATTCATTCTTAGAAACATCAGGGTAGCGTAATACTTTTCTAGTATCGTCTAGTTGATCGGAAGCATATGACGTTCTCCTACAGCAATTCACTGGTAGTGGGAACCTCCCCAGGTATCTGCTTCAGCCTGACAGTGCTCCCAGTGGGCTCAATTTTCCTCCCCATCTTGCGATGTGCGGGGATGAGTCTCTTGTGAACGAGAACTAAGTCACCAACTTTGAAGGTTCTTGGGCGGACCGGTTGTCATGGGCTTGGTGTCTAGCTTGGTATAGTTCTAAATTCGTTGCGCGCAAGTCTTTTCCCTTCCAAGCTTTCTAATTCTTCGAGTCGTAATTTGGCGTTTTCTTCGTGATCTTGTTTGCAGCGTAATTACGAGCGAAGGAAGGCTGAACCTCTAAAGGTAACTTAACTGCCTCGGACCCATACACCCGAGAGCGTAAAGGTGTAGCTTGAGTAGGAGTTACGAAGGTTGTCCGTGAGCATGCAGGCTTCTAACAATTTCTCGTGTAATTTCTCTTATTATCGTCCAAGGTTTTCTTTAAGATTTGAACAAGAGTTTATTAAAAGCCTCGGCGAGGCCGTTTGCTCTTGGGTAGTAAATTGTCGAGTATCGCCGGTCGATTGCGTGTCACGACAAAGTTATTGATTTGCGTGCTTCGAATGTGACCCATTATGCGAGATGATCTGCGCGGCTGCCCGAAACGGTAGACGAAGCTTGGTTCTTGAAAAACTGTAGCACGTGGTGTGCTTTCACTTCTCTAAGTGGAGCTGCCTCTGCCTTGGAAAAGTAATCCGTAGCCGCAAGAATGAAGCGATGTCCTTTTGAAGATTGTGGTTCTATCGGACCCACTATGCTCACATTGCTAGCATTCAAATGGCCACGACGCAATTGTCGGATGTATCACATTTGGAGGTTGGTGTAGAACCACTCCGTGCACTTGGCATTGGTGACGACGGCTCTTGGCGATTTTCATGCGATCGGTCATCATTGAGGGCCGATAGTACCCTAGTCTTTTAATTTTCATTTTCATCTTCGGACCCCGGCGGGTGAGCGCCTGAGTCTGAATGCCTCCTTAACAATTTCACGGGCCTCGGACCCGCTTAGGTATCTTAGCCGCATTTGATCGAAAAGACCTTACGTACAATGTGTTGTTTATTAATGCGTAGGACGAGTTCTTTTCTTGATGCGATGGGCTAGCGATCTATCGTCTGGTAGCTTTCTGTTTGCGGGTAGTCAGTAATGGTTGTATCGATCTTGTGTTTTTACTACATCCTTTGTTACCGTGATTCTTCTTCTTTTGTTTGTGTATTGTGTGTCCATGTGTTGTGATAGGACTGACGTCAGAGCGACACTTCAACGATTCATCTTGCAAACGGGCAAATTCTTTTGCGAGACGGGCTAAAGCATCTACTAAAGCATTTTTCTTTTGAGATTTTTGTAGATTGTCACATTTGGAATGCATTCCAACGAATTTGTAACTCTTTTGGAAGTATTGTTCGAGTCTCGCTTTAAAATTCTGTATTGTCAGAGGCGTCTGTGAATGATTAGTTGCGAATCCCGTAGATGTTGATGTACGGTTATCCCCATTTGAATAGTTAATTCCGGTCCCGTTATGAGGGAAGCCGTGATACCTTCGTTGTTTGTACATGGTTACGGTAAGTGGTAGGAGTATCTTAACATCCCCGCTCGGCGTTATAGATCTAGCCGATTCTGCCTTACCGGGTACTATCATAATGATTCTTCGTCTTTGTGTCTTGAAGATGCTCCGTCGAAATATAATTCCCAACGTCGATCATCGGGATCTTCTAGATTCATTATTTGTTCATCGGCGAGATCGTCGTTGAGAGGAGATTCTACGTAAAGGGTGTCTTGCGAGAAAGTACGCTAAGACTTGTCCCCTTTCCTTCACGGCACGCGAGAGGCACGAATGTTATCGGAATTGCAATAATATCATTGACCATGGCAAGTACGGAAAGTGTTGGACGAGTCATCAAGTATTGCAATGGATTAAACTTCGAGATCGAGGTTGACCTTCTGAAAGCATGTAGTGCACGAGTTTTTAGGCGGCGAAGATCGGGGCCAAACAATGCTTTTCAATTGCGGGATACCCAACGTAGAGCAACGACGGCAAGTAGTAAAGAGCATTTTCTTTACCCTCATCATTGACTTTGGGCTAGCAGAAGACTCAGAAGTCGTGTTTAGGCCGCGATGTAAATGTCCCGGCGGTCTACCGAGACTAAGTTTGCTAAGGCGGGAGGTGTCATTAAATATTGTTTAATGTCCTCGAAGGCCTTTGGCATTTTGTTTGATAATTTGATGCTTTTAGCGTGCGAAAGGTGACACACGACGGGTTTTGAGATAAAGCGTCGAAGATATGCCGGCTTCCCTTGAAAAGATCGTAGTTGTTTTAAGGTTTTGGGAGGGACGGCATTTCTTCGATAAACTGTGTTTTCGGAGTCGATTTGATTCCACGATGTCGAATGACGAATCCTAAGAATTTCTCGGAGGTGACGCCGAAGGCGCATTTTAAGGGATTCATCTTAAGGTTAAATTGTCTGATACGTTCAACTTGATTCTCAGAATCATACACGGTGGTTTTCCTTTACTTTGCTTTTGATGACCACATTCTACGTAGCATTCGATAGTTGTGGATGAGATCATCAAATTCTTGTCATTAGCTCTTTGGTAGGTTGCTCTGGCGTTGCTTCGATCCGAATGGCATTCTTGTGCTTGGCAAAATACTCGGATCGGCGTCTGAATGCGCAAGCTTTTCTAAATGTCTTACGGAGCCATTTTTATCGTTGTATCTGAAGATCCATCCATGAACGAGAATATTTTGTTGTGTTGAAGCAGTATTGATCATTGAATTACCGGGTCGGTGAGGGAATTCATCCTTTGGACATGCCTTGTTTAAATCTCTGAAGTCCACACAAATTCACGATCGACCATTCTTCTTTCGTGGCACTACATTGGCTGGCAGGGATTGGGTATTGTTCTTCACGGGCAAATTTAGCGTCTATTAGCTTTTTAACCCCGGCTATGACTTGTTGTTCGATTTCTAGACGCATTCTTAAGGACCTTGTACGAAATTTGCAGGACGAAGTAGGATCCACTCTTAGCTTATGAATTGCGACCTGCGGAGCTAATCACAGCATCTCGTCATAGTTCCAAGCAAAGCAGTCTTTAAATTCCATTAATAACTTGATTTTTTCTTGAGTCTTCTTTATTGAGTAAGGAGCTAACAAAGGTAGGTCTAGGCTCTTCGCTAGTACCTAAGTTAACTTCACGTTAACTCATCTATTGTAGATTTGATTTCTTCTTCGAATTTTGGTGGAGCGTCTCCAATTTGTACATCTTCGAGTTCGTACGTAGTTTCCATTACGTTTTCAATAGGCTCGCAAGTGACAACCAAGCAAAATTCGGTATCGTGTTGATCCTACGTGCGAATCAGTCCATACTTTGAATTGGGAGGACGACCGGAGTTATTCCATAATTTTTCAAAATGTTAAGATTGACCTTTTGTGTTGTCGAGGTAAGAAACCACGTTGAATTAAATTTTGAACACGGGGAGAGTACCACTAAAAAGGTAATTCCATTAATTCGATGAAGTGACATCTTCGAATTGTACGTATTTTCGGTTTTGGATGAAGAAGCACCACGGTAGAATTTGATTGGCCTTCCGCCGTCGTTACGTACCTCTTTGACCACCATACCCTCGATCTTGCTCGGCGGATCGGGGTTAGGGTCATAGTATGTACGTAGTGGTTAATCTTCTCGTACATTGATTTGTATTCTTCCTTTTTCTCATCTTCGAGAGAGATCTTGAATTGCGGCTTCTTCGACTTATTGTGTTGCTTCTTGTTTGATTTCTTTTCTTCTTGAAGACTATCTTCCCGATCAACATTGATGAGTGGTTTTTGTCCAACTGTCCTAGCGTCTCTACCACGACCTCGTCCCCGGCCTCGACCTCAGATGCGAGTTGTGGAGAAACCTTCACCATCTCGCCGGAAGGGAGTGGTGAGTGACTATTGGACTAGAACTTCAGGTTCTTCGTCGTCCTCAACTTTCTTTGCTTTATTTGTTACGGTATCTGCGGGAGAAGATTGTTTTCTTTGGCGGTGCATAATAGTGCATCTTCATGGATTCCAATTTCATGTACGGAGAATGGTTGCAAGTCACCTTTTGATGCAACTTTGTTCCCTCCATCGTAGTACTTGATGCAACGGTGTAGGATGATGGTACCATCCTATTTTCATGTATCCATGGTCGGCTATTAGAGCGTTGAACGACGTTTGAATCAATTATGTGAAATTTCACGGTTGTCTTTGCTAAGTCACTTAGGTCTTCATCGATAGCGTTATTGACGAGGGCTCTTTCTCCTTTACGTTTGATCTCTTAATAACATTTTGTACGCGAGCTCGCGAGCATCAATTTCCAAATGTCATAGTGTTCCGAAGACTCATTATATTGATTGATGCTCCTGGATCCACCAATACTCACCGGAAGCGTAAACTTCCCGGTGTAACCGAAATGTACAACGGTTGGTTGTTCTGCTGTGTCCCAGTAGTAGGTCGCATCAGTGAAGGTAACGCCTCCTTGTTCTTTTAACGAGCAAACCTCATCTAGGAATCTCCGGCCATTTGAGCTAAACGGAATTTTAGGATCAAGTAAGGCCTTGATCGAGCTTCTCTCGTATCCTTTGATAAGATGAGCATTATGAAATGCTCGGTTTGGCGAGTAGTTTCTAAGATGGGCTAGCACGTTGTAGTCCACTTTATTTCCATGTGTCTCGACTTCTTCTCGAATGGGTATTTCTTCTGTTTGGGGTTGGTTCTTCTTGAACAACCACCTTTCCTTTGTCCTTTGGACCCATTCTTGGAGGTAGAACTCTTCCACTTTTAAGTTGACTTCGTAATTTCTTCGGAATCTAGTGTTGAGTTTGCGGTGTCTCCTCCTGAATCGGAATGACGGGCTCTTCCGGATTATCTTCGAATGCGGAAATAACTCATCGTGACTAGAGCTCCTCGAAACTCGCGAGATAGATCCGTTGCTTGTTGTACTCTCGTAGCCTCCTTGATGGATGTCTTCTTCGTTATTTTGATTGTCGAGATCGTGTATGATTTGAGAATTGTCGTTGATGTATCGAAATCGTATCCGGATTGTCGCTAGTTACGTAATCGTTAGAAATAGTCAAAACTTAGCCAACGCCATAACGCTTATCGTTATATGATCCCACCGAAGTGAGCATATAATCATGCAAATCAGAGGTTCGAGGATTTCTCCCCAAATCGGAAACAACTATCCTAGGATAAGCGGCCCCTAGTCTAGCCTTAGGAGCCTCGGTCCTCTCTTCTTCGTCGATTCTCTTCTTCTCTTCAATCGCCTCTTATTGAGGTGGTTCTTCTCCGCAAGTGATAAATGCAGAAGCAGGGTTTCGAACTCGAATTGAAGCTGCAACGCAGGGCGGTTCGGATGTTGTCTAAAATCTTCTTCGAAGACCTCGTCCGGGCGGTAGTCCATCCATCGTCGGTTATAGGGATCTATCGGAATGACGGGATCGAGTTGAGATAACATTGACGGAACCTCCTTCCCGGGGTTCCTTCATGTACTCTTTCGGGATTGTTATATTCCCTTTAGAAGGTTGTCGTTGAGCCAACTTTTTAAAAGGTAATGCAATCTTCTATCTTGTGTGCCCAAGCATCCGGTGGTAGGGGCGAAAGTTGGGATCACCGTTCTTGTTGACTTCTCTGGTCTTTTAGGCTGCGAAATGCGGAGTCTTCATCCGGACTACGGAACATTTTGATACTTCATTCTTGAACGGATATTCTCTGCTCGAAGTTCACTTAATATACGTTGCGGACGAGACGGTTGTTCATACTTGCGGAGACGATGTTGGACCCGGGGTTGTTGGTAATTCTACATTGTGGTTGTTGCGGCCGTGCAGTGGTATTTGCATCGGTTGCTTGCCTTTGTCAATGTTTGCAACGATCCGGATTTCTTTTCGAAAGGATGTTACGGCTTAGCATCCAGTCTTGTCGGCGAAACTTAGTACTTCGCCTCTTCTTGCAAGCTTCCGACCTTGCTTAACAACTTCTCGAAAGTCTTAATAGTGAATCCTTTGAGGAGAAGTGCTATCGGGCCGTGAATGCTTTTAAGTAAAATGCCGGCTTGCGTGTTGTTCTTGCGAGTTGTGGTTCACACTTCATGCTTAAGTTCCTCCATCGAAGTATGTAATCCACCAAAGTTTCATTCGGCCTTTGTTTCTCTACCACTAAATCACCTATAGTGAGTGGTGTGAGAGCTCGGCGAATCGCTTGATGAAGAGGTTCTCTAGCTGCGAGAACGTCTTCTTAGAACCATTTGGTAATCTTGCATACCGATCGAAGGTGATTCACGACGGACTGGCCGACGAGCTTGTCGGAAGAGTAATGCATCGCTCCCGCCGGCATTACAACAAGCGGCACGAAAGTGTGCGGCTTATCTTTGTCGGGGGTTCCCAGGTTAGTCGAAGGTCTTGAATAGAGGTGGTACGAAGCCTTTCGGGTATTGGACAGCGTCGAATTCTTGGGTAAAGGTCTACCCGTCCGAATGGATGTCCCGCTCTTCGATTGTGCTAAGGCTTCTCGCACAGCGTTCCATCAAGTTCTTAATATCCTTTTCGGGGATCATACTTTGTGATGTATCCTTCTTTAACTGATCATCCCCGTTGACGGATGTAATCTCCTTTCCTCCGTCTACAATGTGAATGACCTCACGGGGTGTCTCTGTGGTTGTACTTGACTGCGGAAGTGGCCGAGCTACGGCCATCTCTTCCATCCTTTTCGCCATTTGAGCGATCGTTTCATCTTTCTGTTGCCTTCTCATCGAGTTACGGCTCCTCTCTTCTGCGGGCTGGGAGCACCTTGCGAAGTGATGAGCGTGTCTCCCAACCATGTTGGTTACCGCATATTCATCGTCCATGAATTAGATGAATCGATCTCGTCTCACATTTTCTTCTCTTTCTTTTGCCAACCGTCGGATATCGGTTCCTCGGCTTTTCCATGGCATCTTAGCGGGGCTTTGTGTGTCTTTGCGGTTGTCGTGCGATAGGCTGCCGGGTCCCCTTTATCGCGGTAGCACTTTCTTCGGATTCCGGCCTCCTGGCGAGACTTTCTTTCTCGGGTTGTTGTTTTGATCTCGTGCCCAGGTAGTGGGACGCCATACCATCCTTCGCCGGCGGAAAGTGCAGGAGCTGGAGGGTACGTCGGCCAAATCTTTGGAAGGGGGTATCCTCTCATCTGTAATCTGAGACTACGACGAGGGCGGACTAGCCTTCATTCTTTTACTTGGCTTTTAAATGCATGGCCGACTCTACTCGGGGGCCCAAGATGGGTTGACTTGCACCGCCCTATCCTTCGTGAGAATCTCGTCTGGGCGGTTTTCCTTCTTTGCTAACTTTTCTACCAAAGTTTGCAGTCGAATGACGGCGTAGTTCTAGTTCTTTTCTTGCGGTTATCGTTGTAATATGCGGGGTGAGGTAATGTGGCCGGCAATCTAGCGAACAGTCTCTCCCTCCATCTACGCGGCCCACGGAGAGGGGATGGAACTTGCTTCCTCCCAAAAAGTGGTATGTAATCGGGCGACGGTGTATATTACGGCGCGGTGTATATTCGCGTGACTACCGGAATTTCCTGCAGGAAGGCGATTTCAACGGCTGCGGCTTCTCGGCGATCCTTCTACTTCGTTTCTTCTTTGGGTCCTTGTCGGTGACGGAATCTTTGGGCCCGGACTGGGATTTCGAAAACGAGAGAAGGTCTTACGGAAAGATCGTACCCTCCACGGTAACGGAGTTTACCATAGTTAGGATTCCCTTCCCCTTTGATTTGGCAAAAGTCGGGGTAGGTGCGAAGCAACTAGACCGGTGGGGGTAGTAAGAGCGATCCTCTGCGGACGGCGAGTACTCCTCACAATCGGGATCCTTTGCGGGGGAGGAAACTGCGGGTCGACCTAAGGTTGAACTCGCGGCGGCTCCTCGGCCGGATACCTTCGTCGGTGCAAGGGTGACGTCGGTGACTTTGACATTCGTGTTTTCAAATCCTTGTCCAGGAATCGGATGATCCCATTGTCGGGCGGCTCGTCGCTATAGGCCCGGCGAAGTCCGGAGTCCATTGGTGAAGGAGAAAATCAGCTTCGGGGCTTCCATTTGCGGGAGTAGATTCTAGTTGTCGGTCCCACGATTATGCTTCTTTTCTTTAGGATGAAAAGAAAGGAATTGAAAAGAGTCCGAACTCATTCTTGTTCATGTATTTATAGAGGGAATCATTTGTTAAAAGAGTCGCTTATTAGAGGGTTTGTTTATTTAGAACGGAATGTTCGAAAGGTGTAAGAAAGGTAAGGAATCCGATTCGAGTTGGAAAGGAAAAGAAAGTCTTAAGCGAACTTCTCGACTCGAAGGATCATTCTAAGCTTAACACCTATTGGGGGTCCACCCCACCTCGAAAATGAGGTAAAAGGATCTCGGAACCTCTCGTTGTTTAGGGGTGTCTAAACGATTGGCTCTAAATCCGAGAATGTTATTATACTTGTCCCGAAGGTAAAAATGAACATAGTATTCCAACGGAAAGAAGGAGTAGTTTGGTATCCATTAAGGACATGGATACACTACCGATTTTTGAAAACGGAGTATACGATTAAAATGGAGAGAGGAATTATCCCAAGCGGGTCGCCGGAAATCTGTCGTATATTTTTTAGGTCGGTGTGTTTTATTTTGAAAAGGGGTCGCCTAACGAAGTTGTCGGCGAATTTGAGAATTTAGTTTAAATAAATAATTTTGGAAAGTAGTATTTGATTTTGAGCTCATTTTAAATTTGAAGATTTTGAATATGAGGTCGCCGATCTCACATCCCCAGGTAAGCAATAAACGAGCACCGCACCACGAAGCCGTGTATCTATCCACTAAAGATAGACACTGCCTTGGCAGAGTGGGGCTCGATTAAATAAACTAGAAGATTTGTGACATCAGTTTGGTCGCAATAGTTTATAGGCTTGACAAAATTCCCTGCTTAATATGAAAACATTAAACGGGGTTTATATTACACAGGTTCTTTAAAAATCCCTATAAGGGCAAGCCCTTATAGTTAATTACATCTTAAGTGACGGGAATCACCTAAGAAAACTCTCGATAATAATCAATAATTCTTCTCTCAAGGATTTCAAAGTTTAAGTTTTCAAGGTATTCAATTTTGGAATTTCAATAGGGAATGGATCAAGTTTGGAACATTTTGTTTTGGGAATCCAAAGGAAGAAAAGTAGGAGAAATCACAGATTCGAAGTGAACCGGTAATTTCCGAACTATCCTATTGTTTGGCTTGGATTTAGGAAAGTCCTAATATTTATTTAAATGTTTTGATTTTTCCAATTTTAGTTAATTAGGACTTATATTTATATGATAGAATCATACAAATAGCCTTGAAGATGTGAGGGTTTATGTCGTACCCAAACGACTACCTCGAATCTAAGGCCGGTTAAGGCTTAATTTGCAATGCAAATGCTAACGAAGAGTTGAGGATTTATGTTGCACTAGGCAAACTACCTCGAAGTCCTATGGCTTTTTTGCTTAATTCTAAGACGAGTTTTCTTGATGTAGATTCGAGTTTTGCGTGACGATGGCGTCTTGCCCACCATGCTTCGAGCTCCTTGTTGCGGACGTTTAGTTTTAGAAATCATAAATCGAGGGGGTGAGAAAAGTGTTTTGGTTTAGAGAAGATCTTAATTTCCAAGTGTTTTTTTGGTTTTACAATTAAAACAAATCTTAAAGTTGATTATAACGACACGGTTAAGATCCGCGGTTCCATCCTTAGGCATCATTATTTTTATCGGATTCACTTAGTCCCGAGATGAATTTGCTAAACTCAGCGGAATGAGTTCCACACTTTCATTTAGGCCGAAGTGGGAAATCCCGTTAACGTAGGTTACATCATCAGAGATAATTAAGATCATCAAACCAGACGTTTAATTTAATTGTAATTGTAGTTTTGTGTTACGTTTGTGATTAAATTTTGAGTTGTTTTATATTTTGAAATGTTGTGGCGGTGGATTTTATCTTGCAATGACTTTTAACTTAGTTTTGGTTTCAGTTTTTGGGGCTATCCTAAAGGTGTGAGTTTTCATGCAACGGTTGTTTATCATGCGAGAAAAGTAAGTGCGTACGATTAAATAAATTGCAATAATGTAAGCTGCAAGAAGATGATACAATAAAATAAAAGCGTACACAGGAGGATATTCCCGTCATCCCAAAGTACACTTAAAACACAATTAGAATATTTAAGCAAGTTCCTAGGTAAAGGCTAAGGGAAGGGTTATGGTTTCTACCAAATTCTAAATCTTTATGGCCTAGTCATTTCCTATGACGTCTAGGTTCTTTGTGTTTTTGTTTGAAGATGATTTTCTTCATCAAAGAATAATTAAATTCAATTGTTCTTATAAATTTCCTATCATATTGAGGAAGTGCTTAAGAAGAATCTTAAACATCTTTTGATATTTACAGGATTGTTTAGGTACGAATGAATTTAATTATACAAGTGAATTAATCGTCAGAGATTTGAAGTTTTGTTATCTTGCTCGGTGAATTAGGACATTTGAATATCCTATAAGTGAAGTAACATTTCATTTAATGTTTTGTTTAGGAGTTATGATAACTTAGCTCTCGAGGGGCGAGTTAGTGTTGAATGATTTAATTTAAGTTAATGAGTTTAAATTTGGAATAGTGTTGAAGTTGCTTTAGATTTATTTTGAATTATTTATGTCTTTGGTGATGTTATATTTAATTCAACTTAATTTAATTTAATTTAATTTAATCTTTAATTTAATTTAATTCAATTTAGTTTGATTTGATGTTAAATTAAATTAATTTGATTTGATTTAATTTAATTTAATTTAATTTAATTTAATTTAAAATTTTATTTTTATTTTATTTAATTTAACTTAATTTAATTTGATTTTATTTATTTAATTTAATTTAATTTAATTTATTCATTTAATTTAATTTAATTTGTTTATTTAATTGATTTAATTTAATCTTTAATTTAATCGACTTTTAATTTTAATTTAATTTAATTTAATTTAATTTAATTTAATTTAATTTATTTTATTTTTAATTTTTAATTTAATTTTATTTTTTAATTTTAATTGAAATTTTAAAAGAGTTTAATAATTTAATTTTAGTTTAATGATTAAGTCTTTTAATATTTTGAATTTGAGTTATCATTTTAATTAAGAATTGAATATTAATGAGGTAATTAATTTAGGGATTTTTAAATTAAAGAATAAATCTCTTCTAATAATATCCTATTTTAATAATTCCAATTTTATTATTCTTCCAAATTTAATCAATTATTTAATTGAAGTTTATTCATTTTAAATTTGCTTAATGGGTTTCTATCCGCTTTAATTATTTAAATTTGTCATCCAAGTTAAAGAGGATCAAATATTTTACTTGTTAATTTTTTATTAAACCTAAAAGTTTTAATTAAGGATTAAAGATTTAATTACCATTTTACCCTTTAAACTTAATAATTTTACTTAACTCACTAAATTGAACTCGAAATGAATTTGAAATTTTTATGTGACTTCACTCATATGTCGATAAAGACATGAGAGGGGAAAATGTGATTTTTATGTATTTAATTTATTTATATAATTATTTTTTGGTGAAAAATAGAGATTTCCAAGGAAAATTTAATAACATGACCAAGGAAAAGTTTCTGTCCTTAAGAAAATCAGGGGACATTCTAATGACCAAAGGACCACTTGGACCCGATTTTGTTGATTTTTGAATTATATTATTTTATTATAATTATTTTAAGTTTTGGAGTGTTTAATTAATTTAAAAATAAAATAAATGTTGAAAAATGAATTTTATATTTTTCAAAAATCTCTCTGATATCAAGGGAAATCAGAGAAGCAAATTTTACAATTTCCTGATTTTTCTATGATTTATTATAATTATTTTAGTGAAAAAGCTAGAAAATATATTTTTTAATTTTAAAATTGCCCTAGAGCTTTAAAATTTAATATCTCATTAAATAGACCTAAGAAAAATATGGAGTTTGTTCACAGTGATTAAAATTCAAAATGTGACATTTTGGTGAATTTTTATTATTTTTGTGATTTTTATTATTTTTTAATTATTAAAATATTAAAATAATATTAAAAAATCAACTTTTAGAAAATTGAAATTTTAATTTCTTAAATTCCCCTGATATTAGAGAGGCTCCAAAACAAATTTGGTGAATTTTTGAATGATATTTTGAAAGTTATGAATTTTTAAAGTTTAAAATGACTAAATTATTGGCTTAATCAACCCGATTAGTGGGACTAACTTGATCCAATTGACCTCAAATTTTTATGGTGGGTTCCTCTGACCCTAAAGGTCAGTGGAGAATTGATTTTAAGTCAATTTGATGCATGGACAACTCAGTAATTAGAGATCTATTTTGGGTGTTTAAAGTAGGTGTGGAACTATTTTAAATGAACTAACTCAAAACCTATTTTTCCTAGGGTTCTGCTATAAATTCATGAGACATCATCAAATTTTCCTAGAATTTATTTCACAACATGCTATTTATTGGAATTAAAATACCAAACGGCAACATGAATTTGAAAAATCAATAACTTTTTATAGGGATGGCTTCGAACTTTGGAAAATTCGGGGAATGTTTCCAAATTCGGAGGCTTCAACTATGGTCTCATGCCATAATTGGTGTATACATGCATGGAGAATTAAAAGTATGCGAGAGAGTAAATAAATTATAAAAAATAAAATACTTGATGAAATTAAATGATTTCTTTTCCACATTATTCTCCTGTTGTTCGAAGCGAGAGGGGTATTTTATTTTATTTTTCTGATTTTTCTACACAGAGATATGAATTTTTGAAGTTTAGGGAATTAAATAAATAGAAAAATACCCTAATTTTCTATTTATCCACGCGGCGCCAGCTCATCCTCGGCATCTCCGAAACGTCGCATGTCGCGCTCCCATTCGACGTCGCCATCCTTCAGGTCGAGCGGCCGGGCCGCGGTTCTTGTACCATCTCTGATCAGACGCCATCGCGGGCGCAGGTGGAGTCGGCGCGTGTATTGAATGAGCCGGCATCCGTTCATCGTCCTGGCGTCCTCACCGAGAGCCGTCCACACTAAATCCCTAAGATCTCACTCGATACTCAATGAATTTTCATGTTCTTATGCTCTATGGATTCGTCTTGAAGAGCCGAACACATCTATACGGTTATCATGCATTGAAATTAAAGCATTCGAAATCGAGAAGTCTCCGAAGCTCGGGATGAAGAATTAGTTCATACCTTTGCTCGGAAAGTGTGGCTTCAATGCGAGAGTTGTTGCTGCCGATTGGATCCCGGCAAGCTCCGGAGGATGAAGTCTCCTGGTCGTGAATTGTCTAGATGTGATTTCGACCAAGCGATTACAAAGCTTGGAGAGGTAGACAAGCTGGGTGGCTTTGGAGATGGGGCTTTCTTGGTGGACACCTTCCCTTGGTACGAGTGAAGGTGTAGAACCAATCAATTTGGGGATTGATTGGCTCTTTATTGGAGAAGTGTCCTGGTTTTGGGTGGAATTTCAACTCTGAAATTGAGCTCAGAAGAAATGGCAAGGGGATCTCCTTGGGGATCAAGTGCTCTGTGTATGGGGAGGGTACGGAACAATTTGGTAGAGTTTCCTTAGGTTTTTAGCCCCTCTCTGGCCGAGAGGGGTGGTGTTTAAATAGGAGAGGGTGGAGGGCCTTCCGGGGAGAGTTAGGGCTTGGGATCAGCTTCTCTTGGCAAGAGAAGAACAGCTCAATGACGCTGAGGGATGGGGCGGCTTAGCGAGGTGAGAATTCCAATTTGTGCTCACATGTGAGCTCTCGGCCATGGTGTTTTCCGGCTTTGGTGAGTGGCCGGCCGGAACGTGGTCACCATCTGTTCGGGTGGGTCGGGGCGGGGTTTGGTGCATTGATTGAGGTTTGACATGTGTAAAGTGGTTGAATCAAAGTAGAAAGGGGAAGGGGTCATTTTGGCTCATTTTGGTCGAAGCCCATGCAAATGGGTTGGGTGCACTGCTTCCCATGGCTAGCTTGAAGAATTTGAAGATAAAGTGGTTTAGGTCGGCTTAATTAGTGGGAAAGGGTCACCATCCAAGTACAATTAAGCTTAAGCATGGTTTAGTGGAGTCATGGAAGTGGCTAAATCACCCTTAAGGGAATCATTAAAGGACTCCTCCTTTTGCCAAAAATGACATGGTCGTAGTAGCAAAGTGGGCACAGCCATGGCTTGCATATGGCTTGTGCATGGCTTCATGGCTCCATTTGGCTTGGGAAAAGGTTGGGTCGGTTTCATAAACATGGGTTTTAAGAATTTTGGATATTTTGGTGAAAATTTGCATGAAGCTTGATTTGGAATGGTTTAATTGATGATTTTGAAACTTAGGGGTGATTTTGATTAAATGGATGATGAGGGAAAGTGCGTGGGCTTTGGATGGATTTGGGCTTTGGAATGTGGTGAAGTGGGCTTTTAGGGAAGTTTTAAGGGGAATGGGCCTTTTGATTTTAGGATGGGCATTTGGGTGAAGATTTTATGAAGGACTTTGTCAAATAAATGTCATAGTGGTTTAGGGATGTTATGGAAGGCTTGGAGTCAATTTGGTGTGATTTGGAGTTGAATTGATTTGAATTTGGGTTTATTTAGTAAGTGGGCCTATATGGGTCAAAGTGGGCCAAGTTGGGCCAATGTTGGGCTAGGGTTGAAATTGATGTAAAATAAATGTTGAGAAATGTTTATGGGAGTGTTTCAAAGAGGTTTTGACTTTGGTTGGGCTTTGATTTTGGGGTTTGGGCTCATTTGGGTTAGGTTTGGGTTTAGGTCGAAAATGGGCCTTTTAGCTTTGGAGTTGAATTTGAGTGGGATTTGGGTCTAAATTTTGGGCAAATCATGTTAGTTTTTGTTTTTGGGAATTTTAAGGAAAATTTAGAAAAGATTTGGGGTTAATTGGAGTTGAATTGGGTGAGTTTGGGTAAGGTTTGGGTCATGGGTCCAAATTGGGCTTTAAGGCGAAAGTGAGATTGGATCCAAATATCAATCAAATTGGACTTGGATTTGGCCTAGATTGGTGTTGAGAATGTTTAATTGAAGTTTTAGAATTGAATTGGGCCAGAATTTGGTTCAATTGGGTAGGTTTGGTTTGACATTGGGTTCACTTTGGGTTAAAATGGGTGAGTGGGGGTTTTGACAAAAGTAGGTAAATTGACAAAAATTGGCCCATGGTGTAGTTGGACAAACTGAAATTGGGAATATTTGGGATTTTCTGGAATTTTCTGGGAATTTTCTGAATTTTTGGATTTTGGGTCGAAGGGGTATTTTGGGTATTTGGAGGGTATTGGGAGGTTTTCTTGGAATTTTTGGTATTTTTGGTATGGATGATCAATTTAAGTGATGTGGAAATGTTTGGGAATGATTTTGGATAATTTTGGATAATTTGGAAATTTTTAGAGAGTTTTGGGTAGTTTTAAGGGTTTTTTGGTATGTTTAGCGGGTGTAGGGTCCGGGGGTCAAAAATTGAAAATTTGGGAAATTGAAGGTGGGTGGATGTAAGTGGAAAGAAGTCATTTTGGACTACATTCATGAAGCCATATCAAGCCCATATGAGCCATGAAGGGACCCATTTGAGGCATTCTTATGTTGTTTCTAACCCTCTTGCTTGAGGGCTTAGGGGTTAAGGACCATCCATGTGAATCACCTACATGAGTCGGGGAGGTCAAGTTAGGTATGGGAGGTGTAGTTTTGGGGAGTGTGTGGAAGTGTAGTGTGTGGGTGTAGTGTATAAGTGTAGTGTGTGTAAGTCGGCCCCTTCACCGGACCGGGCCACCCGGGGGCGGTCTAAGACGAGTTCTATAGGAACTCATCCTTTAAACTTCCACATTTGATTTCAACCCTCTTAGGTGATTAGGGGTCTACAGTCAAGTTTGTGGAGTTTGCAGGGAGTTAAGAAGTGGTTTGAATTTCTAAAAGGTGGGTCCCAATTCTAGTCCTCTAAGGCAGGTCGAAGAGGAAAGCCTAAGGCCAGATCTAGCTTAAGAGAAGAAGAAAGTATATCCAATGAGGTTAACAAGACTAAGTAGATTAAGGCCCCTAATTATCTGGGATGATGGAGCCAATGATACCTTGACCGGGTTATCTAAAATCTAACCAAATAAAAAAAAGATTTAAGAAATAAAATTGACCTTATTTCTTTTAAATCTGACATTCATTTCTCTTGCAGGTTTAAGACAAATTCTGCGTTAGAATTACTTTACATGTTATTAAGGCATGCTAACTCTGTTTTGTAGGATGACATTCTGAAGACAAGACATACGACAATAAAACAAAATTAAAGCAACACTAAAACAGATGACAAAACAAAACAAAATAAAATATAAGTGACATAATATTAAAAAATAATAAAACCAAAACAAAACAAAACTTAAAATTTTAGGATAGCCGCAAAACCTAAACTTTTAGGATAGTCATCAATAAAATATTAAACTACAAGACAAAAATCCAACAAAATGATAGACAGCAAAACAAAAAAATGAAATTGACATTACAAATGACATTGACAAAAATCAAACTCTTAGGGTAGTATTACATATTACCCCTAGGATTGAACGTTGATGTTTTCCTTGTTCTTGAAAATTGGCTGAAGACAAGTGCTAACATTAATCGGAAGTTTTCTTAGACAATTTTAATTGTCTAAGATGTAATTAACTATAGAAGCTTGCTCTTATAGGAGATTTAAGAACTAAGGATATTTATCACACCTATAAATCTCTATACATCAAAATCTTACATATGATCCTCCTTATATAAATTTTCTAGAATAAGGCATTCTAGAATCTCCTTTTCTGAGGATTATCACTGACATTTTTGTTCTCTTGTTTTCTATTTTATCAGCCCTTCTTTTTTCTTTAAATCTCTTATCCTCTACATGATATGAAGAAATAAGATCTATTTAAGACTAGGGCGATATGATAGATAAACGAGTGGCGACACTCCGAAACATGACATCGACATCGGCAAAGAAAATCTCGACTACACTTCGAATGTCACCACCCATTTGAAGAAAAAATATTTTGCGAGAGTATGAATATGTGTATTTTAGAGATGGAAGGTTTTTAGGACCTTATCAATACCCAAACACTCGGAAATAGCTATGATGTGATTGTGTGGTGTAGAATATTTGGAAGTTGGTGCGAGAACACTTCATGCACTGTAGGTAGTGACATTGCTTAACTATATCCATGCGATCTATCATCATTGGCGGCCAATAATATTCAAGTCTTTTGATTTTCAATTTCATCTTAAATTTTGATTGGTGAGCTCCACATAATCCGGCATGCACTTATTTGATGATATTACGTATACGCTTTGCTTAAACATGTCAACCACATACGATCGAATGATCTTCTATAGAAGACGTTGTTGATTAAGGCATATGGCATTGCCGTTTAAATACGATGCGTTCTTAATTTTCTTCTAGCGATTTTCACATTTGTAAGTATTCTACTTTACAGTTAGCATAATCTTCGACATCCTTCTACTTTGTAGTTTTATTTATTTTTTACCAAATTTGTGTAGAGTGTTGAGGTTGATACGCGATAGCACATGACATCCTTGTATGGTGTACGTGGAATCTTCTTGTGGACATTCAAATTCATTAGCAAGCTTAGCTAAAGTGTCGGCATGAGCATTATCCATACGAGAGAATCATATAGAACATTACACTTGAAATACGTGCAGCAACTTCATCATATATACGTGATATTCTTATATAGATTTTAGAACTTTGTATTGTGCGGCCACTTGCTAAATGAGAAGTTGTGAGTCACTTTAGATGGCGATATTGTTATTTCCATTGATATTGCCAACTCTAGTCATGTTATTAGTGCTTCATATTCTACTTCATTGCGCAACTGATACGTCGAGGTGGTAGGAGATTCTTATCATTCCCTTTTTAATCTAGTGTATCGAGGATTAACCCTATTCCTACTTTTAGGTATCATTGTTTGTAATCCTTTATCCTTTCTTAGGCTGACCCTTTGAAATTACATCTCTCAATGGTGACATTGGGATCTTATTTGAATTATTTACTCGTACGTGTCCTTCGTTGGGGACTGGCAGTGATGTGTGCGATGCAAAGAATGTACGAAGTCTGCCTTTGATAGCGTTGGGGAACAAAACGTTATATAAATTACAATAAAATCATCGATCATCTTGTTAAATATCGGAAAAGTGTTGGTAGGGTCATGAATGTACGATGGATTAACTTTCAAAATCAGGATGACCTTGTGAGACTACATGTAATCTACAGCTTTGCAGACGAAACGGAGAGCAAAGTTTGGACAATGTTTCTTGATAGGAGGACACTTTACCTTCTCCGAGTATTGACATCGACTCGAAGTACTAGTAAGGCTCAGAAGGGATTTCTCTAAGGTTGCGGTATGAAGTTTCGATGGTCTACCCGGGGAGAGGGGCGCAAAACGAGGCGGTGTCGTTAGGTATCATTTGATATCTTTGAAAGTTCATTGACACGGCTCTCTCCAAATGAATTTGACATCCTTTTGAAGAAAATTTGAAAGGGTTGACACCTTCTGACATATTATATATAGGGTATGAAAGGTATGCTAATTTACCCACGAAGAGAGCGTAATTTCTTCAAGGCTACGGAACGAGACATTTCTAAGATAGCTTTAATCTTCTATAGTTCGATTTCAATTCTTTGATGACGGACGGAGAGAATCCTAAAAATTTCTTGGAGGTAACATTAAAGGGAGCACATTAAAGGATTCTTCTTGAGATTATATTGTAGTAATTTGTTCAAATACAATTCTCGAACTTCCTCTAGAGATGGTTTTCTAGCACTTTGCTCTTGATGACGAGTGTTCTAAGAATTGCACTTGGTTATCAATAAGGTCATCAATGATCTTTATCGTTGCTCTTGGTAAGTTTCTGGAGCATTCTTCGGACGAAGGGCATCACGATGTATCGGTAGATCCCGAGTTGGTGTTACGAATTCTATAAATGCCGTATCTTTTGGAACCATCGTGATTTGGTTGTAACATAAACATCCATCCATGAACGAAAAATAATGTGCATCAATGCAATGTACACCATTAACTGGTATAGGAAATGGAAACTCATCCTTTAGACATGCCTTGTTTAAATCACGAAGTCGACACAACGCCATTATCATCCCATTCTTCTTCTTCTTGGCACCACGTTAGCTAACCATGGGGTATTGTTCTTCTTGTACAAGTTTAGCATCTATAATTTTTTTTTACTTCGGTTGTGACTTCGTGTTCTATATCGAGGCACATTCTTTAGGAAAGCTTATTTCCACTTTGGTGTCATAATCGATCCCTCTGAATTGGTGACACGCAACTTCGAACACAACCTGGCATTTCGTCATAACTCTAAGAGAAACAATTCTTGAATTTAATAGTATCTTAATGAAATTTATAGATTCTTCTTCATTGAGTAGAGAACTTATGAAAGTAGGTCGGGGCTGCTCTTCGGTCTCGAGATTGATTTCCTTTAGTTCGTCGGCAGTTGACAACCTCTTACTCAAATTATGGTGGAGCATTGCTTATCACCTTATCTCACAATCATCTTCGACATTTGAAGTATTGTACTTGAGCGGCAATGTCTTCCTTTACAAATCAAATTCATCTACGGTAGGTCTATCGTACCAAATTGAACTCTCTTTTTCATTTGAGAGTTCATCCTTTAGAATTCCATAATTTTGAAAAATATTGTAACTTATTCATTGTCATTTGCTTTGTTACGTAACCTTGTTGAATTAACTTTTCTGCCAAGAAGGAGAAAACTAACCAAATGGTAATTAGGTAATTCATAGAATCATCCTCTTC
Organism: Papilionanthe hookeriana x Papilionanthe teres; assembly: GCA_022702705.1. Classification (NCBI taxonomy): domain Eukaryota; kingdom Viridiplantae; phylum Streptophyta; class Magnoliopsida; order Asparagales; family Orchidaceae; genus Papilionanthe; species Papilionanthe hookeriana x Papilionanthe teres. The sequence continues at coordinate 116,958,899 of CM040431.1, forward strand.
AAGATTTATACGAATTTCGGAAGTAGATGGAGAAGCGTAAGAAGAACTTGATTATCTTGAAATCACCGCTCTGAACTTCCTTGCCTACATACTCTTAATGTAGAGGTGGATCGAGTTAGGATCATGGATTGAATGTAATGGTTAATCCAATCGTATATCGGCTTCATACTATCAAAAAATCTTGTGAGTTCTCCTCGCCGCATCCACGACCTCGATCTGTTGCGTGAGCTAAAGAACCTCCACCACTTCGTTGTGCTAGAGTGAGGGGAGATCATTGAAGCGAGCTTGTGGTCCCTTTCTTGTGATCTATTGAATTTTTTGTCTTATTTGGCACGGATTTTCTTGAAAATACTATTTTCTTCGGTGGAGTGACCACAAATTTTATATTATGATATTTTAATTTAATTACCATGGCTTGAAAACTTGATCCCGCTATATTATATGTATAGAATTGTAATTATTTATGTTGTGGATGCTACGCAAGTATGCTTATAGTATCAAGTAATACAGGGCCCCATAAGTGGGTCCTGGTTATCGATCCCACGGGGAAGAGAAAATAAAATAACAACTAATTTTAAAATAATAATAATAATAATAATAATAATAATATTTAGTATACGAAAATTTGGAATTCTAAATTTCGAAGTAGCAATAAAGTAAACTAAGTATTCTAATCGAGGTAACTTAACTAAGTAGAAAATTAATATGTATTGAAAGTGCGGGAAATTAAACTAATTGCTAAATAAGTCAACTGTGGAAAAAGTATCTTTCCCCTTGTTTAGAAATTTAAGTGATGGATGAATTTAAATAGATAATTTTAAGGTATTGTGACAAATAAGAGCATTCTGTTCTTTACCCTTTAGTCAGGGTGTAAAGAATATTGACTAATCTATGTTTGATTCACTGAATACGCGGCTAGAATTTGGGAGGATACCGAGCGCCACTTCGGAAGCTCCCCGTTCCCCTCGCCTGAGGGGGGCTAACATCTACACTTCGGCTCTCGAAAACGATAGGAGTGATTGAATATTTTAATCTGTCACACTAAAATGCTCAAATTCTACGCCCGGTGATATTATTTCCACATTGTTGCACCTTCCTTCCAAGGCTTTTGAATTCCCCGAATATCGAGATGTAATTTTTACTATAGTTGATAATCGACACATTTTAACAATTGAATGGCCGGTTTGAAAGTAAATTAAGAAGTTTTAAGTAAAAATTATCACAATTTATTAATATATAAAGTACTTATTTTTAGTTCATCAAAGTCACTTAATTTCATAATAGGGAGAAAGACTAATAAACTACTCGGGAATGCCGCAGAATTACTTTAAGCATGGATTTCGTTAAAGTTAAAACGATAAATACAAATCTTATCTCGGTTATCCCAAACGGACTCCTCGCGGTTCCTTTGACTCTTCTTTCCGGTCTGTGAGACTCACTATAAACTCACTAACTCACTAAATACTCACTAAAGACTCAAAATAACTCACTTATAACACTCGGGGGACTCTCTAAGACACACACTAAGATACAAAGCCCGCACCTTTAAAGACTTAATTTCGGCCTCATATGAAGGTGAAGCCCAACGAAGGACCAAGAGGTGTGTAAGCATCCCTTCAAAAAGTGTCCGGGTTCAATGTATCGGAGCCATTTGAACTAGCTCGCCGTCGGCGTAACTACCTCGGTATCGGCGAGGCTTCTTCGAAAGATCTTGAGCCGCGCTGGCTCGGCGGCGGCGAGACGATTTATAATTCCTTCGAAATGTCTCCTCGTAGCTTCGCTTGAGTCGGCGGAAGCTCGATCTCGCCGTCGGCAACTCGGCATAAATTTCTTTATTTTCTTCCTTTTTGCTCCAAATTCGCTCCTTTTTATGATTTTTGCTTTATCACTAAATTCTCCATTCTACTTGATAAAATAAAGAAAATACATTTCTTTAAAGTGAAATTTCATCAAAAATTGGTATGAATTTCTTAATAAAATTTTTAGCGATCAAAATTCCCCAAACTTACTTATTACTTGTCCTCAAGTAATTTTAGTACTACATTAAAATAATGAGTTTTATAATAAGATTTTTAAATTTAAATAACTATGAATTAGATTAATTAATATCATAATAAAGTTAAATAAAAAAATAATTCATGTAATTTAATTAATCTTATAGAAATAAATTATTTAGTTATCGAGTCTAGATTTCTAGCTTACTATTCATTTTCGGGAATGACTATATTTAAAAGAATAACTACTTAAGATATTCATATGACTAGAAATTCAAGAAAATATCTTATTAGGTAAAATTCTAATCCATAAACATAAGTTTGAAAATATCTAACTTTTTCCCTTTAAGGTTAATTAAAATGAAGCGATTTTGATAAGACATCTCCTCAGGCTTCTCATTTTTCTTTTTTCTTTTTCTTTTTCTTTTTCTTTTTCTTTTTTTCTTTTCTTTTTTTTTAATGAGGATTCTTGTATGCGGGAGGCTTTGTTCTTAATTTTTGAACTTCATTTTCATCTTCTAAATTTGAAACTTAGAAATATTTCTTAGCTTATATATACTTCATAGTTTTTACTTCATTGATTTTCAATCTTTCTTTTTCACTTGAATACTTAAAATTTTAATTTTAGAATATAGTTTTCCTTACTAAAAATAGTTTACTACATTCTTAATCCCTTTAACCAAATATTTTGATACATTTAATCAATTAAAGCACTAGAAATATTTCATTTAACCTTTTATAATAATTAAATAAAATAATTCATATTAATTAAATTGAAAAAAATTTGCTATAAAAATCATTTTATAATAATTTGAAAAATAGAAATTAAGAACAAGTTAATAACTAAATTTGTATTTTACTCCCCCCAAAACTTAAATTTTTATATCTAATCTAAATAATGAAAAAGGGAAAGTAAATAAATCATACCTTTGAAGTTTAGGTATTTCTTTTTCTTTGAAATTTTTCGAGGGCTTTTTCATTTTTCATTGAACACATGCTTGTTAGTATTCTCCATATATATATAACGGTTTAAAAGAAAATGCAGGGATAAAATCTAAGATAAGTATTAAACACAACAATTAAAATAACTCTACACTACACATATGAATTACTATATATTAAAAACAATTGAACTAACAGATTAACAATTTTAAAAACTTAAAACAATACAAAATAAAATAAAAACATACTAAAAGAAAACTATCATCCTATTTAACATAAAAACAAATGCAATTAACTAACACAAAAACAAAAACTAACTACTATAACAATTCAAGCAAATTAATCTAACTAACATCAATGTCTTTCAAAATATAGAAATCTTGAATATTAAAAACATATAAAGTCCTCGAAAATAACTTACATCAAACAAATAAAACAAATAAAGTCATAATCTTGACTTAAAAGTCCCAAACTATATCATCCCTCATGATGTGGTGAGAAGGCGGCGAGGATGATCTTGAGTATACACAGGGCATTGGAAAGACAACATCTAAATCTCCACTCCTATATGACGTTCGGCTTCATAGTATGCAATTTCGTATTCGAATGTATTGGAAGTGTCCTTATCATAATCATGTCTCCTCTCCGGATTATCCAATCCTTTGATCTAAAATGATCAAATCTTCTCCCCATTGTTTCTCCAAACTACTCGAAAACTCCTCTTTATGCGAGGTGATTCATTCATCGGATCTTGTAGGGTAGGTGTGGTAGGCTCGGGTGGTTCATAGCAAGTAGAGGGTATATCTCGCAATGAAGATGGCTCCTTCTCCTCCCCGATCTCCACCCTTCATGATTCATACTTCTTAATGTTGGCGAGTTGTGAGTGGTTTCATAGGTTCCACCCATTCTTCATCTCTCGCCTCAACTCCGGAGGTTGGCGAGGTGCAAAAATTAATCCGGGGTGTCCCCGATCCGGCTCCACTCTCATTTCGAGGGTGGCCGGGATGTTTTGATAAATAACTCTCCCGATGTTGATGCTTACCGGTGACCCGAATGCGAAATTCCAGGTACTTTCCATCTCGTGCTACCTCACTATGGTGATATGTGGGTAACGAGTAGAATAAATAAAGTAATGCCAGGCTTTGGGCCATTTAATTTAGAAAGAGGAAAATTCACTCTTTCTGTTTGCTTAATTTTCCAAACTCGGTCCCATCGGTGAGAAAGTTAATGACTTCCTCAGTGGTCCTTCCATCGTTCAAAAGTTTCATACTCGCTAAAGTGTAGTGTGAACTACATAGAACGCGTTAATTGCGGCAGTGAAATCTGAAAAATCCTCGTACCTTTGCGGGTGCATCTTCGGCGGCGGTCAAATTGGCATAAAATTCTTTAACCACTTCTACGGTTACTCTATATTGAAGCGTAACGAAATTCTCCCAACCTCGTTCCTTAATAATCCGCTCACTTCTCCTCCGGATTTTTGAATACCGTCCATGATACACTTTCTTCCTTGTATGTTTTCAAAATATTTGCTTTGTGCTCGTGCATTGATGAATCGATTTTCGTCAAATTCTACTCGACGTTTTTGTCGTGGAGCCATACGATCGATCTGTGAAAATCGTGAAAATTTTCACTAAACTTAAAAATAATACTAAGAAGGCTTCCTACAACATTTATAAGTAATTTAAATCAAATTCCATGGATTTCCACCGAATATTTCTTTCACATTTTGATTTTTCCAAAAATTTGCAATGTGGTGAAAATATATGGTGAAAATCAAAAAATTTTTGCATAGGAGTGAAGCTCTTACCAAGGGAAGATGAAATCCGGTGTCAAAAAGTGTTGAAATCTCTTCAAATCCAAGATCTCTCAAGCCACTAAGTCGGTTTTGCGAAAATGAGAGGTTGGGGATGATGAATAATGTTTTTGACCGGTCAAAATATATGTTTTTTTCCGACCTCGCTGTCAGCGAGCTAATATTTTTCGGAACCAAAAACTCTCGGGAAAAATCCCCTGTCGGCGAGAAATTCTTCGCTGTTAGCGAAATCGATCTCGCTGTCGGTGTGATTTTTCTCTCCGTCGGCGAGATTCCAAAAAATTTTAAATTTCTGAAATTCGTCACTCATTTTCATCCTTGATTTGTCTTATATTATATTTCCGATCACATCATCTATTAATTTAATATGAAGATTAGCTACTTATACACAAACAAATTCACACAACACAACAAATTAACTTTAATATTGAAATCCATGAGATGTACAAACTAACATAATTTTAAACTCTATAATCAAACTTCGAACTTCAATCCTTACTACTAATCGACGCATCGCAAACCAATCCACGACACACTTAAATGCTGATACAAAACTATGACGCATATCTCGATTAAGTTTGAGATATTCAAATCATCACTCCACACATAATAAAATCTAAATCAAATCAAATAGCATAAATACAAACATACTATGGAAATCTTTAATACTACTCTTCAAGGTCAGAATCTTCATCCTCTTTGATATTTCCGATATGACGATGATGCACAAATAAGTTATAGAAAGGCCTGAAGGGAAACTCTGAAGCAGATTCTTTAGTGATCCAACCCTTCTGTCTCAGTAAATGAAGAAAGCTAGCTTCCAGATGTCCAGAATGATCAAAGCGTTCTTTCATCCTCTAGTCAATGTGATCAAATAAATCAAACATATTGTCATTTAAATCTCTCACATTCTGCAGTTCTTTCTCCATTCCCTTAATTTTCTTCATAAGTAACTCCGTTTTATCTGAAATAGGCCTTGCTATAGGATTATTCTGTGAAGCTCTATCAGAGATAAATGTAATGTCTTCATTATTGTCCAAAGTAGGAAACATATCTGTAGGATCAAGCGGCTTACAAGGTAACAAAACCTTTTCCCAAGCTTCATAAGAAACCTGGTATTGACTGTATAATGCAAAAATAGTAGATGGGTGTCCTAGTCCGTGAACTGACCCATGCACAATTAAACCAATACGAGACTTAACAATTATTGATCCAACATCGATAGGCGATCCAATTTGAATGCAATAATTCAATATAGCGCATTCCTTCGAAACCTTGTTTACCCTCATAGTAGGTAACAATTTAGATGTGATGAAAAAGTGCCAGTGCTTCGAGAAAGGACTCAAAAGTGATGCAGAGAAACTAACATACCCATCTTCACGCATTTCCCAATCTTCCGGTTCATTAGTCAGATATCGAAATATCTCATTCATATTATATCGAGAAGGCACAAAATTTGAATAGTGACATACCGGGCTGTTTTCTATAGAGAATAATTCATTTACTCTTGATGGAGTAAACGTCACCCATCTTCCTCGGACGTAGACATTCCCATTGTTGATCGCATGTAAGTTAGAGTAGAACTCTTTCACGACTTGAATAACAACAGCAGACGTAGTGTAACAAAATACCTCCCAGTGCCGCTGTGCGATCATTTCTTCTATCTTAGTAGTGGAATTCTCTAATCCTCGATTGACAAATCCCTATTCGTTGATAACTCTTTTCTTTACCAAAACCTTGTTGAAGATCCGCTGCGCTTCCACACTCACAAATTTCCTCCGGTTAAACACTCCAGATTTAGAGGAATCTAAGAATTTGGAGGCCATTATGGTGAATGGAATGAATTCTAGTGAAGAAGGAAGACTTAGAATGATTTAAGAATGGGTTTTCACAAAAGAATTGGTGTTGAAACCGTCCAAATCGGCATTCAAAGTATAAATAACTCATCTTTATAACTTCCTCGCTGTCGGCGAGAAGTTTCTCGCCGTCGGCGACTCAGTTATGAAAACTGCCTTTCAGGTTCTCGCTGTCGGCGGGACGTTTCTCGCTGTAGGTGAGCTCGATAAATAAACTGATATTAATTTAGGCGCGAACCTCGCTGTCGGCGAGTATCGACCTCGACGTCAGCGAGATTCAAAAATAATGTCCAATTTCGCTCTAAATCGAATAATTACTTTTCTCATCATAATGGTTCGAATATGTGATGATTCTTAATAATAATTGAGTAGTAAAGTTTCATTAATATAGACTAACTATTAAGATACAATAAAAATAGATAACTAATATGGGTTACCTCCCATAAAGCGCTTGGTTTAACGTCGTCAGCCTGACCTAATTTCAATTATTAATCAGGTCGACTAAGCATTAAAACCTCTTTATAGTTAGGTCTTATACCTTCGAAATATGGTTTTAATCTATGTCCATTAACTTTAAATTTTTGTCCGGTTTTTGGATCTTCGATTTCTATAGTTCAGTATGAAAATATTTGAGTTATGGTGAAAGGTCCTAACCATCGAGACTTGATTTTCCGAGGAAATAATTTCAATCTAGTATTATATAGCAAAACTTCTCGTCCTGGTTCAAAATTTCTCCGATTAATCTTCCGATCATGCCATAATTTCATCTTTTCTTTATAAATCTGATCATTATCATATGATTCATTTCTTAATTCTTCCAATTCATTTAATTGCAGCAATCTTTTCTCACCAACTTCCTTCATATTATAATTAAATTCTTTAATCGCCCAATATGCTTTATGTTCTAATTCAACTGGTAAGTGGCATGTTTTTCCATATATAAGCCTGTAAGGAGTCATTCCAATCGGAGTTTTATAAGCAGTCCTATAAGCCCATAATGCAGTGTCTAGTCTTATAGACCAGTCTGATCTATTAGGATTTACAGACTTTTCTAAAATACGCTTAATCTCAGGATTAGATACTTCAGCTAATCCGCTGAGTACTGCGGATGATAAGCGGTGGATATCTTATGAGTAATATTGTATTTTTCTACTAGTTTGTGAATGTATTTATTTCTAAAATGAGTTCCTCCATCGGTGATAATCACTCTCGGCATTCCAAATCTAGTAAAAATATTTTTCATAGAAATTTTGAAACACTCTTAGCATCACACCTAGGTAAAGCTTGTACCTCGATCCATTTGGAAACATAATCAACAGCTACTAATATATATGAGTTTCCAAACGAAGGAATAAAAAGTCCCATAAAATCTAATCCCCAAACATCAAAAATTTCAACTTCTAATATAAAATTTAGAGGCATTTCGTTTCTTCTAGATATATTTCCTACTCTTTGGCATTTATCGCAAGTTTTAATATATCCGTATACATCTCTAAATAGAGTAGGCCGGTAAGATCCAGATTGTAGAATCTTATAAGCGAGTTTTATTGGTCCCAAAATGTCCTCCAAAATCAGAATCATGACATTTTTGAATAATTGGTTCAGTTTCTTCATAAGGTACACATCTTCTAATAATTAAATCCTTACATTGCTTATATAAATATGGTTCATCCCAAAAATAGGTTTTCGTATCATGGATGAATTTTTTCTATCGTTGCAAAGTTAGCATAGGTGGTAAAATATTACTAACTATATAGTTTACTATATCAACATACAATGGTATTTTCCACTCATTGATATTATATAGTTGTTCATCAGGAAAACTGTCTATAATTTCATTTTCAATATCAGATAATTGATGATTTTCTAATCTTGATAAATGATCTGCAATTTGATTATCGAGTTCCTTTCTTATTAACGATCTCAAAATCGAATTCTTGCATTAATAGCATCCATCTAATTAATCTTCGTTTGGAATCTTTCTTTTGCATTAAATATTTTATAGCAGAATGATCAGTATGCACGATACATTTTGTTCCAATCAGATAAGGTCTAAATTAATTAAAACCATATACTACCGCTAATAATTCTCTTTACGTAGCTGTATAATTTATTTCGGCATCATTAAGAGTTTTACTAGCATAGTATATAACTTTAAAAATCTTTTCATATCTTTGCCCAAGAACTGCTCCTACAGCATAATCACTAGCATCACACATAATTTCAAATGGTTTCTCCCAGTTAGGTGAAACTATTATAAGTGTTGTAATTAATTTTTCTTTCAAGAGTTCAAAATCATTCAGGTATTCGATTGTAAATTCAAATTTCTTGTCCTTTTCGAGAAGTTGGCATAGAGGTTTAGTAATTTTTGAAAAATCTTTTATATAGCGTACGTAGAATCCAGCATGTCCAAGAAAACTTCTTACCCCTTTTACCGTAGTTGGAAGTGGTAATTTAGCTATAACTTGAATTTTTGCAGTGTTCACTTCCATGCCTTTTTCGAAATTTTATGCCCTAATACAATGCCGCCCACAACCATAAATTGACATTTCTCCCAATTTAGAACTAAATTTGTTTTCTCACATACTTCTAATACTTTTTCAAGATGAGTTAAGCATGTGTCAAATGATGTTCCAAATACAGAGAAATCATCCATAAATACTTCTATTCCATTGTCAATTAACTTACTAAATATAGACATCATACATCTCTGGAAAGTTCCATAAGGACTAGTAAATGTAGTTTTATCTTGATCCTCAGGAGCAATTTGTATTTGATGATAACCGGTGTATCCATCTAGAAAACAAAAATACTTATGTCCGACTAATCTATCTAACATCCGAGTCTAGAAATGGTGAAGGGAAGTGATCTTTCCTGGTGGCGATATTTAATTTCCTATAATCAATACATATATGCCAACCGAGTAACTTGTCTTATAGGAATAAGATCATTTTTTTCATTGGCGATGACGGTCACTCCTCCCTTCTTAGGAACACGGTGAATTGGGCTTACCGAAGCATCGTCGGAAATAGGATATATAATACCATTATCTAACCATTTTAAAATTTCTTTCTTAACTACTTCTTTCATTATCGGGTTTAATCTCCTTTGGGGATCTGCTTTAGGTTTATGTTCATCATCTAAAATAATTCTATGCATACGGATTGAACGACTAATTCCTTTAATATCTGCTAAAGTCCGACCAAAAGTTTTCTTATATTTTTTTAAAGTTTCTAAAAGTTTTTGTTCTTGAGATTCATTTAATGCGGATGAAATAATAACTGGTAAAGTTGAAGAATTACCTAAATAAGCATATTTCAAATGATCGGGTAATATTTTTAGCTCAAGTTCAGGAGGTTTAATAATTGATGGAACTATATTCTTGTCAGTGTTTTCAGTAATATCCAAAAATTCAAATCTTTCCTGAATATAATCTAGTTCTTCATTATTATCTTCAATTAATTCAGTATTTTCTTTTTCTAATTTATCTTTGTAATATTCCTTAAAATGTTCTTGTTGTAAATGTTCAAGTATTTCCATCCGAAAACATTCATCATCTTTTTCTAGCGCAGGATATTTCATTGATTTTGCAATATTAAAGGTAACTTTTTGGTCATTTACTCTCATAGTTAATTCTCCTTTCTGAGCATCAATCATAGCTTCTCTAGTAGCTAAAAATGGTCATCCTAAAATGATAGGAATTTCTTTATCTTCCTCCATATCTAAAACAATAAAATCTACTGGGAAGATAAATTTATCCACTTTAACTAACACATCTTCAATAACTCCCTTAGCATAGGTAATCAAACGATCAGCTAATTGAAGGGTTACTGAAGTAGGTGTAATTTTTTCTAATCCTAATCTCTTAAAAATCGATAGAGGCATTAGATTGATGCTTGCTCCTAACTCACACAAAGCTTTTCCATAAAATTTTTCTCCTATAGCGCGGGGTATAGTGAAACTACCGGGATCTTTTAATTTTTCGGAAGCTTCTTCGAATAATAACACTACACTCTTCACTAAGTGCGACTTGTTTCATTATCAGTGAATTTTCTTTTCTTATTTAGAATATCTTTCATAAATTTTACATAATTTGGCATCTAATCTAAAGCTTCGATAAAAGGTATATTGATTGTTAATTTCTTTAATATTTCAAGGAATTTAGCAAATTGTTTATCTTGCTTATGTTGAGCTAGTCGTTGAGGAAATGGTGGTGGAGGTTTTTCAACAGAAATTTTCATAGGTATTAAAGGATGTTCTATGTTTGAATCTTGTTGAATTGTTTCCTTTTCAATTTCCACTTCCTCTTTTTGGCTTTCAAGTTCTTTTAGAAATTGAGGTTCTAATTCTTTTCCACTCCTTAGTTGTATTGCTTTAATTTGTTCTTTTCCTTGATCTTTAGGATTTATTTCCACATTACTAGGAAAAGTTCCAAGTATTCTATTATTTAGCGCAGTAGCAATATGTCCAAGTTGTGTTTCAATATTTTTAATAGATGCCCTTGAATTTGTAGTTGATTTCCTTGAATTTGTAGTTGGTTTCCTTGATTTTGTAATTGATGACCCATATTCAAAATTAATTCATCCATAGATAATTTCTTATCTTTGAATTGATGGTTATTGTTATTAAATCCGAGTGGGTAATTAGGTTTATAGTTTGGATTTTCTTGATTAGGTTGATTCATCCATTGTTGATTAGATGTGTTATTCCAATTAAAATTTGGATGAGTTTTCCAACCAGGATTATAATAGTTTGAATAAGGGTTATTAGTTCTATTGTTAATAGCATTTAAAGTTTCATAATTAGATTGAGATTCTATGATTTCTCCAGATGAGTTTTCTTCTAAAGTAGGAGAGTAGTTCATTCCAAAATGATCTAATTTCTTAGATATAGCAGCAATTTGAGAAGCTAACATAGATATTACATCATTTTCATAAATGCTGGCTATTTTTTTCGGATTTACTCTATCAATGAGGCCATTGGAAATTATTTGTTGTCATTTCTTCGATTAGTGCATAAGCTTCATCAAATGGTTTAGACATTAATGAACCTCCAGCGACGGCATCGATGATTGATCTTAAAGATCCTACTAATCCATTATAAAAGGTTTGAATAATCGACCAATGCGGTAGCGCATGATGTGGGCAATTCCTAAGAAGTTCCTTAAATCTCTACCAAGATTCATGTATTGATTCTCCATCTATCGACAAAAAGAAGTTATATCATTTCTAAACTTAGCGAGTTTTAGATGGTGGAAAATATTTGGATAGAAATTTTTGTGATAATTCTCCCCAAGTTTTAATAGATCCAAGTGCTAATGAATTCAACCACATTTTAGCCTTATCCCTTAATAAAAAGGAAAAAGTCTAAGTCTTATAGCATCGTCAGATACTCCTTGATATTTAAAAGTAGCACAAAGTTCTAGAAAACTAGCAAGATGTAAGTTAGGATCTTCAGTAGGTGAACCACTAAATTGATTGTTTTGTACCATTTGGATAATTGCATGTTTAGGTTCAAATGAATTAGCAGCTACATCAGGGTTTTGAATAGTTAAATGAATTTCATCTGATGTAGGGTTGGCATAATCTCTTAATGGTCTTTGTTGGTTCATATTTCGAATTTCAGGAATATTCTCCATTTGTGATAAATTTATACTTTGTTTCTTTTGTTTTGTAATTCTTTTAATTGTACGCTCTAATTCAGAATCGTAAGATATTAAGTTTTTGTTTCTAAATTTGTGCATACAATTTTAGAATAGATATTAAATTTATTTATTATGATTATTTTAAAATAGTCCGTTACTCTAGTAAATTTTTCTTACTTTCCCCGGCAACGGCTCCAAAAACTGGACCCACAATTTTATATTATGATATTTTTAATTTAATTGCAACGACGCCAAAAACTTGACCCTGCTATATTATATGTATAGAATTATAATTGTTTATGTTGTGGATGCTACGCAAGTATACGTATAGTATCAAGTAATACAGGGCTCTAGTGGAGTCCTGGTTATCGATCCCACAGGGAAAGAGAAAATTAAGTAACAGCTAATTTTAAAATAATAATAATAATTTTAAAATAGTATACAAAAATTTGGATTTCTAAATTTAAGCGTAATAAGTAAACTAAGTATTTTAATTAAGTAACTTAACTAAGTAGAAAATTAATACGTATGGAAAGTGCTGGAAATTAAACTAATTGCTAAATAAGTCTTAACTATTCAGAAAAAGTATCTTTCCCCTTGTTTAGAAATTTAAGTGATTGATGAATTTAAATAGATAATTTTAAGGTATTGTGACAAATAGGAGCATTCTCGTTCTTTACCCTTTGGTCAGGTGTAAAGAATATTGACTTATCCTATGTTTGATTGCCGAATCCGCGGCTAGAGTCGGGATGATACTGATCGCCACTATAGAGCTCCCACGTTCCCCTCGCCCGAGGGCTAACATCTACACTTCAGCTCTCGAACAATAGGACCAAATTGAATATTTTAGTTTGTCACACTAAAATGCTCGATTTTACGCCAGATGATATTATTTCCCTATTTATTTGCACCCTCCTTCCAAGGCTTTTGAATTCCCCGAATATCGGATGTAATTTTTACTATAGTTGATAATCAACACATTTTAACAAATCAAATGGCCGAGTTTGAAAGTAAATTAAGTTTTAAGTAAAAATTATCACAATTTATTAATATATAAAAGTACTTCTATTTTTAGTTCATCAAGTCACTTAATTTCATAACAGGGAGAAAGACTAATAAACTACTCAGAATGCATGGGAACTAAACTAAGCATGGATTTCATTTAAAGTTAAAAACAATAAATACAAATACTTATCTCGATTTATCCCCAAGCAGACTCCTCCCAGTTCCTTTGACTCTTTCTTCTAGTACAGCAAGACTCACTAAAAAACTCACTAACTCACTAAAGACTCCCTAAAGACTCAAATTAACACACTTATAACACTTAACACCCAATAATACCAATTAACACACAAAAACTGCACACTAAGACACACATATAGAAGCTGAATTTCGGCTTCTATATATAGAGGTGAGCAAAGGACCAAGAGGTGTGTAAGCATCTCTTCAAAAGGTGTCCAGGTTCAATGTATCTGCGCCATTTGAACTAGCTCGCCATCGGCGACGAACTAGCTCGCCGTCGTCGACGAACTACCTCGCTGTCGGCGAGGCTTCTAGAAGATCTTCAAACCGCGCTATCTCGTTGTAGGCAGGCTCGGGCTCGCTGTCAGTGAGACAGTTATAAATCCTTCAGAATTTTCTTCTCGTAACCTCGCCGTCGGCGGGCTCGATCTCGCCGTCGGCGACTCAGCACAAATTGCATTATTTTCTTCCTTTTTGCTCCAAATCCGCTCCTTTTTATGATTTTTGCTTTTATCACTTAAATTCTCCATTCCTGCAATAAAATAAAGAAAATACCCTTCTTTAAAGTGCAATTTCATCAAAAATAGGTATGAATTTCTTAATAAAATTTTCAGTGATCAAGGTCCCTCCCAAGTCCACACTGATGTTCAATCTACAAGCGCGTCGAAGCGCCCGAGAGTAGAAAAAAAGATAAAAGGTGTGGCATTCGTAAAAGAAACAATTGACGAACATCTGGAAAGCTGCAAAGCTAGGCCTGTTTCCTATATTGACAGCTCAATTGAAGAATGTAAAAAGATCCTTGATGCATATCCTAATGTTACGGCAGACACAGAGATCTATGTTAGTTATGCGAAGCTGCTACGAGACCCAACCATCAGGCATTTTTTTATAAAGTTAGACCCAAAATACCGACTGCCATATTTACGAACATACATGGATGCTTAATTGTCTCCATATATATTTACTTTAGTTGTGGCATTATTAGTACTGGTATTATAGATAATTGTATTATTTCATTATTTGTGTAGAACTCAATTTCTTCAATTACGAACTTTTTTTATTTTTAACAGTGTTCTATTCCTTAACGCTTCATACGTTCTTTTCTAAAGTTTCGGCTCATCTTGTTTGCAAAGTTCAATCTTGCCTTACTTTGTACAATTTGTAGTATGGATGGTGAACAAGTTAATCACGATGAGGAACAAGTTATCCATAATCGCAGAGTGGCATTAATCATTACGTTCTTGTACTATTACCATCTTACGTACGTTGTCAGAAACCCTTGCATGACATCCAAACATATTGGTGATAAATGGGTAGGTGAGTTATTCCAAGGTCACCCAACTCATTTTTTCAACATGTTTCGCATGTCGAAGGTTATTTTTTGTGACCTGCTTAATGAACTCCGGCAACACCATGGGTTGCATGGGTCAAAAAGAACCACACCAAGGGAAGTTTTAGCAATAACTTTGTATATCCTATCTCACAATGAATCTATTCAACACACAATGGAGAGATTCCAACATTCATCAGAAACCGTTAGCAGGTATTTTTCTATCAGTTTGAATGCACTAGTTAGTTTGTCGCGCAAGATAATAAAGCCCGATGATCCAACATTCGAGTCAGTTCCCCCATAGATTGCCAATGACCAAAGGTACATGTCGTTCTTCAATGTATGCATTTATCAATATCAAACATTAGGACTGTATTGGTGCAATTAATGGAACACATGTGGATGCATGTGTCTCCGGCACAGATAAGGAGGCATTCATAGGTCGATGTGGCTTCCCTACACAAAATGTCCTGGCAGTATGTGATTTCAAAATGTGTTTTACCTTTGTAATGGCCGGATGGGAAGGGAGTGCTCACGACAGTCGAGTATTCAGGTCTTCAACTAGAAACTGTAGTCACGTCTTCCCATATCCACCTCCAGGTAGTTATATGTGTTGATTTTTCGTTAGATATTTTCCAAAATATTCTAATAACAACAAATGAACGGGTAAGTATTATTTGGTATATGTCGGATATCCTTTACAAAGGGGATATCTGAAGCCTTATCTGGATACGAAGTATCATATACCTGATTTTGAGCGATCAAGCGGGGTGGCACGAGGCAAGAAAGAATTATTTAACAAGAGGCACTCATCTTTGCACAGCATGATCAAATGAGCTTTTGGGGTATGGAAAAAAGAAATGGGTGATATTGTGGGACATGCCGACCTATTCATTTCCAAAACAAGTACAGATAGTAGTGTCAACAATCACACTACACAACTTCATTCGACGACACCACTCCTGCTTGGATGAAGAATTTGCGGCCGTAGATTAAGATATGCATGATATCCCACCTGAAGCATTTGAGAATCACCTGGGTCGTACAATCCCACAGGAACAAAATGAGTCACGTAATCCATGCACTCGAGATGGTGAAGGTGCTTCGGAGAGTGCAGCTTTAAGAGAAGAAATAGCCAATGTCATCAATCAATCCTGAATGAACCTTTGGTGTTACTCTTACGAGCATTATGTATTGTGCTCTATGTTTTTAATTGAATAATTTATATAACACTATGTCGTAGTGTTAAGTGATGGAGATGGTATTTGTTAAGCTAAGATCATGTAGAGACATTTTAAGATGCCTTCGGATTAGACTCAGCAGAGTTCTTTTGAGATTCCTTTGGAGAACTATCTCTTTGCATGTACTCACTATATGTTGATCCCTGGTTCAACAATTGCTCTGTTCTCATTAGCACATTGCTTGCATATTTATTATTTAGCATATGAGCTTGTCAATCATAAAGCTCAATTGAAGCAGAATAGTGAGTTGTCACTTTTCTGGATTTAAATTCTAGTATTGTTGCATTTGGTGATACACAATTATTTCACTTGATGCTTTCCTATCTACTTGGATTAGACTCAGTAGGATTCATTTTAGATGCATTTGAGAAGCACCTATTATGATTCATTCTTATGTTGTTTCATTATTGTATCTTTGCATTTGTGAAAAATATGTGGAATTATTGGAAAATATATCGGGGACTTCACATCTTTTTTGAACCTTCTTTTATGCTTGGGATTGGCTCTGTTATGCTGGCTCTGTTTTTGAGCAGGTGGTGGCTCGGGTTGGCCCTGTTTTGAGCATGTTAACTGCCCGACTTTACCTTTTTGCTGGCTCTGATTATAGCAGGTGGTGGCTCGCTTTGGTGTAACTTTTTGGTGTGGCATTGAGCCTGTTAACTGCTCGATTTTACACTGTGTACTGGCTCAAAGCAGGTTTTTCCCTGTATGATGGCTCTGATTTGAGCAGGTTTTTCCCTAAGTCATATTACCTGGGAGTTATTGAAATACTTCTTCTTCTTCTTCTTCTTCTATGTTCATACTGCATTACAAGATCATAATCAACTTCCTTTATGGTATATAGTCAGCTTTCTTTATGTTATATACTCAGCATCCTTTTTGGCTCAAAGCAATATCATTCAAATATTTGGTGATTTGCATATATGTATACCACACATGTCTTGTAAATAATGAGGGATAACATCAAGAATTTGGGTTAGCTGTTGAATTTGGGCTTTCTGAAACTGATTTGAACCCAAGTTGCATATGTGAAAAATATGTGGATTTGTTGGAACATATATAAAGGTGGGAAGAATTGGGGGCGTGTGTTTTAAATGCTAATGTTGTTTTAAATTAGTGGTGTGTTTTTTAAATGCTAATGCCAAATCTCCTTGTTAATATTAACTGAAATACTCTTAATACATTTGAAGGCTGCCAAAAACACATACTGTTATTAATTGATCTGGAATATTGGCTTGAGTGGCTAATTTCATCCAGAATTCTATAATTGGGTTCATGAAGTTGCACATTGGCAATTCCTGTTAGTTGTGGTTTTACTATTATCCTAATTGTGGCAATTCCTATTAGCTGGGAATGTTTTTGCTGCCTATGGTTAGTTGTAATTTCTATGGTGTGGAAGGGTAAAAATGCATACAGTCCACCAGAGCGATGTTTTGAAGTAATATTGGAGTTGGATCTTTAATGGTGTTTTGAAGCAGCTTCGATGGCCTAAGGGCAACCGCTGCAACTTGGATAGTAGTGCAACCATCGTTTAAGTCTTTTTTAATTTTGATCATCTCATGTAGGTAAATGTTTACAGTGGCATACAAATAAGAGTATGAAAAACTGTCTATTCGTGATTGGAATAATTTAAAATGATACAAAAGTTACTCTATTAATTTAGCTTTGCTTACTTGGAAAATTTGTATGGTTGGTCTTAAGACTTCAGATATTTTTATATCTAGAGGTGTTAATGGTTGGTTTGCTTTAGCTTTCTATGCTACATAAATATATAAGAATTGAGTGGCATAGATTTCAAGTTTATTAGTTATGAAATGATGGTTACCTTGCACATGTGTACCTTTTCTCTGCTAGCAGAATTATGAATTATTAATTGCATGTGCTTACTAGAGGTACATATTTGCTTAGGTTATACTCTGCTGATTTCTTCTTAGATGCTTTTGGAAGATTGCGAAGCTGCTTTTACGACTTGGTGTTATCTATTTTGCCGGGCCTTAGAAAGCTAAATGAATGTGGTTTATGCTAGTTGGTTTATGGTATTATCAATATCGTGGTTTATGCTAAATGAATGTGGTGTTATCTATATTTGAAGTAAATGTTGCAACTTTCTTCATTCTTTGGATTATTTATTCTTTTGTTTCTACTGAGTAAGATCACTTGTCTTTAATCATTGTTTATGCTTAGTTGGTTTATGGTATTATCAATATCATGGTTTATGCTTAGCTGGTTTATGCTATTATCAATACCTTTTGAGTTTTGTTTAGATGACTGGCTCCTTTTACTTTTTTGGCATGGGTTTTATAATCGATAATATCCTGTCACGAGAAATTCTGCTTGGATGGCTAATTTATCAATCATATGCTGCTCATTTATCAATTATACTTGTTGTTTCTACTACTTACAATTACCTTTCTTAAAGCTTACTTATGTTGTATGGGTTTTTGCACTTTAAGAGCACTACAGGGGCTGATGTATGTTTGATATAGTGAAAGTAAACATGTAGCAATACATGCCATTTAATAGAAGCTATAGAGTATGCTTTACTGATTTATGTTGGTTTTGGAGATCAGACTGTTGTAATGCTATTAATTTATATCTAAAGCTCACTTAATTGGTGGTAGATCATGCTCATTTTTTAAAGAATTTTTTTTTTAATTCAAAAAGAGGAAATGAAATGATTTTTTGGGGGAAATGAATTTAATTTCTCTCCATTTTTTATGCATTTTTTTGAATATTCTCACAGCTATATGAGTTCATTTCTGCTGCCTCTCAGAAATATTTCTTTGTTTTTTTTTCTTTACTGAGATGGTTACTTTAAGCACAGACTTTGTAAAGCTTTGCAAAACAATATATAAAGGGGACCTCTCTATATTTGTAACATATGAATATGCATTAGACACTTATATTTGTTCATAAGCTGAGTTGATTTGTTCATTTGTTTAACATTTTGATAGCTGAGTTGATTTGTTCATTTGTTTATATGTTGGATTTGGAGGTTATAACTAGCTTTGTTCTACTCAAAATTTGTATTTAATAGAGCTTCATAGTCTTACATTGGATAACATGAGAAGTGAATTAGTATAAATAGTTTATATATAACACACCCACACACACACACGCTTTGATGGTTTGCTATATGTTTACTGCAACATGTTTACTTATTGCTTCTAAATAATGTACTGCTACTTATTTGCTGCCTGCTGCCGACTGGGAATGGTTTTACTGCCTGCTGCCTGCTGGGAGTGGTTTTACAGCCTGTTGCCTACTGGAAATGGTTTTATAGGGAAGCTGGAAATGGTTTTATAGTGCAGTTTTTCTTTATATCAGCATGGATGGCCCACGGGCAACCATTGCTAGAAAAAATTTGAACTTCCAATTACTGCAATTGTACAGTTTTTACTTTATTAGATAAGGAATTTGTAATAATTGTAACTTTAAGGTGTTTAAGTGCTATGATTTGCAAAGACAAGGTGTTAGAACTTCATGTAAATAGCCGGTTCAAGAGGTTCATGTAAATCATTTTATATTGCAGTAATAAAAAACTTAATGCTCTTTCCCCATGGATGTAGGTCACTTCGACCGAACCACGTAATTTGTTTTGTCTATTTTCTGGTTATTTGGTTTTACTTATATATTGGTGTAAAGTTGTATATTTCTACTTTCTCGTGCAATGGCGTTGAAGCAGATTGGACACCCCGTGCTTATGAGTGCTTATCTGAGGATAACTGTTCTTAACTTTGTAATGTTGATGATGGTTGCAAAAATTCAGCAGGATAAATTCTATATGGGGCAATACTCTTGATATGCTATGGTTACTTTTTCTACCTGAAAACATAGAAGTTGTGCTGCTTGTATGCAGATTTCCCTTTATTCTATTATCCAAATGATTGTAAAATATATTAAAGATTTGCAGGAAGATGAGCTACAGCTCTGCAGTGAAGTCCGAGCAAGTACTATGCCACTGCGGATTGTCGTCCTTAATACTCACGTCACTTAAGGAACATAGCTACGAGCGGCAGTTCTACAGATGCCCTCGGTGGGGTCAATGACCAGAGGATTGCAAGTTCTTCAGGTGGGTTGGCAATACGTCTGTTACTACATTATCCCAGCCGAACACCATTGCTCGGGGATCCATGGTATCACAAGTTCAGGATATTGCTTCTAGTTTGACTGCTTCCCATACGAACAAGTTTGCTCACAGTTCTGTGGTGTCAGAACCAGAAAACGATCGTTGTGACGTGCTCTTACATTATAAAATGAATGTTGTAATTTTTCTCCTTATAATCTTATCCTGTTATTTCTTCTTTTTATTTAGGTTTCATGAAACCCACTATTAGATGTGGTCTGTTTGTTTTTTGTATTTAGGTTTCATGAAACTGGTTGTCTTGTTTCAAATTGTACTTGTATATTAAATGTACTATTATATTTTCAAACTTTTTCATTAATATATTTGGCCTGGTTTTAAATTAGAAAATGGTTGAGTGGTGTATATGTGAATAATTTATAAAGAAATGAAATAAATAATTTTATAATATGTTTGAAAATAAGATATAATTTTTTAAAATAATATTTTATATTTAAAAGTAGTATTTTATATTTTTAAAAATTTTTATTTAAATTTGAAATAAGATTTTATATCTTAATAACATTTTATTAATAAAGAGGAGCAGAATTTGTAATTTTTCTACAAACAGCTGCATATAAACTGTTTTCAAACCGCACAAACCAAACAGCTTAACAGCTTATTCATTTTAGGGGTGTAACAGTCATTTATCCACAAACAGCTGCAAATCAGCTATTTTGTATACGCTCAAACCAAACAGACAAATAACTTATCCGGATCAGATGTTTATCAGCAGTTTATAAGAATAAGTTGCTTATCAGTAGAAGCTGGATAAGCTGTAGCTGCCCCAAACAGACCCTAAGTCTAATTAACTAATTAAACTTACATAAATTTGGTTTAATTAACCATTACCCAATTAGACTTAACACAATTAATTCTAATTAATTAATTAAATCTTACCAAAATTAGTTTAATTAACCATAATCCAATTGGACTTAACCTTAGGTTTAATTAACCAATACCCAATTACATTTAACCACTAATAAGTTTAATTTATCAATTAAACCTTACCTAAATTAGGTTTAATTAACCATCATCCAATTATTAAGCCTATTAATCAATAAAACTTTACCTAAATTTGGTTTAATAAACCATAATCCATGTACACTTAACCTAATTAAGTCTAATTAATCAATTAAACCTTACCGAAATTAGGTTTAATTAACCATAACTCAATTAGACTTAACCACTATTAAATCTAATTAATTAATTAAACCTTACCTAAATCAGGTTTAAATAACCATAACCCAATTAGACTTAACTTAATTAAATCTAATTAATCAATCAAACATTACCTAAATTAGTTTAATTAACCAAAATCTAACTACACTTAACCTAATTAAGTATAATTAATTAATTAAACCTTACATAAATTAGGTTTAATTAATCATAATCCAATTAGACTTAACCACTTTTAAGCCTAAATAATTGACCTAATCGGAATTACGCAAGTAAAATAGCTTATAAAAATCATGGCTAAACTTGACTCCAAATCAGATTAAGCGGTTAATGTACGATAATTAAAGATTAAAGTTTTTTATAAATATAAATATAAATCATACACTAGGGGTACTACATAAGCATACGTATTGTTTCAAGTAATATATAGTTTTCTTTTTAAAACCCTAGATATCGATCCCACAGGGATACTAAGTAAAATAAAGAAATAAAGAAGAAAAAACTATTTATAAAGTAATCAACTAAAAGTAAAAGTATGCAAGTTACTGATCCCATATATTTATGCTTACATTTTATTTTCTTATAATTATAAATGTGATCTTAGATATTCATGCTTACGTTTTATTTTCTTTTAATTACGTCTCTTTCTCTATAACGACACCAAAAACTTGATGCCGATGCAAATGAGAGTTTAATTGATATTATTATAAAATGTGTTTCTACGCAAGAATACATATCATTATCAAGTAATATAGGACTTTCTAATTAATCCCCGAATATCAATCTCATGGAGATCGCGGTTAATCACACTGGCTTTTAAGAGAAGTTCTAGTCTATAATAACACACACTAGTATGGAAAGTCCATAAAGGTTTAGTTTTAATTAAATCCTAAAATTATTACTAAAATATTATTTCTAAACTAAAACACTTGGTGAAAATTAGAAAAGTGGAGTTTAATATATTAAAAGTACTCTTCCTCATGTAATGAAATTAGTTACATGTGTAAAAGTAAAATAAGTAGCGAGAGAGATGGTGACAAATAAGAGCAATTATATTCTTTACCCTTACTTGTTTCTATGAAGAACAAAGGATAATTTGATGATTTGAAAGTTTTGTAGATGGGTTAGGCAAGGAAGAAACTAGCTCTCACTCTAGAGTTCCCTCTTCTCCCTCCACCTGGTGCCTAACATCTCATAACAAAACTTTTCACATCAAACCAAATTAGAGCATTTAGTTGGTCACCCTAAAGTCCTTTAATTATACACCTTTTAAAAATGCATATCTCCCTATTTATTTGCACTCAATTATATGGACTGCATTTTCAACCATCTAATCTCATGTAATTCTTACCAATAGTTGACTGAGACAATACAGCATTGCTTCGTACATGTTCTCACAACAGATTTTAACATGCAAGTTGATCAAGTTTACATGTAAATGAAAGACGAAGTAAAATCATCACAATATATTCTCACTCTACTCAATTATTTATCCTAGACATGCATACTAATTCATTGTAAGAGGAAAGAGTAAAGAAAACTACTCAGTACACATGGAGAAACAGCAAGAACTTTTCATTGAACAAGTCTTTGAAACCACACAAACAAAGTACTAGATTCAAATAAAAATACAATAAAAATACTTATCTTTGATGGAAATCAAACTCTCCTTGTATATCAAAATCAAACTCCTTTCAATACTCTCCAAGAACAAAGTGAAAAGAAATAAAGAAATTCTCACACTCTCTCTTTCTCTCTCACCTTGGCACCCCACATGGGGCTCACCCCCAAGTCTTCTTCTTCTCGATCTTCTCCTCCTCATGTAATAGTTCATATCCCTTCTCTAAATCTCCTTCTTCAAGAGTTTGCAAGGCTTAATTATAATTTTCCAAGAGATGCTTAAGTGTCTCTTCAAAAAGAGTCCACATTTAATGAATCATCCAAAGAGTGCTTTAAGTGCCTTTTCACTCCAAGAGATACATCTCTTCCATAGTAACTCCTTATAACCAATCCAAACTCTCCTAGAAAGTTATTTTATCATTCCCAATGAATTGCCCAAGAAATAATCTTTGCAACGCTTTGAAAATCATTCAAATCCGACATTTCTACAAGATGTTATGCCAAAAACCGTCACCAACAGTCACTAGTTGCTATGCGCTGACGGTTTAGCGCATAATCGCCACTGTCTGGCGGCTAAGCACCAATTGATGGCGCTTAGGCACTAAACATAGGTACAAATGTGTCTGATTTGACCCATTTTGCTCCGGTATGCTCCAGTTTGAACCGTTTTGCTCCGATATGCTCTATTTTGGTCCAATTTTGTTCTTTTTGCTAAAATCACTTCAAATTCTTCAATTTGATGTACCTACAACTAAAAACACAAGAAAACATACCTTTAAATTATAATATTATTATAAAATATCGCATAAAAAAGTATAATTTTAGGTTGATCAGTTACTCAAGTAGAAATTGCAAGTAAGAAGGTCATTTAAATGCTTTAACACAATAACCAAAGATTCTTTCCCCATACAAAATATTTCAAGATTAGTAGACATCTAAATTAGCTTGAGAACTTTGAGAATGTGGTATTGTGACAAATAGGAGCATATGTATTCTTTACCCTTGTTATAGTGCATAAAGAACATTAGCTATTCTTTAAAGATTGGATCAGGATGTATTATTAGTAGTAAGGATGAATTCTAGGCTCTCACTTCTAGATTCCCCCAAGGATGCATATGGTCGGCCTACTAGTGACCTTTCACCTTTTTTTAAATGAAATTGATAAAATTTAGCCTGTTAATTTAAAAGCATAATCAATTTTATGACCTTCAATGATTATCTCTTAATCTATTTGCACCTCCCCCTTTAAGGATTTACAGTCTACCATTCCAAAATAAATGTGATACATATAAGTTAAGAACTCTTAGACCACTGTCAGATCTTAAGAATTCTCCACAGATTTTAGTGATACAAGAGGCCAATTTGTAGGGTAAATGAAGATCAGGTAAAGTATCATTATAAATTATGGAAGAAGAAAAAGCAAAGTTCTCAAAACCAAATTTAATCCTTAACTAAATCATTTCATATTCGTAGTGAGAAAGAGAAGAAGACTACTCAGAAAGCTTCAAATTCACACAATAAATCATATTTATATAACTCAAATTCACAATACGAAACTTAAGAACCAAGATATAAATACTTATGTGTAATGATATCCAAGCAATCCTTTGAAGTTTCTCGGATTACAACTGACTTTTACAAGACTCCAACTCCAGTAATCACACTAAAACACTCTAAACTCTCACTAATGTAAGAAAAAACTAAGCAAAAAACACTCTACACTCTTTAACTTAATGATAACACATGCCTCTTACACTCTTAAAACACACTTTTTGTTGTAAAATAGTTTTATATTTATAGAGCTTCAAAAATGACCAGGGGTTGCTTAAGGCACCTCTTCAAAATTTGCCTATATTCAATGAATCTTCTAGAAAATAATTGTGGCACCTAGGTTCCAGCTTCCTGCGCGAATGGACACATCCCTTCATATTTTAAGTCGCACCTCTTCATTGAAAATTTGATTACCTGTGTTTTTATTCATTGTATCTTGTTTAAAAAATAAGGAAATTTGTCTAGAGACTTCTAGATTGCTTCTGAAGCATCAATAACCATCACAATACCATCCAAGAATTCTCTAGATTCCACTGCTGTGTTTGGTGCCTGGGTGCCAGATCTGGTGCCTAGGTGCCAGAATCAGCATTTTTTATACTTTTCTTCACTTGGCTCATTTTTGCTCATTTTTCTCCTTTTTAGACTCTTTTTGTTCATAAACTCATTTTCTTATACCTGCAACCAAAAACATAAGAAATACATTTCATTAAAGTGTAATATCCTTAAATATTAATTAAAAATGATATAAAATTTAAGGTATTTAAAACAGCAAAGTAATATAGGTATAAGCAGTTAGATAAAAGAGTAGCAAAGTAAATAACATATGAAAACTAACACTCTTTTACAATTTTGAACACTAAAAGTAGGAGCATAAATAGCATTATGTTCTAAGCATTCTAACAACAGAAACATAACTGAGTTACTACAGAGTACTCATACAGTGCAATAATATTGAATAGTAAAAACAAACATAACAGATAAATAACTAAAACAAAGCAGAAATGAAATCTAATCATCCTCAATCTCTTCATCATCATCGAAGGAATCATCCGGAACAGGACTTCTGGGATTTATCCATGGGGTGAATGTAGGACAAGTAGAAAATTTTATATTCTTATCACCCTTCAAAAATTTCATAAGAGCACTATCATATTCTCCATCATAGTCACTTTTTTTCTGTATATAATCAGACACATGATCAATTTTACTATCCATATTGTCTACTCTATAGTGCATCAAGATAGATCACTTAATGCTCTAAATACCTTTGACAAACAGTATTCCACACATCTGGTGGAGGCTAAGAAGTAGAAGTGGATGGTCTGGGTGCAGAAGTAGAAGGCATAGAAGAATAAAATGCTCCAGAACCTTGACTTTTTGTTTTTCCATAAATATCCACATGAGATTTTCCAATTGGGATCTCTTCAGAATGAGAGTAAGTAATATCGGCATTATTGCATATCGAGAAATGAGAGTCGGGAAGCCTAAACCAGAAATAACACTTCCTCTAGCTGAAGATAAGTACTGGCTCCCACATTGATTGCCTTCATTTCTTAAATGCAATTATTTAAAATGGCTCGTTCCTTCGTCACTTCACTTAAGTGATTTGATTGAAGAATGTGAGCAGAAATAAGTAGTGTCAGGCTTTAGAAGTAGCATTAAGCATAGAAGAGAAAAAATTTATTCGTTTATTGTTTTGGATTTTCCAGGATCCTTTTCCATCAGTAAAAGCAGTCTATAGCAGGAGGTAGGCCATAAAACATGTTGATTACTTCAGAAGTGAACTCAACTCCCATCCCCCAAACTAGAACTTCATTGTCAACCATTTCAGGAAAATTTGCATAAAATTTCCTAACAACAAAAATAATAGCCACAGTAGAAAAATAACAAAACTGCTCCCACTGTCGAGCAGTAATAATGATTTCAATCGAACCAGTGGGATGATAAAAACTTCACTCTACAATGAATTTGCGACGGATGTGAATTCGTTGTAGCGCATTTGTGCACTTGCGCTAGCAAATTTTGATTGATCAAATTATCTCCGCTCCTTTCCTCGCTTTGATTTTGGTGCCATTCTATAATTTGAAAATAACTCCAAATAATTTATAAAAATCATAACATGACACTAAATCTTAGCTTAAAACACTAAATTAAGCTGAAATCCATGGATTTTCCACTTAAAAATCAAAATTTTCTTCCAAAATTTTGGCACTATTCATAAGTAGAGAATTCCATAATGAAAAGTCAAAATAACTATACCAAAACGTAGAACCTAAAGAAGTTTAAATCCACAGTTTTTGTGCTTCAAAACTTCACAAATCAAGCTCAAAATGGAGCCCTAGGACTGGTTTTTGCAAGTTTGGGGGAAGAAGATGAAGCTTAGGCACTTTAATGGTGATGGGCTTGGTTTTAAGGCTGAAATCTGGTTCAAGTGAATCGGCGCCTAGGCGCCAGAATCACCAAAAATTCTGAAAATTTCTCAAATTTTTACATTTTGTAATTAAGTGTTTCTAACATCTGTAAGCTTAAAATCAAGTAGTAAACTTCATCAAACATCTCCCAGAAATTAATGAAAATATCCAAGTCCAAAATATATTCCAAATTTAAGATACATTCCAAGCACAACTTGATACATTCCAAACTCAAATTTTACTTCATTTCGTTCCAGATCTTCAAGATAAGGTTCAAAAAATACAGAAAATATAATTAAACAACTTCTCACATCTCACAACAACATATAACAATCACACAAATCACTACACAAAACATTTCTAAATCACACAACACTTAACTATTATAATCAATTTATCCACATAATTCACCCTAATCTCATGGATTCAAGTCAGAACCTTCATTAGTTCCACAAGGTAATTCACTACCAACAAAAAATGGAAGAAAGGGACACGAGGAAATTCCAAGGCCGTCTTTTCATCGATCCAATTGTTCTTAGCATACATGGTTTCCTGATAATCTTCAAAGGCTGACAAATGATCAGATTGAACCTTCATTTGCCATTCCATATGCTCATATTGGTGGTACATTCCATGCAACCTTCCTCTAATAAGAACTTGTTCCTCTTCACTCTTCTCAAGGAGACCAATTAACTTCTCCAACATCATGGCTAGGTAGCCATTAATGTAAGTTTGTGAATCCTTGTGAACAAACTTGGCTTTTCCTACATTCTCAATGTTTAATCTCTCCATAGAAGAAATCAAAACTCTCTTATCTCTCAAAAGTATTATTTCTGGTCAAAATTCTGATGGCTCGGCGTTTGGGGACGAAGATGTGGTGGTTTATAGAGAAATAAGTAGGTAAAAACTACTATAGGGCAGCTTTTCCACGACACAGAACTTTGGCGCCTAGGTGCCAATTTTGGCTCCTAGGCACCACATCTCAGGTGTTTGGCGCGTAGGTGCTAGTTCTGGCACCTAGGCGCCAGAATCTTGAAAAATCACAGGTTTGCTCTTCATCAAATTTTCATAAGTTTCACACCAAATTAAGGTCTAAAAATGTAGATCAAAAGATATGTAACTAAGTGTAGTCACATATAACACACACTCGATATCAAGTCAAATCAAATCATACTATGGGTTGCCTCCCACAAAGCGCTTGATTTAATGTCGTCAGCTTGACATAACCAATTGTTTACTCTAAATGGGTTAAATATAGCACATCCTTAAAAGATGGAAAACTTCCTCCAATAAAGGGTTTCAATCTTTTTCCATTTACTTTAATTGCTGAATCTATTTTCAGATCTTTTATATCCACTGCTCCATAAGGATAAACTTTTTTAACAACAAAAGGCCCTGTTTATGGATCTTAATTTTCCTGGAAACAATTTTAGTCTGGAATTGTATAGTAAAACATCTTGTCCATACTCAAATGTCTTTCTTCAAATTCTTTTATCATGCATATTCTTCATTTTCTCTTTATAAATTTGAGCACTTTCATAAGAATTATTTCTGATCACTTTAAGTTCATTCAAGTGCAATAATCCCTTATCGCCAGCATCACTTAAATTATAATTAAACTCTTTAATCGCCCAAAAAGCTTTATGTTTCAGTTCAACAGGTAAATGACAAGGTTTTTCGTAGATGAGTCTATATGTTGACATTCTAATAGGAGTTTTATAAGCAGTCATATAAGCCCATAAAGCATCATCAAGTCTATCAGTCTAATTATTTCGCTTCAGGTTAACTGTTTTTTTTAATTCTTTTAATCTCCCGATTTGAAACTTCAGCTAATCCACTAGTTTGGGGATGACAAGTGTTGAAATTTTATGTTTAATCCCTAATTTACTCGGTAGTCTTTGAATCACAAAATTCTTGAAATGACTTCCCCCATCAGTGATAATTGTTCATGGCATTCTGTATCTAGTGAAAATATTTTTAGTTAGAAATTTTTCAACACTTTTAGCATCACAATGAGGTAAAGCGATTGCTTTAATCCATTTCAAAACATAATCATATATAATTTTCTGTTGAATAAGATACAAATGGTCCCATGAAATCTAAACCCGAGACATAAAAAATTTCTACTTCCAAATTAAAATTTAGAGGCAGTTCATCCCTCCTAGAAATATTGTTTATAAGTTGACATCGATAACAGGATTTAAGAAAATTGTTAACATCTCTGAATAATGTAGGCCAAAAAAATCCGGATTATAAAATTTTAAAAGCAGTTTTATCATTTACGAAATGTCTGCAAATTTAGAGTTGTGGCATTTTTGAATAATCTCGTAAGTTTCTTCATAAGGAACACTTCTTCATATAATAGAATCCTTACATTATTTAAAGAAAAAGAGGTTATCCTAAAAATAAAATTTCACGTCATGTAAAAACTTCTTTTTCTGATGATGATCTAACCCATATGGTATAATGCTACCAGCTAAATATTTAACTATTTCAGCATACCATGGGATTAATCAATCAGAAACAGTATAAAGTTATTCATTAGGAAAATATTCATTTATTTCTTCCTTATCATTCATTTCCTTATTATTTTTAATTCTTGATAAATGATCGCCGATTTGATTATCAGACCTTTTTTATCAACTATTTGAAGATCAAATTCTTGCAAAAGAAGAATCCATCTAATCAATTTAGGTTTAGCATTTTTTTAGTTATCAGATATTTAATAGCAGAGTGATATCTATGCACTATATATTTATTCCCAAGTAAATATGATCAAAATTTGTCAAAAGCATATAATATAGCCAAAAGCTCTTTTTCAGTAGTAGTGTAGTTAATTTGAGCTTCATTACGAGTTTTACCGGCATAATATATAACTTTAAACATCTTATCATACCTTTGCCCTAAAGCTGACCCTATAGCGTAATCACTCGCATCACACATTAAATCAAATGGTTTTTCCCAATTAGGTGCAACAATGATTGGTTCTGTGATTAACTTTTCTTTTAATAAATTAAAGGCATTTAGGAAATTTTCATCAAATTCAAATTTTATATCTGTTGACCTCATTTTTGATGAGGTCTTCTCTTCTTCTCTTTAGTACTTAGGATCTAGCCTTAGGCTTTTCCTTTGACTATCTTAGAGGACTAGAATTGGGACCCACCTTTTAGAAATTCAAACCACTTCTTAACTCCCTGCAAACTCCACAAACTTGACTGTAGACCCCTAATCACCTAGAGGGTTGAAATCAAATGTGGAAGTTTAAAGGGTGAGTTCCTATAGGACTCTTTGGCCTTAAGGACTGCCGTGGGTGGCCTGGTCTGGTGAGGGGCTGACTTACACACACACTACATTTATACACTACACCTATACACTACACTTTCACACACCCATACTTAACTTGACCTTCTGACTCATGTAGGTGATTCACATGGATGGTCCTTAACCCCTAAGCCCTTGGCAAAGAAGGTTAGGAACAACATAGTGAATGCCTCAAATGAGTCCCTTCATGGCTCATGTGGGCTTGATATGGCTTCATGGCTCAACCAAAATGACTTCTTTCCACTTACATCCACCCAATCTTCAATTTCCCAATTTTCAATTTTGACCCCAGGACCCTACACCCGCTAGCTTATCCAAAACCCTCGAAATTACCCAAATTTCTCAAAAATTTCCAAATTACCCAAAATTCTCCAAAATCATTCCCAAACATTTCCACATCACTTAAATTGATCATCCATACCCAAAAATACCAAAAATTCCAAGAAAACCTCCCAATACCCTCCAAATACCCAAAATACCCCTCTTGGCCAAAAAATCCAAAAAAATTCAGAAAATTCCCAAAAAATTCCAGAAAATCCCAAATATTCCCAATTTCATTTTGTCCAACTACACCATGGCGAATTTTGTCAATTTACCCCACTTTTGTCAAAACCCCCAATTTGACCCATTTTAACCCAAAGTGAACCTAATGTCAAACCAAACCTACCCAATTGACCCCAATTTTGGTCCGATTCAATTCTAAACTTCAATTCAACATCCCCAATACCAATCTAGACCAAATCCAAGCCCAATTTGATTGACATTAGGATCCAATCTCACTTTTGGCCTTAAAGCCCAATTTGGACCCATGACCCAAACCTAACCCAAACTCACCCAATTCAATTCCAATTAACCCCAAATCTTTTCTAAATCTTCCTTAACATTCCCACAAACAAAACACTAACATGATTTGCCCAAAATTTAGACCCAAACCCCACTCAAATTCAACCCAAAGCATTAAGGCCTAATTTTGACCTAAACCCAAACCTAATCCAAATGGGCCCAAACCCCAAAATCAAAGCCCAACCAAAGTCAAAACCTCTTTGAAACACTCCCATAAACATTTTTCAACATTGATTTTACATCAATTTCAACTCTAGCTCAACATTAGCCCAACTTGGCCCACTTGGACCCATATAGGCCCACTTACCAAATAAACCCAAATTCAAACCAATTCAACTCCAAATCACACCAAATTGATTCCAAGCCCTTCATAGAACATCCCTAAACCAATTATGACATTTATTTGACAAAGTTCTTCACAAAATTTTTTATCCAAATGCCCATCCTAAAATCAAAAGCCCATTTCCCTTAAACTTTCCCAAAAGCCCACTTCACCACATCTAAAGGCCCAAAATCTACCCTAAAGCCCACATGACATCTCCATTTGTCATCCACTTAATTAAATCCATTACCTAAGTCCTAAATTCACCATCAAATTATTCCAAATCAAGTTCCATACAAATTTCCATCAAATTACCAAAAATTCTTAAAACCCATTTTCATGAAATTGACCAAACCTTTTTCCAAGCCAAAGGTGAGCCATGCAAGCCATGGACAAGCCACATGAAGCCATGGAAGGCTTGACATGTGATCAAGCCATTAATGGCAAAAGGAGGGGCCCCTTTCCTAATCCTCCTTAACCCCTTTTTTACCTTAAGCATGTCACACACTAAACCATGCTTAGCCACCTCATCATGGATGGAGACCACACCACTCTCCCTTGGTCGACCCAACCGATCCTCTCGGCCCAAAATCAGAGCCATGGGGAGGTGCACCCAACCCAAACCAATGGGTTGACCAAATTAAGACCAAAATGACCCCCTCCCCATTCCATTTTAATTCAAACACTTTACACATGTCCAAGCCCAATTGACTTCACCATTGCCAAGCCCTGACCTCCCCGGTCAAGATGGTGACCCATGCCTGCCGGCCAGCCGCCTGGATCGCCGGAAAACACCACACCCGAGAGCATCATGTGAGCCCAAGCTTGGAATTCTCACTCGCTGAGTTGCCCCATGCCCAATGGCCACCATGGCTGTTCTTCTCCTCACCAGAGCAGCTGATCCCATGCCTCAACTCCCCCTGGAAGGCCCTCCACCCTCTCCTATTTAAACTCCACCCCTCTCGGCCATGAGAAGAGCTGAACACAAACCTTGCCGAAACTCTGCCAAAATTGTTCCAGACCCTTCTCCACCCTTAGAGCAGTTGAGCCCCGAGTGTCGATTTGCCCTAATCCCCATCGATAAAATCTAATTTCCCAAATGAAATTCCACCCAAAACCGAACACTTCTCCACGGTGAGCCAATTCCCAAATTGATTGGTTCTACACCTTCACCGGACCAAGGAAGGTGTCCACCAGCAAAAGCCCCATCTCCGGGCCACCCGAGTTGCTCCGGCCTCCAAGCTTTGTGATCGGGCTTGGTTGAAATCACATCCGGACAATTCACTGCGACCGGGAGACTTCATCTGAAACTTGCTGGGATCCAATCGAAGGTGCAACAACTCTCAGATTGAAGCCACACTTCTCTGAGCAATGGTATGAGCTAGTTTTTCATCCCGAGCTTCTAGAGATTCTCCATTTCGAATGCCTTAATTTCAATGCATGATAACCGTATAGATGTGTTCGTCTCTTCAAGACGAATCCATAGAGCATAAGAACATAAAAATCCATTGAGTATCAAGTGAGATCTTAGGGATTTAGTGTGGACGGCTCTCGGGTGAGGATGCTCGGGGACGATGAACGGATGCCGTCCATTCAATACACGCGCGGACGAACGGCTCAGATGGCGTCGGACCAGGAGACGGTACGAGAACCGCGGGGCCCGGGCTGCTGACTCAGGTGGCGGCGTCGAATGGGAGCGCGACGCGTGTGCGTTCGGAGCTGCCGAGGTTGACGCGGCGCCGCGTGGATAAATAGAAAATTAGGGTATTTTTTATTTATTTAATTCCCTAAACTTCAAAAATTCATATCTCTGTGTAGAAAAATCAGAAAAATAAAATAAAAATAACCTCTTGCTCAGTGAACAGAGGAGAATAATGTGGAAAAGAAATCATTTAATTTCATCAAGTATTTTATTTTTTATAATTTATTTACTCTCTGCATACTTTTAATTCTCCATGCATGTATACAATTCACCATGGCATGAGACCATAGGGCTTTTGAAGCCTCTGAATTTGGGAACATTCCCTGAATTTTCCAAAGTCAGAGGCCATCCCTATAAAAAGTTATTGATTTTTAAAGTTCATGTTGCTATTTTGAGTATTTTAATTCCAATAAATAGCATGTTGTGAAATAAATTCTAGAAAAATTTGGTGATGTTCTTTATGACCAGAGAACCCTAGGAAAAATAGGTTTTGACTTAGTTCATTTAAAACAACCCTAATTGGCTTAAACACCCAAAATAGGTCTTTAATTAATTAGAGTTAACCATGCATCAAATTGACTTGAAATCAATTCTCCACCGACCTTTAGGATCAGAGGAATCCACCATAAAAGTTTAAGGTCAATTGGACTTGGTTAGCCCCATTAATTGGGTTGATTAAGCCACTTAGCCATTTTAAACTTTAAAAATTCATAACTTTTAAAATACCTTTCAAAAATTCACCAAATTGGTTTTGGAGCCTCTCTGATATCAGGGGAACCTAAGAAATCTAAAATTTCAATTTTCTAAAAAAGTTGATTTTTAATAATGTTTTAATATTTTTAATAATTAAAAAATAATAAAAATCACAAAAATAATAAAATTCACCAAAATGTCACATTTTGAATTTTAATCACTTAGGAACAAATCCCACATTTTTCTTATGTCTATTTAGTGAGATATTAAATTTTAAAGCTTAAAGGTAATTTTTAAAATAAAAAATGTATTTTCTAGCATTTTCACTAAAATAATTATAATAAATCATAGAAAAATCAGAAAATTGCAAAATTTGCTTCTCTGATTTCTTTGATATCAGAGAGATTTTTAAAAAATATAAAATTCATTTTTCAACATTTATTTTATTTTTAAATTAATTAATACTCCAAAACTTAAAATAATTATAATAAAAATAATGTAATTCAAAAAATCACCAAAATTGGTCCAAGTGGTTCTCTGGTCATTAGGAATGTCCCCTAATTTTCTTAAGGACAGAGACTTTCCCTTGGTCATGTTATTAAATTTTCTTTTGAAATCTCTATTTTTCACCAAAAATAATTATATAAATAAATTAAATATAGAAAAATCACATTTTCTCCTCTCATGTCTTTATTGACATATGAGTGAAGTCATATAAAAATTTCAAGTTCATTTGAGTTCAATTTAGTGAGTTATGAAATTATTAAGCTTAAAGGGTAAAGTGGTAATTAAATTTTTTTAACCCTTAATTAAAACTTTAGGTTTAATAAAAAAATTAACAAGTAAAATATTTGATCCTAATCTGATTTGGATGATTGAAATTTAAATAATTAAAGGGTAGAAACCCATTTAAGAATTTTAAAATGATTAAACTTTAATTAAATAATGGATTAAATTTGGAAGAATAATAAAATTGGAATTATTAAAATAGGGATATTATTAGGAAGAGATTTATTCTTTAATTTAAAAATTCCTAAATTAATTATTTTATTAATATTTAATTAAAATGATAACTCAAATTTAAAATATTAAAAGTCTTAATCATTAAACTAAAATTGAATTATTAAACTCTTTTAAAAAAATTTTAATTAAAATAAAAAAAAATATTAAATTAAATTAAATTAAATTAAATTAAATTAAATTAAAAATTAAATTAAATTAAATTAAATAAACAAATTAAATTAAATTAAATTAAATTAAATTAAATTAAATTAAATTAAATAATTTAATTAAATTAAATCAAATTAAATTAAATTAAACAAATCAAATTAAATTAAAATTAAATCAAATCAAATTAATTAAACATCAAATCAAATTAAATTGAACTATATTGAATTAAATTAAATTAAAACTCAATTAAATTAAATTAAATTGAACTAAATATAACATCACCTAAGACATAAAGAAATTAAATATAAAGCAACTTGAACACTATTACAAATTTAAACCCATTAACTTAAATCAAATCATTTGAACACCAATTTACCTTCAAAAGTTTTTGTTATTATAACTCCTAAACAGAACATTAAATGAAATGTTACTTCACTTATAGGATATTCAAATGTCCTAGTTCACTGAGCAAGATAACAACAAAACTCGAATTCTCGGACGACTAATTCATTTGTATAATTAAACCCATTTGGACTTAAAACAATCCTAGAAATATTGATAAGATGTTTAAGATTTATCTTAAGCACTTCCTCAATATGATAGGACATTTATAAGAACAATTGGACATAATTGTTCTTTGATGAAGAAAATCGTCCTTAAACCAAAACACAAAGAACCTAGACGTCATAGGAGATGACTAGCTATAGGATTAGGAATTTGGTAGAAAACCATAACCCTTCCCTTAGCTTTACCTAGGAACTTACTTAAATATTCTAATTGTGTTTTAAGTGTAGCTTGGGATGACGGGAAGACCCTCCAAGTACGCTTTTATTTTATTGCAATTTACTTTCTTGCAATTTACATTATTGCAATTTATTTAACTCGTAAATGCACTTTACTTTTCTTGCATGATAAAACAACTCGTTGCATGAAAACCCACACCTTTAGGATAGTCCCTAAAGCCGAAACCAAAACTAAGTTAAAAGTCATTGCAAGATAAAATTCACCGCCACAACATTTCAAAATATAAAACAACTCAAAATTTAATCACAAACGAACACAAAACTACAATTACAACTAAATTAAAACGTCTCGTTGGATGATCGGGAATACCTCGGATGATGTAACCTACGTGTTGCTAACGGGATTTCCCACGGTCTAAATGAAAGTGTGGAACTCATTCGGTTGAGTTTAGCAAATTCATCCGGACTAAGTGAATCCGATAAAAATAATGATGCCCGGAAGGATGGAACCGTGGGATCTTAACCGGTGTCGTTATAATCAACTTTAAGATTTGTTTTAATTAAAACATAAAAAAAAAACACTTGGAAATCAAGATTTTCTCTAAACCAAAACACTTTTCTCATCCCCTGATTTATGATTTCTAAAACTAAACCTCTGCAACAACAAGGAGCTCGGAGCATGGTGGGCAGCACGGCTATCGTCATCAGCAAAACTTTCCTAGAACTAAACCACAAAGCCATAGGACTTCGAGGTAGTTTGCCTAGTGCAACATAAATCCTCAACCTTTTGTTAGGCATTTGCATGATCGGGTCATGTAAATTAAGCCCTAACCGGTTTTAGGATTCCGAGGTTGTCGTCCGGTACGACATAAACCCTCACATCTTCAAGGCTATTTGTATGATTCTGTCATATAAATATAAGTCCTAATTAATTAAAATTGACAAGATCAAAACATTTAAATAAATATTAGGACTTTCCTAAATCCAAGCCAAACAATAGGATAGTCGGGAAATTACCGAAGTTCACTTCGAATCTGTGATTTCTCCTACTTTTCTTCCTTTGGATTCACAAAACAAAATGTTCCAAACTTGATCCATTCCCTATTGAAATTCCAAAATTCAATCCCTTGAAAACTTAAACTTTGAAATCCTTGAGAGCAGAATTATTGATTATTATCGAGAGTTTTCTTAGGTGATTCCCGTCACTTAAGATGTAATTAACTATAGGGGCTTGCCATTATAGGGAATTTTGAAGAACCCAGGTAATATAAACCCCGTTTAATGTTTTCATATTAAGCGGGGAATTTTGTCGGCTTATGAAATTGGTTCGCGGACCAAACGGATGTCACAAATCTCCTAGTTTATTTAATCGAGCCCCACTCGTCAAGCAGTGTGTCTATCCTTAGGGATAGATACACGGTTTGTGGTGCGGTGCTCGTTTATATAAACTATTTGGGATGTGAGATCGGTTTAGTCTCATATCTTAAAACCTTCAAATTTGAAATTGTTTTTCAAAATCAAATACTACTTTTCAAATTATTTATTTTAATTAAATTAAAAATTCGCCGACAGATTTCGATAGGCGACCCCTCTTCAAAATAAAGCACAACCTAAAAATATGCCGACGATTTCACGGCGACTCCGTGAGGAAAATTCCTCTCTCCATTATAATCAAATAATTCTGCTTTCAAAAATCGGTAGTGCATTCATGTCCTTAGTGGATCAAACTACCCTTCTTTCCGTTGGAGTACTATGTTCATTTCTACCTTGAACAAGTATAGCCAACATTCTCCCCGATTTAGGAGCCACTGTTTAGACACCCCTAAACAGAGAGGTTCCGAGATCCTTTTACCTCATTTCTGAGGTGGGGTGGACCCCCGATAGGTGTTAGTTTAGGAATGATCCTTCGAGTCGAGAAGTCTTGCTTAAGACTCTCTTTTCCTTTCCAACTCGAATCGATTCCTTACCTTCTCTACACTTTTGAACATTCCGTTCTAAATAAACAAACCCTCTAATAAGTGATTCTTTTAACAAATGATTCCTTCTTATAAATACATGAACAAGAATGAGTTCGGACTCTTTTTCAATTCCTTTCTTTTCGTCCTAAAGAAAAGAAGCATAACTCGGGATCGACAACCGAATCTACCTGCGAAATGGAAGCCCCGAAGCCGATTTTCTCCTTCACCAACGGACTGGACTTCGCCGTCTATAAGGATGAGCTCGCCCGACAAAGGGATCATCCGATTCGGACAAGGATTTGAAAACACGAATGTCAAGGTCACCGACGTCTCCCTCTTTGCACCGACGAACAAGGTATCCGAGGCGAGGAGCCACTGCTCGAGTTCAACCTTAGGTCGACCCAAGAGTTTCCTCCCCGCAAAGGATCCCGACTAGGAGGAGTACCGCCGTCCACGGGAGGACCGTTCTCACTACCCCCACCGGTCTAGTTGTTTCGCACCTACCCCGACTTCGCCAAATCAAAGGGGAAAGAAATCCGGAACTATGGTAAACTTGTTACCGTGGAGGGTACGGATCTTCTGTAAGACCTTCGTTTTCGAAATCGGGTCCAGTTCAAAGATTCCGTCACTGACAAAGACCCAAAGAAGAAACAGAAGTAGAAGGATCGCCAGAGAAGCCAGAGCTGC
The DNA here is from genome assembly GCA_022702705.1 of Papilionanthe hookeriana x Papilionanthe teres. Lineage (NCBI taxonomy): Eukaryota > Viridiplantae > Streptophyta > Magnoliopsida > Asparagales > Orchidaceae > Papilionanthe > Papilionanthe hookeriana x Papilionanthe teres. The sequence continues at coordinate 116,997,284 of CM040431.1, forward strand.
TGAAATTGCTTTCGTGGAAGAAATTCCAGAGCTGCCAGAATATACACCG